>OZ020481.1:20557706-21157706 GCA_963971345.1 Andrena flavipes | reverse complement strand
CAAACGCAAAGTCACCCCTGTCTGCGCAAACTGCAAGAAATCTGGCAAACAATCAGACCACAGCGTCACAAGCAAAGAATGCCCAGCCTACATCTCTGCCATAAATAACATTCTATCACGAACTGATTATGGTTTATAAGCCCCGACAATCACAGTGGCCGGAACTAAAAATTGCACAACTTAACATGAGAAGATCTCAGGCCGTGTCCCTGGAAATCCGAAAAGAAATGGATACCAAACACATCGACGTTCTCCTCATGCAAGAACCTTACAACCCAAGGGGTAGATTCGTCGGCTTCGGATCTCGCGCCTCCGTCATCTCAGGGGCGGAAACGGAATCTCCAGCATACGCGGGCATCTATATCAGGAATCCACACCTTACAATATTAAAGATAACGCATTTAAGTAACTCGCACTGCACCTGCATTCAAATCACGGGACCGTTCGGCATAATTTACATAGCCAGCATGTATTTTCAATGTTCGCATAGTATTGTACCCTATCTGGCACACCTCAGGAAATTAGTTGCCCAACTCCCGGGCCAACGTCTCATAATCGGGGCTGATGCAAACGCAAAGTCACCCCTGTGGCACTCTCACGGGCCCGATGACCGTGGAGAGGCACTAGAGGAAATACTAGCTGAACTCAACCTCACAGTTATCAACGAACCAGGAAACCCACCAACCTTCCGCTCCCATAACGGTCAATCATGTATCGACATTACACTCGCCACAGAACAAGCACTTAGATACATTAAAAACTGGAGGGTGATGGAAGAGTGGACCACCAGTGACCACAACGTCATTACCTTCAGCTTCTCCTCAGATCACAACCCCGGTTATATCATGCAAACACCAAGATTCAATACCAGAAAAGCAGACTGGGACAAGTTTAAGGCTGCCTTGACTAGGGAAAAGGAGACACACCTCCTGGACCTCCGCCTCGAGACAGCCGAGGACGTATCGGCCGCTGTTGCTGCCCTGCAGACGGCAATCATAAATGCCTGTAACGTCGCAATAAAAAAGAAGCAATTACATAATAAATCGATTCCCTGGTGGACAGAAGAGCTTACAATCCTAAAACGAGAGACGTACAAAACCAGGAAAATCTACCAACGCGAAAGGAACCCGGAACTTAAAAACATCAAGATGCAAACTTACTTCAGAACAAGGAGGAAATATACGACAGAGGTAAACAAAACCAAGAAGTCCAGCTGGCGGAATCATGTCGACGAGGAAGGGAATGATAACCCGTGGGGAATAATTTACAAACTTCGGATGGGAAAAATAACCCCCGACAAGGCGCTGGCCTCGCCAATCGAAGAGCAGGATGGCCTCGTTACCTGGGACTCCACAGCTCTTGATCTACTTAATGCTCTGGTCCCGGATGACACAGAGGACATGCAGACTGAACAACTAGACAGGAGAACGGCCCGCGATATCCCACCAGAAACCCGGAACGCCCTGACCTTTGATGAGACGGAAATCTGCAACACTGTAATGAACATGAAAAGTAGGAAGGCCCCAGGTATCGACCGGATCGAGGTAGAGACTCTCAAAGCCGCACTCGGTCCCCTGCAGGTACAACTTTGCCAGATTTTCAACGGTTGTCTCCACGTAGGAATCTTCCCTGATTTATGGAAGACCGGCTCCATTCGAGCCCTCCTCAAGGGACCCGACAAGGACGAATCGCTCGCCAAATCGTACCGACCGATTTGCCTCCTACCTGTGCTCGGTAAGGCATTTGAAAAATTGCTCATTCAGAGGCTCCAACCAGTCATCCGAGAGTCTCACCTAGCATCGGAACGGCAATTTGGTTTCGTAAAAGGTAGATCCACGGAAGATGCCATCATTAAAGTAAGGGAAATCACAGATGGATTCCACAGAGCATACTACGTCATGGCCATACTTTTCGATATAGCCGGTGCTTTCGATCACGTATGGTGGCCCAGCATACTTCATAGACTAAAGGAGAGGCAGTGCCCCAAAAATGTATACAATGTAATTGCTGACTACTTGCGCAATCGTAAGGTTACGCTAATTGGCAAGCACGGTGAAGTCCAGAAACAAGTAACTAGAGGATGTCCACAGGGATCCATAATGGGACCCATGCTCTGGAATCTCGTCTTCGACGACCTCCTTAACACTCTGTCCGCTAAGGGACACGAAGCGGTCGCATATGCAGACGATCTCATTATCCTCGTCCCTGGAAGCAGCCGTAAAAATTTGGAAGAGCGGGGCCAAACCGTGGTCAACATTGTGGAGGACTGGTGCCTCAAAGAGAAATTATCTCTATCGGTCGGTAAATCCGAACTGATTTTACTTAAAGGCAAACTGGACATTAAAAGGCCTCCGAAAATAAAAATCCAGGGGAAACAAATAAAGATGCGCGAAACAGTAAAATATCTTGGTGTCCATATTGACAACCAGTTCGGGATCACAAGTCACGCTAAAAATATTAAGAATAAATGCACAGAAAAATTCAATTCCCTCGCGGCGGTAGCCAGACGAGAATGGGGTCTCCGCTTCAAATGCATGCAAATCCTATACACTAGTGTATTCATCCCGATAGCCACCTATGCCGCAGCCGCATGGAGCGATAAGCTAAACTCCATCAGTACTAGAGAGCTCCTTAGGGCACAAAGATGCGCTCTACTCCGGGTAACCAAAGCATACAGCACGGTCTCTACTGACGCCCTCCCCGTCATAGCAGGGGTTCACCCAATTGACCTGGAAATCAAACGGGCAAGTCTCAGGTATAGAATTAGAAAGAACCTACCCTTCCAAATAGGAGATTACAACTTCCCTGATGACGCCGAAGCACAGTCACCTCATCAAGCAATCTCGGAAACCCTTCTCTCGGAATGGCAAGTCAGATGGAACACCTCGGAAAAAGGAAGGCACACCCATTCCATATTCCCCGACGTGAAGGCTCGGTTGGAAAACAAATGGATACACGTAACGCACTATAACAGCCAATTCCTATCCGGACACGGAGACTTCGCAGAAAAACTTGCTACATTTAAACTTCAAACCAACGGAAACTGCAGATGTCGCCCCACAATAACAGCCGAAACACCGCAACATATTTTACTACAGTGTAAACTATACAACGAAGAGCGTATACAGCTCCGAAACCGAATCTCGGAGCTAGGAATTCAATGGCCACCTACCATCAAACGTCTAACAGAAGAAGACTGTTTCCTGGAATTCTCCAAGACGGCAAGACTTGTACTCCGGAAGAAAGAACTGACATGGGAACAAACCTCCCGGCCACAGCACCCACAAACATCGGTTCCCCAACTGCGGAACAACTCAGACGAAAGAAGGCAAACTCGCGCATTAACTCGCGCTCAGACACGGAACATGCTATAGCCACAGGTATGTAAAAACCTTAGCAGCCCGTGCAGGCAATGCTCCGGCATTGTGGTTGCAAGGTTCAACGGTGAAGGCATCTGCTGGAACCAACCTGCTGGGATCGAGCATTATGCTGGCGGCTCTACCTCCCCGTGGTCCCCACTGGACAGCGTTCCGCGTCGCTCTGCGACGTGGAGCGCTGACTAAACGAGCCGCTTCCCCTTCAGGGGTAGATCCAACTTGTCCAATGATTCCTAACGGATGAGGGCAGGGTTTTTCCAAGTCGCGTGCCGCAACATCCTGGTACGCCGTTTCCCCTGGCAGTGGCCGTTAGAAAGTACCACTCAGCTAATAACATCTTGCATGGTTTAAATGCTACTATAGAGGAAACTCTGAGGTGTAGCGCGTCAGTTGGACCTTACATGAACCGACACTATCTGTCCCTATCTACTGGTAGCAATCGGCTTTTATGGGCTTTCCGCGTCATATGCTTCTGCATATCATTCGGTCAAAACCCCCAACCTAGCTGATGCTTCGCCTATATCTGGAATACGCAGACGGTCTTGATCCGGGGCGTCAGGTCAGTTGGTAAAACTGACCCAAGACGCAAGGACTGGCTCCTGTGGCATTCCGGTGCAGCAACAAGCTTCGGCGAAGCAGGCGGGCTCATAATGGTCAAACCTACTTACCTCACCTTCACGCGGTGCTGCCGGGACCATGCACGGCTTGCTTCATCAAAGTGCATGGTGCGGAAGAGAAGTGGTAACAATCCCAAGGGCCACGGGTAACCGGGACGGGGGCTGCGACCCCGGGGACACCTTAGCAAGAGCAGGGAGCTGACTGCTTTAAATTAAACACTCCCACGTGTTGGCCGTGCGTGGCAACCCTTGTCGTCGGAAAGAAGGATCCTGGGATCTGAGGGAGCCCCCTGCCTGCGGGAGGGACGTTCCCAACACGTACCTTTGGCCTTTGCTTCGGCTAGACGGGCGGCTAGGCGACAAAGTAGCCCTTGGCCTAGCCAATCGGCTTGGAAGACGTATGCTTAAGTAAGGGGATTCTGCTGGGCGAGGAAACAGACCGAGGAGGCAGGCCCGGGGAATTTATTCCCTGGGAGACACCCTGTCGGCCGCGGTAGGTGGACTATATCCTGGGTGATGTCCTAACCCGGTGGATACCGGGTTCCATTTGAGGGTCCGAGGAGGCTGGGACACGCAGCAGGATGAATTCGAACAACCATTTTATGGATACCAATACGTGCGCTCCCAAAACGTTGAAAACAACGACAGCCACCCAGGGTACATCCGTGAGGATCAATCCTCTAAGTGTCACCCACGGGAATGTGGGTGGAACGACGAAAGCTGTGTCAGCTACCAGTCGGACCACCCTCCACAGGGGAAAGACGGCATCGCCGGAGGCCCCTAAAAAGCCAATTACTCGACCCGCTAGCGAGCCGAGTAAGAAGCCCACGACCCGTTCGCCCGCAACCGATAAGGGTGCGGTGCCTACGGGAGGGCCGAAAAAGAGTCCTGCTGCGAATAAGGAAACCGTTCGCAGCAACGCAACGTCGGTAAGACCGGTCGGCGTTGCGAATACTTCGGTGGGAAAGTCACCGAAGAAGAAGGGGACGACCCCTACAAAGGAGATCAAGGCAGAAAAGCCTGATTCTCCAAAAGGCAAGACCTGCAACTCCGCTGAAAAGCAAGATGCGCAGGTAGGGAGCCAGCTTGAAGGAGACGGGTGGGAACTCGTCTCCAAATCGAATAAGAAGGCCAACGCCGCGCCCGCTGCTGATAAGGACGCCGCGCGCGGAAAAGGCCAAACTCCCCCGAAAGGTACGCCCGCTGCTGATAAGGACGCCGCGCGTACCAGCAAGGGGAGAAAGGGAAAGGTATTGAATACAGCAATACCTGTGCCCACTGTACGAAACCTCGATCTCATACGAGAAGAGGCCAAGGCCGTTACCGGAGACTTAAGGACCTTTTGCCTTCGACCTGAGTCGAAGATCAACAAGGAGTCCGGCCTCCGTGTATTGAACGCCGCCGACACGCTTAACGCGCTGGTACAGGAGCTGCTTCTTCGGAACAGCTTTCTGGAAGGCCAGCTCGCCGCAGTGCGCAGCGATCTGATAAGGACGCAAGCGACTGCACAAAGCGTGGCAAAGGAGCCGCGGAGGGTCGCTCAGCTTCCCAAAGTGGCATCCCCACCGGCGAAAATCGGCTCGTACGCCCAGGCTGTAAAACTTACCAGTCCTCGAATTTCCCCAGATGCGATGATGCCTCCACGAAATATCGTGCGCATATTCCCGCTGAAGGGCAAGGAGAAAAACAGCGAAGCTACTAAGTCAGCTGTACTCTCCTTGGTGAAACCCATGAAGTCGAAGATCCGCGTAAAGTCGATACGACGCATCCACTCCGGTGGCATAGCCGTCGAGACCGAGCGCAAAGAGGATCTCACTGCTTTCACGGGGAATAGCAAATTCAAGGAAGCGGGTATTTTTGCCACCCTGCCGATCAAGCGGAAATCGACACTGATAGTGTACGACGTTCCCCGATCGATGACTAGGGAAGAGGTTCACTCCAGTATTAGGAAACAGAACCTGGATATGACCAAGAAGGAATCTGAGTCCTGCCTAAAGGTCCGGTTTCAAACCGGAACCAAAGGCAAGGACTCTGCCAACTGGGTCATCGAGGTCAGTCCGCAGGTCCGCCTGCGGCTGATCTCGAAATCCGAAGGCCGTGTTTACGTGGGATGGGCGTCCTGTAGGGTCCAGGACTACATCACCGTGACACGGTGCTTCAAGTGTCAGGCGTTTGGCCACATGGCCAAACACTGCCGATCAGACGAGGTTTGCGGTCACTGCTCCGAAAAGGGACATACCTTTTCCACCTGCAAGCAGAAGAACAGGCCTCCGGTCTGCTCCAATTGCAAAGCGGGCGGGAAGAAGCACGACCATAAGTCGAGAGACAGGGCTTGCGCGTCCTACCAGGACGCCGTAAAGCAAGTGGTTTCCCGTACTACTTATGGTTAGACGAAAGAACAATTCGCCTTCCCAGAGCATCCGGGTGCTGCAGCATAATATGCGGCACGCCCATGGAGTGCTTGACGAGGTGAATGCCCTTATGAGCGACAAAGGCTTTGACGTGTTACTCGCGCAGGAGCCCTACTCGGCCGACGGTCAAATCCGCGGCCTGGGGCTGGCGACCAAGATCATCTCAGGTGGCAACCCGGTGATGGCAGCAATTGCTGTCAGAAATCCAGGGATAACGGTCACTAAGGTCGCGCACCTCTGCGATACACACATAGCGTGCGTACACATAAGCGGGCAGTTCAAAAGCTTCTACCTCGTAAGCCAGTACTTTCAATGCTCCGAAAAGATTGAACCAAGTCTGGCGCGATTGGAGAAGACACTTCGCGCGCTCCAACACACTCGAGTCGTGATCGCAGCGGACGTCAACGCGAAGTCCCCTATGTGGGGCGGACCAAAGACGGACGCGAGAGGCGAGAAACTCGAAGAGTTTATTGCCCGGCACGGCTTGAGTATCTTGAACGAGGCTGGCAGTATTCCTACATACTCCAGCCCTAGCGGTGAATCCTGGATCGATATCACACTTGCGACTAAAGACATTGCGAAACAAGTGAGAAACTGGAAAGTTCGGTTCGACTGGACTACCAGTGATCACAGAGTAATCGACTTCAGCATCGTGCCCGCAGGCGGTGATGAAAACCGAGTTAATCCTTCTGGAAATCGGTTTAACACTCGCAAAGCGGACTGGCCGAAATTCGACAGAAAATTGCTTAGGCAATTGGACCCGACGTCCGCTGCTTGCTCTAGCAGGCGGGACGTCGAAGCTGAAGCGCAGGATATCGAGAAATCGGTCATCCACGCGTGCGAGCAGTCCATGCGCCGAAAGCAATGGCACAATAAATCCGTCCCCTGGTGGACGCCAGAATTGACCGAACGGAAGAAATACGTCTACAACCTTAGACGGATCTTCCAGCTAGAGAAACGACACGAGGAGAGAGCAGCCAAGAGGGCGATGTATCTCTCAGAGAACAACGCCTATCGGGCTCAAGTGCGCGCTGTGAAGTCAAAAAGTTGGCAAAACTTTGTGACCGAGCAGGGGAACAAAGACCCGTGGGGTATTGTGTACAGGATTGCCAGGAGCAAGCTCTGCACTGAGACAGCCGTTTCGAACATTAGAACGCCCAATGGCTCTACAATGACTTGGCACTCCACCGCTTCCACGCTCCTCGACGCGTTGATCCCGGACGATTCGTCCGCGGACGACACTCAGGAGCAAGCGAGAGTAAGGCTAGAAATTGCTACCGACCCACCGACGGAAGACGATCCTGTCTTCACTAGGGAGGAGGTTGACGCGGCAGTGAAAGGCCTGAAAAGCGGAAAATGCCCTGGACTCGACCGGATAGAGGTCGACGTAGCGAAGCGCGTGTCGAGAATTTCTCCGCGCGCCCTACTGAAACTCTATAACGGGTGTCTGGAGCAAGGGGTGTTTCCCTCTCGTTGGAAAGTCGGACTAATCAGAACTATTCTGAAAAGTCCTGACAAACCTCCAGAAGAGGCAAAGTCATATAGACCAATCTGCCTACTATCAGTGCTCGGCAAAGCTCTCGAAAGACTGATCGCAAGCAGACTCACGACTGTGTTCCTAAACCAGGACTTTTGCTCCAATCGACAATACGGATTCAGGCCTGGGCGATCCACGGAAGACGCGTTGGTAAAGCTCAGGGAATTGACATCTGGCCGAGAGGAAAAATACGTCCTGGCGCTCTCCTTCGACATTTCCGGAGCATTCGACAATGTCTGGTGGCCGAGCATACTCAAGAAATTGAAAGTGCGAAGCTGCCCCCGAAATCTTTATAGGCTTATGGCTGACTATTTCGCCGATCGGCAAGTTGTTATGGTTAGCAGCTCCGATAGCGTGCGGAAGAAAGTCACCAAAGGCTGCCCGCAGGGGTTAATCCTCGGTCCAAGTTGCTGGAACCTAATCTTTGATGAAGTTCTGCAACTCCTCTCGAACGCCGGGCTCTGCGAGCCCATCGCCTATGCGTACGACCTGCTCGTGATTGTCTACGGCAATTCGCGACGGGTACTGGAACAGAAAGGCAAAGGAGTTGCGCTCGTTATATCTGAGTGGTGCGCCACACAGAAACTAACGTTGTCAGCTGCTAAGACCGAGATGATTTTATTGAAAGGTTCTCTGGATATGGAAAGACCTCCTGTGATAAAGATTTATGGGAAGAATGTGGCACTCAAGCCCACCATCAAGTGGCTGGGTGTCCACATTGACCAAGGATTGGGTATTAATTCCCATATCAATAATATCTGTGCCAAAGCCGAACTTACGTTTTATACGTTAGCGAGGCTCGCTCGAGCCGATTGGGGATTGAGACATCCGACCCTGCGCGCCCTGTACACGGGTCTGTTTGTCCCAATCATAGCATACGCCGCCGCAGGCTGGGCAGACCTCCTCGATGTGAAGAAAAGTTCTCGACTTCTCGGATCGCAGAGGCGGATTCTGATCAGCATCACTAAGGCCTACCGTACGGTGTCGACCCACGCGATCACTGTGATCGCGGGAGAGATACCGGTGGACCTTGTGTTAGCGGAGCGCGCGTCGAGCTATAAAGCCCGAAAAGCAATAAGCATCGAACTTGGAGAATGTCGAATAAGTCACGCCGAGTTGGCGTCTGGAGATGTCTCCGTAGCCACAGCGAAAGCGATGGTGCGGAGAGAGATCCTTGCAAAGTGGCAATCGAGATGGTCGTCATCAACGAAGGGAAGGATTACCTTCCGATTCTTCGAAGATGTTCGGAACCGTCTGGAAACCCGCTGGTTGATAATTGACCACTACACAACGCAATTCCTAAGTGGACACGGAGATTTCCGTGCAAAACTGCTGGAATTCAACTTGGTGGAGGACGGAAGATGTGCATGTGGAAAAGTCGAAACTTCGACCCACGTCCTATTCGACTGTCCTACGCACGTTGAGGCGAGAGAACTCCTGAAGCAAGCGGCGGAAGCCAGCGGCCAGCAATGGCCGGTGGTGGAAGCTGGCCTTGTATCGAACGCTAACCTATCACGGGAGTTCCGGAACTTCGCCAAAACGGTGATAACCACCAAGAGTCGAACGCAAAACGCTGTGTAGTAGACATGACTCAGCAAAGACAACTCGAACGCCGAAAGACCGAAGCATAGATGCTTGTGACTCTGCCTTCGCGTGGCCCCCACTGTTAAGTTCTAGACGGATTCTGAGTGATCCCCGCCTGGAACGAACTAAAGGAGTCATTACCTCGTAACGAGGACGGTCAACCCTTCTACCCCTGTTGTCGGGAAGAGGAAGGGAGTTTTTCCGAGCCCCCCTTGAAAGTGGTTAGCTAATCTGGAACACCTGGAGGTATAAGCAGAAAAATCTGCTCTATTTACTCCAAAGCTGTGGCCTTGTGCCCCATGTGCTTGCACAGACTAAATGTCCCTATCTACTGTTTTTTTCCAAGATGGCGCCGAACAGTGTAGACGCGTCGCGAGTCGCTCCGTAAAAATCTATGGAATTTTCGGGAAAAGTTACTCTGAAAATCTTTGGAAGTGTCTCAAACGATAGTGCTTGTGATTCCACGCATTTGGACATATAAAGTTTGGATATTGAACATTGTGTGCGGATTATATAAGTGAAATACCCGTGGCGTGGGTACGTGGCGTCGTTTTGACAGGTGGCCTAGCGTCACTCGCCAAATTAGACGGTTTTAGAAGGTGCACACTCGAACTTTTACGTGTGTCAGTCGCCCAAGTGCAGACAAACATTCAGTGAGCAATCCGAACTTACATAAGTGGATAATAGTGTAAATATTCAGCTTAAAAGTCTTGTGTACACGACGAGGTTAAGGCGGCCATCTTGGGTAGCCGCACAGCGTCCTTCTCGGTGCCGCCGCCAGCGCGCCCTCCCATTGGCCCGCCGGCCAGCCAACCAGCGGAGCCCTCGGGCCCAGTCCGTGCTTCCTATTGGCCCCCGGTCAGTCAACCAGCGGAGCCTTCGGGTCCAGCCCGTCCTTCCTATTGGCCCCCGGTCAGCCAACCAGAGGAGCCCTCGGGCCCAGCCCGTACTTCCTATTGGCTCCCTGACCAGCCAATCACGTGCGCGCGACAGGCGTAGGCAATCTTCCGCGGGAGATTTGAGTTCTCGCAACGCACCGCTGAGCGGAATTGAACTTACTGAGTAAACGAACTTTCGTGCAAGCAGCCATGGTTGCCTCCAGCTGCTCTGGCTCCTGCGACAGTATGGACGAGGGGACCGACCGTGAGTCCGTTATCCCAGCCAAACGTAACCCGAGCACCCAAAGTGTCCCCAAGAAAAGGAAAAAGCCTTTTCGGTCCTCCAGCAGTGAGTCGGACATCCAATCTGTGTCTAAGGTCTCAGACTCGGAAGCCAGTAACGCGAAACGGTCCTCTAAACCGCGCGCCAAGAAGCAAGGCAAACCACAGCTGAGTCACGAGAAGGTCGAGGAAATCGTCGAGGTCACTATGGCAGAGGAAGCACCTACGGACAAGCTCCACGCTCTCAGAGCGAGGTCCGAAAAGATTTTCAAAAGCCTACTCGGATACGTAGCAGCTCCTGAGAACGGAATAAAGAGCTCCGCCTCCTGCTATATCACCAGCAAGTTCAACAAACTCCAAGGTGTTCTCAACGATGTTCTGATCATGAACAGCAACCTCCAAGGACAACTACATGCCTCCAAGTCCGAGAACAAAGATCAACGGAAATCTTTTGAGATCGTGACTGAAAAATGCACTTCGTCCAAAGCCCCGCAGAGAGCCCTCACTTACGCGGAAAGGGTTGGAGTCAAATCCAGGACCGCAGCGCGCTCCAACCTAAAGCAGGACCCGCCAAATGTCCTCACAATCCTCCCGACGGACACTAAGACTTTTGACTCGAGTGAGAAAACGAAAGAGGCGGTTTTCAAACTGGTTTCGCCGCGGAAGGACAAAATGCAAGTGAAAAATGTCCGTCGCATCCAGGGAAACGGCATTCTTGTGGAAACGGCGAACAAATTGGACCTTTCAACGCTGCTGTCCAATAGCAAGTTGAAAGCCGCGGGACTAGTCGTCGCTGCACCGGCTAAGAGGAATCCGCGAATAATAGTGTACGAGGTCCCCCGCATGGATAGTGACGAGGCCACGCTCGACGCCATCGTGGACCAAAACGTGGACGACGACAATAAGGCCAAGGTCAAAAGCCAGATGAAGCTGGCATTCAGGACAGGGGACAGAAACCGAGACACTTGCAACGTCATACTGGAGGTCTCCAAGGAAGTCCGAGCGCTCCTCGTGAAAAAGGAACGTCTCTACATCGGCTGGGGTTGCTGCAAGGTCCACGACTACATCGCAGCAACACGATGTTATAAGTGCCACAGCTTCGGACACACCTCCAAATACTGTAAGTCTGAGCATGAAATCTGTGGCTACTGTGCGTCCCCGGGCCACTCTTTCAAAAACTGCCCGAGCAAAACAGAATACGCGGCCTGCATTAATTGTAAAAAAGCCTCGAGGCCACACTTTCATAGTGTAACGAGCAAGAACTGTCCCGCTTACGTATCGGCAATTAACAACATTCTTTCACGCACTGATTATGAATAATAGGCCTCCAATCCCAAGTTCTCCGATTCTAACATTCGCGCAACTAAACATGAGGAGGTCCCAACAAGTCTCGCTGGAGATTTGCAAGGTGATGGAGACGCAAAGCATCGATATCCTCCTCATGCAAGAACCTTATAACCCCAAAGGGAAATTTATCGGGTTCGGTTCAAGTGCCCTGGTAGTGTCTGGCGCCAAAGTTGGCACGAGTGCAATGGCGAGTATATATGTGCGTAATCGTAATATAACGGCCCTGACAAAGACGAGAGCTCATCAAAGTCATACAGACCCATCTGCTTACTCCCGGTCCTTGGTAAGTGTTTTGAAAAACTTCTCGTGCAGGTACTTCAGCCAACATTCGAAGATGCTAGGTTTGCCTCGAGCCGCCAATATGGTTTCAAAAAGGGCAAATCAACAGAAGACGCCATCCTGAAAGTTAGGGAACTCGCAGACCAAAGCCAAGGACACACTTATACGATGGCAATACTGTTTGACATCTCGGGCGCCTTTGATAATGTCTGGTGGCCGAGCATATTGCACCGGTTAAAAGAAAGGCAATGTCCGAAGAACGTGTATGGTGTCATCGCTGACTACCTGCGCGATCGAGAAGTACAACTCATTGGAAAGCATGGCCTTGTTCGCAAACCGGTCTCCAGAGGCTGCCCACAGGGCTCTATTCTAGGCCCACACCTCTGGAATTTGATATTTGACAATCTCCTCATGACTCTGGACCATGCAAGGCACGAAGCAGTGGCATACGCGGATGATTTAATAATCCTCGTCCACGCCAGCTCCAGGCGTGCGTTGGAAGCTCACGGCCAGAATGCAGCCACGCTGATTGAAAAGTGGTGCCAAAAAGAAAAATTGTCGATATCCGCACCGAAGTCAGAAATGATCCTGCTTAAAGGCAATCTGAATATTAGTCGCCCCCCCACAATAAAAATCCAGGGGAAATCAATCAGAATGGCTAACACCGTCAAGTACCTTGGCGTACACATCGACCGCGGTTTCGGCGTGAAAAGTCATGCACTTCAAATCAAGTCAAAATGCCAGCAGAAGTTTAACTCACTGGCCATCGTAGCAAGAAGAGAATGGGGTTTAAGATTCAGATGCCTCTCAACTCTGTACAAAGGATTATTCGTCCCCATTGCGACATACGCGGCTGCGGCCTGGAGCGATAAACTTAACAAGACCAGCACAACCGAACTTCTTCGAGCACAACGATACGCCTTACTTTGTGTCACAAAAGCGTACCGCTCTACCTCAACCGAGGCGCTCCCAGTGATTGCAGGCGTTCTGCCGATAGATCTAAAAATCAAGCAAGCAGCACTGAGGTATAAAATCAGAAGACAGCAGCCATTCGGCATCGACGATTACCGATACCCTCACGACGCTGGCACGCAAAACCCCGACGTGGCCATTATATCCGCTCTCCTGAAGGATTGGCAAGCAAGATGGGATTCCTCTGAGAAAGGCAGGCACACGTACGCCATCCTCCCGGACGTAATGTCAAGACTGGACAGGACCTGGCTACACCTAACGCACTACAACTGCCAGTTCATCTCGGGACACGGCGACTTCGCCGCGAAATTGCACTCAATGAACCTAGCGGATAACCCCCACTGCAGCTGCCCAGTTACAACCACGCGCTACCCACCTCTGCAAACACCACACCACATACTATTCAGCTGCACATTGTACGAAACCGAACGAGCACCGCTACGGAACCGTACCCTGGAGATTGGACTCCAATGGCCCCCGACGATGTGTCGGTTATTACAAGAGGACCTCTTCCCTGAATTCTCACGAACTGCGAGGGACATCCTGCGCGCAAAGGATCTCGCACAAGCAAGCAGCCTACAACGATAGAATAACTACAATCAGGAAAGTATTCACCTTGACAGTCAGTGCAGGCGGCACGCAAGTGCCGTGGCTGTAAGGTGCAATGGAGGAGGCGATTGCCGAATCCGTCCTGCTGGGATCGAGCACTAAGCTGGCGGCTCTACCTCCCCGTGGTCCCCACTGGACAGCTCCGTGCGTCGCTTGCGGTGTACGGGGCTGACTAAACGAGCCGTCTCCCCTTCGGGGGTAGATTCAACTTGTCCGATGACTCTCTAACGAGATGAGGGCAGGGTTTTTCCAAGCCGCACGCATTTCCATCGTTGCGTGCCGTTCCCTTCGCAATGGCTAGCTAGAAAGTCCAAAATAACATCTCGCGGGTAAAATGCTACTATAGAGGAAACTCTGAGGTTGTAGCGCGTCCTATTGGACCATTCTGCCGACACTATCTGTCCCTATCTACTGACTTTCCAAGATGGCCGCCGTGAGTACAGACGCGTCGCGAGTCGCTCCGCAGAATACTTACTGTAAAGTGGTTTATTCTTGAGAGAAATTCATTTGGCATAGACGAAAGTGAAGTGCAAGTGATAGCGAGCAAACAGTGATAATAAACAGTGTTTTTCGTTCAGTGGATCGAATTCTACAGACCAAAACAGTGAGTGCGCCAGCTAACCTCATTTTGACCGCTTCGCAACGCCACCGTCGCGCGGGGGCTGGCGCCACTGGCGCTACCGCGGGTGATTCAAACCCCTAAAGTGACTCGTGCATCACTGGTGACAGACTGTAAAGCAAACTGACGTTCGTTTTTGTCAAACACTCGAGTAGTGCAAGCATTAAGACGCCAGTACTCAGCAATTGTCAAGCGAAAGCAATACGCCGCTGGGACTCAGAAAATCTCTGAGTCCCATATATTTGTTGTCCAGTACCGTCGCAGTGACGAGCCGGAAGATGCCGATGACACTGAAAGACGTTTCAGTGAGCATGGACGAGGCCTCCTCCACCGACGTAGAATCGGCCACTAAGGACCTCCGTGTACCTAATCGAGTCCGAAAACGGAAAATGTCCCAGCACAGCAGTGGCTCAGAGAAACACCATGGGCAAAATAATTCCGAGCCAAAAACTGTAAAGGCGCCCAAAAAAAAGTCTGTGACAACCACCGCGCCTACGTCAACTAATGACAATAAGAACCAAAAGCAGGACCTGGACTCAGATTTTGTGACACCTGACTCTGGTATTTTCTGTCTCAAATCACAGTCAGAACGCATCCAAAGCAGTTTACTGGCTCACTTGACAAGCCCGGAGAACTCAATCAGTCCCGTAACCCTGAAGTTTGTCATGGAGAAATTCATGAAGTCCCACGGACTGCTCAACGAGGCTCTCCTCCTGAACAGCCACCTTGAGGGAAAAATTGAGGCATTCAAGGGCGAGAGTGAGGACCAGCGAAGAGTTTTCAAGGACACTGTGGGAAATGCCACAACGCAGTCGCCTATCAGCCGACCATTGACATATGCGGAGCGCGTTGGTGTGAAGTCCAGAACGGCAGCTCGCTCCAACCAGAGGCAGGACCCCCCAAATGTCATCACAATCATGCCACAGGATTTAAAAACTTATGATTCGAGCGACAAAACCAAGGAGGCCGTTCTTCGTCTGGTGTCGCCGAAAGAAGACAAGTTGCAGGTGAAGAACGTCCGCAGGATTCAAGGGAACGGCATCCTGGTTGAGACCGCCAAACAAACGGACATTTCTGCCCTTTTGAAAAACGAGAAGCTGAAAGCCGCCGACCTCATTGCCGGGGCGCCTGCAAAGAAGAACCCGCGGATAATCATATATGAAGTTCCGAGGGGAGCCGACGACGAGGCCATTCTTTCCACGATTATTGATCAAAACGTCGCTGACCACGAGAAGCAGAAAATCCGGCAACAGGTAAAGCTAGCCTTTAAAACCGGGAATAAAACACGCGAGAACTGCAACTTAGTCCTAGACGTGTCCAAAGAAGCCAGAGACATATTAATCAAGAAGGAGCGAATATATATCGGGTGGAGCTGCTGCAAAGTACACGATTATGTAGTTGCCACGAGGTGCTACAAATGTCATTCCTTTGGACACACGTCTAAGTACTGTAAAGCCGAGGAAGACGTCTGTGGGCATTGTGCAGCCTTGGGACACACATACAAAAATTGCCCTAACAGCTCGCAAGTAGCAGCATGCGCGAACTGCAAAAAATCTGGAAAGCATTACGACCATAGCGTCACGAGTAAAAACTGCCCCTCGTATATCACGGCAATTAACATAACAATTTCACGTACTGATTATGGATATTAGGCCTACAAAATTAGATTCTCAGGGTATCACAATCGCGCAACTCAACATGAGGCGATCGCAGGCTGTTACGCTAGAAATGGCCAAAATAATGGACACGAAAAACATCGACGTGCTCCTAATGCAGGAGCCCTATAATCCTAAAGGAAAATCAGTCGGCTTTTTTTTGTTTTTGTTTTGAAAAAAATTACGCCCGAGAGAGCCCTTGCGGTTTCTGCACGCGATCAGTCTGACCCAGTAACTTGGTCCGGTGCAGCCTCGAATCTGTTGAACGCCCTGGTCCCAGATGACACCGAGGACACATTAGAGTCCCAGCGAGACCGTCGGAGAGAACGGGATATCCCACCGGACTCAAACAACGCCGAAGAATTCAGCGAATCTGAGATTCGCAGCGCAATCAACAGCCTCCGGAATGGAAAAGCCCCCGGATTGGACAGGATTGAAGTTGAAGTACTAAAAGCTTCTTATGGAGTCTTAAGTGCCGAACTACAGTTCCTCTACAACGGGTGCATGCGCCTTGGAGTGTTCCCGAGTTCCTGGAAAGCCGGCAGTATTCGGGCACTCTTGAAGAACCCGGAAAAAGACGAGACCCTCCCGTCCTCGTACCGTCCGATCTGCCTTTTGCCAGTCCTGGGGAAGTGCTTCGAAAAGCTCCTAGTGCAACGGCTCGAACCAGTATTTAACGACCTTCACTTCGCGTCGGACCGGCAATACGGCTTTAAAAAAGGGAGATCCACCGAGGACGCTATAATTAAGGTCAGGGATCTTACTGACGAGTGCACACACTCCTATTACGTGCTAGCGATACTTTTCGACATTTCTGGCGCATTCGATAATTTGTGGTGGCCCAGCGTGCTCTACGGATTAAAGGAGAGGCAATGCCCGAAGAATATCTATCGCGTCATTGCTGATTACCTCAGGAACCGCTCGGTTAAGCTCGCAGGTAAACACGACGAGGTCTGGAAGACAGTTACGAGAGGTTGCCCGCAAGGCTCCATCCTGGGACCTAGCCTATGGAATCTTGTATTCGATGACCTTCTAGCCACCCTCGCAAGAGAAGGGCACGAAACAGTCGCTTACGCAGACGATCTAGTGATCCTTGTTCCCGGCAGCAGCAGAAAAGACCTTGAAAAGCGTGGGCAACTGGTCGCGACCCTTGTCGAGGACTGGTGCCGGCGGGAGAAACTCTCCCTATCGGCCCCTAAATCTGAGTTGATTCTTCTTAAGGGAAAATTAGACATTAAAAGACCCCCGAAAATAAAAATCCAGAACCGACAAATCAGAATGATGAACACCGTGAAATACCTGGGCGTTCACTTCGATAATGGGTTCGGCGTCAAAACCCACGCGAAAAAGTTAAAGGCCAAGTGCCTTGACAAGTTTAACTCTCTTGCAGTAATTGCGAGAAGAGAATGGGGTCTCAAACATAAGTGCCTCCAAACGCTTTACCGTGGACTATTCGTGCCCATCGCCACGTACGCCGCTGCGGCGTGGTACGATAAACTTGACCGGATAAGCACGAAGGAGCTTCTAAGAGCGCAAAGATACGCATTGCTGAAAGTGACCAAAGCCTACAGCACGACATCCACAGAGGCGCTACCAGTCATTGCCGGAGCAGTTCCGATCGACTTGAAGATTAGAGAGGCGGCTCTGACGTACAAGATCAGAAGGAAAATACCCTTCCGTATAGGGGAATACAGTTACCCCGAGGACTCTGGAGCGTCACCGCCGGAGCAAGCGATTAGAGTGACTCTTCTGGCCGAATGGCAACAAAGATGGGACGCAGCTAGCACTGGAAGACACACCTTCGGTATTCTCCCAAGCATCGAAGCGAGGCTAAATAACATGTGGATGTACCTCACTCACTATAATGTACAATTCCTTTCGGGACATGGTGATTTCGCGGACAAATTATATAAATTCAATCTCGCCCAGTCGAAACTTTGCCACTGCAAAATTAATCAGGACTCACCCGAAGAAACCCCGGTACACGTGCTCCTTGAATGTGAACTTTACGAGGAGTTCCGAGAAGCTCTTCGCACTCACACATCGGACCTCGGGATAATTTGGCCCCCACCGCTTGAGCAAATGGTTAACGAACCTGCCTTATTCGACGACTTTACGAGGACTTCCAGAATAATTTTGCGAAAGAAGGAAGAACGCTGGACCAGTAACCAGCCACGCCGAGGAACTATGAACGTGTAACCCAGTACCACCAGGACATCCGTACCTTTCAGGAAATCTCGTGCTTAACAGTAAAGGTAATAAACCTTGACAATCAGCGCAGGCGGTACGAAAGTACCGTGGCTGTAAGGTTTAATGGAGGAGGCGGAAGCCAAATCCGTCCTGCTGGGATCGAGCATCATGCTGGCGGCTCTACCTCCTCGTGGTCCCCACTGGACAGCTCCGTGCGTCGCTTGCGACGTACGGGGCTGACTAAACGAGCCGTCTCCCCTTCGGGGGTAGATTCAACTTGTCCAATGATTCTTAACTGATGAGGGCAGGGTTTTTCCAAGTCGCGTGCCAGAACATCTCGGCACGCCGCTTCCCTTGGCAATGGCCGTTAGAAAGTACTAAGCTAATAAACAACCTGCTAAGCTTGAATTGCTGCTATAGAGGAAACTCTGGGGCGCAGCGCGTCTGTTGGACCTCCAAAAGCTGACACTATCTGTCCCTATCTACTGGACTTTCCAAGATGGCGCCGAACAGTGCAGTCGCGTTGCGAGTCGCTCCGTGAATATCTTTGGAATTTTCGGTAAAACGCGCTCTGAATATCTTGTGAAGTGTCTGTACGATAGTGCCAGTGATACTAAACATTTGTGTATATTAATTGTGGACATTGAACGCAGTGCGTGGAAAATACGAGTGAAATTCCCGTGGCGTGGGTTCGTAGCGTCCTTTGACGGGCGTCCACGCGTCACTCGCGAGTTTCTTAACTTTTCAGAAGTGCACGCTATAACTATCATCCGTGCTTGCACTGCGGTGCAATACAATCACGGTGTGGTGTACAGAACACAAGTTTAGTGGTTGAATTGAAGGAAAATTAGTATAAAAAGTATTGGCTTACATTTAAGGGTTAGGGCGGCCATCTTGGACAGCGTCACCGCGTCCCGGCCCGAGCCGCCGCCAGCGCGCCCGCCTATTGGTGGAGCGCCCGAACAGTCCAGTCAGCCCATTGGCCCGCAGTCACCAGCAGGCAGCCAATCAGAAAGGGCCCCCAGTAGGACGGTAGCGCTGCCTGCGCCGAGCCGTAGGAGCGAGCACCACCACGACGACCAGCATCATGGACGGTGACTCTACGGAATTTGAATCCGCGAACTCCCGCCAGAAGAAATCTCTGAGGAAGAGGAAAGTTCAATCGGACGTTGAGTCAGACCGCTCCTCCGTCTCTGAATTCAAGGCACCGCGCAGACTCGTGAAGCAGAAAATGAACCGCCCAGAAACAACTGCAGCTGCCGCCATCACCACCCCTGCCAGCCAACGCGACGAGGACACCGGATCACAAGCATCCACCACCTCTATTCAGGACCTTAAGTCCAGATCGGAGAAGGCCTACAAGAAAGTACTGTCCTTCTTAACTTCGCGAGAAAACGCGGCCGACCACGAGACCGTGGGATTTGTCATGGCGAGCATCGGGAAATTCCAGGCCCTCTTGAACGAGTCCCTCCTCTACAGCAGCCGCCTCGAGGGTCGTATTGAGGCCCTCAGAGCCGAGAACATCGATCAGCGACGCGTCGTTTCCAGTGCGGTGGAGAAATGTTCGAGCCAGCCTACATCCCGTCGCCAAATGACCTTCGCGGAACGTGTCGGAGTTAAGTCCCGAGTCGCGGCGGCCTCCAACCTGAAGCAGGACCCTCCAAACGTCGTTACAATAGTCCCGAGCGACACCGTGACCTATGAGAGCAGCGACAAAACCAAGCTGGCTATCCTGAAAATGATCTCGGCGAAAGAGGAAAAGCTGCAGGTCAGGAACGTCCGCAGAATCTAGGGCAACGGCATCCTCGTGGAGACGGCTAAGAAAAGCGACATCTCAGTGCTAGTCTCCAACGAGAAGTTGAAGGCGGCTGGTTTCGTGGTTGGGGCACCGGCGAAGAGGAGCCCTCGAGTCATCGTATACGATGTCCCGAGGTCCGACAACGACACCGCAACGCTCGAGACCATCTTCGAGCAGAACGCGGAAGGAGCAGAGAAAGCCCTACTGATGCAGGAATCCAGGCTGGCCTTCAAAACCGGTGACAGGACGAAAGACTGCTGCAACTGGGTCCTAGAGGTCTCCAAAAAGGTAAGAGATATACTTATAAATAAGGAACGCCTTTATATTGGGTGGCAGTGCTGTAAGCTCCAAGACTACGTAGCAGCAACTCGCTGCTACAAATGTCACAGCTTCGGGCACACCACCAAATTCTGCAGGGCAGAGAAAGAATCATGTGGCCATTGCGCTGCGCAAGGCCACTGTTTCAAGAACTGTCCTAATAAAAACAAACCCCCCACCTGC
This sequence comes from Andrena flavipes, assembly GCA_963971345.1. Classification (NCBI taxonomy): domain Eukaryota; kingdom Metazoa; phylum Arthropoda; class Insecta; order Hymenoptera; family Andrenidae; genus Andrena; species Andrena flavipes. The sequence goes on along the minus strand of OZ020481.1, from coordinate 21,137,050 downwards.
ACTAACTGCAAAAAATCCGGGAAGCAATCCACCCATACCGTCACTGACAAACACTGCCCAGCTTACACAGCCGCTGTAAACCAGGTCCTCTCCAGAACCGATTATGCCTACTGAGACCCCACTTGCCGATCACCGCCTCAAAATCGTACAGTTGAACATGCGTAGATCCAGAACCGTCACCTTAGAAACGCAGAAGCTACTAGAGGAAAAAAACATTGACATCCTCCTAATGCAGGAGCCCTATAACATCAAGGGTCGTCTCGTGGGCTTCAGCAGCGGTACCATGATAGTTTCGGGGGGCAACCCGGGAGACGACTTGATGGCAGCCATCGCGATTAATAACCGAAACATTACCGTCCTCAAAATCGCGCATCTCAGTGACACCCACTGCACGTGCGTAGAAATCACAGGCCACTTCGGTTCAGTATACCTCGCCAGCATCTATTTTCAATGTTCCCATCAGATCGAACCATATTTAGATAAAATCCGGAAAATTGTCACCGAATTACCCAGGCAAAAATTAATTATCGCAGCAGACACTAACGCGAAATCGACCCTATGGCACTGTAGATATAACGACGCGCGCGGAGAAATGCTCGAAGAGACTTTATCCCTTCTGGATCTAGCCGTTCTCAACGAGTCCGACAACCCACCCACGTCCATTTCCCACCTCGGTACATCAAACATCGATATCACTATGGCATCCGGGCCGGCCATTAACCTAGTTAGAAACTGGACCGTTCATGAATGCTGGACCTCCAGCGACCATAACGCCATCTCGTTCACTCTCAGTCCCTGCAATACCTCTCCTTACACAATCCGACATCCCCGTTTTAAGACGACAAGAGCCAACTGGGGGAGATTCCAGGAATCGTTTTCCACTGAAATGAACCGCAACCCCATTCACTTCGCGCCGGACACCACCTCTCTCGTCGAGAAATTCGCGGAAACGATCCAAAGTAATATCTTAGCTGCGTGTAATTCTTCTCTTAAGGAGAAACGCCCCCACAAAAAATCTGTCCCCTGGTGGACCGGGGAGCTAACTGATATGAAGAAACGAACCAATAAAGCCCGCCGCGCATTCCAATTAGAATCGGACCCACACCGCAAACTAGAAAACAAAGTAAAGTACCGGAAACTCAGAAGGAAATACACCGCGAGCATTTATAAATCCAGGCGAGAGAGCTTGCAGAACTTTGCCACAGAGGAAGGCAATGCCAACCCCTGGGGCGCAGTCTACAGGCTCCGCTCTGGGAAAATCACGCCAGACAAAGCTCTCTCGACACCAAACACAGGCCCCAACCGCATAAACACCTGGGAGGAGGCTGCCAGTAGCCTCCTCAACTCACTGGTACCGGACGACAATGAGGACACGACGGAGGCGCAGGGAGAGAGGCGCGTGTACAGCGCCTCTCCCCCGGTGTCCCAGGCCGCCCCCACCTTCACGCTCGCGGAAGCGCAGGGGGCGATCCTCGGCCTCAAAAACGGTAAGGCCCCAGGGCTGGACCGGATTGAGGTCGAGGCAGTCAAGGCTTCGTTCCCGGTAGCACCAGAAACCTTCCTCTCACTTTTTAACGCGTGCTTAAATACCGGCTGCTTCCCTAGAATCTGGAAAACTGGCTCAATCCGAACCCTCCTCAAGGGTCCCGACCGCGACGAGTCTTGCGCCAGCTCGTACCGACCCATATGTCTCCTACCAGTGCTAGGCAAATGTTTCGAGAAACTCCTCCTAATCCGCCTCCGAGCCGTTCTCCTTGATCCACAATTCTCCTCTAGCCGTCAGTTCGGATTCAGGCAAGGTCTCTCCACCGAAGACGCCATTATTAGGATGAAGGAGGTCGCGGCAACATCCCCCGAGAAGTATGTCCTCGCGATGCTTTTCGATATCAAAGGCGCATTCGATAATGTTTGGTGGCCGAGCATCCTTTCTCGACTAAAAGAGAGGGGCTGCCCGAGCAACATCTTCGGCGTAATGACGGACTACCTGAGCAACCGGAGCGTTAAGCTTGTCGCCGGGCATCGCGAGGTACAGAAGCAAGTCACGAGGGGCTGTCCCCAAGGCTCTATTCTCGGGCCCGGCCTCTGGAACTTAGTTTTTGACGATCTGCTCTCCACGCTGAAGTCGAACGGATTCGAGGCTTTCGCGTACGCGGACGATCTCCTTATCGTCATCTCCGGGAAAAGCAGAGCGGTTCTTCAAACCCTCGGCCAATCTGCCGCGACAATTACACACAACTGGTGCACGAACGAGAAACTCGAGCTCTCGGTCGAAAAGTCAGAGCTTTTTCTTATAAAAGGCAAACTGGACATCAGGAGGCCCCCCACTATCAAAATAGGATCCCGTGGTATCCGCATGGTCAAGACAATGAAGTACCTCGGAGTGCACTTCGATATGGGCATGAGGGTCAACTCTCATGTTCATATGGTCAAAACGAGGTGCACCGAGAGGTTCAACTCACTATCGATTGTAGTGTTACGTCCTGAAGGGACTTTTCAATAAATCATTCCGAGCGGCTGGAACGATTTATCGGGTCCTTGCTCTCTCTAGGTGCTAATGCACGCCTTGACTATACTTACCCTGGAGGGATAAGGAGGAAAAGGGATTAAATCAATGGTGACACGGAATTAACGGGAAAATAACGTAATGAAATATATTCTGGGTAAAAGATTAAAGTAATATAAGAACATACCCTAGGGACGGCGCTCCGTCCCTGCTATCGCAGTGGTCTCGGATTTCGGCACGCTTGCCGGTTATCGCTTCGTTCGCTCCGTAGGTCGCTCAACCTTGCGCTGGTCGTGGTCGCGTGCTGTGCTCTCGGATAGCACTCGGAGGTCGGTCACCTGAAGATCGTCGAATCGCACTGTCTCTAATCGTCGCTTACTCTACGCGTTCCTACGCCGGACACGAGTGACGCACAAGGGCTCTCCCGGCTAGGCCGTTCGCGGTTTGTCGGATGGAGTTACCCTCGCACGGTTTATTGACGGCCGATCGTACTTCGCGGACTAGACGCTAAGACGCGTTCGCGGCTTCTTGACGGCTCTCTGGCTTGTCCTCACTTCCTAAGTCGGACTCCCGAATCAGAATGCTCAATCCTACCTAATCGATCCCGATTCTCGGCCGCGCCTCGATCAATCCGCGCGATTGGGGGAAACTGCCCCGTCGGCAGTTGTCGCTCGCCGCACGCATCGGAAGTATCCGGGCCCGGGCCGCCGAGGGTCACGTTGTCCCTACTGTCGCTACGCGGCTCAGCGCAACGTGACTGACACGCGCGAGACGATTCCGCTGAATCGCCGTTTGCCGAATAAAGCGACGCGCGGACAGCAAGCACGGGAAAAGGGCCTGAAGGGCCCATGTAACAGTAGCGAGGCAAAAGTGGGGTCTCAGATACAACACCCTGCGGGTTCTTTATAAAGGTCTCTTCATTCCCATCGCGACATACGCGGCTGCTGCGTGGCACGAACACCTCAATAAGACCTGCGAACAGGTCTTACTGTCGGCCCAAAGACAGGTTCTCCTGAAGGTAACGAAGGCCTATAAAACAACCTCCACAGCAGCCGTACCAGTAATAGCGGGCGTTCTCCCCATCGACCTCCATGTCACGTTAGCAGCTATCAGATATAAAGTCAGGAAAGGAATTAACTTCTCCCTCGGCGAATACCGGTTCCCCGAACACGCGACGATAACACCACCTCAAAGAGCTATCCCTCCGATACTCTACTCGATCTGGCAACGTCGGTGGGACATTTCCCCCGACGGCCGTCATACTTACAGTATCTTCCCGAATATCAGACACCGTCTGGAGATGACCTGGTTACAGCCCGATCACTACACTGTTCAATTTCTATCAGGACACGGCGATTTCGCGTCAAAACTAAAATCCCTGGGCCTCGCGGAAAGCAACGCGTGCAGCTGCGGCGGGGGCGAGGAGACTGCTATGCATGTCCTTCTCCACTGCTCGCTGCACGGGGCTGAACGGGAGGAACTCAGGCTTATCACTCTAGAAAACAATCTCCCTTGGCCACCGACCCCCCAGCAACTCGTAACACAGAGCACATTTAGCGTATTAATGAAGACATCGAAATCCATCCTTGTAAAAGAAGAATCGACCTGGAGACCCCATTCAAAATCCACCCGCCCTTCACAAACAGACCCTGCAGCTACAACAGGCCCCTCGCATCAATCAGATTAATCCATCTGTTCTATTTCAGCCACGTCACCCGCCCCGACCCCCAGTGCAGGCAGCGCCCAGGCACTGTGGAGGGTGGGGCGTTATCGGCGAAAGCCATCCTGCTGGGATCGAGCATTATGCTGGCGGCTCTACCTCCTCGTGGTCCCCACTGGACAGTGTTCCCCGTCGCCCCGCGACGTGGAGCTCTGACTAAACGAGCCGCTTCTCCTACAGGGGTAGATCCAACTTGTCCAATGATTCCTAGCGGATGAGGGCAGGGTTTTTCCAAGTACCATTTCGGCATAACATCTACGCCGGATTTCCCTTGGCAGGGGTCTGCGACGACAGTACAATTGCTCACAACACCTTGCCAGCCAAATGCTCGTATAGTCGAAAGACTGAGGAAGGGCGCACCCTTTATTGGGCCAATAAGGCTATACTAGATGTCCCTATCTACTGGACTTTCCAAGATGGCCGCCGATAGGATTGACGCGTCGCGAGTCGCTCCGTCGTTTCGAGGCCTTTAGTTGGGAAAAACCACGTCTAGAATACTGTAAAGTGTTTCAAAGTGTTGCGGTTGCTTTTCTGATCACTTCGACATAAACAGTTTTGTGGAATCTAGGTTGGTTCGCTAAGAAACAGTGAAAATTGTGTTGGCATGGGTTCGTGGCGTCCTTTCGCACGGGCCCCACACTCGATCGACCATAGTGCAGAGACTTCTTGTGCCACAGTGTTGCCTCCAAGTGACGGTGTTAGGGACGCTACAAGCCACCTTTTGATATTTGCAGAAGTGCATAGAGACAATTATTTGCAAAATTATTAAGAATTTTGTGTGCATAACCTCGCGGAGGTTAGGCCGCCATCTTGGCGTGGGTCGCCGCCGGCCGCCGCTGAGACGTCACAGCCGTCCGTGCCGCTGATTGGCCCTACAACCAGCCAACCGCGTGCACGCACGACGAGTGACACAGTGGAGCTCCCGCGGGATATTCAAAATACTGAGTATAGCACCTGAACGCTTATCGTTATACGTGCACAATGCACTCCACGGCTATGGAGGAGGAGTCCTCGGACCATGAATCTACAACGAAGGAACAGCTCCGCAGAGCAAAATACTTTCGCAAGAGGAAAAAGTCGAGCAATGACTCCGATACCCAACAGCAAACCTGCCCGCCCCCAGACAGGAAAATAAAAGGATCCAAAGCGAGGAAAAAGAAAACTCCAGAACTTTTGACGGACAACGCCGACCCGGTAACCGAAACATGCGCCGGAAATCCAGAGGAAGACACGAATGTAATGTCCGTAAAAAACAGTGCAGAGCGAATCCATTGTGCCTTACTTGAATTTCTTTCGACCCCTGAGCGCAACGTCCCCGGCGACGTTCTAAAGTTTGTTATGACCAAGGTGACGAAACTGCAAGGTCTGCTCACCGAGTCCCTTCTCCGGACCAGTCACCTCAAAGGCCAAACAGCAGCGCTTCAGGCGGAAAATAATTGCCAACGGAAAACATTCGAGGCAACAGCTGAGAATCACCCTCCGAAGGCCACAACGACTTACGCTGGACGCATCGGAATAAAATCCAGAACCGCCGAGTCCTCAAACCTCAAGCAGGATCCCTCAAACGTCGTTACCATTCTCCCCAAGGACGTGGAAGCTTTCGAAAGCAGCGAGAAAACCAAAGAAGCAGTCTTCCAGCTGGTCTCACCCAGAAAACACAAAATACAAGTGAAAAACGTTCGCCGGATCCAGGGTAACGGAATCATCATCGAAACGGCGAACAAGGCGGATATCTCGACCCTGCTCACGAACGAGAAACTCAAGGCCGCTGGCCTCATCGTGGGTGCCCCTGAAAAGAGGAACCCCCGTATCATTGTATACGATGTCCCGCGTTCGGATAATGATGAAGCTACTCTGGATGCTATCATCGATCAGAACCTGGAGGACAAACAAAAAGACAAGACCAAGCGGCAAATGACGATCGCCTTCAAATCAGGAGACAAAAGCCGCGACCGCTGCAACATCATCCTCGAGGTGTCCAAGGACGTACGGGATCTGCTAGTAAGAAAGGAACGATTGTACATCGGCTGGAGCTGCTGCAGGGTCCGCGACTATGTGGCTGCCACTCGGTGTTACAAATGCCATGGATTCGGGCACACCACCAAGTATTGCAAAGCCCAACACGAGGTATGTGGATACTGCGCAGCAACGGGACATGCGTTTAAAAATTGCCCCAACAAAAACCGGACCGCGACTTGCGCAAATTGTAAAAAATCCGCGAAAAACTCAGATCACTGCGTCACGAGCAATACCTGCCCGGCCTATATTTCTGCTATAAATCAGGTCCTTGCCCGCACTGATTATGGTCCATAAACACACGACTAGACCTGCGACCTCAGAGTCCCGAGGCATCAAAATCGCGCAACTGAATATGAGGCGCTCGCAAATCGTAACCTTGGAAATGTCGAAAATTATGGACAAGGAAAGCATCGACGTGCTTCTAATGCAGGAACCTTATAGGAACCCCAAGGGGAAATTCATCGGTTTCGGCTCTCGCACCCTCGTCGTTTCTGGAGGAAAAGCAGGGGTTCCCTCGCAAGCCGGAATTGTAATAAAGAATCCGCGAATTACGGTGCTAAAACTGTCCCACCTCAGCAATGAGCACTGCACATGCGTGGAACTGTCCGGACCGTTCGGCAACCTCTTTTTGGCGAGCATGTACTTCCAGTGCTCCCATAGTATAGAGCCATATCTCGCGCACCTGCGGAAACTCCTAAGGTACCTCCCTCGGCAGCGACTTATTATCGGAACAGACGCCAATGCCAAATCGACCTTGTGGCACGGCCCGACCTCCGATGACCGCGGCGAGGCTCTTGAACAGGCCATTTTAGACCTAAACCTTACGGTCCTGAACGAGGCAGGCACGATACCCACATACCAATCGCCCTACGGCGCCTCGCGTATCGATGTTACGCTGGCCACAGAAGCTGCCCTGAGACACGTGCGCAACTGGAATGTTATAGAAGGCTGGACAACTAGTGACCATAACGCGATCGTTTTTACCTTTTACTCGCATATAAGCGCCAGTCACAGCAGTCAGCTCGCGCGATTCAACACTAGGAAAGCCAACTGGGACAAGTTCAAGGAGGTCCTGTCCCACGAAAAGAACCAGAAGCTGAGGAATCTCACTACTAACACCCCCGAGGAAGTCGAAGCTGCTGCCACCCGCATCAGCAACGTCATCATAACTGCGTGCACAAAGGCCATGAAGGAAAAGTCATCGTACCCTAGATCCATGCCCTGGTGGACGAGTGCCTTAACCACTTTGAAAAAAAGCACGTACAAAGCCAGAACCGTATTCCAGCGCGAAATGGATCCAACGACGAAGCTTGAAAAGCAACGAGCATACAACAGAATAAGAAGGCAATACACGACGGAGGTCCACCGGGCAAAGAAAACTGACTGGCACGAGTTTGTCACGGAGGATGGCAACAAAAACCCTTGGGGTATAACATATAAACTCCGCATGAATAAGATCACGCCCGAGAAAGCGCTAGCGGTCTCCGACCGCGAACAGCCGGGCACCGTAACTTGGGCAGGCGCTGCTACGCACCTCCTTAATAGTCTGGTCCCCGACGACACCGTGGATACAACAGAAGACCAGCAAAACCGACGACGAATACGGGACGTCTCCCCTGACACAAACGACGACGAGGAATTTGAGGAAACCGAGATATGCTGTGCACTAAAAAGCCTCAAGGATCGAAAGGCCCCTGGCTCCGACAGGATCGAGGTAGAAGTTCTAAAAGCATCTTACGGAATCCTCCGCATCGAACTTCACCAGTTATACAACGGATGCTTACGACACGGCGTTTTCCCGAGCATATGGAAATCTGGCAGCATCCGCGCCCTGCTGAAAAATACGGACAAGGATGAGACCCTGTCCTCTTCCTACCGTCCTATCTGTCTCCTGCCGGTGATGGGGAAGTGTTTCGAAAAGCTTTTGGTACGACGACTTCAACCAGTACTACAGGACCCGCACTTCGCGTCGGACCGGCAATATGGTTTCAGGGCAGGCAGGTCCACCGAGGAGGCCATTATCAAGGCTCGGGAGCTCACTGACGCGTTCGGAAATTCCTACTATGTATTAGCGATTCTTTTCGATATCTCCGGCGCTTTCGATAATGTGTGGTGGCCCAGCGTAATGTACAGGCTTAAGGAAAGACAATGCCCGAGGAACACCTATCGGGTCATTGCTGACTACTTGAGGAACCGCACTGTAAAGCTCGCAGGCAAACACGACGAGGTCAGTAAAATTGTTACAAAGGGCTGTCCGCAGGGCTCCATCCTGGGTCCTAGCCTGTGGAATCTGGTATTCGACGACCTCCTCACGACCCTCGCAAAAGAAGGCCACGAAACGGTCGCGTACGCGGACGACCTTCTGATCCTCGTCCCTGGAAGTAGCAGAATCGAACTCGAGAGACGGGGCCAGCTTGCTGCAACCCTGGTCGAGGACTGGTGCAGACAAGAGAAACTCTCTCTGTCAGCACCAAAATCAGAACTAATACTACTCAAGGGGAAACTGAATATCAAAAGACCCCCGAAAATTAAGATCCTTAACCGTCAAATAAGGATGACTGACAAAGTAAGATACCTCGGTGTTCATTTCAACAACGGGTTCGGTGTCCGAACCCACGCCGAGAAAGTGAAAGCCAAGTGCCTCGAGAAGTTTAATTCTCTCGCAGCAATTGCGAACCGAGAATGGGGCCTGAAACACAAATGCCTCCAAACCCTGTACCGCGGACTGTTCGTTCCCATCGCGACGTACGCGGCCGCGGCCTGGTACGACAAAATGGACGCGATAAGCAAGAGGGAACTTCTCAGAGCACAAAGGTATGCCCTGCTGAGAGTCACCAAAGCATACAGCACCGTTTCCACAGACGCGCTCCCAGTCATAGCAGGAACACTCCCCATCGACCTAAAAGTTAAAGAGGCCGCACTCCGGTACAAAATCAGAAAGGGCCTTCGATTCACAATCGGCAACTACCGTTTCCCCGAGGACATCCAAACCTTGTCACCTGAAAAGGCCATCGCTGGCGAATTAATTATAGAATGGCAGGACCGATGGGAAAAATCCACAAAAGGGAGACATACGTTCACCATATTCCCCGACGTCAAAATAAGGCTAGAGAACACTGAACTCCATCTCACACACTACACCAGCCAATTCCTATCTGGCCACGGTGACTTCGCGGCGAAACTCCACACTCTACAGCTCGCCGATAACCATCTCTGTACATGTCCCGAAAAAATGTCGGAAACGCCGGAGCATGTCCTTCTCAGCTGCACACTTTACAACGACGAACGCCTCGAGCTCCGCCGCTGTGCCTCCGCATCTGGAATTCAATGGCCACCCACACTCCAATGCATAACCAGAGGCGATCTCCTCACGGAATTCACAAAAACTGCAAGACTTATACTTCGGAAAAAAGAGCTAACATGGATCAAACACAAGCAGCCACGCACCAAAACCACCGCCACCTCTTCAGCCCCAACGATATGCACCCGCGTCCTGCGTAGCGCAAGGGGAAGGAAGACGTGAAGGCCAACGCAACAGTACAGTAAGTCACTCCCTAAGGATATCACGCATGACCCTACAATTCCAAATCCCCCTCCCATTGTCCTCACAGCACTCCTAAAAACACCGACCTGACCTCGACCCCCATCGCAGGCGGTGCTCCAGCACTGTGGCGGGTGAGGTCCAATGGCGTAAGCCGACCTGCTGGGATCGAGCATATGCTGGCGGCTCTACCTCCCCGTGGTCCCCACTGGACAGTGCTCCACGTCGCCCCGCGACGTGGAGCGCTGACTAAATGAGCCGCTTCCCCTACAGGGGTAGATCCAACTTGTCCAATGATTCCTAACGGATGAGGGCAGGGTTTTTCCAAGTCGCGTGCATTCCATCTACGCACGCCGCTTCCCCGGGCAGTGGCCGCTAGAAAGTATCATTCAGCAAATAAAATCTTGCATGGCAAAAATGCCACTATAGGGGTGACCCTGAGGCGTGGCGCGTCGAGTTTCGACCATATTGCCGACACTATCTGTCCCTATCTACTGGAATTTCCAAGATGGCCGCCGAGAGGACTGACGCATCGCGAGTCGCTCCGTCGTTTCGAGGTCTTTAGTTTGGAAAAACCAAGTATAGAATCCTGTGAAGTGTCCTAAAGTGTTACGCTTGTGCCTCTGAACATTGGTGTATAATCAGTTTCGCGATAACTTAGCCGGTTCGCTAAGGAACTGCGAAAATCCTGTTGGCGTGGGTTCGTGGCGTCCTTTTCGCACGGGCCCCCAATCGAACGAACATAGTGCAGAGACCTTTCGTGCCCTCGTGCTGCCTGCATGTGACGGTGTGTGCGCCGCCGCAAGGCACGTTTTGATATAAGTGTAAGGGCAGAGGAACAATTATTTGCAAAAATTATAAAGATCTCCGTGCGCACAACCTTTGGAGGTTAGGCAGCCATCTTGGCATCTTGGTGTCGGCTGCCGCCGACCGCCGTCGTGACGTCACAGCCACCCGCCCCGCTGATTGGCCCCACGGACAGCCAACCGCGTGCACGCCCGACGCGGGATACAGTCGAACCACAGCGGGAAATTCAAACTACTGAACTGAGCATCAGCACACTTATCGCTTCACGTGCACAATGCATTCCACGGCTATGGAAGAGGACTCCTCGGACCGTGAATCCACGACGAAGGAACAGCTCCGCAAAGAAAAATACTTTCGCAAAAGGAAAAAGTCGAGCAACGACTCTGACACCCAACAGCAAAGTTGCCTGCACCCAGACAGTAAAAAGAAGGGATCCAAGACGAGGAAAAAGAAATCTCCAGAAACTCTGACTGATAACGCCGACCTGATACCCGAAACACACGCCAGAAACCCAAAGGAAGACACTACTGTACTGTCCGTAAAGGACAGCGCAGAGCGCATTCATTGTGCCCTACTCGAATTTCTTTCGACCCCCGAGCACAAAGTCCCAGGCAACGTTCTAAAGTTTGTCATGACCAAGGTGACGAAACTGCAAGGCCTGCTCACCGAGTCCCTCCTTCGGACCAGTCACCTCGAAGGCCAAACAGCAGCTCTCCAGGCGGAAAATCATTGCCAACGGAAAACTTTCGAGGCAACAGCTGAGAACCACCCCCCGAAGGCCACGATGACCTATGCTGGACGCATCGGAATAAAATCCAGAACCGCCGAGTCCTCAAACCTCAAGCAGGAACCCTCGAACGTCGTTACCATTCTCCCTAAGGACGTGGAAGCCTTTGATAGTAGCGAAAAAACTAAAGAAGCAGTCTTCCAACTGGTCTCGCCTAGGAAAGACAAAATACAGGTGAAGAACGTCCGCCGGATCCAAGGTAATGGAATCATCATCGAAACGGCGAACAAGGTGGATATTTCGACCCTACTCACGAACGAGAAACTTAAGGCAGCGGGTCTCATTGTGGGCGCCCCTGAAAAGAGGAACCCCCGTATCATTGTATACGACGTCCCGCGCTCGGATAATGACGAGGCCACTCTAGACGCCATTATCGACCAGAACCTGGAGGACAAACATAAAGACAAGACTAAGCGGCAAATGACGATCGCCTTCAAATCAGGAGACAAAAGCCGCGACCGCTGCAACATTATCCTCGAGGTGTCCAAGGATGTACGGGATTTGCTAGTAAGAAAGGAACGATTGTACATCGGCTGGAGCTGCTGCAGGGTCCGCGACTATGTGGCTGCCACTCGGTGTTACAAATGCCATGGATTCGGACACACCACCAAGTATTGTAAAGCCGAACACGAGATATGTGGACACTGCGCAGCAACGGGACACGCGTTTAAAAATTGCCCCAACAAAAGTCGGAACGCGACCTGTGCAAATTGTAAAAGAGCTGCGAAAAACTCAGACCATTGCGTCACGAGTAACACCTGCCCGGCCTACATATCCGCCATAAATCAGGTCCTTGCTCGCACCGATTATGGTTCGTAAACACACGACTAGACCCGCGAACCCCGAGCCCCGAGGCATTAAAATCGCCCAATTGAATATGAGGCGTTCCCAGGCCGTAACCCTGGAAATGGCGAAAATTATGGATACGAAAGGCATTGATGTGCTTTTAATGCAGGAGCCCTATAACCCCAAGGGGAAGTCTATTGGCTTCGGCTTGCGCGCTCTCGTCATCTTCGGAGGACTCGCAGGAACCCCCTCGCAAGCAGGAATAGTGATCAGAAACCCATGTATAACGGTTCTAAAGCTCTCACACTTTAGCAATGAACACTGCACCTGCGTGGTGGTGTCCGGGCCGTTCGGAAACCTGTACTTGGCAAGCATGTATTTTCAGTGCTCCCATAGTATCGAGCCGTACCTCGCACACCTGCGAAAACTCCTAGCGCACCTCCCGCGACAACGTCTGATAATTGGAGCAGATGTAAATGCCAAGTCCACCTTGTGGCATGGCCCATCCTCCGACGACCGCGGCGAAGCTCTTGAACTCGCAATCCTGGATCTAGCTCGGAACGATTCCCACTTTTCGATCACACTTCGGCGACACGCGCATCGATATCACTCTAACCACTGAAGCGGCTCTGAGGTACGTGCGAGACTGGCGTGTCAAGGAGGGCTGGACAACAAGCGACCACAATGTGTTAATCTTCACCTACCACTCGCACACAATTGCCGCTCACTCAAAGCAGCTTCCCCGCTATAATACCAGGAAAGCGAACTGGGATAAATTTCTCGAAGTACTGCCACGTCTAAGGGACCAGAATCTTAGACATCTTCCTCTTAACACCGCGGAGGAAGCCGAACTAGCCGCCGTCGCCATCCGGGACACTATCCAGTCGGCATGCGAACAATCCATGCGTAAAAAATCTCCGTACTCCAGATCCGTGCCTTGGTGGACGAGCACACTGACGACGTTGAAGAAGCGTACCTACAAAGCCCGAAGGAAATTCCAACGCGAAATGGATCCGAACGCCAGATCCGAATTCGTTACGGAGGAGGGCAACAGCAACCCTTGGGGAGTGGTGTACAAACTCCGCATGAACAAAATCACGCCCGAGAGAGCCCTCGCGGTCTCGGCTCGCGAACCAGATGACCCAATAACCTGGTCTGGTGCTGCCTCGAAACTCCTGGACTCCCTCGTTCCCGACGATACGGAGGACACTATGGATATTCAGCGCGATCAAAGGAGGACGCGTGACACCCCTCCGGACACCGACGATGCCGAGGAACTAAATGCAGATGAGATCCGTAGTGCGCTCCGTTGTCTCCGTAATAGGAACGCCCCCGGTACAGACAGAATCGAGGTGGAAGTATTAAAAGCTTCCTACGGACCCATGCACAAGGAGCTGCAACAACTGTATAACGGATGCATGCGGCTCGGAGTTTTCCCAAACACGTGGAAAGTCGGCAGCATTCGTGCTCTTCTAAAAAACCAGGATAAGGACGAGACCCTTTCGTCGTCGTACCGCCCGATTTGCCTCTTGTCGGTACTCGGAAAGTGCTTCGAAAAGCTCCTGGTACAACGGTTGCAACCAGTGTTTAACCATCCCCAACTCGCGTCCGATCGGCAATTCGGCTTCAAGAAATGCAGATCCACCGAGGATGCCATCATAAGAGCCAGGGAGCTCGCTGACCAGTTTGATAACTCTCGCTACATTTTGGCGATCCTGCTGGACATCACAGGTGCATTCGACAACGTCTGGTGGCCTAGCGTTTTACACCGGCTGAAGGAGAGACAATGCCCGAAAAACATCTACCGGGTCATCGCGGATTATCTAAGGAACCGTACGGTTAAACTCGTTGGCAAGCACGACGAAGTATCCAAAGCAGTATCGAGAGGATGCCCTCAAGGCTCCATCCTCACCACCCTCGCAGGAGAGGGCCACGAGACGATTGCTTACGCAGACGACTTGCTAATTCTCATTCCCGGCAATAGCAGGCGCGAACTTGAGAGACGGGGACAGCATGCTGCGACCCTGGTCGAGAGCTGGTGTCGACAGGAAAAGCTCTCACTCTCCGCACCAAAATCAGAACTGATGCTGCTTAAAGGAAAACTAGACATCAGGAGGCCTCCAAAAATTAAAGTGATGAACCGACAAATCCGTATGACCAATACCGTTAAATATCTTGGCGTGCATTTCGATAACGGGTTCGGTGTCAGAACCCACGCAGCAAAAACAAAGGCCAAGTGCCTCGAGAAGTTTAACTCTCTGGCAGTAATCGCGAGGCGAGAATGGGGCTTGAAGCATAAATGTCTTCAAACGCTGTACCGCGGACTCTTCGTCCCAATCGCCACCTACGCCGCAGCGGCATGGCATGACAAACTGGATCGGATTAGCACTAGAGAACTCCTAAGAGCACAAAGATACGCCCTCATAAAAATCACTAAGGCCTACAGTACGACATCCACCGAGGCACTACCGGTCATTGCCGGGGTCCTTCCGATCGAACTAAAGGTCAGGGAAGCAGCCCTATCGTACAAAATAAGAAGGAACCTACCTTTCCATATTGGAGGGTACAGATTCCCCGAGGACATCGAAACCACACCACCGAAACAAGCCATCAGATCAGCACTCTTGGCCGAATGGCAACAACGATGGGAAACAGCAAGCACAGGAAGGCAAACGTTCGGTATCTTCCCGGACATCAAGGCGAGACTGGAAAAGACATGGATATATCTCACCCACTATAACACACAATTTCTCTCGGGACACGGTGACTTCGCGGACAAACTCCACAAATTCGCGCTCTCCATAACAACGCGATGTCCATGCAACTCAAGCGCGGAAACTCCGCAGCATGTACTTCTGGACTGCTACTTGTACGCGGAGCACAGAGAAACCCTGTGCACCCTCATAAGGGACACCGGAATCAATTGGCCTCCGCCAATCGACATACTCGTCAACGAGCCCCTATTCACTGAGTTCACGAGTACTGCAAGGATAATCCTTCGGAAAAAGGAAGAAAGGTGGACGAATAACCGGGCCAATCGAGGAACCGTGATCCGGTAACTACGACCTAGAAGACTTCTTCCACACCCAGGCAACTTAGTGCCAAACCTCGGACACCAAACCTTGACAGTCAGCGCAGGCGGTGGGTAAGCACCGTGGCTGTAAGGTTCAATGGAGGAGACGTAAGTCAAATCCGTCCTGCTGGGGTCGAGCGAAAGCTGGCGGCTCTACCTCCTCGTGGTCCCCACTGGACAGCTCTGCCCGTTGCCCGCGACGGGCAGGGCTGACTAAACGAGCCGCTTCCCCCTCGAGGGTAGATCCAACTTGTCCAATGATTCCTAACGGATGAGGGCAGGGTTTTTCCAAGTCGCGTGCCTTTCCACCTTCGCACGCCGTGTCCCTTGGCAGTGGCTAGACAGAAAACGCTAAACTAACATCTTGCAGGTTTAAATGCCGCTATAGGGGAGACCCTGAGGCGCGGCGCGTCCGTTGGACCTTTTGTAACCGACACTATCTGTCCCTATCTACTGGGGACTTCCAAGATGGCCGCCGTGAGTACTGACGCTTCGCGAGTCGCTCCGCAGAAAACTTACAAAACAGTGGTATATTCTTGTCAGAAATTCATTTGTGATAGCAGAAAGTGAAGGGCTAGTGACAGCGAACAATCTGTGCTATTAATTAGTGTTTTCCAATCAGTGAAACGGACACTACAGACGAAAATAGTGTGCTGGCGTAGCTAACCATATTTCGGCCGCTTCGCAACGCCACCGTCGCACGGGGGCTGGCGCCACCAGCGCTACCGCGGGCGATTCAAACGCCTTAAAGTGCGAAAAGTGCGACGAGCGTCACTGGTGATATATTACATTACAACGCATACAGACGTTTAGTTAGCCTTTGTTTTGGAGAAAGCAATACGACGCTATAAGATAGCGAAGTGTCAGTGCAAAAACTAGAAGCTTTAAATAAAACAAATAAAATTTTAATTTTTTCTTCCCGGTTGTGTATTATAACTCGAGCCGCCCAAGCAATACGCTGCTGGCGACTTGTACTCCTCTCCTGTGGTAGGAAGCAATACGCCGCCAGCACTTAGAAAAATTCATGCCTGCCAAAATGGCTGAAACTGACAATATGGATTGTGAAACTTTAAAATCGAGCTCCTCAAATAAGCGCTATTCTCTTAAGAGAAAGGACACCGATTGTGAACCATGCCATAGCAAGCAAAGAAAGAAAAAGAATGAAACCATCTTCTCTGCAGACGAAGAAGAGAGTGAAGCAGAAAGTTCCCCGATAGAAGATCTGTTGGAATTCTCCAAGGAGATAGACACAGGCCTAAATACCAAAGGTATAAAGTACCTTAAAAGGAAAATACAAGAGGCATACACGCAATTTCAACAACTTGACGAGGAGAATATCTCCCTGAAGCGAAAAATCTCCGAAGGGGCGAGTGCGGATAGAAAGCTAGAATTACTGGACAACACGATAAGTGGAGTTGTTGAGAGCCTAAACGATCTTAGAAGACAAATTTCGAGCGGATCAAATGTCAAGAGCAGCTACGCGCAGAAAGCCAGCATGCCATCCAAACTGGCACAAGAACAAGCATCGAAACCGCCGAGACACGTGGTAACAGTATATCCCAAAGATAAAACTAGGTTTAATAACAGCGAGGAGACAAAAAAGGCAATTATATCAAGCGTCCTCCCGACCAAGGAAAAACTAAAGATCAGAAACGTGAGGAAAATAAATAATAGCGGAATACTTATCGAAACAGCTACTAAGGACGACTTGGACACCGTTCTAAATAGCGGAAAGCTGGACTCTGCAGGCCTAATGGCAAGCCTTCCCACCAAGAAACGACCCCGTATGATAATCTCTAACATCCCGAAAAAATGGAAGAAAAAGATCTGCTCACAGCAATTAAGCAACAGAATCTGAAGAAAATCAGCCAGACTAAGTTTGCAGAGGACTTCAAGTTAAACTTCAAGACCGGCGACAGAAAACGAGACGTGATAAACTGGGTTGTGGAAGTGTCTCCTGAGATCAGAGAAAACCTTCTGAAAGAAAAACGTGTCTACATAGAGTGGCACGCATGTCATGTACAGGACTTTATCTCAGTAACACGGTGTTACAGGTGCCAAAGTTTTGGCCACGTCTCGAAATATTGCCAAGCACAAGAGGATACCTGTGGACACTGCGGAAAACAGGGACACGCCTTCAAGACATGCCCGGAACAAAATCAGGAACCTTCATGTGCAAACTGTGAGAGAGCCGGTAAGCCGCATGCACATTCCTCCCGAGCGAAAGATTGCCCAGCATATAAGCATGCCATAGGAAACTACTTATCAAAAATTAATTATGGCAACTAAAAATAAACAAAAAGTCCCGAAAACACAAATAATACGAGTAGGTCAGTTGAATGCCCGCGGATCAAGGGCAGTAACAGACGAGATAAGACAGTTAACACACGAACAGAAATTAGACATATTACTTCTGCAAGAGCCGTATTGCTTTAAAAATAACATACAAGGGCTAGGTCTTGACACAAAAACAGTAGTAGATAGAAAAAGATTTTCCAAAATAACGACGGCAGAAAGAGTAAAAGCAGCAATAGTAATTTTAAACAAAAACATAAACGTGCTAAAACTAGAACAATATAGCAATACTCACTGCGTCTGTGCAGAAGCCAGTACATCGACAGATAGTATATACATAATTAGCGCGTACTTCCAGCACTGCGATAGCATAACACCTTATCTCGATCATCTAGACAAAGTAATACGCGCATTAAGAGGTAGTAGAATTGTTCTCGGCATCGACGCAAACGCGAACTCAACGCTGTGGTACTCGAACGATACCGACCAAAGGGGAGAGGCGCTGGAAGATTTTATCGCTCAGCATGGACTGTACATAGTAAATAAATCTTCAGAAACCCACACTTTCGATAACATCCATGGTCAAGCAAACATAGACGTCACACTGGCAAGCAATCCACTAACAAACAAAATAAAAAATTGGAGAGTACTACTAAATATGACCCTAAGTGACCACAACCTAATCAGATACGACATTGAAACTACAATAGGAACCGTCAACTGTACGAAGGGAAACAGATTTAACATTAAGAGGGCTGACTGGGAGAAATTCGGGAATACACTCACAAATGCGCGTTCGATGAATCATATAGAACGGAACGAGAGATTTTTAGGAGCACAAGAATTTTCCTCTGAAATAGAAACCATAATAGTAAATGCGAGCAATGAAAATTCCAAAGAAAACACGGTTCACAAAATCAGCCCCATGGTGGAATCAATCACTAACAGCGTTGAGAAGCGAAGCCCGCAGAGCCAGAAGGGTTTTCCAAAAGGAGAAAAATGGCGCAAGAAGACAAATACAGAAGAAAAAATATAACGAGCTACATAACAAATACACTACAGCCATTCGAAGATCAAAGCAAGGAAGCTGGAGGGAATTAGTCACCAATGAAGGAAACTCAGACCCATGGGGTATAATCTACAAAATCCAAACCAAGAAATTAAAAATAGAAAGAGTACCTGAAACCATCAAAATACATGGTGCACAAACGAAAACATGGAAAGAAACTATGGGAAACCTACTAGATGAACTCATCCCGAGTGACAGCACGGCAAACGAAACGAGTTTCCACAAACGAATTCGCGAACAAATAGAAACTTCACCAACAACCGAAGATACACCACCATTTACTGAAGAGGAAGTAAAGACAGCAATTAGGAGAATGAAAAATAAGAAAGCTCCAGGACAAGACCTAATAGAGACAGAAATTATAAAAAACGCATGGTCAACACTAAGGAAAGAAATAATAGAGATGTACAATCGCTGTCTCTCACAAGGAGTTTTTCCCCGACAATGGAAGCAGGCAGTAATCAGGATTCTCCTCAAGAGTGAAGGCAAAGACGAAACAGACCCGCGTTCGTACAGACCGATTTCACTCCTTCCAGTACTGGGAAAGATACTGGAAAAACTAGTTGTGACACGTTTAGGGGAACTTATAAATAACCATCCGCGGACATCCAATAGACAATACGGCTTTAAACCGGGATGTTCGACCGAAACCGCAATAGTCAAATTAAGAACCATCATCAGCCAATCACAGGAAAAATATGCTATCGGACTTCTATTCGACATTGCAGGAGCTTTCGATAACGTCTGGTGGCCGAGCATCCTGAACAATTTAAAGAAAAGGGACTGTCCAAGGAACCTATACCAAGTATTACAGAACTACCTCTCAGATAGATCCGCCAAGATCGTAAATAACGACACGGAAATAGAGAAAGCTGTAAACAAGGGTTGCCCGCAGGGTTCAATCCTTGGCCCGCAATTCTGGAAGCTAATTTTCGACGAAGTAATCGAAAAACTAAAAAACTCCTTCGAAGTAATCGCATACGCGGACGATTTGATCATAGTTATCACAGGAAACTCCAGAATGGCACTACAAAACCAGGCAAATGCAGCAACAAAAATCCTCCTGGACTGGTGTACGGAACAAAAGCTCCAGGTATCAAAATCGAAATCCGAAATGATCTTACTCAAAGGCTTCCTGGACATCAAAAGGCCGCGCACCGTCAAAATCCATGACACATCAATGAAAATGGTCCAAACAACCAAATACCTAGGGATACACATAGGAACCCGCTTCAATATAACCCCACATGTAAATCACATATGTAACAAGACTAAGAAAATTTTCAACCTACTAGTACACGTAGCAAGGGCAAAATGGGGTATAAATACCAAAAACATGAACACTCTATACAAAGGAATCTTCATTCCAATAATTACGTACGCAGCAACCGGATGGGCAGATAAATTAAATGTTCATCACAAACGCAGCCTTGTAAGAACGCAGAGACACGCGCTACTAACCACAACAAAAGCATATAGGACCATCTCAAACGATGCACTATGCGTCCTTGCGGCAGCGGTACCAATAGACCTAATGCTAAAGGAAAGGGAAGTCACTTACAAACTAAGGAACAATATACAGTGCGAAATAGGAAATCTCCAGTACACAGAACAAGCAACGCCACCTACTACGAAACAGCTCAGAATTATGAAAACGGACATACGTAATGAAAGTATAAGACAGTGGCAGCTGAGATGGGAAACGTCAATCAAGGGGAGAATAACGTTCTCATTCTTCGAAAACATTCAGCAACGTATGAACGCAACGTGGATTAAAACTGATCATTATACGATGCAGCTCCTCTCAGGACACGGCAACATAAAGAGCAAACTCAATGCACTAGGATTATTGGAAACGGAAAGGTGCCCATGCGGATCGACTGACTCGGTAAACCACATAATATTCGAATGCGAAACCTTCGAATATCCCCGGGAACAACTTATTACACGGCTCGCTGCAAGAGGAATAAACTGGCCGTGTAATATGACGGAATTAGTGAAGCAAGAAACCTACGAACATTTCCGGACTTTTGCAAACCAGGCCCTGATACACCGAGAACAGCAAGAAGGAGGGCAAGGAAATACACAAATAACAAACAGAAGATAACGTGAAAAAGGTAACAGGAGCAGACCACAATGGCAGCGCGGGCATTAATTTCTGCAAGGAAATTAGTGTGCCGGAGTGGTGAAATTATCATACAGTGAAAGCTGTATGATCCCGTATGAGACTGAGCCTCGTGCTGGCGACCCCGCCTCCTCGTGGCCCTAGCTGGGAACGCTGCGCCCGCGTCTCCATGCTAGTCATGGAAGCGTGATCGCGGCGGCTAAGTGGGTCGCTTCCCACAAGGGACAGTCTACTCTTCGGATGATCCTGAAAGGGTGACGAAGGGGTTATTCCAAGCCTAATGCATGTATTTTCCAGGTACATGTATACACCTTGTCAGTGGTTCTCAGCTCCTAACATCACTGTAATAGGCTCAGCCTGAAACAACAGAGCTCGCGAAAGCGCTATATACTGCTCGCAACGTACACTAGATGTCCCTATCTACTGACTTTCCAAGATGGCGCCGAACAGTGCAGTCGCGTTGCGAGTCGCTCCGTAGAAATCTTTGGAATTTTCGGGAAAAAGTGCGCAGGAAATCTCGAGAAGTGTTTCAAACGATAGTGCTAGTGATACCAAGCAACTGGATATATTAATTGTGGATATCGAACAGTGTTTGTGGTAATCATAAGCGAAATACCCGTGGCGTGGGTACGTGGCGTCGTTCTTGACAGGTGGCCCAGCGTCACTCGCCAAATTCGACGAATACAGGAGGTATACACGAGAACTCTCACGTATGATAGTCGTGTACGTACAGACAAACAATCAGTGGGCAATCCGACGAGGTTAAGGCGGCCATCTTGGCTAGCCGCCCAGCGTCCTTCTCGGTGCCGCCGCCAGCGCGCCTTCCCATTGGCCCGCCGGTCAGCCAACCAGCGGAGCCCTCGGGCCCAGCCCGTCCTTCCTACTGGCCCCCCGGTCAACCAATCACGCGCGCGTGTCAGGCGTAGAAAATCTCCCGCGGGAGATTCGAAATTTCACAACGCATCGCTGAGTGGACTCTGAACACACCCAGAAAGCGAACTCTCGAGCAAGCAGCCATGGTCGCCTCCAGCTGTTCCGGCTCGTGCCACAGCATGGGTGAGGACACCGACCTTGAATCTGTCATCTCAGCCAAGCGTAACTCGAGCACCCAAAATGTGCCAAAGAAAAGGAAGAAGCCTTCCCGATCCTCCAGCAACGAGTCGGATACCCGATCCCTGTCTAAGGCCTCAGATACAGAAGGCAGCGACGCGAAACGACTAACTAAACCTCGCCCCAAGAAGCAAGGTAAACCACAGTTAAGTCACGAGAAGGTAGAGGAAACTCCCGAAGTCACTATGGCAGAGGAAGTACCAACGGACAAGCTCCACGCTCTCAGAGTGAAATCTGAAAAGATCTTCAAGAGTCTTCTCGTCTACGTAGCGGCCCCAGAGAATGGAATAAAGAGCTCCGCCTCCTGCTACATCACCAGCAAGTTTAATAAACTTCAAGGCATTCTCAACGATGTTCTGATCATGAACAGCAACCTCGAAGGTCAACTCCATGCCACCAAGTCCGAGAATAAAGACCAGCGGAAATCCTGCGAGATCGTGGCCGAAAAGAGCACTGCGTCTAAAACCCCGCAGAGAACTCTCACTTACGCGGAAAGAGTCGGAGTCAAATCCAGGACGGCAGCGCGCTCAAATCTGAAGCAAGACCCGCCCAACGTGCTCACAATCCTCCCGATAGACACTAAGGCGTTCGACTCGAGCGAGAAAACTAGAGAGACAGTCTTCAACCTGGTCTCGCCGCGGAAGGACAAGATACAGGTGAAAAATGTTCGTCGTATCCAAGGGAATGGCATCCTTGTGGAAACGGCGAACAAAATGGATCTGTCAACGCTGCTGTCAAACAGCAAGCTGAAATCTGCGGGACTAGTTGTTTCTGCACCGGCTAAGAGAAGTCCCCGTATCATAGTATATGAGGTCCCCCGTATGGACGGTGACGAGGCCACACTCGACGCAATTGTGGAACAAAACGTAGACGACGACAGCAAGGACAAGGTCAGGCGCCAAATGAAGCTGGCCTTTAGGACGGGAGACAGAAGCCGTGACACCTGCAACGTTGTTCTGGAGGTTTCCAAGGAAGTCCGGGCGCTACTCGTGGGAAAGGAACGCCTATATATCGGCTGGGGCTGCTGCAAGGTCCACGACTATGTCGCTGCCACGCGATGTTACAGGTGCCACAGCTTCGGACACACCTCAAAACACTGTAAGTCGGAACACGAAATATGCGGTTACTGCGCGGCCCCGGGACATTCGTTCAAAAACTGTCCGAGCAAATCAGAGTTCGCTGCATGTATAAATTGCAAAAAATTATCGAGGCCACACTATCATAGTGTAACGAGCAGGAACTGCCCCGCCTATGTCTCGGCAATCAATAACATTCTTTCACGCACGGACTATGAAAAATAAGCCCCCGACACCTAGTTCCCCGATGCTAAATCTCGCGCAACTAAACATGAGGAGATCCCAGCATGTCACCCTGGAAACATGCAAGGTGATGGAGACGCGGAATATTGATATCCTCCTCATGCAGGAACCATACAACCCCAAAGGGAAATTTATAGGATTCGGTTCGGGTGCCCTGGTGGTGTCCGGCGCCGAGATTGGTACGAGTGCTATGGCAGGTATATATGTAAGGAATCGCAACATAACGGTGCACAAAATATCTCACTTAAGCAACAGTCACTGCACATGCATCGAGGTAAATGGCCCCTTTGGCAAACTGTATCTGATCAGCATGTACTTCCAACACAGTCACGCCATCGACCCGTACATTGCGCACCTCAGGAAAATAGTAGCACTGCTCCCACGCGTCAAATTAATTGTCGGCGCCGACGCAAATGCCAAATCACCATTATGGCACAGTGAGATCCTGGATGACCGTGGCGAGGCTCTCGCAGAAGCAATTATAGACCTGAACCTTCTCGTCCTTAATGAACAAGGAAACCCGCCGACATTCGAATCACATAATGGATGTTCGCACATCGACGTCACACTGGCCTCAAGTCAAGTGATATCGGGTGCGCGAAACTGGCGCGTACGAGAAGGCCTCACTACAAGTGACCACAACATGATCACCTTCAGCACTTTTTCCCTTCCGACATCCGAATATATTCAGCAACAGCCTCGTTTCAACACCAGGAAAACAAATTGGGACAAATTCTATACGACACTTCAGGAGGAAAAGCATACCCGCCTCAGCAACCTTCACTTCAACATCTCAGCAGATGTCGAAGCAGCTGCCGTCGCAATACAGTCGGCAATGATCCGGGCCTGTGAAGCCTCAACCAAAAGAAAGACCCCACACAACCGATCTGTACCATGGTGGACCGAGAACCTTACAGCCACAAAAAAAAAGTCATATAAAGCGAGGAAGGCCTTCCAAAAGGAACGAGACCCAGAACGCAGGGAAATCAAGCAAAGAGCATACGCCAAAATCAGGAGAGACTACACGTCAGAGGTTAACACCGCAAAGAAATCCTACTGGCAGGAGCTCGTGAGTACCAAGGGAAACAGCAACCCCTGGGGTGTTGTTTATAAGTTGCGAATGCACAAAATCCTGCCCGACCGAGCACTCGCCTCCTCCTCATTTGAGGTCGGCAGATCCATAACATGGGAGCACACAGCGCTCAATCTCCTCAACAACCTAGTACCTGACGACACAGTTGACACGTGCGATGTGCAGCGCAATATCAGAATGGTACGTGACATTCATCCCGACACGCCTGAAGCGGAGGATTTCGATGAGCTCGATCTTCGCAGCGCCGTGTCACAGCTGAGAAATGGTAAAACTCCAGGGCCTGACGGAATCGAAGTTGAGGTCCTGAAAGCATCGTATCAAGTCCTACACGAGCAACTCTTAACGCTATACAACAGCTGTCTGCGTTTTGGTGTCTTCCCCAAAATTTGGAAATCCGGCTCAATTCGCGCTCTCCTCAAGGGCCCCGATAAGGACGAGACCGTATCTACCTCGTACAGACCCATCTGCCTGCTCGCGGTCCTTGGTAAATGCCTCGAAAAACTTCTTGTACAAGCACTCCAGCCAACATTCGACGACGCCAGGTTCGCCTCGAGCCGTCAGTTCGGTTTCAAAAAGGGCAAATCAACAGAGGACGCCATTTTAACAGTTAGGGAATTTGCCGACCAAAACCACGGGCACCGTTACACGATGGCAATAATGTTCGACATCTCGGGCGCCTTTGACAACGTCTGGTGGCCAAGCATATTACACCGGTTAAAAGAAAGGCAATGTCCGAAGAACGTGTATAGAGTCATTGCCGACTACCTGCGCGGGCGAGAGGTACAGCTCGTTGGAAAGCACGACCATGTTCGTAAATCGGTAACCAGAGGTTGCCCACAGGGCTCCATTCTAGGTCCACATCTCTGGAATTTGGTTTTCGACGATCTCCTCACATCCCTGGCACTTGCGGGCCACGAAGCTGTGGCATACGCGGACGATCTAATCATCGTCATCCACGACAGCTCCAGGAGAAATCTGGAAACTCGCGGCCAGAACGCCGCAACGTTAGTCGAAAAGTGGTGTCAAAGGGAAAAATTGACTATCTCGGCTCCGAAGTCGGAACTGTTTCTCCTCAGAGGAAAATTGAACAACAAACGCCCCCCCACAATAAGAGTCCAGGGAAAATCAATCCGAATGACCGACACCGTCAAATACCTTGGTGTACACATAGACCGAGGCTTCGGGGTGAAAAGTCACGCACTCCATATCAAGACGAAATGCCAACAGAAATTTAACTCCCTCGCCATCGTAGCCAGGAGGGACTGGGGTCTAAAATTCAGATGCCTTTCAACGCTCTACAAAGGTTTATTCATTCCCATTGCAACTTACGCGGCTGCAGCTTGGAGCGATAACCTGAACAAGACCAGCACAAACGAACTTCTAAGAGCACAAAGATACGCCTTGCTCTGTGTCACGAAAGCGTACCGTTCCACTGCAACCGAGGCACTCCCCGTGATCGCAGGCGTTCTGCCGTTGGACTTAAAAATCAAGCAAATGGCGCTGCGGTATAAAATCAGAAGACAACAACCATTCGACATCGATGGTTACCGATATCCTCACGATGTTGGCACACGCAATCCCGAGGAGGCCATTGAATCCGCTCTTATCAAGGAATGGCAGGAAAGATGGGACTCCTCCGAAAATGGCAGGCACACGTTCGCCATTTTCCCAGATGTGAAATCAAGGCTAGACAGCACATGGATGTACTTAACACACTTCAACTGTCAGTTTATCTCGGGACATGGTGACTTCGCGGAAAAGCTGCACTCTATGAACCTAGTGGACAATCCCTACTGCAGCTGCCCAATCAAGGCAACGTGTTCTCCACCCCCGCAAACACCGCACCATGTACTCTTCGACTGCACCCTGTATGAAAATGAACGAGCGCCGCTCCGGAACCGTACACTGGAGCTCGGACTCCAGTGGCCGCCGACAATACACCGATTAACACAAGAGGACATCTTTGACGAATTCACACGAACCGCGAGGGGCATCCTGCGCGTAAAGGATCTCGCGCAAATAAACGGTCAACAACGATAGGCCCATAATAATCAGGTTAGTATTCACCTTGACAGTCAGTGCAGGCGGTCCGTAGTGCCGTGACTGTAAGGTGCAATGGACAAGGCTTAAGCCGAATCCGTCCTGCTGGAGTCGAGCATTATGCTGGCGGCTCTACCTCCCCGTGGTCCCCAGTGGACAGCTCTGTGCGTCGCTTGCGACGTACAGGGCTGACTAAACGAGCCGTCTCCCCCCTTCGGGGGTAGACTCAACTTGTCCAATGATTCTCTAACGGGATGAGGGCAGGGTTTTTCCAAGTCGCGCGCATTTCCATCCTTGCGCGCCGTTCCCTTGTCAATGGCTAGCTAGAAAGATTAAGTTTAATATCTAGCGGGTTAAATGCTATTATAGGGGAAACCCTGAGGTTGTAGCGCGTCCGATGGACCTTTCTGCCGACACTATCTGTCCCTATCTACTCCCTCAGGGGCTGCGGCATGCCGCGGAGGCATGCTGACAGTACGGGGAGTGGCGACCCCGAAGGCCCGAGCTACCGTAAACCCCCGGCGTCGCGACGACCCATCGAGACTTGTCTCGGTGGTATGTGGCGTCGGGGGAGCGGAGGCCTTGCCTTAACCGGCCGGGCCGCGAGGAGAAAAACCTCTCTAAAAAATCTCTAAACCCCAAGCTATGGTGCGTGGCGAAGGGGTTCGCGTCTGACTTTGCGCAGACGCGTGGCCGGTGGGTGCACCGGCCGCTAGCGGCCAAGGTCGGGATACCTGGCGCCCTCCCGATCTTGCGAACATGTGTATATATACACATGTTCGCAGCCTTACCCCCTCATAGGTGGCTCTGAAGGGGGCGGACCTTAAATCCACCATACTCGTGGGATGAATTATGAGTACTGAAAATATAATAAAAATAAAGTCAAAGATACCACAAATCCCAAAAAAGAAAAAAGATGAGGAAAGATATGAGATGTTAGAAGTGACGATGGACGAACCATCAACTAGTAGTCGCACCCGTTATAGATGTGGAAGTTCAATATCGTCTCAATTATCTTCACAAACAGAAGAAATCGTAAACATTCCGAGACGTGAGAAAATGAAAAGAAAGAGAACATCTGATGGAGAAAAAGAATCTACTGATGAAAGATCTGAAACTAGCGCTTTTGATGACGTTAGGAAAGAAAGAAATAGGTTGGAGGAATTTTTATTTAACGAAGCAAATAAAGTCAATAAAGTGGCAATAAAGTTTATATTAGACAGATGGAAAGTTATTGAAAATAAATTGCAGGATGAAATTCTGGAAAATGAAAAATTAAAAGTAAAAATCGCTTACCAACGCAATGTTCCTGATAAGACTCAAAGTTTTGCACAGGCTCTGACCTCTGGTCCATCGTCGCTTCGACCGGGGGTGGGACATGCTCCTGAAAAAAATAAATCAAAGAAAGAGAATTATGAGGTACTGTTGATAAGACCTGAAAAAGAAGACGATAAACGAAGTAATGAAGATATAAAAATGGATGTTACAAAGAGTTTGAATGCCGTAAGAGGACAACTAAAAGTAAGAGGTATTAGGCAAATGAGAAATAAGGGCATAGTAATTGAAGTTAAGGATAAAAAAGATGTAGAACTCATAAATGAAGCTAAACTAGAAAAAATAGGATTAAAAATAGGTAAACCAAAAAAGATAAGCCCGTCTATAATTATATATGACATTGAAAAAGATTACAAAGCGGAAGACTTGAAAGAGGACTTGATAAAAAAGAATTTTGATACAAATAATGAGAGAGAACTAGATGAAATGAGAAATGGTATCTAATTTAGACATTGTTTCAAATCGAAGGAAAACAGAGTCAATTGGATTGTTCAGGTTCCTGGACGGGTTCTGGCGAGTCTTACGGACAAAGGAAGAGTCTTTATGTTTTGGAGAGTTTATCGAGTTAAAGAATATCTCAATATAATAAGATGCTTTAAATGTCATGCATATGGACACTTCGCAAAGTTCTGCAATGCGCCAGATCAGCTATGTGAAACGTGCGGCTCTAAGGACCACTTGAAAACAGATTGCAATAAAAAGGATGATCCTCGATGCGCGAACTGTGTACGTTTTAAAAGAAAAGACGTTAATCATGATGTGAGGAATAAATCCTGTCCGGAATATATAAAATACTTGGAAATATATCGTAACAAATTAGAATGCGGATAAAAATAGGACAAATCAATGCTCAAAGATCGATGGCTGCAGCAGCAGATTTGGAAATGAAAATTCAGGAACATAACTTTGATATTTTATGTGTTCAAGAGCCTTATATATGTAAAGGGCTGGCGAGAGGATATACCTCCCCCAGCTTGAAATTAATCCAACCTAATGTGGTAAACCCTTGGGTAGCTGCAGTCATCTCAAATAATAAAAATATTGATATATTTCAAAATACTTTTGAAGAATCTGAACATATAATGTGTTTCCAAGTATTTACAAAAAAAGATAGTTTTTATATTGTCAATGTTTATTGTCAGTGTTCGCACCCAATCGAGCAATTCCTTAGGAGGATTGAAAATATAATGCTTAAGCTGAATGGAAAGAAAATAATAATAACAATGGATTCAAACGCAAAATCTGAAGTCTGGTTTTCTGAAACTACGGACGAAAGAGGCAAAATTGTAGAGGAATTCTTAGCAGCTAATGAAATGTTTTGTATCAATGAACCAAATAATCCATATACTTTCTCTACCATAAATGGTGAGTCAAACATAGACGTCACTTTTGTTTCGAGAAATATGCTAAACAAGATATCGGATTGGAAAGTAACAACAATATGTCCAATCAGCGACCACAATCTAATACAATTTGATATAGAGTTTGAAATTCCAGGCCAAGAAAAATGGTATAAACAAGATACATATAACTTGAGAAAAGCTGACTGGACCGGCTTCGAGATATTGTCAATAAAGATATTTAACGAGAATCTGATCAATTTAATAAAAGAAAAGGCACCTTGTGAGGCTGTCGACCTGTTCAATGAAACCCTTAGAGAGATTTGTGACGGATCAATACCGATAAGACGAACAAAAAGCGGGTCCGTTCCATGGTGGAGTAACCAGCTGCTATTACTGCGTACGGAAGCAAACTTACGTAAAGGAGAGTTAGCAAGAGCTCGAAGGCTAGGCCAGGTAGACCTTATAGAAGAAGCTAAACGAAAATATAAAAATGCAAGAAATAAATACGTAGCAGAAACAAAAAGAAGTAAGAAAACAACGTGGCATAATTTTGTTTCGACGGAAGGAAATAAAGACCCATGGAGTATTATATATAAAATTATTCGAGAAAAATTTAATAGACCAGAATGTGTGTGCTCGCTTGCTCTTCCAAATGGAGAAATTACTACAAATTGGAATGATACAATAAGTAAATTAATGGATAAATGCGTGCCGCAAGATGATAGAATGGAAGAAACGGATGCCCACAAAAGAATAAGAGTCGAAAATAGCAGATATATAAATTTGGATGTTGAAGAAGATATTACAATAAGTGAGATTGATAGTGCCATACGAAGAACAAAAAATAAGAAAGCGCCGGGCTTCGATGGTTTTACATCAGAAATAATAAAAGCACTTTGGAAGAGCAGTCCGATGGTTATTTATAACCTTCTTAACAATTGTCTGCGTAGCAATAGCTTCCCCCAAAAATGGAAAGTGGCATCGCTTAAAGTAATCTTAAAAGATAGAACTAAGAATAGAACGAAACTCAACTCTTACCGACCTATAGCATTGCTACCTGTTCTAGGAAAAATTTATGAAAGAGTAATAGTTAACCGTTTAGAAGTGAAATAGATAGAGAAAGGAATGCAAAGTCAGCGCCAGTTTGGATTTAGGTCGGGAAAGTCAACTGAAGATGCAATGAATAAACTTAAGAAAGGCATATTCCTTACAGAAAAGAAATTAGTAGTGACACTTTTTATAGATATTGAGGGTGCCTTTGATAACCTGTGGTGGCCCACAATTAAGAGAAGGCTTGTTGATGCCCAGTGCAGCAGCAACTTATTAAAAATCGTTGATAGTTATTTTAGAAATCGAGAAATGATTGTTAAGAGTAAAAATGAAAAAATAAGGAGAAAGATGAGAAAAGGCTGCCCTCAAGGCTCAGTTATCGGACCTATGGCCTGGAATTGGTGCATGGATGCACTTTTGAACCAGATTGAGAGTAGTGAAGATGAAGATGAAATTGAAGCTATAGCTTATGCGGACGATTTAGCAATTTTGATAAAAGGAAACTCGAGAAGAGAAATAGAGTCACGTGCGAAGAGATTGGTGGAGGCTATTGGAGGTTGGTGCTCACTACACAAGTTAAAAATATCTACATCCAAGACAGTTGCAATGCTGATGAAGGGCAAGCTGAGCCGAGACAGAATGCCGATTATAAAAGTTAATGATGAAAACGTTAAATATAAGACAGAAACTAGATATTTAGGGATTATTATAGACGAAAAAATGAACTTCATTGCCCATACAAAATACCTAAGAGATAAATTAACCAAGTTTATAATGTCAATAAGGAGAGTGGCTAAAGAGCAATGGGGACTGAAAACCCATATATTAAAAATTTTATATAAAGCGGTGGCTTTACCCATCGCTTGCTACGGGGCATCCGTTTGGTTCGAGAGGGTGGAGCACACATTAGTAAAGAGACATTTATTAGCAGCACAGAGAGTACTACTCTTGGCCCTAACAAGAGCATGCAGAACAACAGCGACAGTTGCCTTGCAAACAATAAGTGGTATGAAGCCGTTGGATTTGGAAAT
Organism: Andrena flavipes; assembly: GCA_963971345.1. Taxonomy (NCBI): domain Eukaryota; kingdom Metazoa; phylum Arthropoda; class Insecta; order Hymenoptera; family Andrenidae; genus Andrena; species Andrena flavipes. The sequence continues at coordinate 21,106,004 of OZ020481.1, read as the reverse complement.
AGTAGAACGAGGCATTATCTACCGGGTCAAACGTAATATGACGACAAATTGGAAAAATTATAGCTTTAGAGAAAAAGAATTGATCACTGATATAAACATGGACGAAGAAACAGGAAAACTAAGAACAGAAATTGAAAGGATATGGCAAGGAAGATGGAATAATGAAATCCACGGTAGAGAGACATATAATTTTATAAAAAATGTTAACTTCGCTTCTGAAAACCAGTGGTTTAACCCGAGTAAACATAGCGTATATGTTTTAACAGGCTACGGCCCATTTAGAGGAACATTACACAAAAGAGGATTGATAGAAGAAAACATGTGTCCATTATGTGAGGTGAAAGAAGAAACCGTCGATCATATTCTTTATGATTGCGTATCGTACGAAAATATAAGATATCCAGAGTTAAGAACAACAAGAACTAATAAAGATAAGCTAATAGAAAATAAATCTAATTTTGAGAAGTTCTCACAATTTGTTAAAGATTTATTTGACGTCAGAGAAACTTACCTTATTAATTAGTAGAAATTGGGTCCGCCTCCACGCGGCTAGGGACGGGAACGGCAGAAATACTGCTGGCTAAGAGACCCTAAAAACCTGAAAAAAAGAAGAAAAAAAAAGGAAAGAATATTAAATTGAAGATGAGAAATTTAAGATTCGAAATTTAAAATTTAAAATGAAAAAGAAAAAGAAACTAAATTTGCATTACCAAAAATTAATAGTACTAAATTTTGAGTCTAGAATAAAGATTAAATTTGGGAAATATATAGAGTACAAATCATAAGTTTATAGTTATCCTTTTTGTTATGTAAAATATAATTGAACTCAAAAATAAATCCAAAATATTAAATAAATAATACTATTTTAACACGCGTTAGGTTCCAAGGTGGCAATGAGTGAAAGCTCAATAGCCACACTAGATTTGGAATTAAATGAAAAAAAAAAAAAAATGTCCCTATCTACTCCTCGGACGACCGTGGCGAGGCCCTCGAGGACGTAATCTTGAATCTTAACCTCGCGGTACTGAACGAGCCTGGTACAATCCCCACATACCGTTCGCACTTCGGTGCCTCGCGTATCGACGTCACGCTGGCCACTGAAGCGACACTGAGGGATGTTAGAAACTGGAGCGTCAGGGAAGGCTGGACAACGAGTGACCACAATGTAATTATATTCACGTACTGCTCGAGCACGCACACCGCCCACCAAAGCCAGCTCCCACGCTTCAGCATTAGGAAAGCCGACTGGGATAAATTCGAGGAGGCTCTCTCGCAGGAAAAAGAACAGAAGTTGAAAAATCTACCCTACAACACCGTGGATGATGTCGAAGCGGCTGCCACCAACTTCCAAGACGCCATCCTAGCGGCATGCGCCCGATCCATGAAGGTGAAGTCGCTATATACCAGATCTGTGCTCTGGTGGACGGAAACACTGACTGGGCTGAAAAAGCGCACATACAAAACCAGACGAGCGTTTCAACGCGAAAGGGACCCGACAGCGAGATCCGAGAAAAAACGGGTATACACGAGGATAAGAAGGGAATATACCACTGAGGTACATCGAGCTAAGAGAGCCAGCATGCAGGAGTTCGCCACGGAAGAGGGAAATAGCAACCCATGGGGAATGAATTATAAACTCCGAATGAACAAGATAACGCCCGAGAGAGCCCTTGCGGTCTCGACCCGCGGACCAGCCGCCCCTGCAACCTGGACGGACACCGCCCTGAACCTCCTGAATACTCTCGTCCCTGACGACACTGAGGATTCCATGGATATCCAGCGTGACCGCCGAAGGATACGAGACACCCCGCCCGATACAGAAGATGCCGAGGAATTTGACGAACCCGAGATCACCAGCGCGCTCCGTAGTCTTCGGAACGGCAAGGCCCCTGGCCCCGATAGAATCGAAGTGGAAGTGCTAAAAGCTTCCTACAGCACCTTACATGTGGAATTGCAACAGCTGTACAACGGATGCCTGCGGTTCGGAGTTTTCCCGGGCACGTGGAAAGCCGGCAGCGTCCGTGCTCTCCTGAAAAACCTGGATAAGGACGAGACTACCCCGTCTTCGTACCGCCCGATTTGCCTCCTATCTGTGCTTGGCAAATGTCTTGAGAAGCTCCTGGTACAAAGACTCGAACCGGTTTTTTACCACCCACATCTCGCATCGGACCGGCAATACGGTTTCAGGAGAGGAAGATCCACCGAAGACGTCATCATTAAAGCCAGGGAACTAACTGACCAGTTCACTAAATCATACTACGTCCTAGCGATCCTGTTCGATATCTCCGGCGCCTTCGACAATGTATGGTGGCCCAGCGTTCTATATCGACTCAAAGAAAGACAATGCCCAAAGAACATCTACCGAGTCATTGCTGACTACCTGAGAAACCGCAGAGTAAAACTCGCAGGAAAGCATGACGAGGTCTCCAAAAGAGTCTCAAGAGGATGCCCGCAAGGCTCCATACTGGGACCCAAGCTATGGAACCTGATATTCGATGACCTCCTTATCACCCTCGCGAGGGAAGGACACGAAACAATCGCTTATGCAGACGATCTATTAATACTTGTGCCCGGCAGCAGCAGGATCGAACTGGAGAAACGAGGACAACTAGCTGCCACTCTGGTTGAGGACTGGTGCCGACGAGAAAAACTTTCCCTATCCGCACCAAAATCCGAGATGATGTTGCTCAAGGGGAAGCTGGACATCAGGAGACCTCCACATATCAAAATCCTGAACCGACAAATCCGCATGACCAACATCGTAAAGTACCTCGGTGTCCATTTTGACAATGCCTTTGGTGTCAGAACCCACGCGGCAAAAATTAAGGCCAAATGCCTCGAGAAGTTCAATTCCCTCGCAGTAATTGCGAGGCGTGAATGGGGCCTGAAACACAGGTGTCTCCAAACATTATACCGTGGACTCTTCGTCCCTATCGCCACATACTGTGCTGCGGCCTGGTATGACAAAATGGACGGAATTAGCACGAGAGAACTCCTCAGAGCTCAGAGATTTGCCTTGCTAAAAATCACCAAGGCCTACAGCACGATTTCCACCGAGGCCTTACCAGTCATCGCCGGAGTCCTCCCGATCGACCTAAGAGTCAGGGAGGCGGCCTTATCATACAAGATAAGGAGGAACATACCCTTCCGTATTGGAGAGTACCAATTCCCCGAGGATATCGAAACTGCATCCCCGGAGCAAGCCATCAGATCGGCCCTCCTAGCAGAATGGCAGGAGCGCTGGGAAGCCGCAAGCACTGGAAGGCACACCTTCGACATCTTCCCGAACATCGAGGCGAGGTTACAGAAGACGTGGATTTATCTCACCCACTACAATACGCAATTCCTCTCGGGACACGGCGACTTCGCGGACAAACTTCACGAATTTGCGCTCGCCACATCGACGCGATGTCAATGCGAAACTAGTGCGGAAACACCACGACACGTGCTTCTGGACTGCTACCTGTACACGGAGGACAGAGAAAACTTGTGCAACCGCACGAAGGACCTCAGTATCGACTGGCCACCGACGCTCGAAACTCTGGTAAACGAAAACCTATTCAACGAGTTCACGGCAACTGCCAGGACAATTCTGCGAAAGAAGGAGGAAACCTGGCCAATAGCCAAGCACGCCGAGGAAGCGCGACCCGGTAACCCCGGACCCGAGGCCCACGCACATACTCGGTATACTCCAGAACGACGAGGGACATCCCGCGAGCTCAGGAGCTCGCGCAGACAAACATAGAACAACGATAGACCGACTATAATCAGGAAAGTACTCACCTTGACAGCCAGTGCAGGCGGTCTGTAAGTACCGTGGCTGTAAGGTGTAATGGAGAAGGCTTAAGCTGAATCCGTCCTGCTGGGGTCGAGCGTTATGCTGGCGGCTCTACCTCCCCGTGGTCCCCACTGGACAGCTCTGCGCGTCGCTCGCGCTGACTAAACGAGCCGCTTCCCTAAGGGGTAGATCCAACTTGTCCGATGACTCTCTAACGAGATGAGGGCAGGGTTTTTCCAAGTCGCACGCACTTCCATCCCTGCGTGCCGTTCCCTTGTCAATGGCTAGCTAGAAAGTTTAAAATAACATCTCGCGGGTAAAATGCTACTATAGAGGAAACTCTGAGGTTGTAGCGCGTCCTATTGGACCTTTCTGCCGACACTATCTGTCCCTATCTACTGGACTTTCCAAGATGGCCGCCGTGAGGACTGCCGCGTCGCGAGTCGCTCCGTCGTTTCGAGGCCCTTCTTTGGGATAAACCAAGTTTAGAATTCTGTGAACAGTTCTAAAGTGTTGCGCTTGTGATTCCAATCAGTTCGGTATAATCAGCTGTGAGAAAACTTAGTTGGTTTGTTAAGAAACTGTACTTATCGTGTCGGCGTGGGTCCGTGGCGTCCCTGGACGAGCGTCCCCGCGTCGCTCACGAATTTCGTCACCCCTCGATCGGGTACGCGCAAACCTTTAGTTGTGCTAGTGCAGCAGTAAAGGACGATACTATCTGTGAGCGTTTCGAGTCCAACAAACAGACAAATAAGAGAAATACAACGCATTAAGTGTTGCATATGTGACAAGGTTAGGGCAGCCATCTTGGGCATCGCCCTAGCGTCCTCGCCAGTGCCGCCGCCGGCGCGCCCTCCTATTGGCCCGCCGGTATCCAACCAGCGGAGCCCACCGACGCGTCCCAGCCTTCCTATTGGTCCGCTGACCGCCAATCAGGAGAGCCCCCTGGCCCGAAAGATAGCAGCGTTCCCCCGGGAACTTTGAAACTCTTGGAACACGTAGAACTCGTGCGTTCGACAACCTACGAAGCTCCATAGCCCCTCGTAAACATGCTCAACAGTACTAAGAACGTCATGATCGTGGAGCAAGTAGCCTCATACATGCATGAGAAAGAAAAGAAGGATAAACGCAAAAGGAAAAACAACCTTTCAGAAACAGAGTCTGATAAAGGGGTCATTCCACGCCAACTCAGACACTTTTCGGAGTAACATTTCGGATTTTGGTACAACTCGGATATGTTGTAGTCTTTAGTGATGCATAAACATATCTCGAAGGATTTTTGAAAATTTCAAAAATTGTGGATGTTACAGCTCTTTGAAATATAGTGTTTACTTTTTTTCTAAAAATTGTAACTCTTGAACTAACAAACCGACAAAAATGACCTTTTGAGTGCTTGCAGTGGAGATATAAGAGTACCTAATAAAAATTATTTCATTGGAAAAAAACAAATTTTTAACCATTTATTTTGCAATTCTTGTAAACAAATGCAATTTTATAATTGAAGGCAACTTTTTAAAAAATTGAAAAAAATAGGAGGATATAGCCCTGTTTGTCCTCTTTATGGACCTGTTTGGAACACGATGGAGACTTTAAAATTGGCGAAATGAAAATTATTTGAATGGAACGCTGCGTCAAGTCACTCCGGCTCGACTGGTCGCTCGGGCCGTGCGGTACTCGCAGCGGTCAAGCCCGCTATACCTGCCACTTTTACATAGGGTTTATTGCAAGGTTTATTGCCGTTTATAGATTTTGCAGAAAATTATTCTTTTGTCATTCAGGATGAAATTCAGAGCTATCATTGGTCAAACAAACAGGCTACAATTCATCCATTCGTTGCTTATTATAAAATCAATAATTGTCTACAGCATGACAACTTTGTCATTATTTCAGACTGTAAAGAGCATGATAGTATCGCAGTTCATTTATTCCAAATAAAGCTGATTAAATTTTTGAAACAAACACACGGCACTGCTATTAATAAAATCAAATATTTCTCCGATGGGGCATCATCACAATATAAAAATAAATATAATTTACTGAATCTCAGTTTGCATTTCGAAGATTTCGGAATTAACGCCGAATGGCATTTTTTTTGCAACATCACATGGCAAAAATGCATGCCATGGTATTGGGGGGACATTAAAACGTCTTGCAGCTCGAGCCAGTTTACAAAGACCACTAGAAGAACAAATAACGACACCAAAGAAATTGTTTGATTGGGCGACTGCCAACATTCAAAACATTCATTTTCAATTCATCTCAATAGAACAATATCAAAAACATTCACGATTATTACTAGAGAGACGTGGACTTGCAAAAACAATTTGTGGAACTCGAAACTTTCATTCATTTATACCAACGGATACAGTGTCTCATTTAAAAGCTAAAGTCTATTCATACAGTGACAAATCAAAAGTTGTAGCAATTATCAAATAAGTAATTACATAACCGGTCATTTATTCCAAAAGACGCTCAAAGATACGACAAAATATTTATCCTTTAACATAATCCCATCACACCCCATCCTCTCCCGATGGAAGAATACTCACCACCTTCTCGTGGTTTCCATTGAACAATGGCAACTTAAATGTTTCAAACAATAAGTGCCATCGACAGAGAGTGAGTTTCCAGTAACTATAAACGGCAATAAACCTTGCAATAAACCCTATGTAAAAGTGGCAGGTATAGCGGGCTTGACCGCTGCGAGTACCGCACGGCCCGAGCGACCAGTCGAGCCGGAGTGACTTGACGCAGCGTTCCATTCAAATAATTTTCATTTGGCCAATTTTAAAGTCTCCATCGTGTTCCAAACAGGTCCATAAAGAGGACAAACAGGGCTATATCCTCCTATTTTTTTCAATTTTTTAAAAAGTTGCCTTCAATTATAAAATTGCATTTGTTTACAAGAATTGCAAAATAAATGGTTAAAAATTTGTTTTTTTCCAGTGAAATAATTTTTATTAGGTACTCTTATATCTCCACTGCAAGCACTCAAAAGGTCATTTTTGTCGGTTTGTTAGTTCAAGAGTTACAATTTTTAGAAAAAAAGTAAACACTATATTTCAAAGAGCTGTAACATCCACAATTTTTGAAATTTTCAAAAATCCTTCGAGATATGTTTATGCATCACTAAAGACTACAACATATCCAAGTTGTACCAAAATCCGAAATGTTACTCCGAAAAGTGTCTGAGTTGGCGTGGAATGACCCAAAGGGAACACGTCATGCAGCTCAGTCGTAGACATGGAATCCAAAGCGCGCAAGAAGAAATCAAGCAAAACAACTAGACCGGACAAGACTGACACCCCCTCAACAGCGCTCGAAAGCAGTGACGAGGAACCTCATAGCCAGACAACTTCTATGGGCCCCCCAGCCGCTCCAGCCCCACCGTCCATTCAGGATCTCAAAACCAAATCGGAGCAAATCCAAAGGAGCCTACTCACGTACCTCATTACGCCGAGAAATCTAACTGACCCGAACGCTGCACAGTTTATCATAGATAAATTCGTGAAGACGCAAGGACTACGGAATGAAGCCCTCATTGCCAATAGTCGTCTCGAGGGACAAATCTCAGCCCTCAAAAGTGAAAGTGCCGACCAGCGAAGAGTTTTCGAATCCACCGCACGAAGAACAGCAGCCTCCCAACCTGCTCCTCAGCGCCCCATGACCTTCGCAGAACGCGTGGGAGTCAAATCCAGGACGGCCGCCCGCTCTAACCTTAAACAAGCTCCTCCCAATGTTATTACCATTGTTCCGCAAGATATAGCGGTCTACGACTCGAGCGAGAAAACAAAACAGGCCGTCCTGAAACTGGTCTCAGCCAAAGATGAAAAACTACATGTCAGAAGCGTTCGCAAAATCCAAGGAAACGGGATCCTCGTAGAAACCGCTGCACACACGGACGCATCCGCCCTCCTCAAAAACGATAAGCTCAAGGCCGCGGGACTCATCACAGGTGCTCCAGCCAAAAGAAACCCACGTATAATCATATACGACGTCCCCAGAACAGAGGGCGACAACTCCACACTTGCAGACATCTTCGACCAGAACCTAAACGACAATGACAAACTAAGACTTCGCCAACAGGTAAAAATTGCCTTCAAGTCCGGAAATAAAACGCGCGATACCTGTAACTGGATTTTAGACGCCTCTAAAGAGGCCAGAGATATTTTTATCAAAAAAGAACGTATTTATGTTGGCTGGAGCTGTTGTAAAGTACATGATTACGTAGCTGCGACTAGATGCTACAAGTGCCAAGCCTTCGGACATACCACCAAATATTGCAAGGCAGATAAAGACATCTGCGGCCACTGCGCATGTTCAGGACATACTTTTAAAAACTGCCCCGCCAAGTCAAACACAGTGGCCTGCGCCAACTGTAAAAAAAACGGCAAACAGTCAGACCACAGCGTCACGAGCAAAGAATGCCCAGCCTACATCTCTGCCTTAAACATCATTTTATCTCGAACGGATTATGGTATATAGACCCTCAAACTCGCAATGGCCGGAACTAAAAATAGCACAATTGAACATGAGGAGAAGTCAAACAGTGTCTCTAGAAATCTCAAAAGAGATGGAGACCAGGCACATCGACGTTCTCCTCATGCAAGAACCCTACAATCCAAAGGGTAAATTCATCGGCTTTGGATCCCGCTCCCCTGTCACCACAGGGGCAAATGCGGGATCCCCAGCATACGCTGGTATTCTCGTCAGGAACCCACACCTTACACTACTCAAAATAACCCACCTAAGCAACTCACACTGCACCTGCATTGAAATAACAGGCCCATTCGGCAAAGTCTACATAGCGAGCATGTACTTCCAATGTTCCCTCAGCATAGAACCATATTTAGCACACCTCAGAAAGATAGTCACCCAACTTCCGCGTCAACGCCTCATAATTGGCGCCGATGTGAACGCGAAATCACCCCTATGGCACTCTCGCATGTCTGATGACCGCGGAGAGGCACTCGAGGAAGTACTCTCTGAACTGAACCTCACAGTAATTAACGAGCAGGGGAACCCACCAACCTTCCGATCACATAAGGGGCACTCGTGGATTGACGTAACACTCGCCACCGAACAAGCACTCACTTACATAAAAAAGTGGAGGGTAATGGAGGAATGGACCACGAGCGACCATAACGTTATCACGTTCTGCTTCTCGCCCCACCGCAACCCCGACTACATCATGCAAACGCCCAGATTTAACACCAGAAAAGCTGACTGGGAAAAGTATAAAGAAGCATTGATCAGGGAAAGGGAGTTACGCCTCCTAGACCTTCGCTTTGAGACAGTAGAGGATGTATCGGCAACTGCTTCTGCCCTGCAGTCGGTAATCATAAGTGCTTGCAAGGCTGCCATGAAGAAGAAGGAACCACACAAAAAGTCAGTCCCATGGTGGACAGAATTTCTAACTACCCTAAAACGAGAGACAAATAAAACAAGGAAAGCCTACCAACGCGAAAAGGACCCGGTACGCAAATCCATCAAACAGCGAACATACAATAAAAAAAGGAGAGAATACACTACCGAGGTAAACAGATCAAAAAAATCCGACTGGCGGAACCTCGTCAACGAGGCAGGGAATGACAACCCATGGGGAATAGTATACAAGCTTAGAATGGGAAAAATAAGCCCCGACAAGGCGCTCGCCTCGACAACTGAAGCACACGACGGTCCCGTTACATGGAACTCCACAGCCCTTGGTCTCCTCAATGCCCTGGTTCCGGACGACACAGAGGACACATACGCCGAGCAACAACACAGAAGAACGACCCGTGATACTCCACCGGAAACGCAAGACGCCCAAGCCTTCGATAACGCAGACATCTACAACGCGTTCTCGAACATGAAAAGCGGGAAGGCACCAGGGATCGACCGTATCGAGGTAGAGGCCCTCAAAGCCTCACTTGGCCCACTACAAAACCAATTCCTCCAGCTATTCAATAACTGCCTCCGCCTAGGAACCTTCCCAGACATATGGAAAATCGGTTCTATCCGAGCCCTCCTCAAGGGACCAGACAAGGATGAATCACATGCTAAATCCTACAGACCTATATGTCTTCTACCTGTATTAGGAAAGGCGTTCGAGAAACTGTTAATTGAGCGGCTTCGACCAACTCTACAAAGCTCCCATCTGTCATCGGATCGCCAGTATGACTTTTTGAAAGGGAGATCCACAGAGGACGCCATAATCAAAGTAAGGGAACTCACCGATGAAGCCCACGGAGCATATTATGTCATGGCCATACTATTTGATATTGCTGGCGCGTTTGACAACGTGTGGTGGCCCAGCATACTCCACCGACTAAAAGAGAGGGAATGTCCCAGAAACATTTACAACGTCATTGCCGACTACCTGCGCAACCGCGAAGTAAGGCTCATCGGTAAACATGGACAAGTTCAAAAGAATGTAACAAGAGGTTGCCCGCAAGGCTCCATAATGGGCCCCACTTTCTGGAATCTCGTGTTCGACGACCTTCTTAAAACCCTTTCCGAAGAGGGACACGAAGCGGTCGCCTACGCCGACGACCTGATAATTCTGGTCCCCGGAAGCAGCCGTAAAGACTTGGAAGAACGCGGCCAATCTGTTGTCAGGACCGTAGAGAATTGGTGCGTTCAAGAAAAACTATGCCTCTCGGTCGCTAAATCAGAACTAATCTTACTCAAAGGCAAACTGGATATAAAAAGACCCCCAAAAATAAAGATGCAGGGTAAACAAATTAAGATGTGCAACACCGTTAAATACCTTGGAGTGCACATTGACAATCAGTTCGGAATTAAAAGCCACGCGATGCAGGTCAAGAACAAGTGCATGGAAAAGTTCAACTCCCTGCCGGCAGTAGCCAGAAGAGAGTGGGGTCTCCGACATAAATGTTTACAGACTCTGTACTCCAGTGTATTCGTCCCAATAGCCACATACGCCGCCGCTGCCTGGAGTGATAAACTCAACTCAATCAGCACCAGAGAGATTCTGAGAGCCCAAAGATGTGCACTACTCCGGGTGACCAAAAGCTACAGCACAATATCAACAGAAGCTCTCCCCATTATCGCCGGGGTCATCCCCATCGACCTAAAGATTAAACAGGCAGCTCTCAACTACAAAATAAGAAAGGGCATACCATTCCAAATTGGAGGTTACAACTTTCCTGAGGACGCCGATGTACACTCACCTCATCAGGCAATCCAAACAGCACTCCTTTCGGAATGGCAAACCAGATGGCACAACTCAGAAAAAGGAAGGCACACGCACTCCATATTCCCTGACGTAAAGAAGCGATTGGAAAGTAAATGGATCCACACGACACACTACAATAGCCAGTTTCTCTCCGGTCATGGAGACTTTGCAAGCAAACTCGTCACGTTTAAGCTGAAAACCCACGCAAACTGCAGCTGTCGCCCCACAGCAGCCGAAACACCACAACATATACTGTTCAACTGTCCACTGTACGACGAAGAGCGTCTACAACTTCGACAAAAAATTTCGGAGCTCCAAATCCAATGGCCACCGACTATTAAGCGCCTGACAGAAGAAGACTGCTTCCAGGAATTCACCAAGACAGCAAGGCTCGTTCTCCTGAAAAAGGAGCTAACATGGGAAAAAACTCCCCGAACGCGGAACACACAAATACAGGATCACCAACCACAGAACAATGCAACTGGAAGGCGAATAACTCGCTCCCAGACACGGACCACTCAACCATCGTAGGTACGTATAACCTTGGCAGCCCGCGCAGGCAATGCTTAGGCATTGTGGCTGCAAGGTTTAATGGTGAAAGCACTAGCTGAACCAACCTGCTGGGATCGAGCGAAAGCTGGCGGCTCTACCTCCCCGTGGTCCCCACTGGACGGCGCTCCCCGACGCTTGCGGCGTGGAGCGCTGACTAAACGAGCCGCTTCCCTCACGGGTAGATCCAACTTGCCCAATGATTCCTCACGGATGAGGGCAGGGTTTTTCCAAGTCCCTCCAGTCTTTCCATCTACACTGGAGGTTCCCCTGTCACGGGTTAGCTAGAAAGTAACTTCCGCCCATAACATCTGGCATGGCTCAAACGCCGCTATAGAGGAAACTCTGAGGCTCGCGGCGCGTCCGTTGGACCTTTCTGCCGACACTATCTGTCCCTATCTACTGACTTTTGCCAAGATGGCCGCCGTGAGTACTGACGCGTCGCGAGTCGCTCCGCAGAAAACTTAAAATAAAGTGGTTTATTCTTGTCAGAAATTCAGTTGTGATAACGGAGAGTGAAAGGCTAGTGACAGCGAATAATCTGTGCTAATAAGCAGTGTTTTCAAATCAGTGAAACGGACACTACAGACGAAAATTGCCAGTGCGTCTAGCTAACCTCATTTTGACCGCTTCGGAACGCCACCGTCGCGTGGGGGCTGGCGCCACCAGCGCTACCGCGGGTGATTCAAACGCTTGAAAGTGCGAAAAGTGCGACAAATGCCAGTGGTGATATATTATTCTTAGATAGCCTTGACGAAAGCAATACGATGCTATTTCGTAGAATCTTTAAGAATTTCTGCATTTTAAATTTCCCGGTTGTATTACGAAACTAGAACCGCAGAAGCAATACGCCGCTAGGAGACAAAAAAAATCCGGTAGGCCGATATTCCTCCCGACGAAGACTTGCCACTAAAGTATGACATCGACAAGCTCATTATACAGAAAAATGACAGACTTAGACCAAGACTCGGACTCGTCACGCATGGATACGTCTGTGTCGAGAAAAAGAAAGGACGACTCGACTAAAATGAGGAAGAAAGAAGAAAAGAAAAAGAAGAGACTTACTGCCGTCTCCTCGGACGAGGAAAGTGAAAACACTCAAGTGGACAACCCAGTTCAAAAAATCTTTCCCCCAGCAGACTTACTAAGTTATAGCAACACGCTGGGAAGCGATATTGGCAGCAAAAATCTGCAGGTTTTTAAGAAGAAAATCTCGGAGGTCTACAAGTACTGCAAGCAACAGCAACTGGAGAATACTGAACTGAAAGAGAAAGTTGCAGAGTTGAGTAACCTCAACATCACTGCTGAACTAAACCTGCTGAAAACTACCATAACTAGTGCTCTTGGGAAAATAACGCAGCACCAATGCACTTGGCATAAACCTGAAGCAACTTATGCACAAAAGGTCAGAGTGCAATCGAAGATTGTCCCACAAAAATCTGTCAAGCCTCCCAAGCACATCGTCACGGTGTTCCCACAAGAAGGAAGCGACATCAAAAGCAGCGATGACACCAAGAGATTAATTTACTCCAACGTGATCCCCACTGAAGAAAAACTGAAAATTAGGAACGTCAGGAAAATAAATAGTAACGGCATCCTAATAGAAGCAGAAACCTCTCAAGACCTGGAAACTGTGCTCAAAAACGAAAAACTGCGAAGTGCTGGACTCACAGTCGGTCTTCCAACGAAGAAGAAACCAAAAATGATCATATACAGTGTCCCACGAGAACTGGAAGAAAAGGAAATAATAGCAGCCATACATCAGCAAAACCTAGAAGAAATATCTGAAGCGAAACTCAAAAGTGAACTACGTCTTATGTTTAAAACTGGACAAAAGGAAAAGGACACCGTCAACTGGGTGATCGAGGTCACGCCTGAAATACGCGAGCTCTTAAAAAAGAACAGCAGAATGTACATAGGCTGGAATGCCTTTTACATCCAGGACTATATATCGATAAGCAGATGTTACAAGTGCCAATCTTTTGGCCACATAGCAAAATACTGCAGAGCAGAGGAAAGCACATGCGGCCATTGTGCCATGGATGGACACGCGTTCAACAACTGCCCGGTAAAATCAAACAAACCCTTGTGTGTGAATTGCAAAAGGGCAAACAAACCATGCGACCATTCTTCGAGAGACAAGCACTGCCCAGCCTACAAACATGCGATCGAGGCGCATATCTCAAAGATAGATTATGGTTTACAATAACAAATCTAGAAACAGTACTAGAAGAAAACCAGCGATTACAGTGGGACAAATCAATGCGCAGAACTCGAACACGGTAATAGATCAACTGAGGCAGACAGCACATGACATGAGTATCGATGTCCTTTGTATACAGTAGCCATACAGCTACAGAAATAAAATAACCGGCATGGGAGTAAATACCAAAATAATATCTGACAATAAGACATTTACCAACGCAATCGTGTCAAAAATGATCAAAGCTGCAATAGCTGTAACAAACCCAACTTACACAGTCCTGAAACTTGAACAATTCTCTAACACACACTTTGCATGTGCTGAAATCACGGTTGCCAATCATGTATTTTACATTATCAATGCTTACTTTCAATACTCTGATAATATTGAACCATACCTAGAACACCTTGATAATATTCTCACTCAACTTAGAAACCGTAAGTTAATACTAGAACAATTCATTGCACAGCATGAATTATATATATTAAATCAGGAAACGAACGTAACCACCTTTGACAATATGCACGGGCAATCTAATATTGACATCACACTTGCAAATTCCGCATACTACAACCACATAATGGCTTGGAAAGTACACATGGGGAAAACAACCAGTGACCACAACCTGATCACATTCAGGATTAACACGCCAGAAATAGAACAACAAACCCACAAAGAAAATAGATATAACATCAAAAAAGCAAACTGGGAAAAATTCATCGATAATCTTCGAGTCAGAAACAAGGACAGCGAACGAATACTAAACACGCAAAACACCGGTATCAATGAATTAGCCCGTGAAATAGAAGATATCATCAAGAATGCATGCCTAAACGCGATCCCACTGAAAACACAATTTCTAAAATCTGCACCATGGTGGAACAAAAACCTAACCAACCTCAGGAAAAAATCTCATGATGCTGATCGTAAATTCCGGCTCGCCAAAGGCAGCAGGAGGGAAGAAGAACTTGAAAATCAATACCACATTGCTAGAAATAGATACAATGCGCAAATCAGGAAATCTAAAAACGAAAGCTGGAGAAACTTCGTGACGAAGGAAGCCAATAACGACCCATGGGGTCTAGTCTACAAATTGCAAACAAACAAAATCAAAATTGACAAAGCCTTTGAGAGCATCAGACACGGTGATCAACAACATGGGAACACACGGCGAACATACTACTTACCACGCTCGTCCCCGACGACGACCTGACACAAGAAACACGATGGCACAGATCAATCCGCCACGAGGTAGAAGAACCACCTGACACCGAGGACACACCATCATTCGAACCGTTGGAAATACAGAAGGCAATCAAAAGCTTAAAAAATAATAAAGCTCCAGGACATGACCGCATAGAAACGGAAATGATAAAAGTCGCGTGGCCCGTTCTCCGGTTCGAAATCTGCACTCTACTTAATAAATGTCTAGCAAGTGGCATATTCCCGAACAGATGGAAAGAGGGTGTAATCAGAGTATTACTAAAAACTGAAGACAAGGACAAAACAAATCTATTATCATACAGACCCATTTGCCTCCTCCCGACACTCAGTAAAATCCTCGAAAAACTTATTGCATCCAGACTTCAAGACCTATTCCACAGACACCCACTCGCAGCAGAAAGACAATACGGGTTCAAGACAGGAAAATCAACGGAAGACGCCATAGTTGAAATGAGGAGAATAGTAGACAGTACAAACGAGAAGTACATAATAGCACTTCTATTCGACATCAAAGGGGCATTTGACAACGTCTGGTGGCCCAGCATTTTAAAAAACCTGAAGCAACGTGAGTGCCCCAGGAACCTATACACGCTAATCCGCAGCTACCTTCACGAGAGAAAAATGAAAATTAAAAGCAATAGCATGGAAGTAGAGAAATGGGCAACGAAAGGATGTCCGCAAGGTTCCATACTAGGCCCCTATTTCTGGAACCTTGTATTTGACGAAATCATCCGAGACATAAAATCCAAAGGCCCAGACCCAATTGCTTACGCAGACGATCTGCTCGTCCTAATAACAGGAAATTCAAGGAAAGACCTCGAAACCAAAGCGAACTCGATTACCAAACTAATCGTGCAATGGTGCAAACAACACAAGCTACAGCTCTCAGAAGCGAAATCGGAAATGCTTCTAGTCAAAGGTTTTCTAGATATACGCAGGCCACCCACTGTAAAAATAGGGAATATTTCCCTTAAAATGCCCCAATCGGTCAGATACCTTGGGCTGCACCTCTGACCGCGACTAAATGTGACCCCACACGTTAGGCAAATCACTGACAAGAGCAAGAAGATATTCAACAGATTAGCTTGCATAGCAAAGGCTCACTGGGGAGTGGGTTTTAAAAACATGCTTATTCTCTACCATGGAATCTTTGAAGCAATCATTACCTATGCAGCGACAGGATGGAGCGATAAAATTAATACACACCACCTCAGAAAACTTAGACATGCACAGCGTTTTGCACTCCTACGTGTCACCAAAGCTTACAGGACGATATCTAATGACGCATTAGTAGTTCTGGCTGGAGTAACTCCAATTGACCTATTATTACAAGAAAGAAGAACAGTCTACCAGATGAAAAAAAAACATTAGCTTTGAAATAGGAGATCTCCGCTTCCAACCACAAGACGAAGCACCTGGAAAACGGGAAACTAAGGAATTCAAGCAACAAATACGAAATCAAATAATCAGTAAATGGCAAACAACTTGGGAAAATTCAACGAAAGGAAGACTCACATATGAATTCGTAAACAACATAAAACAGAGACTTGAATCACCATGGATAAAGATGGATTTCCACACCATACAATTGATGTCGGGTCATGGAAAAATAAATCATAAGTTACATACGCTCAAAATAGCAACTACGGACAAATGCAGATGCGGAAAAAATGACACAGTCAGACACATAATATACGAATGTACACATCATGACGAACTCCGCAGCAAACTCAAATCGCAAATAGAACAACGCAACATCCAATGGCCCTGCGAACTACATAACTTGGTGGAAGAAAACACATTCTTTCATTTCAAAGAATTTGAGACACAAACGATGAAAGACAGAGAAACATGGTACAACGACAGTACAAGCTATGCCACGACACCAACAACATGACAAGAAGAGACGAATATGAATAACCATTACGGGAAGAAGGAAAAACCGAGGAACAGAAGAAAGAAGTAAATAAAAAGGAAAGGAAGAGAACGACCTGATAAATTGCAGGGCACACAAGGCACACCACAGAATAACCTAACCAAATCAAGAAAAATGGAAAGCACGAAAGCATTCAACATTACAGCGAAAAGGGTAAAAGGTAAAGGACTGAGATCAGATCTGGTGACCCCGCCTCCTCGTGGCCCCCACTGGAAACGCTCGCACGGGATACTGCTCAAACGAGCATATTCCGGGCGAGGCAGCGAAGTGGGTCACCTCCCAAATTGGGACAGTCATACCTCCTAATGATCCTTAAGTGGTGAAGGAGGAGCTTTTCCAATCCCGTACCCCTTCGCAGTGGTTTTACGCCCCCAACACCTGTCGCAATAAGCGAAAGCTTCTAGCTCGGCAGAGCGGTCAGTCGGACCCTCAAAAGCTCAACGTCAATATCTGTCCCTATCTACTAACCTTGACAGTCAGTGCAGGCGGCACGAAAGTACCGTGGCTGTAAGGTTCAATGGAGGAGGCGTAAGTCAAATCCGTCCTGCTGGGATCGAGCATTATGCTGGCGGCTCTACCTCCCCGTGGTCCCCACTGGACAGTGCTCCCCGTCGCTCCGCGACGTGGAGAGCTTACTAAACGAGCCGCTTCCCCTATAGGGGTAGATCCAACTTGTCCAATGATTCTTAGCGGATGAGGGCAGGGTTTTTCCAAGTCGCGTGCCGGAACATCTTGGCACGCCGTTTCCCCTGGCAATGGCCGCTAGAAAGTACTATCCAGCTAACAACATCTTGCAAAGCTTGAAATGCTGCTATAGAGGAAACTCTGAGGCGCAGCGCGTCTATCGGACCTTCAAAAGCTGACACTATCTGTCCCTATCTACTGATAGCAATCGGCTTTTATGGGCTTTCCGCGTCATATGCTTCTGCATATCATTCGGTCAAAACCCCCAACCTAGCTGATGCTTCGCCTATATCTGGAATACGCAGACGGTCTTGATCCGGGGCGTCAGGTCAGTTGGTAAAACTGACTCAAGACGCAAGGACTGGCTCCTGTGGCATTCCGGTGCAGCAACAAGCTTCGGCGAAGTAGGCGGGCTCATAATGGTCAAACCCACATGCACGGCTTGCTTCATCAAAGTGCATGGTGCGGAAGAGAAGTGGTAACAATCCCAAGGGCCACGGGAAACCGGGACGGGGGCTGCGACCTCGGGGACACCTTAGCAAGAGCAGGGAGCTGACTGCTTTAAATTAAACACTCCCAGGTGTTGGCCGTACGTGGCAACTCTTGTCGTCGGAAAGAAGGATCCTGGGATCTGAGGGAGCCCCCTGCCTGCGGGAGGGACGCTCCCAACACGTACCTTTGGCCTTTGCTTCGGCTAGACGGGCGGCTAGGCGACAAAAGTAGCCCTTGGCCTAGCCAATCGGCTTGGAAGACGTTTGCTTAAGTAAGGGGATTCTGCTGGGCGAGGAAACAGACTGAGGAGGCAGGCCCGGGGAATTTATTCCCCGGGAGACACCCTGTCGGCCGCGGTAGGTGGACTATATCCTGGGTGATGTCCTAACCCGGTGGATACCGGGTTCCATTTGAGGGTCCGAGGAGGCTGGGACACGCAGCAGGATGAATTCGAACAACCATTTTATGGATACCAATACGTGCGCTCCCAAAACGTTGAAAACAACGACAGCCACCCAGGGTACATCCGTGAGGATCAATCCTCTAAGTGTCACTCACGGGAATGTGGGTGGAACGACGAAAGCTGTGTTAGCTACTAGTCGGACCACCCTCCACAGGGGAAAGACGGCATCGCCGGAGGCCCCTAAAAAGCCAACTACTCGACCCGCTAGCGGGCCCAGTAAGAAGCCCACGACCAGTTCGCCCGCAACCGATAAGGGTGCGGCGCCTACGGGAGGGCCGAAAAAGAGTCCTGCTGCGAATGAGGAAACCGTTCGCAGCAGTGCAACGTCGGTAAGACCGGTCGGCGTTGCGAATACTTCGGTGGGAAAGTCACCGAAGAAGAAGGGGACGACCCCTACAAAGGAGATCAAGGCAGAAAAGCCTGATTCTCCAAAAGGCAAGACCTGCAGCTCCGCTGAAAAGCAAGATGTGCAGGTAGGGAGCCAGCTTGAAGGAGACGGGTGGGAACTCGTCTTCAAATCGAATAAGAAGGCCAACGCCGCGCCCGCTGCTGATAAGGACGCCGCGCGCGGAAAAGGCCAAACTCCCCTGAAAGGTACGCCCGCTGCTGATAAGGACGCCGCGCGTACCAGCAAGGGGAGAAAGGGAAAGGTATTGAATACAGCAATACCTGTGCCCACCGTACGAACCCTCGATCTCATACGAGGCGAGGCCAAGGCCGTGACCGGAGACTTAAGGACCTTTTGCCTTCGACCTGAGTCGAAGATCAACAAGGAGTCCGGCCTCGGTGTCTTGAACGCCGCCGACACGCTTAACGCGCTGGTACAGGAGCTGCTTCTTCGGAACAGCTTTCTGGAAGGCCAGCTCGCCGCAGTGCGCAGCGACCTGATAAGGACGCAAGCGACTGCACAAAGCGTGGCAAAGGAGCCGCGGAGGGTCACTCAGCTTCCCAAAGTGGCATCCCCACCGGCGAAAATCGGCTCGTACGCCCAGGCTGTAAAACTTACCAGTCCTCGAATTTCCCCAGATGCGGTGATGCCTCCACGAAATATCGTGCGCATATTCCCGCTGAAGGGCAAGGAGAAAAACAGCGAAGCTACTAAGTCAGCTGTACTCTCCTTGGTGAAACCCATGAAGTCGAAGATCCGCGTAAAGTCGATACGATGCATCCACTCCGGTGGCATAGCCGTCGAGACCGAGCGCAAAGAGGATCTCACTGCTTTCACGGGGAATAGCAAATTCAAGGAAGCGGGTATCTTTGCCACTCTGCCGATCAAGCGGAAACCGACACTGATAGTGTACGACGTTCCCCGATCGATGACTAGGGAAGAGGTTCACTCCAGTATTAGGAAACAGAACCTGGATATGACCAAGAAGGAATCTGAGTCCTGCCTAAAGGTCCGGTTTCAAACCGGAACCAAAGACAAGGACTCTGCCAACTGGGTCATCGAGGTCAGTCCGCAGGTCCGCCTGCGGTTGATCTCGAAATCCGAAGGCCGTGTTTACGTGGGATGGGCGTCCTGTAGGGTCCAGGACTACATCACCGTGACACGGTGCTTCAAGTGTCAGGCGTTTGGCCACACGGCCAAACACTGCCGATCAGACGAGGTCTGTGGTCACTGCTCCGAAAAGGGGCATACCTTTTCCACCTGCAAGCAGAAGAACAGGCCTCCGGTCTGCTCCAATTGCAAAGCGGGCGGGAAGAAGCACGACCATAAGTCGAGAGACAGGGCTTGTGCGTCCTATCAGGACGCCGTAAAGCAAGTGGTTTCCCGTACTACTTATGGTTAGACGAGAGAACAATTCGTCTTCCCAGAGCATCCGGGTGCTGCAGCATAATATGCGGTACGCCCATGGAGTGCTTGACGAGGTGAATGTCCTTATGCGCGACAAAGGCTTGGACGTGTTACTCGCGCAGGAGCCCTACTCGGCCGACGGTCGAATCCGTGGGCTGGGGCTGGCGACCAAGATCATCTCAGGTGGCAACCCGGTGATGGCAGCAATTGCTGTCAGAAATCCAGGGATAACGGTCACTAAGGTCGCGCACCTCTGCGATACACACATAGCGTACACATAAGCGGGAAGTTCAAAAGCTTCTACCTCGTAAGCCAGTACTTTCAATGCTCCGAAAAGATTGGACCAAGTCTGGCGCGATTGGAGATGACACTTCGCGCGCTCCAACACACTCGAGTCGTGATCGCAGCGGACGTCAACGCGAAGTCCCCTATGTGGGGCGGACCAAAGACGGACGTGAGAGGTGAGAAACTTCAAGAGTTTATTGCCCGGCACGGCTTGAGTATCTTGAACGAGGCAGGCAGTATTCCGACATACTCCAGCCCTAGCGGTGAATCCTGGATCGATATCACACTTGCGACTAAAGACATTGCGAAACAAGTGAGAAACTGGAAAGTTCGGTTCGACTGGACTACCAGTGATCACAGAGTAATCGACTTCGGCATCGTGCCCGCAGGCGGTGATGAAAACCGAGTTAATCCTTCTGGAAATCGGTTTCGCACTCGCAAAGCGGACTGGCCGAAATTCGACAGAAAATTGCTTAAGAAAATTGCTTAGGCAATTGGACCCGACGTCCGCTGCTTGCTCTAGCAGGCTGGACGTCGAAGCCGAAGCGCAGGATATCGAAAAATCGGTCATCCAAGTGTGCGAGCAGTCCATGCGCCGAAAGCAATGGCACAATAAATCAGTCCCTTGGTGGACGCCAGAGTTGACCGAACGGAAGAAATACGTCTACAACCTTAGACGGATCTTCCAGCTAGAGAAACGATACGAGGAGAGAGCAGCCAAGAGGGCGATGTATATCTCAGAGAACAACGCCTATCGGGCTCAAGTGCGCGGTGTGAAGTCAAAAAGTTGGCAAAACTTTGTGACCGAGCAGGGGAACAAAGACCCGTGGGGTATTGTGTACAAGATTGCCAGGAGCAAGCTCTGCACTGAGACAGCCGTTTCGAACATCAGAACGCCCAATGGCTCTATTATGACTTGGCACTCCACCGCTTCCACGCTCCTAGACGCGTTGATCCCGGACGATTCGCCCGCGGACGACACTCAGGAACAAGCGAGAGTAAGGCTAGAAATTGCTACCGACCCACCGACGGAAGACGATCCTGTCTTCACTAGGGATGAGGTTGACGCGGCAGTGAAAGGCCTGAAAAGCCGAAAATGACCTGGACTCGACCGGATAGAGGTCGACGTAGGGAAGCGCGTGTCGAGAATTTCTCCGCGCGCCCTACTGAAACTCTATAACGGGTGTCTGGAGCAAGGGGTGTTTCCCTCTAGTTGGAAAGTCGGACTAATCAGACCTATTCTGAAAAGTCCCGACAAACCTCCAGAAGAGGCAAAGTCATATAGAACAATCTGTCTACTATCAGCGCTCAGCAAAGCTCTCGAAAGACTGATCGCAAGTAGACTCACGACTGTGTTCCTAAACCAGGACTTTTGCTCCGATCAACAATACGGATTCAGGCCTGAGCGATCCACGGAAGACGCGTTGGTAAAGCTCAGGGAATTGACATCTGGCCGAGAGGAAAAATACGTCCTGGCGCTCTCCTTCGACATTTCCGGAGCATTCGACAATGTCTGGTGGCCGAGCATACTCAAGAAATTGAAAGTGCGAAGCTGCCCCCGAAATCTTTATAGGCTTATGGCTGACTATTTCGCCGATCGGCAAGTTGTTATGGTTAGCAGCTCCGATAGCGTGCGGAAGAAAATCACCAAAGGCTGCCCGCAGGGGTCAATCCTCGGTCCAAGTTGCTGGAACCTAATCTTTGATGAAGTTCTGCGACTCCTCTCGAACACCGGGCTCTACGAGCCCATCGCCTATGCGGACGACTTGCTCGTGATTGTCTACGGCAATTCGCGACGGGTACTGGAACAGAAAGGCAAAGGAGTTGCGCTCGTTATATCTGAGTGGTGCGCCACACAGAAACTAACGTTGTCAGCTGCTAAGACCGAGATGATTCTATTGAAAGGTTCTCTGGATATGGAAAGACCTCCTGTGATAAAGATCTACGGGAAAAATGTGGCACTCAAGCCCACCATCAAGTGGCTAGGTGTCCACATCGACCAAGGATTGGGTATTAATTCCCATATCAATAATATTTGTGCCAAAGCCGAACTTACGTTTTATACGTTAGCGAGGCTCGCTCGCGCCGATTGGGGATTGAGACATCCGACCCTGCGCGCCCTGTACACGGGTCTGTTTGTCCCACTCATAGCATACGCCGCCGCAGGCTAGGCAGATCTCCTCGATGTGAAGAAAATTTCTCGACTTCTCGGATCGCAGAGGCGGATTCTGATCGGCACCACTAAGGCCTACCGTACGGTGTCGACCCAGGCGATCACTGTGATCGCGGGAGAGATACCGGTGGACCTTGTGTTAGCGGAGCGCGCGTCGAGCTATAAAGCCCGAAAAGCAATAAGCATCGAACTTGAAGAATGTCGAATAAGTCACGCCGAGTTGGCGTCTGGAGATGTCTCCGTAGCCACAGCGAAAGCGATGGTGCGGAGAGAGGTCCTTCCAAAGTGGCAATCGAGATGGTCGTCATCAACGAAGGGAAGGATTACCTTCCCATTCTTCGAAGATGTTCGGAACCGTCTGGAAACCCGCTGGTTGATAATTGACCACTACACAACGCAATTCCTGAGTGGACACGGAGATTTCCGTGCGAAACTAGAGGAATTCAACTTGGTGGAGGACGGAATATGTGCATGTGGAGAAATCGAAACTTCGACCCACGTCCTATTCCACTATCCTACGCACGATGAGGCGAGAGAACTCCTGAAGCAAGCGGCGGAAGCCAGCGGCTAGCAATGGCCGGTGGTGGAAGCTGGCCTTGTATCGAACGCCAACCTATCACGGGAGTTCCGGAACTTCGCCAAAACGGTGATAACCACCAAGAATCGAACGCAAAACGCTGTGTAGTAGACTTGACTCAGCAAAGACAATTTGAACGCCGAAAGACCGAAGCATAGATGCTTGTGACTCTGCCTTCGCGTGGCCCCCGCTGTTAAGTTCTAGACGGATTTTGAGTGATCCCCGTCTGGAACGAACTAAAGGAGTCATTACCTCGTAACGAGGACGGTCAACCCTTCTACCCCTGTTGTCGGGAAGAGGATGGGAGTTTTTCCGAGCCCCCCCTTGAAAGTGGTTAGCTAATCTTGAACACCTGGAGGTATAAGCAGAAAAATCTGCTCTAGGAACTCCAAAGCTATGGCCTTGTGCCCCATGTGCTTGCACAGACTAAATGTCCCTATCTACGCTCTCAGGGGCTGCGGCATGCTGTTGAGGCATGCTGACAGTACGGGGAGTGGCGACCCCGAGGGCCCGAGCTACCGTAATTCGGCGTCGCGACGACCCATCGAGACTTGTCTCGGTGGTATGTGGCGTCGGGGAAACGGGGGCCTTGCCTTAACCGGCTGGGCCGCGAGGAGAAAAACATCTCTAAAAAATCCCTAAGCCCCAAGCTATGGTGCGTGGCGAGGGGGCTCGCGTCTGACTTTGCGCGGACGCGTGGCCGGTGGGCGCACCGGCCGGTAGCGGCCAAGGTCGGGATAACTGGCGCCCTCCCGATCTTGCGGACGTGTGTATATATACACATGTTCGCAGCCTTACCCCCTCATAGGTGGCTCTGAAGGGGGTGGACCTTAAATCCACCATACTCGTGGGATCAATATGGATGCAACTATTAAAAAAACTATAACAAAAATACAAAAATTAAAAAACCTCAAAAAGAAAAATAAAAATGAAAATGAAGAAGAGATAATGGATGTGGTGATGATGGAGATCAACCAGTTACCGAACCTCTTCCAGTCGTACTGGTTCGATATCTTCTCAAACAGATGACAGTATAGTTAAACCGAGACGCGAACCTGTAAAGAGAAGGAGAATATCTGAGGAAGAGAAAAAATGTAGTGATGGGAGTTGTGGACCTAGTGCTTTTGACGACGTTAGGATAGAGAGAAATAAACTAGAGGAATTTTTATTTAATGAGTCGAATAAGGTTAACAAAGTAGCAATAAAGTTTATATTAGACAGGTGGAAAATTATTGAAAATAAATTGCAGGACGAAATTTTGAAAAATGAGAAGTTAAAAATAAAAATTGCTTGCCAACGCGATGTTCCAGATAATGTTCGTAGTTTTGCGCAGGCCTTGGCCTCGGGCCCATCGTCACTCCGGCCGGGAATGACATCTATGTCTGAAAGAAATAAAATAAAAAAAGATAATTATGAAGTATTAGTAATAAGACCTGAAAAAGATGATGATAAACGAAGTAATGATGACATAAGACTGGATGTTACAAAGAATTTGAATTATATAAGAGGACAACTAAAAGTAAGAGGTATAAGGCAAATGAGAAATAAGGGCATAGTGATTGAAGTCAAGGATAAAAAAGATGTAGAACTTATAAATGAAGATAATTTAGGAAAAATAGGATTAAAAATTGATAAACCAAAAAAGATAAGCCCGTCTATAATTATATATGATGTTGAAAAAGACTACAAAGCGGAAGATTTGAAACAGGACCTGATAAAAAAGAATTTTGATACAAATAACGAGAAAGAACTAGATGAACTGGGAAACAACATCTTTTTCAGACATTGTTTCAAATCTAAGGAAAACAGAGTTAACTGGATTGTTCAGATTCCTGGACGGTTTCTGGTGGATCTTGTGGACAAGTCTTTATGCTCTGGAGGGTATATCGAGTTAAAGAGTCCCTTAATATAATTAGATGTTTTAAATGTCATGCATATGGACACTTTGCAAAGTTCTGTAATGTGCCAGATCAGCTGTGCGAAACGTGCGGTTCTAAAGAACACTTGAAAGTGAACTGCGATAAAAAAGATGCTCCGCGGTGTGTGAACTGTACACGATTTAAAAGAAAAGATGTTAATCATGACGTGAGGAATAAATCTTGTCCAGATTATATAAAATACGTGGAGTTATATCGTAATAAATTAGAATGCGGATAAAAATTGGTCAAATCAATGCTCAGAGATCGATGGCTGCAGCAGCGGATTTAGAAATGATTATTCAAGAACATAATTTTGATATCTTATGTATTCAGGAACCTTATACATCTAGAGGGCTAGTTAGAGGGTATACCTCTCCTAGTTTAAAATTAATTCAACCTAACGTGGAAAACCCCTGGGTAGCTGCAGTTATCTCTAATAATAAGAATATAGATATATTTCAATACACCTACGAAGAATCTGAACATATATTGTGTTTCCAAGTATTTACAAAAAAGGACAGTTTTTATATCGTCAATGTCTATTGTCAATGTTCATATCCAATCGAGCAGTTCCTTAGTAAAATCGAAAAAATAATGTTTAAATTAAATGGAAAGAAAATAATAATTATAATGGATTCAAACGCAAAATCTGAAGTTTGGTTCTCTGAGGCCACGGATGAAAGAGGCAAAATAGTAGAGGAGTTCTTGGCAGCTAATGAAATGTACTGTATTAACGAGCCAAACAATCCATATACCTTCTCCACCATTAATGGTGAGTCGCATATAGATGTTACTTTTGTTGAAGGAAAAACCTTGCTCTATTGTATAATCTGTTTAGGGCGCCCCGCTAGGGGCACCATCGAAATACGGTATGGCTCCGTCACTGAGAATCGCGAGCTCCGCGATTGTCTGTTGTTTTTCTCTCTCCTTAGTTCGACTCACGGAACACGAGGCAGTCGATCTGTTGTGCTGCGACGCAGTCGTTCTGTTTTCAGTTTGTTTAAATATATTGTTCATTACGAGGACCAAGTAATCCAAAACCTGACTTTATTCCCATCAACAACTTTTGTTTCAAGAAATATGTTAAGCAAGAAATCGAATTGGAATGTAACAACCATATGCTCAGTCAGCGATCATAATCTAATACAATTTGAAATAGAGTTTGATGTTTCGAGACAAAAAAGGTGGTATAAACAGGACACGTATAATATAAAAAATGCTGACTGGTCCAGTTTTAAGAAGTTATCAATACAAAAGTTTAACAAGAATTTGATTGATTTGGTAAAGCAAAAAGAACCTGACGAGGCAGTTGACTTGCTTAATGAGACTCTTCGTGAGATCTGTGACAGTTCAATACCGAAAAGAAGAACAAGAAGTGGGGTCGTTCCATGGTGGAGCGACCAACTATTATTATTGCGAGGGGAAGCAAATAAGCGTAAAGGAGAATTAGCAAGAGTTCGGAGGTTAGGCCAGGTAAACATTTTAGAAGAAGCTAAACAAAAATATAAAAATTCAAGAAATAAATACGTTGCAGGAACAAAAAGAAGTAAAAAAGCAACATGGAAAAATTTTGTTTCGACAGAAGGAAATAAAGATCCCTGGAGTATTGTATATAAAATTGCTCGAGAAAAATTTAATGAACCTGACTGTGTGTGTTCGCTTGTCCTTCCTGATGGAGAGTTTACGGTAAATTGGAACGAGACAATGACCAAATTAATGGATAAATGTGTGCCTGAGGATATAATAACGGGCGAAACGGATGCTCATAAAGAAATAAGAGTCAAAAATTGTAAATATATAAATTTGAATGTTGAGGAAGATATTACAATAGATGAGATTGATTGCGCCATACGTAGGACTAAGAATGGGAGGGTCCCGGGCTTTGATGGATTCGCATCAGAAATAATAAGGGCGTTGTGGAATAGTAGTCCGATTGTTATTTATAATCTCTTTAACAACTGTCTGCGTAGCAATAGCTTCCCCCGAAAATGGAAAGTCGCGTTGCTTAAAGTAATTTTAAAAGATAGAACCAAGGATAGAACGAAACTTAATTCTTACAGACCTATAGCACTACTGCCTGTGTTAGGTAAAATCTACGAGAGAGTGATAGTCAACCGGATAGAAATAAAATATATAGAGAAAGGACTGCAGAGTCTAAGACAGTTTGGGTTTAGGTCACGTAAATCAACTGAAGATGCAATTAACAAGCTTAAAAAAGGCATAATCCTTACAGGAAAAAAGTATGTAGTAGCGCTTTTTATAGACATTGAAGGCGCCTTTGACAACCTGTGATGGCCAACAATAAAGACTCGGCGTGTTGTTGCTCAGTGCAGCAGCAGTCTACTAAAGATAGTTGGTAGTTATTTTAGAAATAGAGAGATGATTGTTAAAAGTAAAAACGAAAAAATAAGGAGGAAGATGCGGAAAGGTTGCCCTCAGGGTTCAGTTATTGGCCCTATAGCCTGGAATTGGTGCATGGATGCACTTTTGAACCAGATCGAAAATAGTGAAGATGAAGATGAAATTGAGGCTATTGCATATGCGGACGATTTGGCTATATTAATGAAGGGAAACTCGCGAAGAGAGATAGAGACACACGCTATGAAGATGGTGGGGACTATTGAGGCTTGGTGCTCACTACATAAGTTAAGGATATCTACACCCAAGACAGTTGCAATGTTGATGAAGGGCAAATTGAGCCGGGATAGAATGCCAATTATAAAAGTAAACAATGTAAACGTTAAGTATAACACAGAAACTAGATATTTAGGAATTATCATAGACGAAAAAATGAACTTCATTGCCCATGCAAAGTATTTACGAGATAAATTATCTAAGTTTATAATGTCAATAAGGAGAATGGCTAAAGAGCAATGGGGATTAAAAACTCACATATTAAGAATTTTATATAAAGCGGTGGCTGTACCCATCGCTTGTTACGGGGCGTCTGTTTGGTTCGAGAGAGTGGGGCACACACTAGCCAAAAGGCATTTATTAGCTATGCAAAGAGTACTACTTCTTGCTCTTACAAGAGCCTGTAGAACGACAGCTACAGTTGCTTTGCAAATAATAAGTGGCATGAAGCCGCTTGATTTGGAAATCATAGAACGAGGTATTATTTATCGGGTTAAACATAATGTCAATAAATTAGGAAAATTATAGATTTAGAGAAAAAGAATCAGTTACAGATATAGATTTAGACGAGGAAACTGGGAAATTAAAATTGGAAATAGAAAGGATATGGCAAGCAAGATGGAATACTGAAACTCATGGTAGAGATACATATAGTTTTATACAAAATGTTAATTTTGCCTCTGAAAACCGCTGGTTCAATCCGAGTAGGCATGGTGTCTATGTTCTGACAGGTTATGGTCCATTTAAGGGAACGTTATTTAGAAGAGGACTAAATGACACTGAGGCTTGCCCAATGTGCGGAGAGATGGAGGAAACTGTCGATCATATTCTTTATGACTGCACTTCGTACGAAAATATAAGATACCCCGAATTGAGAAGAACAAGAAGTGATAAACAAAAATTAATAGACACTAAATCCAATTTCGAAAGGTTCTCGCAGTTTATTAAAGATTTATTTGATGTAAGAGAAGCTTACCTCATAAATTAGTAGAAATGGGCCCGCCTCCACGCGGCTAGGGACGGGAAACGGCAGACACTCTGCTCTGCTGGCTAAGAGACCCTAAAAACTGAAAATTGAATTAAAAGTTAAAATATGTTGGTTGAAATTTAAAATAAAAAGTTTGAAAATTTATTATTTGAATTTAAAACTCAAAAAAGGAAAAGGAAAAGGAAAAGATAAAGTAAAGCTAAAAGTTAAAAGGAAAAGTAAAAGTAAAAGTGAAACTAAAATTAAAATTGAACTTTGTAATTTACATTTGAATTTAAAAATATAAAAGGTGTCACGTCCCGGGTGAGGTCTTTGGGAACGATGACAATTGGGGGAAGGAATGGATGTCAGGCGCGAATCTATAATCCGTCACTCTGAGGTTTGGAGGAAATTTAGGCGCGAATATTAAATCCGTCACGCTGAGGGTTTTGAGGGAAGACCAGGCGCGAATCTTAAATCCGTCACTCTGACGGGTTTGTGAGGGAAGACCAGGCGCGAATCTTAAATCCGTCACTCTGAGGGGTTTGTGAGGGGAGACCAGGCGCGAATCTTAAATCCGTCACTCTGAGGGGTTTGAGGGAAGGCCAGGCGCGAATATTAAATCCGTCACGCTGAGGGTTTTGAGGGAAGACCAGGCGCGAATCTTAAATCCGTCACTCTGAGGGGTTTGTGAGGGGAGACCAGGCGCGAATCTTAAATCCGTCACTCTGAGGGGTTTGAGGGAAGGCCAGGCGCGAATATTAAATCCGTCACACTGAGGGTTCTGAGGGAAGACCAGGCGCGAATCTTAAATCCGTCACTCTGAGGGGTTTGAGGGAAGGCCAGGCGCGAATATTAAATCCGTCACACTGAGGGTTCTGAGGGAAGACCAGGCGCGAATCTTAAATCCGTCACTCTGAGGGGTTTGAGGGAAGGCCAGGCGCGAATCTTAAATCCGTCACTCTGAGGGGTTTGAGGGAAGGCCAGGCGCGAATCTTAAATCCGTCACTCTGAGGTTTGTGTAGGAAATTTAGGCGCGAATCTGTAATCCGTCACTCTAATCGTTAAAGGAAGGTAAATGTACACTTGGAGGGCACCCGTTATTTTACTTTGTATTTGTTTTGGTTTCGGTAATAGGATTTACCGTTGCAGTTATATATAAGAAACCACGTTTAGTTTTTTCGTGGATTGCACGGCTCATGCAATAGTATGTTTGTCAACACTAGAACCGTTCTCGCGTTCACGAACGGGAATCAGCTGTTGTGACAGCTTGATTCCGTTTGGGAATTTTCGCAAACAGATGACTAGACACAATAACTCGTAACGTGATTCGAATAGAAATTGTTTATTCAATTTGATGCACTGTTGGTGTGATTTTTACGTTATAATTATGCGCTAGGGATTTAGCATTAGTACATGACATTCATTATATACAATGGTTATTGAAACGTATGAGTATGAATATGAGTTACATATGAATAAGTAATAATCAATTGTTATTGAAAGAAATAATATGAAATCGCAATAAGCGTAGACAAGACAATGCAATAAGCAGTAAATAAAGTAAATAATATGAAATCGCTATAAGCGTAGACAAGACGATGCAATAAGCAGTAAATAAAGTATATAATATGAAATCTATATAATAATGAATTGCAATAAGCATAGACACGAAAATAATAATAATAATACAAGATTATGTGATGAGGATGATATGCAATGAAAATGGTATGGTTTAAAAGCTTACAATGAGTTGTGAGATGATTTTGACACAAAATATAATAAACTTTCGTGGTTTTAACAATGTTGCTTCTCTGGATTGTTTTCGTCGAAAGAGGACTTCTGTCTCGGTCCCCTCGTATTTATAAGGACGTTGCGGGGGTACGCGCGGTAGTGGCCTTGACACATTTCGGAATAAGACGCAGTAGAACGGGTTTTTTGTAAACGGTATAACTATTAATAGACATATTTATGTCACGTACGCCAAATATGTGTCGCAGTTAGATTTTTGGGGTTTTATGACTGTGAAAGGAGATACTCAACTCATCGAATGAATTTTTGGGTGTTTAATAGGAAAGGGGTTAAAGTGGCTTGGACTTCATGAGTCGTAAAGAGGGGATTGAGACTTGGTCTCGATTTAAGAGGGATTTGTAACGAAGGATTTGTTTGAATTCGTTTTAGAGGGAATGATTCGTGCCTTGTAGGACGAATAGGCGAAGAGGGTTTTGTAACGATTATCTCGCGACGGGGATCTCTAAGATACATCAGCGAGGTGGAGTTTGTATCGATCATCTTGTGTTGGTGACCGCTAAGGTATAACATCAAGGTGATCGACGATTGAGGAGATGGGGTAAGAGTTGAGTTTGCTAGAGTTTGATGGAGTGATACTGAGGTTTACGAATAGAATTTGGTATAGAAACGTGCGAAAAATCGTGGGACGTTACAAAGGAAACGGAAAAAAGTAAAGCTAAAAGTGAAACTGAAAATAAAATTAAATTAAATTAAACTAAATTAAATTAAAATTAAAATTACGGAAATAAAATCAGTAGTATTGATAGTATTAATAGATTTTGAGTTTAATATGAAACTGGAAATTGGGAATATATCATGTTCAAAGATTGGCAAAATTCTGTGTTGAAAATTATTATTTTTCTTAGTTAAAATAAGCTGCCATTAAGGCGCATTTCATTCAAAATTGAATAAAAATTGATATAACTAGTTCTATGTTATTATCCGTTAGGTTCTAAGGTGGCAATGAGTGAAAGCTCGATAGCCACATGGTATTGGAAATAAATGAAAAAATGAAAAAAAAAATGTCCCTATCTACGACTTTTCAAGATGGCCGCCGAGAGGACTGACGCGTCACGAGTCGCTCCACCGTTTTGAGGTCTTTAGTTGAGATAAACGAAGTCTAGAATCCTGTGAAGTGTTCTAAAAGTGTTGCGCTGTGATTCCGATCAGTTCGGCATAAACAGATCTGAGAAAACTGAGTTGGTTCGATCAGAAATTGTGATTATCATGTTGGCGTGGGTCCTTGGCGTCCTTTGACGGGCGTTCCCGCGTCAGTCGCGTGTTTTGTTACTCCTCGAAGGTGTATGCACAAACTTCTACTCGTGCTAATGCAGCAGCAATAAGGGATACAATTCGCAAAATATTCAGATCCACAGAAGTGTATAAATAGTAGAAATACGAACTATTAAGAGTTGTGCACGCGATCAGGTTGAAGCCGCCATCTTGGGCAGCGTCCTAGCGTCCTCACCAGTGCTGCCGCCGGCGCGGCCTCCCATTGGTCCGCCGGCAGCCAACCAGCGAATCCCCCAGGCGCATTCCGGCCCTCCTATTGTCCCTCTGGCTGCCAATCAGGGGAGCCCTTTGGCTTGAAAAGTAAGTGTTCCCCCGGGAACTTCGAAACTATGAAATACGTAGAACATTCCGTGCGCCCGACGCCCCACGAAGTCCCGCAGCCGTTCTTAATCGTGCTCAACAGTACGAAGAACGCCATGGTCGTGGAGCAAGTGGCCTCGTATACTCACGAGAAGGAAAAGAAGGAAAAGCGTAAAAGGAAAAATATCCCCTCAGAAACAGAATCGGATAAAGGGAACACGTCGTGCAGTTCGGTCGTAGGTGTAGATTCCAAAGCCCGCAAGAAGAAATCGAGCAAAACAATTAAGCCGGACAAGGCTGACGCCTCCTCCACAGCGCTCGAAAGCAGCGATGAGGAATCACACAGTCAGATAGTCTATATGGGCCCACCAGCCCCACCGTCCATTCAGGACCTCAAAGCTAAATCGGAGCAGATCCAAAGAAATCTACTCACGTACCTGGTTACGCCTCAGAATCTAACTGACCCGCATGTTGCACAGTTTATCATAGATAAATTCGTGAAAGCTCAAGGCCTCCTCAATGAAGCCCTCATCGCCAATAGCCGCCTCGAGGGACAAATTTCAGTCCTCAAAAGTGAAAGCGCTGAACAGCGAAAAGCTCTCGAAACCACCGTACGAAGAACAACAGCCTGCCAACCTCCACCTCAGCGCCCCATGACCTTCGCCGAACGTGTAGGAGTCAAGTCCAACTCTAATCTCAGGCAAGCTCCACCGAATGTAGTTACCATCGTCCCACAAGACATAGCGGTCTACGATTCGAGCGAGAAAACAAAACAGGCCATTTTGAAACTAGTCTCAGCTAAGGATGAAAAACTACATGTCAGAAGCGTTCGAAAAATACAAGGAAACGGCATACTCGTAGAAACCGCTCAACACACGGACATCTCCGCTCTCCTCAGGAATGAAATGCTTAAGGCCGCTGATCTCATTACAGGAGCCCCAGCCAAAAGAAACCCGCGTATAATCATATACGACGTCCCCAGGACAGAAGATGACAACTAGGGTTGCCGATTCATGCCGAAAAATATCGATTTTTCAAATCGATTCGAATCGCAACATGAAAAATCGAT
This sequence comes from Andrena flavipes, assembly GCA_963971345.1. Taxonomy (NCBI): domain Eukaryota; kingdom Metazoa; phylum Arthropoda; class Insecta; order Hymenoptera; family Andrenidae; genus Andrena; species Andrena flavipes. The sequence continues at coordinate 21,072,692 of OZ020481.1, read as the reverse complement.
TCAAGAAAAAATCGGCTTGTAAAGAATCGATCTTCAAGAAATCGATTCAACTTGTATATGTATTTATTTTCTTCTTCAATTTTATGTATCTTCAATTCATTGAAGATACATAAGTAGTGTATATTAGAAGTATATTAGAATGATTTTGGGTAAATAGAATAGAAATAATTTTTTTTGTTCAAACTTGTTTGCTCATGTATTTATTGCTAAACAACCGTCATTTGCTTCGTGTTTTTTCTTATTCATTGTTATTTCGAAATAATTGATCTATGTATATATAAATTAACCCGACAAATTGACGGGTTCCGTAAATGTAGCGTTAATGAAATGTTATTGAGGACAAAATGACTTAATAAAGTAATATTTTGCTGAATAATATTCACCTGAAAAACTTATTGTTAGTGTAAAGTGTAAAAATGTTTACAATTGGAAGATTATGAATTTGGGAACGAGTTATAATAACATTGTTTTTACTCGTACCCAAATTCCTAATCTTCAAATTGTAAACATTTTAAAAATATTAATTTACTAAGTCTTTCAGGATTGATTTTGTTCCTTTGTTCGGTGAGTATATTCCCGGCAATGGAAAACACTCTCTCGCTGGGAACAGATGTCCCCAGAATACATAAATACTTAACGGCTATATCCCTAATAGCGTCTTTTCGGATGTCTCAATATGCAATTGGATTCTTATTTTTTAAGTCAAGAACTGGCGTTGCCAAATAATATTTAAATTCATTCGTTAATTGATCTTCATACAGATCGGATTGCGCAATGGACGAACTTTGAACTAATTGGTTATGAAAATTCCATATGTTAGACCGTTCTAAATTTTCTTTTTCTGCAATAGTTTCAATTACAGTTTCCTTCTGAGTTTTATGGGCTGCTGCCAACATAACATGTATTTTTACAATAGCATTTGAAGAAGCAAGTTTATCTACGAAATGAAGTTTTTTGAAACGTGCATCACATATTGTGGATATAGCTAATAAAGACACATGCTCAATTAAGCCAAATCTCTTTTTCATCTCGTGGAGAATTACATCTTTTGTTTTTGCACCAATATTAGTTTTGGTAACAACATTATTTAAGCTGTCAGTTAAGCAATGTACAATTGGGATTATTTTGCTCCCTGTTAAATATAATTCTCCTGATACTTCTTTAGTAACTGCCTCTAAATGTTCAAGTATATTAACCAAATCTTTAAGTTCTGTAACCGTAAGTCGCGGGGTTACCGGTGGGACGGTGGAGGTATCGTATCGCCAGCTTAGGACGGTGGTCCAGGGCTGCCGATTGAATAATCGTACGCAGAGGAAGGGTAGAGTACGACAATTTATTTCTTCTTAAAGCTATGTACAATTTGACCCGGCCAGGTCTAGGCTGGCACACAGTGTAAGTGCGGCTTATTCTATCGCGAGTCCCGGTGTGTACGGCGGCGCGAGCCCCGGTGTGTACGGCGGCGCGAGCCCCGGTGTGTACGGCGGTGCGAGTCCTGGTGTGTACGGCGGCGCGAGTCCCGGTGTGTACGGCGGCGCGAGTCCCGGCGCGTATCGCGTCGTGTATGAACGGTTGCGGCGTTTCGGCGGAGCGGGAGAGGAAAGACGATTTGACCGTTCGGTGTCTTGGCGGGCAAGCCCTGCCGTGAGACCCTGGTCGGGGAGTCTTTAGTCCGGTCACCCGGTGGGCACAACCCGTGGGTGAATCGGAGACTGTAGGGACGCTCTCGGGAACGGAGGTGACTCTGTTCGGGAGATCGATATAAGATAACGGCCTGCGTCCAGAGGATGGCTCACGCTGTCCTTCTGGGAACCGGGGAGGAGGAGATTTCAAAAAGACGCAGCTACGCAGTCTGTCGACGCACGGGAACTGGTGCTTATAAGAGTTATTGGCTTTCGCAAGAACTAGTGTCGGCACAAGAACGTGGAATCGCACAGAAGGTCGCTGGGAGAGGTGTACTTGTCGGTACGCTCGCTCTATGCGGTCTCTCCCAAATAGGCCCGCGCCCACAGCTTATATGTCCTCGTCCGCGGATTTTCGGCGGCGAGAAGGACACATGCTAATGTGCCCATCTCGCACCGCTTCTCGGTACCCGCGGACGAGTGGTGGGGAGCATGACCGTTGGCAGAGTCGCGGTACGCGTCCTCGCGGCTGGGCGCGCGGTGGTGGGGAGGCAAGATCGTCGTCCCACCGACAATAACTCGTTACAGTTCCTCAATTTGTATTGCGGTAAGCATAGTAGGAGCTTTTGCGTCATTTAATAATATAGGTGCTATTACATCACAAAGGCTGATAAATCTATTTATTTGGTAAAATATAGAGTTCCAGGGAATGCATACTGATTGTATCAGTTTCAGAGGAATCTGTACCTGTTTTTGAGTGTTACGTAAAGCATCAGCTGCCTTAACACTTTGATTGAAATGTTTTGTGATAAGTTTTATTTGGTCCAGTAGTATTTTTACATTATTATCGACTTTATCGGTTTTATTGGTTTTATCGACTTTATCGGTTTTATTGGCTTTATCGTCTTTATTGACTTTATCCACATTATCTTCGGATTCGAAAGGTTTGCTTGCCACTAAATTTAACGTATGGGCAAAACAAGGTAAATACCTATTTTTGCCATACAAAGTAGTTACGGCTTTTACTATATTCGTCCCATTGTCTGTTACAACTGCAGCAATTTTTTCAGGTGGCATATCGAATTTTTCTGTGAGCGATAGTAAAACGTTCGATATATATTCTGCATTGTGACCTTCCGTTAAAGGTTCAACTCCAAATACAATAGTCCTCAGCTTGCCATTGCCAGTATCGACAAAATGTCCTGTATGTCCTAAATAACTTTTTGTGTTTAGTGTATCTGTCCATACATCTGTCGTCAAGGAAATTGCACAAACCGTACGAAGCATATTCTTTACTTTCAATGAAAGAACTTCGTACTTATCACCGATCATATTGGTTATTGTCATTCGTGACGGAATTTTATAAAGTGGAACTGCTGTTTTCATGAGATGTTTAAAACCTTCTTTCTCTACAGTCATGAAAGATAAATCATCTTTAACAATCATGTAGATCACAGCATTGGTCAACTGACCGGATTTAAATCCATTGTCTAGATGATATTTATAATAATACAGTAAATAAAATTAAGAATATGATATAAACAAATTTGATAAGTACATAAACAAGTTGTGTACCTCTATAGGGTTTCATATTAGAGATACATGTATTTGTTTTTGGCTGATTTTGTTTTAATGTAAGTGGTTTCACTTTCGCTTCATCTGTAGGAACCTTGTCAATATCCACCACATAATCTGAGCTATCAAAACTAATCTGTGAAAATAAACATCGTATGTTTAGTTGACAATTTTTGATAAAACTGTAAATAATTTAATGGTAAATAAAGGTTATTTGAAGTTAGGAGTTTTGAACTAACATGCTTGAATTTTCCACCACCATTTTCACTCTTCTTGGTTTTTAAACTTACAGTATTAATGTTTGGATGTTTACGCAGTACATGGTTTTTCAAACTTGTGGTGTTACCACATGATTTAACTATCACGTGACAATACTTACAAGTTGCATTATTATCAATTTTTGTGAAGTGCAACCAAATATCACTTTTTTTATATGACATAGTTACTGTTTGGTAAGGCGATTCCGTTGTTTTATCTACGGTGAAAAAATTCTGCACCTCAAGTCCTCAATAAATGTATTTGAACTAACACGTGCCTAACACGCATATTACTTTTGCCTTGTATATTATGTTTATTTATACTAAAATAGGTTCGTCTTCTGTCGAGTGATGTTCGGTATGTTTATAGATTTAATTATATAGATAAACACCCCACGTTAGTATAAATGAACATAATATGCAAAATAAAATATACTTACTAGTTTGCACATAGTAGGTACAGAATGATACTACAGAACACGTAAGACGCACATTTTTCTCGCCGTAGATAGACCCGCGCATGCGCATAACCTTGTTTGCTACGCACATCAACATGCGGTCTTCCACTCATGAAGTATAAGATTTCCTGTTTCCAACAATTTGCAATGCAACAAAATTAAAATACCGTTTAATATAAAAAATAAAACCCGGTAAATATAGCAATAACCACAAAGTGAGAAACAGGCTGTGACAATCCACTATTTTTCGCGCGGTACCAAACTAAAATCTCTATCATAAATATTGAAATCACTCCACCAAAGTCCTTCAAACTCAAATCTAACTCCTTTTCCCCAATCGCTGGTCACCTTGGCGATGTACCTTAGCGGTCCCCATCTCAAGATGATCAGTACGAAACCTCCTTCGCCTATTCGCCTTACGAGGCACAAATCCCTCACTCACCCTCAAATCTACAATGGCCGGAACTAAAAATAGCGCAATTGAACATGAGGAGAAGTCAAGCAGTGTCCCTGGAAATCTCAAATGAGATGCACACCAGACACATAGACGTTCTCCTCATGCAATCCAAAGGGTAAATTCATTGGCCTTGGATCCCGCTCCCTTGTCGTCTCAGGGGCGGACGCGGGATCCCCAGCATTCGCTGGTATCCTTGTCAGGAACCCAGACTTTACAGTACTTAAAATATCTCATCTAAGCAACTCACACTGCACCTGCATTGAAATAACAGGCCCATTCGGCAAAGTCTACATAGCAAGCCTGTACTTCCAATGTTCCCTCAGCATTGAACCATATTTAGCACACCTCAGAAAACTTGTCACCCAACTACCGCGTCAACGCCTCATAATCGGTGCCGATGTGAACGCGAAGTCACCACTATGGCACTCTCACATGTCCGATGATCGCGGGGATGCACTCGAGGAAGTACTTTCTGAACTTAACCTCACAGTAATTAATGAGCAGGGGAACCCACCCACATTCCGATCACATAAGGGATATTCGTGGATTGATGTAACACTCGCTACCGAACAAGCACTTAGCTATGTATAAAACTGGAGGGTAATGGAGGAATGGACTACGAGCGACCATAATGTGATCACGTTTTGTTTTTCCCCTCACCGGAACCCTGACTACATCATGCAAACGCCCAGATACAACACTAGGAAAGCCGATTGGGAAAAGTTTAAAGACGCATTGATCACGGAAAGGGAATTACGCCTCCTGGACCTTCGCTTTGAGACAGTAGAGGATGTATCTATAGCTGCTGCTGCCATGCAATCGGCAATCATATGTGCCTGCGAAGCCGCCATAAAGAGAAAAGAACCGCACAAAAAATCAGTACCATGGTGGACAGAATCTCTAACTACCGTTAAACGGGAAACAAACAAAACAAGGAAAGCTTACCAACGCGAAAAGGACCCGGTACACAAATCCATTAAGCAGCGAACGTACAACAAAAAAAGGAGAGAATACACTACCGAGGTAAACAGATCCAAAAAATCCAACTGGCGGAAGCTCGTCAATGAGACAGGGAATGAAAACCCGTAGGGAATAGTATACAAGCTTAGAATGGGAAAAATAAACCCCGAAAAGGCGCTCGCCTCGACAACCGAAGCGCACGACAGCCCCGCCACATGGAACTCCACAGCTCTCGGTCTCCTCAATGCTCTGGTCCCGGACGACACGGAGAACACACACGCCGAGCAACAACTCAGAAGGACGACCCGTGACACCCCACCAGAAACGCAAGATGCCCAAGCCTTCGATGACTCGGACATCTATAACGCCTTTTCAGACATGAAAAGCGGAAAGGCCCCAGGGATTGACCGTATCGAGATAGAGGTCTTCAAAGCCTCACTTGGCATCTTACAAAACCAATTCCACCAGCTATTCAATAACTGCCTCCGCCTAGGAACCTTCCCTAACATATGGAAAATCTGATCTATACGAGCCCTTCTCAAGGGACCGGACAAGGATGATTCACTTGCCAAATCATACAGACCTATATGTCTCCTACCTGTATTAGGCAAGGCGTTCGAGAAACTACTACTTCAGAGGCTTCGATCAATTCTCCAAGGTTCCCATCTGTCATCGGATCGCCAGTTTGGTTTTGTGAAAGGGAGATCTGCAGAAGACGCCATAATCAAAGTAAGGGAACTCGTCGATGAAGCCCACGGGGCATATTACGTCATGGCCATTCTATTTGATATCGCCGGCGCGTTTGATAATGTGTGGTGGCCCAGCATACTCCACCGACTGAAGGAGAGACAATGTCCCAGAAACATTTACGGAGTCCTCGCCGATTACCTGCGTAACCGCGAGGTTACACTTATCGGTAAACATGGAGAAGTACAAAAGAATGTGACAAGAGGATGCCCGCAAGGCTCTATAATGGGCCCCACGTTCTGGAACCTCGTGCTTGACGACCTCCTTAACACCCTTTCTGAAGAGGGGCACGAAGCGGTAGCCTATGCCGACGACCTGATAATTCTGGTCCCTGGAAGCAGTCGTAAAGATTTGGAAGAGCGCGGCCAAATTGTCGTCAGGACTGTAGAGAACTGGTGCCTTCAGGAAAAACTATCCCTCTCGGTCGCCAAATCAGAAATAATCTTACTTAAAGGCAAACTGGATATAAAAAGACCTCCAAAAATTAAGATCCAGGGTAAACAAATTAAGATGTGCAACACTGTTAAATACCTTGGAGTACAGTTTGACAATCAGTTCGGAATCAAAAGTCACGCGACGCAAGTCAAGAACAAATGCATGGAAAAGTTTAATTCTCTGGCTGCAGTAGCCAGAAGAGAGTGGGGACTGCGGCATAAATGCATACAGACTCTGTACTCCAGTGTATTCGTCCCAATAGCCACATACGCCGCTGCCGCCAGGAGTGACAAACTCAACTCAATCAGCACCAGGGAACTCCTTAGAGCCCAAAGATGGGCCCTACTCCGGGTAACCAAGACCTACAGCACGACATCGACAGAAGCTCTCCCTGTTATCGCCGGGGTCATCCCCATTGACTTAAAAATTAAACAGGCAACTCTCAATTACAAAATAAGAAAAGGCATACCATTCCAAATTGGAGGCTACAACTTTCCCGAGGACGCCGAAACACACCCACCCCATCAGGCAAACCAAACAGTCCTCCTTTCGGAATGGCAAACTAGATGGCTCAACTCAGAAAAATGAAGGCACACGTATTCCATATTCCCTGATGTGAAGGTGCGACTGGAAAGCAAATGGATCCACACGACACACTATAATAGTCAGTTTCTCTCCGGGCATGGGGACTTTGCAAGCAAACTCGTCACGTTTAAACTGAAAACCAACGCAATCTGCAGCTGTCGCCCAACAGAAACCGAAACACCACACCATATACTGTTTCACTGTCCACTGTACGACGAAGAGCGCCTACAGCTTCGACAAAAAATTTCGGAGCTTGGAATCCACTGGCCACCGACAATCCAACGTCTGACAGAAGAAGACAGTTTCCAGGAATTCTCCAAGACAGCAAGACTCATACTCCTGAAAAAGGAGCTTACATGGGACCAAACACCAAGGACGCGGAACTCACAAATGTAAGATCACCAACCACGGAACAACACAATGGAAAGACGACAAACTCGATCCCAGACACAGAACTTTCAACCACCGTAGGTACGTATAACCTTGGTAGCCCGCGCAGGCAATGCTTAGACATTGTGGCTGCAAGGTTTAATGGTGAAAGCACCCACTGAACCAACCTGCTGGGATCAAGCGAAAGCTGGCGGCTCTACCTCCTCGTGGTCCCCACTGGACAGCGCACCCCGTCGCCCGCGGCGTGGAGCGCTGACTAAATGAGCCGCCTCCCTCATGGGTAGATCCAACTTGTCCAATGATTCCTCACGGATGAGGGCAGGGTTTTTCCAAGTTCCTCCAGCTTTTCCATCAACACTGGAGGTTCCCTTGTCATGGGTTAGGTAGAAAGTAACTTTTGCCCATAACATCTTGCATGGCTCAAATGCCGCTATAGAGGAAACTCTGAAGCCCGCGGCGCGTCACTTAGACCTGAAAGCCGACACTATCTGTCCCTATCTACGGGACTGGTCGGCCATCTTGGATCGGGAACGGACGCGCCTCGTGACGCTCCGCAGTTTTCGATTCTTTTAGTCGGTATAAACCAAGTTATTTTTCGTTTCGAGTGTTTCTCCGTGACGCGTAAGTGACTGCGAACATTTTGTGATATTAGGAAGTGCAATACCTGTGCCGGAACCCCAGAAATTGTCGAAAATCGAGATAGCGTCGGTTGGAGGCGTCACTCGACTCGCGTCATATACGTGTTCGTGTATATCTTCCCCGTGCGTCGTTAGTGCGTGGTAGGTCCCGCCATAACAATCATCATGAACTTTGACTCCATGGACTCCGAACTCGCCCCCTCCCGCCAGAAGAAGTCACTCAGGAAGCGGAAAATTCAATCCGACCTTGAGTCAGACCGTTCATCCGTCACGACATTCAAGGTACCGAGCAGACCCGCGAAACAGAAAGCGAATCGTTCGGAAACCACTGCTGCTGCCCCCACCCCCGCACACGCTTCAACTCGCGACGACAGCATAGCATCCCAAGCACCCACCTCTATTCAGGACCTTAAGTCCAAATCTGAGAAAACCTACAAGAAAGTAGTAAGACAAGGGGGATTCCAACCCAAATTTGAGTTTGAAGGCCATTTCCCCCCCACTCCTCCCCCGACCTTGAAATCCAAATTTGAGTATCAAGGTCACAGGAAATCCATCGCAGCGCGGGCGGCGGGCGGACCGCGGCGGGGTGCTGGGGGTATAAGCGGACCGCGGCGGATGACGTCATAGAGATGGCGGAGTAGTGGGGGCATAAGCGCGAGATCTGGATATCGAATCAATCGATATCGAATCAATCGATACCGAACCGTATCGAGGAGGAGGAGGACCGCGGGTGAGAAGTGCTACCCTGGACTCCAACCTGTTGGTAAGGAAGGATACATTAATTTATTTATGTTATTAATATAAATGAAAAAAAAACTGAATTTCGGGCGACGGGGCTCAAACCCAAGACCTCCGCGTTACGAGTCAGCCGCCTAATCAACTCCCCCAACGTCAGCTCTTCGACATTAGTCTTTCCCGAATGGTATATATGCCGAGCGTCACACGCGTTCGTTTTTATCGGACGATGTCGGACAATGTCGGCTTTTTACACATCGCGTCTTCGGAGGAGAGAAAGAGACAAAGCATTTTTTTAATTCGGAGGAGGGGAAAGAGACAGAGCAATATTTTTTAAAGCTAAATTCGGAGGAGAGAGAGAGAGAGAGAGAGAGAGAAAGCACTACATAGCATCGTAGCGTCTCGCGCGATCGCGCGTAATGTGACTCCTCTGGAACGACCGTGCGGGGTGACGTCATTTGGCAGCGCGAAGAACGAAATAGAATTATGCGGCGTCAGAAAATCCTAAAATAATTTATGACGAGGAGTATGATGGGTATAATAAAATGGGGACAGAATATACGTTTAAGAATATATATTGTCACATAATTAAAAAAATAAAATAAAAAAAATAAAAGAAAAAGAAATAATAAATATATAATAATAAAATGAAAAAAAAATAAAAAAAAAGAAAAAATTACGACGGCGGCGACGGGTTCCATAGTGACGGGCGCCGCCCATGTGGCGCAGGCCGTTGCCGCCGTCGCGCGGCCATTGCCGCCATCACCCTAGGATGGTGAGGAGGTCGAGGAGCTGGAGCAGCATCGCCGTCACCATCCACGTCCATGTACAATATATCCTAGAACACAGATACAAACGGTGATATAATAACGATACATTAAACATAATAAACATCAAACATGCAAAACAATGTAGTGTACTACACACTTGCGGAGGCGGTGGCGACGGGTTCCGCGGTAACGGCGGCGCGGAGCCCCAATCACTGGACCCCTGGGGCGACGAGGGTGATGGGGGCGGCGAGGGCTGCTGCCCCCAATCGCTCGACCACGTAAGTGACGGCGGCGTTGGTGGCGATGGGAGTGGTGAGCCCCAGTCGCTTAACCATGTGGGTGATGGTGTTGGCGAGTCCTAGAATATAGGAACCCACGATATAATATTGACACGACCGTCTGATTTTAATCTAACTCGAATTCAAAGGTTAAAACACACTGTATGTTAAAATATTTTAAAGTACTGTCACGTCCCGCGACGTGGAGTCTAAAGTTAATTAACCTTTTAAAGCATACATTTACTATTTCGTACTCAGAGGTATTATAATTACCTCATATGAATACTATACAAATATTGTGCAACAAATAGCCGACATGGCATTAAAACTGTAAACAACGATAAGAAGAAATCAAGCGAAGAATACACGGACGGCAGCGAGCAGGACAACCAGATCAAGGAGGTGGCGGACAGTCAGCTGTATACCAGGTAGCTGACCGCACGAACACCAAGAAGACCCAGTTAACACCAGCTGAAGCTCGGCGTGATACAAAGGGCCTTATCAACCAGTGGAGACGACATCACCTTCCCGGAGCTGTGCCCCTGGTCCTCGTCAGAAGATTGCCCTCCCGCTATTTCTCGCAAACCAACTCTCCATATAATATGTTTAACTTCAACCCTTAGTAAATAAGCTGTACGAAACCGATCGTACAGAAAATATTGTAAACGAATAACATATAAATCAAATGCGAATTAATGTAAGAATCTTACTATCGTCGCTGCTGGGAATCAGTTAAAATGGAACGTGCCTAAGTAGTAAACAGAAATCCCAGAATAGACCGATGGGAAGATTCTCCCTGGAAGATTCCAGGTGGAAACTGCGGAATGGGGCCTCCCACCTATGATTTGTCATGTGACAAATCCTAGAGAAGGAGAGACCAATTGCCCTATAAAAAGGGCCCGGACCACCCGCAGAGCTCAGTAATAAGCTCATTATTGAATAATTAATAATTACAATCAACACATAAAACAAACATATTAACGAACTTAGTGTAACTACAGTAAAAGAAAATAAAAGTGATTTTTGTTATATTAAATCAGTGAGTGAAGTGTTTCCACTTATAATTTCCTATCTACCAAATCGAGCGTTTGTCTTTTGGAAAAATAGATAAAATAACGAAAATGTTCATTGACAAGTTACGGATTGCGCTGATTAATGGTATTACCTATGAGCAGAACGTTGCCCGCGGTTTTGCCAGAAATTAAGCGTAAATCGTGATCACCGCGATTTATTTAAATATTAATCAACTTCTAATCAATGATTACGAATATGGAAAAGCCACGCTTGCCCCGCCGACGGTGTCACCTATGAGCAGAACGTTGCCCGCGGTAGCACCTGATGCGGAAGGTGGAGAGTGGTTTATCGATCAATCAATAACTATTAATGACTATTCCAAAAGACTAATGCCAAGAAACCATCGCGCTGGACGACGAGTCCAACTCAGAAAACTGAAGTGGCAATTTTGCAACACACCGGCAACTTACGTCGAGCTCCTGGGAGTTCCCGAGACCTCGACCATACAAAAAGAGGAGGAAACTCCCAAATTCGGGTACACCCTGTCTCCAGGAGAGTGGGTTGCCCCAAACCTCCACGAAGCGCCTGCTATCAACGGGGTTCCAGACGCTCCCGTAGATTGGACATTAACACCCATCGACAATTGAAAAGTAAGCGTATTTAATATAACGCGTTAAAATGCGCCCAAAAACCAGTCTCAATTATCCCAGAGCGTAAGTCCCTGGACTAGCTCGAAAGCGGACAAAAATTTATAACTCTCCTAAAAACGCGGCCCGAATAGGAACTAGGGACGTAACAAGTACATACCTCTGCGTCATCCCAGGCTGACTTTTTTTTTGACTTGGAGGAAATCCCCACGGATACCCCCGGCCCGCGGGGAGGACTTATGCGAGATCAAACTAGCGATACTTTCGCTTGCCTCCCCCTCCCGCGCTTCAGTGCGCTACCGCCCGCACCTCCGACGTGTCTCGTCGGGGTCTTCCCTGGGGGAGTGTTGACCTCCCCCGGTTACCACACCGACGACGCGCGACGGACCACTCGCCCGCGTCGCCACCGGGGCCGCTGCTGCTAAGGCGACCGGTGCCCCCCCGACACTAGCCGCCCCACGACCCCGCGATCGAGGCTGTACCCGGCCCTACTCGTTCTTCGGACTGGTGGGCCGGGCGGGGGCGCTGACTGGCCGCGAAAAACGCCCCGGCCGTCGGATCTTGACCCCCTCCAACCTCGATCGCAACAAGGAGCGGCCTGCACGCTGCTCCTAAGGGGGAGGGCCCACTAGGCATCGGGGGCCCTCCCTTTCCGTCCCTTCACCGCCGCTGCGAAACACGCGCGCTGCCGCGGCGGTTCCATCGGACGATAGGGTGGCCCGTGTGTGTGGGGCCACCCTCCTACCTTCCCTTTCGCTCCTCCCCCTCTCTCACTGGGGGGGGCCGCGGCCGAGGGTTGGTGTGCACCCTTGGCCTTCCTTCCCATCCACCTCCTTCCTTTGGGGGGGGAGGGGTGGCGAGGCGACGTCACGCCGGAGCCGTAACCGGGGGAGTGGGGCGACGCAACGAAACTGCATCGCCGCTCGACCTCCCCTGGCTCCGGGTCATCTTCCTCGTGCCCGTCGCCTCCTCCTCCTGGGTGCCGCGAGGCGGGACGGACGTCTCTGAATTTCTCTCTCCCTCTCCGCCTCCTCCTTCTCGAGCATGATCTGTTCGGCGAAGAGGGATCCGGCCACCCAGCAGTCCCGATCTCTTGCCATCCGACGCGTGACCGTCGGAAGGTCGAGGTCGGGGCCCAGCTGCGCCTCGAGGACTCGGCGATCGTCCAGCCACTCCTGGCATCTGGCCAGAGTGTGATCGGCCGAGTCCTCGTCGCCCGAGCCGCAGCTGTGGCACTCCGACGTGGCCTCCCGCCCGATACGAGACAGGTAATCCCCGAAACAACCTACACCGGTGATCACCTGTGTCAGGCGGAAAGTAAGCCTGCCATACCCACGCCCCGCTCATTCATCAAGAATGGGCAGAAGCGCCCCGACAACGCGACCCTCCCGATATTCAGGGAGGGATAACCATTGGAGCCATTTGGCCTCCATGCGTTGCCGGGCCTGGCCTCGAGCCACTTCGAGTCCGATATTGACCGCTGGGTCCCCCGCATCGCGGAGATCGCGAACGGCGGAGTACACGTCCGCCTCCATCTCCGCGAGTAGATGGAATGGGGGGGACGCGGCCAGAGCGGACAATTCGGCGTACGCCACCGTGCGATACGCTCGCACGGCTTGGAGGAGTGCTCTGCGGTGAACCTTCGCGAGGAGTTCCCGCCCCGCGCGACACTCCTCCAGGTCACTCGTGATGGCCCCCGAGATTCGACATGATTCGCCTAAAGGCGAAGACTTGCCGTTCCAGTCGGGGGCCGAGGGTCCTGAAGTGACTCGTAAAGCGCCAGTAGGTGTCAAGGGTCAGGCCCAGATAGTTCATTGTTCGGCCGACCCTTGTGCAGGCCTCCCCGATCCTCAGGGACGCTCTGTTGGGGACACCACTCCCAACCCTGTCCGCGAGCCATATCGCCTGTGTTTTTTCCACGGCGACTCGCAGACCGAGCGTCCCGATCGAGGCGATGACACGTCGCAATGCCTCTTCCACGCGGTTGATCGCGTCCCGCCACCATTGCCCGGATTCCACCACCAGGGTATCGTCCGCGTAGCAGACGAGGGACACCTCCGGTGATGGCATTTCCACCCGCAGCACCGCGTCATACGCTAAGTTCCACAGTAGAGGTCCCAGCACGGACCCTGCTTTCCACATAATAATTACAACTATCGTCTTAATCTAGCGTACATGTAGGAAGTTGGGAAGGGTGAAGAAAAACACATTTATGCATTAAAATTGATTATAGTTTATTTAAGCATTTCTCTCTGGCGTTTAGACCACCAGTTGAATATTTTAAATACATTTTGCATGAAACAGTGTTTCGCGTGTCTGCCACATCGCAGTGTATTAACTACATTTAGCTTATTTAGTGATTTGGTTGGATGAAGAAATAATAGAAGGAAGGAATGTTAAGAGAATTTGTGTCAAGAGAATCGCGAAATTCCTAGGGGAGGTGAATCCCTGGAAGTATGTCTAGGGGTACAGCTTTCGCAGAAGGGGAGGACTTGTAGAATTACCAACCGCATCGGTGGGGCCTCAGAGTGGAGGAATTTAAAATACTTAGCGCAAACACCAAATATACCGCACGGGAGTGACACCCCACGGCGAAGTCCACCAGGAGGGGGCGGGGTAGGTGCCCCTTCCCTAAACCCTAAACCCTAAACCCTAAACCCTAAACTCTAAACCCTAAACCCTAAACCCTAAACCCTAAACCCTAAACCCTATACCCTAAACCCTAAATCCTAAACCTTAAACCCACATTTTTTTTTACGTGGAGAAATCCCTAACGGATACCTCGGCCCCCGGGGGAGGGACGGGGTTATGTGGGGTTTGCACCCACTAAAACTCCACGGTGGTCTACCTTGGACGCGGAGTCGCGCGCTCGAGGGGAGGAACTTTCGCGGGAGCAGACTAGCGATTCATCCGCTTGCCCCCCCCCCCCTCTCAGCGCTTAGGCGAACTCCGCGCTCAACAACCCCGCTCTAATCGGCGGTGTCTTCCCTTAACTTCGGCGACGCGCGACGGACCACACGCCCGCGTCGCCACTTCTGGGGGCCGCAATGGTGTTGTAGTGGGGTGAGAGTGCCCCCCGGCACTCCCACCCCGCGACCCCCCGCGATCGAGCGGATAACCCGAACGTGGCCCGTAGGGCCGTGGCCGGGCGGGGAGTCGGCACAAGGTCGAATGATCTTCGGGGCCGCTCTTTGTAACGTGAGCGACCCCGTCGACCGCCGAACTCACCCTTCCGCTCGAATGCCTTCCACGGGAGCTCGCTCTTCTTGGCGCACGTGGCGCGGCTCCCGGGGGAGCAGCGGATGGTCGGCTGCTCCCCGATGGGGCCCTCCGATGTGAGGACCCCGATGACAAAACTCCGCCGCCGGACGCCGCGACCTGCCACGCCGCGACGCCGACGGCAACTCCGTGGCACCGCCACACCTTCCCTGTTGGCCCTGAGAGGGGCCCCCTGACCCGGAATTCGCCGTTTGGGGAGCGGGGTGACGCAGCTTACGTCACCGCCCGACCTTCCCCGGCTCCGGGTCATCTTACCCTCCGTCGGCCCCTCTTCCGACACCTGGGAGCCGCGAGGCGGGACGGGTGCCCAGTCATCTCCCGCTCCGTCTCCGCCCGCTCGTTCTCCACCATAATGACCTCCGCGTAGGAGGCCATTGCATCCCATGCAGCCCGGTCCCTCGCCATACGACGCACGACTGTCGGCAGCGAGAGATCCGGGCCTAGCTGCGACTTGAGGACACGGCGATCGTCGATCCACTCCCTGCATCTCGCCAGGGTGTGATCGGCCGTGTCCTCGTCGCCCGAGTCGCAGCTGAAACACCGCGACGTCTCCTCCCGCCCTATTCGACGCAGATAGGTGCCGAAGCAACCGACACCCGTCATTATCTGCGTCAGGCGGAAGGTAAGCCTGCCATACCTGCGCCCCACCCATTCGTCCATAATGGGTAGAAGTGCCCCGACAACGCGACCCTCCCGATGTTCAGGGAGGGCCAACTACTCGTGTCATTTAGCTATCATGCGTTGTCGGGCCTGGCCCCACACCACTTGGCCATCGGGCCCCCAGCTTCGCGGAGATCTCGGACGGCAGAATAAACTTCTGCCTCCATCTCCCCGAGCAGATGGAACGGGGGGGACCCGGCCAGGGCGGGCAGTTCGGCGTGTGACATCGTGCGATATGCTCGGACGGATTGGAGGACCGCTCGACGATGAACTCTAGCGAGTAGCTCACGTCCGATGCGGCAGTCCTCCAGGTCACCGGCCCATATAGGCGCGCCATACAGCGCCATGGACCGGATGACCGTCACATATAGCCGCCGAACGCCCTCGTGCGGACCCCCCAGGTTGGGCATGATACGCCGGTAGGGGAAGACTTGCTTCTCCAACCTGGGGGCGAGGGCCTTGAAGTGGCGCGTGAATCGCCAGAAGGTGTCCAGGGTCAGACCGAGATACCTCATCCATCGGCCGACCCTGATGCAGGCATCCCCGAACCTCAGGGACGCTCTGTTGGGGACACCGCTCCCAACCCTGTCTGCGAGTCACATGGCCTCGGTTTTCTCCAAGGCGACTCGCAGCCCGAGCGTCCCGATCGAGGTGATGACGCGTCGCAGTGCTATCTCTGCGAGGCTGATCGCGTCCCTCCACTTTTTCCCGGAGGCCACCACCAGAGTGTCGTCGGCGTAGCATACCAACGAGACCTCCGGTGATGGCATTTCGACCCGCAGCACCGCGTCGTAGGCTAAGTTCCATAGCAGGGGTCCCAGAACGGACCCCTCGCGGGGTCCGACACCACGCGGCCGCAGAGATAGTCCCGGACGAAGGTAGGCGGCGAAGGTAGAGCGGGACATTATGATAGAGCAATGCCCGCTCGATCGCCGCCCAGGAGACGGTGTTAAAGGCGTTCGATATGTCGAGCGAAATCGCCACGCTCACACCGCCTCCCTCGACCGCCCGGCGCGACAGCGACCGCACGAGATGTATCGCATCGATTGTCGATCGGACAGGTCCGGGCCCACGGCCTCCAGGTGGGCGCACAGGCGGGCAGCAATAATGCGCTCTAAGAGCTTGCCCGCCTCGTCCAGGAGGCAGATCGGCCTGTATGCCGAGGGTGACTCCGCGGGTTTACCGGGCTTCCGGAGGAGGACCAGCCTCGCTTCTTTCCACGCAGGGGGGAATCTGCCGGATCTCAGGACGGCGTCGAACAGACGCCTGAGACCAGTTCCTAGGGCGCTCAACGCGCAGGCCCAAACTCGCCCGGGCACACCGTCGGGACCTGGAGCCGCGTTCCTCTGGCGCATGCGCAGCACAGAGGACGCGAACTCCTCGTCGCTGACCCCAGGGACGTCGGAGGTATCCGCGCCCCTGAACAACCATTGATCCCTGGACTCGTCGGCGCCACCCTCCCCGTGTATCGGGGGAGGGGGAAAAAGCGCCTCTAGAACTTGTTCTAGGAGCCGGGGATCTAGACCCTCCGTGACCGGGGACGCCCAAGGACCGAGTTTGACGGACACGGCCTTGTACGGGCGCCCCCAAGGGTTCTCGTTGAGGGTCGCGACGAATTCCCGACAGGACTGATCTTTAGCCCGGGCTATGGTTCCGCGTAGTTCTCTGCGGAGCGCAACTCGCGGAGCCGTTCCTTCGAGACCCGCCGTCGGTCTTGTCGACGGGCCTTGGTGTACTGGTGTCTGGCTGTGAGATTAGCCGCGCGGAGATCCGCGATCTCGGCTGACCACCAGTACACCGTCCTCCGACCCCCACTCGGCGGCCTGGTCCGCGGCATGGTGGCGTCACAAATTGACTGTAATGCCTGCCGGAACCAAAGCGCGCCAGCAACGGGGTCATCGAGGACGTCGCCTGGCAAAGGAGGCCAGGGGACGACGGAGGAAGCGAGTTGGGCCGCTTCAGCGTCTAGCTGCGTGAGCGCCCATCGCGGGGGATGCCTACCGACTCGGGGAGGAGGCGGGGGGACGGAGGTGGCCAGCATCACATACATGTGATCAGATGCCGGCTCGCAATCCTCCGCCACCCAGCAGTCAGACGTTTTAGCGGCGGCCGCGGGGTTAACCCAGATGGGGTCGATTACCGACTCACCCCGCGGGCCGCGGTACGTAGTGACTGCATGGGGGTTCTTAAGCGAGAACCCCATCGCCTCCGTCCACTCGAGTAACACTTCGCCCCTGGAGTCCGTTCTGGGAGCACCCCACTCGACGGCGTGGGCGTTGAAGTCTCCCAGAAGTATGACCGGCTGAGCTCTCTGGGGTACTATAAATGTCCCCAGCTCGTGTAGCCGGTCCTCGAACTCCGGGACGGTGAGTCTCGGCGCGAAGTAGCATCCCACCGCGAGGAATTCCCCCCATTGCGCGGCCATCCAGCCTCTGCCATGTCGGGCGACCGAACACGGCAGGGCTCCCCTATCCACTCCCCACATCATCGCCACCTGCCGATCGGGATTTGTGGACCGAAAACATGGGTCCTCCAACGGATACGGCTCGGCGGCGATGACCAGCCCGACCCCCAACTCCAAGCGAGCCTGCTCTAGCAGGTCGTGCGCTCGCATGGAGTGGTTGAGGTTAGCGAGCAGGATCGGCGGGCCTCTGGGTATTACGGAGCCCTGTCAGCGGCCTCCACCGGATCCTGCTCGGGTCGGGCTGCGACCCCCGTCTGCTCGGGGGCCCCGACGACGCTCTCCGCGGCGGGGGAAATGAGCCCCCCGCCGTACGACGCGGCGACTGATTGGGCAAGGAGTAGCGCCTCCCCGTCGTCGCTCGCCGCTTCCGCACCCCCGATATTGGCATCGGGGGGGGGGGGGGTCGCCTTCCTATTTTTCAGGAAGGCCTCTCTCCCCTCGGGTCGAGAACCGCTGGGGGGGGAGCACTGGGCTGCTCCCCCTGTCTATCTTCTTCCTGGATCCTCCTCGGGGAGAACCCCCGGGCGACGACGGCGTCGAGAGCGCGTCGGAAGAGGCCCCGGGCTCCTCGCGGGCCTTTCTCTTACCGGCGCCGGATTTGGCCGCCGAGGTGGAGACCAATACGCCGATCTCCATAGGCTCGGCGGACGAAGGCGCGGGCGCGGGCGCGGACGCGGGCTGGTGGGGCGGCGCCATTCGGGACGCCGCCACCGCGGAAGATGTCACACTCCCCGAACTCTCCTTAACCCTCATCCTCCTCCCCTTCTTGCTGGACGCAGGGGGGGGCTTAATGGCAGGGCCCCCCATCCGGTGCTCGCCGGGCAGTCCCGCGCCGGTGCATAAGGGACATTTGGGGACGGCGGCGCAATGCCGCGCCATGTGTCCCTCTACCCCGCACCGGTAGCAGAGGAGGCGTCGGCTCTCCACCTTAAACCCACAAACTTAAACCCTAAACCCTAAATCCTAAATCCTAAACCTTAAACCTTAATCCCTAACTCCTGACCCTTAACCTCTAAACCCTAAAATCCCTAACCCCTAGTCCCTAACTCATGACCCTTAACCTCTAACCCTAAAATCCCTAACCCGTAACTCCTATCTCCTAATCTTAACTCTTTTACTCCCTAACCCTTAATCCTTGACCAATAATTCATATCTCTTACTCTTGCCATTAAGGAGGATATGAGCTCTGATGGATGGGGTCCGGGGGTGGAGGGCCTCTGGGTCTTCAGTGGGGGACGCCCCTGTATGAAAGGCGTCCTGGTTCACCCGGGGGTTCAACCGACCTTGCGGGACACCCCCCTCGCTTCCATTCGGAGCCTTTCATCACAAGCAAGACATGTAGACGTTTGGATGTCACATCAAATAAACTAGGACATCATGTTAGTGGCAACTGGGATAGACAGTCGTTGGTCGGGTTATACCGTGGGGCATAACACGGACCGTGGCGCTCACGGATGACTCGATCCCCGGAACAGGCACTATTGGAGGGAAAATATGAGTTCCGATGGATGGGGCCCAGAGATGGAGGATCTCTAGGTCTTCAGCGGGGGACACCCTCGTCTTGGGGGCATCCTGGTTCGTCCAGGGGTTACACCGACCTTGGCGGGACACCCCCCTCGCTTCCATTCAAGACCCGTCCTCGCAGGCAAGACGCATAAACGTTTGGATGTTACATCATGTTACAAAGTATTTTGTCGGATTAGTGCGGTGAATTAGAACGAATGAAAAGAAGTGCAGGAACAGTAGATAACGTTAAGTATCTCGCGCGTAATTATGTGGTCTAGGAATTTATATTTCACGAAGCGTTTAGACATACACAGAAATCGTTTTATTACAATTTAGTTAAGATTATTAGCGATTGAGAGGACGTATATTTAAACAGTTACGACACAAATTAACGCTGGAGTCTGAATTATGTACAAAGTCAGTTAATAGTATAATACACGATTATTTACACAAAACGTAAAGAGTAATTAATAATTGTCCAATAGTTTTAGTATACAGTTTTAAGCACTAAATCAATAAGCAGTTGCGAAGCAAAGTCGCGAAGCAATAACTTTCGAAGCAAAGGCGAAAGCGGCGCAAGCAAATGTGCGTGAATAATGCAAGCAATGTGCGTAAGCGAAAAGAATAGTTACCAGGCGATGTCAGGACTACGGACAGAGTGATCGATTCCAGAAATCGCGCTCGATTTCTAGGAAAGAAGATCCTTCCCCTTCCATCGATTGCGAGTCGATGGAAGGGGGCTAGATCCTTGCGCCACGCGAGTGAGCAGGCCGTTGCCACCTGCCTAATTAATGTCAAGCCTTCAGAGATGGCGTTGATAGATCGTTTTCTATACATTTTCTCCCCGGCATTCATCACCCGATGAATCTGAAGATGTCGAGATCACGGATCGATGCGCCGGTCGATAGCGTGGACAGTTTCGTAGCGGTGGCGCCGCTCACTCACGTGGAGGCGTCAGGCAACTAAGGTGGACGTGGCGAGTGAAGTTTAGTGAACAGTGGAATCACTATTTAATGGTGCTGGATCAGTGGCCTGTGTAAAAGGTAAAAATATCAATTTAGATATTGGACGAACGAATTCGGCACGCGCGGTTCTAACAGTTATTACGCGCGTTAGGCCATCGGAACCAGAGTGTAACTTAGTGACGCGAGCCAGTGGCCAGCGCGCTGGCGAAGTCAACTCGGACTTCAGAATACATAAATCTCCGACGCGGGGCTGTGGACGTTGGTGAGTCCATTTGTTGCGGGCCTGTAGTGATTGCAAGTACTCGGAGGCCCATCGTTTCCAGAAGTGTAGTCTCATCTGTTGTAGTAGGTGCCAACGGGAAAGTCTGTTGGCTGGGACGTCCTCGACGACTGGATCAGGCAGGCTTAGCAAGGCGTCGCCGATTAGAAAGTGCCCTGGGGTGAGGGCGGATAAATCCTCAGGATCATCACTCATCGCCTGCAGTGGACGAGAGTTCAAGCAGGCCTCTATCTGGTGTAGCAGGGTGGACATCTCTTCGAAGGTGAGGTTTTGATCGCCTACCACCCGCCTCAGGTGGTACTTAGTTGACTTGACGGCAGCCTCCCATAGACCCCCGAAGTGAGGGGCAGCAGGAGGGTTGAAGCGCCACTCGATGCCGTCTTTCAGAAGAGTGGAGTGGATGAGGTCGTGTCCAGAATCGAGGTGAGCCAACATGTCCCGTAGAGCGCGGGAGGCTCCTACAAAATTGGTCCCTCTGTCGCTCTGGATCACAGCACACAGTCCTCGTCGTGATGTGAAACGCCGCAGAGCGGCAAGAAAGGCTTCGGTGCTACAATCAGAGACAAGTTCTAAATGAACAGCACGGGTGCTGAGACAGACAAATAGTGCCACGTAGCCCTTATGTGAACGTTGACCCCTGCCCCGGGACATCAGCAGCGATACAGGGCCAGCATAGTCCACTCCCACATTCAGAAAGGGTCGGGCAGGTGTTACCCGAGTGGCAGGTAAGTCGCCCATCAATTGTTGTCCCGGTGTTGCTCGCCACCGGAGACAAGTTGGGCAGCGGTGGATGACAGTCTTCACTAGTTGTCGTCCTTGCAGAATCCAATACCTCTGGCGCAAGGTGGCCAAGGTCAATTGGGTCCCTCCATGCAGGGTTCTGCGGTGGGCGTCGTCCACCAGCAATTCCGTCAGCCGGTGATTCCTTGGTAACAGAATCTGATGCTGAGCATCCAAGGGTATGGCAGAATGCCGAAGACGTCCCCCGACTCGTAGGAGTCCTTGGTTGTCGACGTAGGGGTTGAGGCGCAGGAGTTTGCTGCGACTCGGTAGCCGGTGCCCCAGCTGCAACTGCTGGATTTCGGCGGTGAACTCCTGTTGCTGCGCCATCTGAAGCCAGCGGATTCTGGCGGCCTCGATCTCGTCTGGCATCAGTCGTCTTCCCCTTGGCCTGGCTGTTGGCCTTGGTAGCCACCGCAGGCACCATGCTGTGACTCTAAGCAGTAAAGTGATAGATGAATAACATAATAAGAAAGTTTCCCTCATTGCAGGTTCACCCGACGTCACAGTGGCAGTGGTGCGTGTCTCCAAGTCCGTCTGGTGCATCAGTGTAGTCCCGTACTCCCAGTCCGAAGAAGTGGTTAACCATTGGGGGCCGGTCCACCACAGAGCAAGATCGGGCAGTTGGCTGGGGAAAACACCTCTGGAAGCGCAGTCAGCCGGATTCTCCTGGCTGCAGACATGATGCCAGCGGGCTTCAGGTAGCGTACGTTGAATTTCGGACACCCTGTTTGCCACGTAGGTTTTCCAGCGGGAGGGGTGTCCTTGAATCCAGGCAAGGGTGATCGTGGAGTCGCTCCAGAGATGGACGGCGGCTCCGTTCAACCCCAGACTCTCGCGTGTGAGAGCCATTAGTTTGGTAAGCAGGGCAGCAGCGCACAATTCCAGTCTCGGTAACGAAACCTGTTTCAGAGGCGCCACCTTGGTCTTGGCCGTGATCATTTGTACCCGTACGGCGCCGTCGTTGTCCAGGACGCGCAGGTACACCACAGCAGCGTAGGCCCTTTCTGAAGCATCGGCGAACCCGTGCAGCTCGTGTCGTTGGGAAGTCGGGGAGGAGCCAAGCCAGCGTGGAACAGCGATGCGATTCAGTTCAGGTAATTCGGCCATGAATTGTATCCAGTGAGTGGCAGCATTAGGCGGCAATGGTGTGTCCCATTCTAAATGAAGTAACCAGAGAGATTGCATGAATATTTTTGCGTTAATAGTGACTGGAGACACCAGTCCAAGAGGATCAAAGATCCTGGCAATGGTTGATAGCACCGAGCGCCGTGTCCAGTTGCTGTCCGTTGGGGTAGGCTGCACTCGGACGCGGAAGCAGTCATCAGCCAGACTCCAGTGAACTCCCAAGGCGGTGTGGGTTTCACCGATCTGCCACTTGCCCTCTGGAATAGCATCTTCGGTAGGCACTTCCTCCATCAGTGCAGGTAGATTAGAAGCCCATTTCCTTAAATTAAACCCTCCCTTCTTGCAGAGTTGTCGCAGCTCTGATTGTAAGGCAATAGCTTCCTGAATGGTGTCGGCTCCGGTCACGACATCGTCCATGTATACATCGCGCCGTAGAATAGCAGCTGCTCTCGGGTACCGGGATTGCTCGTCCTCCGCCAATTGGCGTAGCGTTCGGATGGCCAGGTAAGGAGCACAAGCTAGACCATAAGTAACAGTATTAAGCTGGTAGTCACTCACTTCCCTTTCTTCGTTTTCTCTCCACAAAACCCTTTGATAGCGTCGATCGTCTGGGTGGAGAAGGATCTGACGATACATCTTCTCGATGTCGGCAGTCAGGCAGACACGGTGAAGTCGCCAGCGTAGCAGTAGTTGATGCAGACTGGGTAAGAGATTCGGTCCCACCAACAGTGTGTCGTTGAGTGACTGCCCAGTAGTAGTAGCGTATGACCCATTGAAAACAACTCGTAACCGGGTCGTCGTACTGCTCTCTTTCAGGACCCCGTGGTGTGGCAGATAGTAGGCAGGCCCTGAGAGATCGCCCTTCAATTTAGACATATGTGTGAGCTGTAGGTACTCACGCATAAATTGCTGATACGCCTCAGCGAAAGCAGGTTCCTTCCTGAATCTAGTCTCCATCCGGTTGAGCATCCGTCGTGCTCCATGGCGAGATTCCCCGAGGTCCACGTCCTCACGGAATGGCAGTCGTACCATATAACGTCCGGATGGTAAACGTTGACGTGTTTCGGCAAAGTGGTCGTCGCACCGTTGTTCCTCAAGGGTATAAGCAGTTGATACCCGGAGCTCCTCCTGCTCCCAGAACCGACGCACCAAGGAAAATACGTCATCTTCGGTTGAGCACTGCAGTGTGCTTTGACCTTGAATCTCGTTTAAAGTGTGCCCAGCGTCGCGTGTAGCAGGCCCGGAGACGATCCATCCCAGCGTAGTCTTCTGAGCGACGGGTTCTCCGGTACGACCCTTGGCAATGCCATCGAGTAATACGAGGGCAAAGGCATCAGCACCCAATAGTATCTCGATAGGACCATCAGAATCGAAGTTGGGATCCGCCAAGGTGAGGTCGATCAGATGGGCCCATTTTTCCTTTGAGTTTCTGACACGAGGCTTGTAGGATGTGATCCGGGGTAGTACCAGTGCCGCTACTACGTGATGATCTGTAGCATTAAAATGTGAGGTAAATTCTAGCTGTACTTTACCCCGAATCCGCTCTGGTCGCTGGCTCCCCACACCGATGAGACTGATGTTTGTAGCTCTTCGTGGAAGGTGCAACTGCTGAGCCAGTGCCTCGGTGATGATCGATACCTCGCTGCCTTGATCGATGAGAGCACGCACCATCTTTGAACCGCCATCGGGTTGCAGCACTTTCACGCGTGCTGTGGCCAATAATACTGCGGGTATTACACTCGAAGCACAATTAGAAGTGTTAGTAGTAACTTCTTGATCGACTGTGGTCTCCTCGCAGGCTTGATGTATCGTAGTGTGGTGTTTCCCATTGCAACTCTGGCAGCGTCTCTCAGAAACGCAATCCTTTACGTGATGTTTGCTGAGACAATTGTAACAAAGATTCGCGGCTTGCAAGGCCGCCCGGCGTTCGGCGGGCGTCTTTGCCTTGTATGTTCGACAATACAAAATGAAATGATTCGCCTTGCAGAGGCTGCATGGATCCAACGGTCGCTTCGCGTGGCTCACCTGGTGGACCTTAGTCGTCTTCTGGTTGGCAATTGGCTTAGAAGATCGGTTGTCCTGTCCCTTTCGCTGCTCTTCCAAGGCTTCCAGGGTGTTGACTCTGCCCTCAAGAAAGCTCTGAAGTTCGGCAAAGGTAGGCGGTGTCCTCGTCTTCCCGATAAGAGTTTCCCACTCGCGTCGAGAGGGTGGGTCTAGGCGGTCTACTATTAAGTGGATGAGCCAGTCGCCGCTGGCGTCGTAGGGTCGTTTCAGGGCAGCCAGGGCCTTGACGGCGTCACATACCGTATAAAAAAAGCGTTTGAGTTCTGTTCCCGACTCACGTGTAATTGTTGGCAGACTGAAGATAGCATTCATTTGGGCCTTGACCATCAGTCGCGGGTTGTCGTATCTCTCATGTAGGAGGTCCCAAGCAGCTTCGAAATGTTCTTCACTTTCAGGGAGGTTCCGAAGTAGGAGCGCAGCATCGCCAGTGAGAGCACCTCGCAGGTAATGGAGTTTCTCAGCATCTGAGAGTGTTTGATCGCGAACTACTAGAGAGCGGAAAAGACCTTGGAACGAAGGCCAGTCCTTATGTTTCCCGTCGAACACAGGTAAGGGTATTTTTGGCAGCGAGCGTGTACTACGAGTGACCACAGCAGCGGAATGGTCACTCGACGACTCTCCCGAGTTCAAACGTTCCGCGGTACGCGCTAATAATTTTTCATTCTTTTCAATTTCTTCCAGCTTATCAAGAAGGAGCACTTCTTGAGTGAGGAAGATCTCCTCAGTCCTGGACGGCTCATCGTCATCCCAATATTTATCATCTACGACGTCCGGGTCTGATTGCGCGAGGAGCAATTTGTCGTGCTGAGCTTCGAATTTGGCCCAGTTCTTACGCAGGGCCGCTAACCGCGCCGACACGTTCGTCTTTGTGAATTTATTAGCCCCCATCTTCTTCAAGTTTTCGTACGTGTTCGAAATGCGGCGGTGAAGGTCGCGTTGACTATCAAGGAATTGACTCATTGTGTATGTTTTCAGGTGGAGGTCACTCGCAACGGTTGGAAGACAATGCGATCGATGGAGGAGAATAACGGAAGACCGCGTTTTGTTTTGCAAGTGGAGGTCACGCGCTACTGTTGGACGGCGTTAACGAGCGTTCGCGAATTTTTTGCACTTGTAGGTCACGCGCGAAGGTTAACCCGCACTACCTATTGTTCTAATTGTTTTATAAAACTGTTCCACAGGCACTAGAGTATCCGGCTCGAAGGACCAAAAATGTTACAAAGTATTTTGTCGGATTAGTGCGGTGAATTAGAACGAATGAAAAGAAGTGCAGGAACAGTAGATAACGTTAAGTATCTCGCGCGTAATTATGTGGTCTAGGAATTTATATTTCACGAAGCGTTTAGACATACACAGAAATCGTTTTATTACAATTTAGTTAAGATTATTAGCGATTGAGAGGACGTATATTTAAACAGTTACGACACAAATTAACGCTGGAGTCTGAATTATGTACAAAGTCAGTTAATAGTATAATACACGATTATTTACACAAAACGTAAAGAGTAATTAATAATTGTCCAATAGTTTTAGTATACAGTTTTAAGCACTAAATCAATAAGCAGTTGCGAAGCAAAGTCGCGAAGCAATAACTTTCGAAGCAAAGGCGAAAGCGGCGCAAGCAAATGTGCGTGAATAATGCAAGCAATGTGCGTAAGCGAAAAGAATAGTTACCAGGCGATGTCAGGACTACGGACAGAGTGATCGATTCCAGAAATCGCGCTCGATTTCTAGGAAAGAAGATCCTTCCCCTTCCATCGATTGCGAGTCGATGGAAGGGGGCTAGATCCTTGCGCCACGCGAGTGAGCAGGCCGTTGCCACCTGCCTAATTAATGTCAAGCCTTCAGAGATGGCGTTGATAGATCGTTTTCTATACAATCATGTTAGCGGAAATTGGGACAGACAGTCGTTGATCGAGTCATACCGTGGGGCATAACACGGACCGTGGCGCTCACGGATGGCTCGGGACACCCCCCTCGCTTCCATTCCAAGACCTGTCCTCGCAGGTAAGGCAACCAAGAAGGTGGTAATGAAGAAAAGACTGGGAAATGTATAAACAAATAATTTGAGAAACTATGGTCCCGGGGTGGAACTACAAGGAATATAGGAGTAGTAAAGTAACGACTGTCTCGGTCGTAGTCAAGCATGACAAATGTTGGCCGGATGGAGACAGATCGTAGGTGTTGGTGTTGGGTTTTAAGAAAAACTGTATTTTCTAGTAAACTTAGATTAAGAATTCTAGTTTTACCCGTAAGTATAAGTAGTGAGTAAGTAGTATTTAAGAATTTGTATTAATTAAGTTTAGGTAGATATAAGTACTCTTAAGTAGGATTAATATAGCTTTAATGAACTTCTAGCTTGAATTGTATCTAAGATTTAGATTTCAAGAAGGAGTTTAACTCTGATAAAAGTGTTCTGGTATTGCACTAACTTTGACCCGAGAATTGATTTAAGGAGAGCGATACTGCACGCACTCTTAACACGAGAGTTTGTCTAAGTAGCACTAAGCACCAGTACGTAGCTATAAGCGAGCTCTTTCTGCGAGATTTTGGAACCGACTGACTCGAGAAGGCCGCGATCGCGGAAACGGATCTAATGAATAAGAGTGGGGAGACTACAATGTTTCGGGAGCAATCACCGAGATGGTGACACTTAAACCATTTGGTCATGTCGACTTGTGACAGCTACCGAAACTCCGCGCGCGATAATCTAATCTTAGGAGCTAAAACAATGTACACATAAATCTAATTTTTTACAAGATATACATTCCTAAACATTCCGCCCACCTTCGTCGCGGGTGCGAGACGAATGTCAGTAGCTCGGAAGCACTGCGATAGAAAGTTCAGGTTTGTACTGGCATAGAGCGCCTCGGATCACTGTTGCTAGACGCCGAGGGAAAAATGCAGATCTTGGCAATCGGCCGTTGCAGTGTAGTGTACGGTGTCCGGATCGTGACAACTCGGACGAGGTCGTCCTTCCCCGGATGTACGGCAGTAATGCGTCCGATGGGCCAGTGGGTTGGAGGCGCCGCTTCGTTACGCACGAGACAGAGGTCGCCTACTTGCACGTTTGGGTGGCCTGTCACCCATTTGTGTCGCCCTTGCAAAGTTTGGAGATACTCGGCTGTCCAGCGTCGCCAGTAGTGGTCTCTCATCTGCTGAATCAACTGCCAGCGCGTCAGTCGATTACTGGGCTCTACAGCAAGTGACGGTTCCGGAATAGCTGTTAAAGGAGAGCCTACAAGAAAGTGCGCAGGGGTTAAAAAATTAAAATCGTCAGGCTCGTCACTCAACGGAAAGAGTGGTCTAGAATTGAGGCAGGCTTCGATTTGAGTCAACAATGTAGACATCTCCTCGAACGTCAGCGGGGTATCACCGATGACTCTTCGCAGGTGCAATTTCATAGATTTCACCGCGGCCTCCCAGATGCCGCCGAAGTGAGGCGCGGCTGGCGGATTGAAGATCCACGTCGTACCCATTCCGGCTAGAAGGGGCGCCAATTCGCCCAGTTCGGAGGTTGCAGAGGAGAACCATTGCCGAAGCTCCTTGTCGGCGCCTACAAAGTTCGTTCCGCAATCGCTACGCATGGACGCACAATGACCGCGGCGGGATACAAATCGTCGAAACGCCGCTAAGAAAGCCGCCGTAGTATAATCCGATACAAGTTCTAAGTGTAGCGCTCTCGTAGATAGACATATAAAGACGGCGACGTAAGATTTTCTCGTGCGGTGACCGCGTCCCGGAGATGTTTTCGTAAGGAACGGACCGGCATAGTCGACTCCCGAGTTAAGGAAAGGTCGCGCAGCAATCACGCGGGAGGGGGGTAAATTCCCCATTCGTTGTTGCGACGCCTTGGCTCGCCATCGCCAGCAAGTTACACACGAGTGTATATATGTGCGGACTACGCGGCGTCCTCGAAGAACCCAGTAATTTTGTC
Organism: Andrena flavipes; assembly: GCA_963971345.1. Classification (NCBI taxonomy): domain Eukaryota; kingdom Metazoa; phylum Arthropoda; class Insecta; order Hymenoptera; family Andrenidae; genus Andrena; species Andrena flavipes. The sequence continues at coordinate 21,044,064 of OZ020481.1, read as the reverse complement.
GCAGCATACTTAAGGTAAGTTGCGTACCGCCATGAAGCGCTTTCTCATGGTGGTCGCGTACAATTAAAATAGTAAAATGTCCTTTCTCCGGTAGGATTATCGGATGCCTTTCGTCGAAATCCAGCGTGGAGTGTTTTAGGCGACCGCCGACACGAAGGATGCCTTGGGCATCCACGTAGGGAACGAGACGAGAGAGCGGACCTCGGGAGATAGAAACGGAATTTTCTAACCTTGAGATCTCTATAGCAAAAGCTTGGCGCTGTACAACTCTGATTAAGGTGAGTCTGGCTAACTCTAATTCTGAAACGGTTAGGTATTCTCTTGGAATTTCGAGTGAAGACTTGCGTTGAAGCTTCAAAGTGAAGCGAAGGCACCAAGCAGTGATGTGATTCAGCTTTTTAAACGAGGAATATTTGTTTATGATATCCCATAGCGGGGGTTCATTTTCACTTTTTGTCACAGTATGAACGGATTTCGTGCGCGTTTCCTCCGTCGTGCTGAACTCAACCACTCGACTAAACTCAACGTCGATTTGACATTGCTTCAAGAAGCAAGGTCCCTGCCACCAGAGCGTATTGTTTATTAGAAGCTCCCCCTGAATTCCTCGCGATGCGCAATCAGCGGGATTCTCCTTTGTCCGAATATGATGCCACCTCGCATTAGGTAAAGTAGTCTGAATTTCAGAAACGCGGTTAGCGACAAATGTCTTCCAATGAGATGGCGGCTTCTGCAGCCAGCTCAAAACGATCGTAGAATCTGACCATAAATGTACCGTGCTCCGAGGCAAGTTTAGAGCTTGTACAACGCGTATTGTCAGTCTAGCAAGAAGTGTGGCGGCACACAATTCGAGCCGTGGCAATGATATTTGTTTCAGTGGAGCGACTCGTGTTTTGGCCGCGACTAGATTAATACGAGGGGACTCATTTTCGGACAAGGAACGGAGATAAATTACGGCGGCGTACGCCTTAACCGACGCGTCGGCGAAGCCGTGCAATTCATAGAGTCCGGATTCCGTTCTCACGGCAAGCCATCGAGGTATCCTCAATGAGGAGAGAGCGCTCAATCCGTCGTAATAACGTTCCCAGGTTTCGGTTAGATTTAAAGGGAGCAACTCATCCCATCCCAGTTTTATAAGCCAAAGAGATTGCACGAATATCTTCGCGGCGATTATTACCGGAGCCAGAAATCCTAACGGGTCATACAGACTCGCGGTTTCCCTAAAGACAATACGTTTTGTAAGAGCGTTGTCTCGCTTTTTAGGCGCAGCGGAGAACAAGAAACAATCCGAAGTGGTTTGCCACTTCAGACCCAGTAAAGAAAAGGTGCCCTCGAAGTTGCAAGACAGCTCCGGGGTGACTGCTACATAATCGAGAGGCAGCGTTTCGAGAAGCTCGGGCGCGTTCGCCGCCCATTTTCGGAGTTTGAAACCGCCCGCCTTGAGCAAAGAAAGTAATTCCTTTTGAATGTGGAGCGCAGTTGAAACGGTATCAGCTCCCGAGATAACGTCGTCCATGTAAACGTCGTTAAGCAAGCACGGCGCGGCAGAAGGGTACCGATCAACTTCGTCCGCGCTCAATTGTTTTAAAGTACGAATGGCCAAGTAGGGCGCACACGCCATCCCGTATGTGACAGTGAGCAGTCGATACGCCTGCACAGGCTCCGACGCGTTCTTCCGCCAAAGAATGCGTTGGAAATCGCAATCGTCCGCATGCACGCGTATCTGGCGGTACATCTTTTCTATGTCCGCGGAGAACACTACGGTGTGAAGACGCCATCGTAATAAAATATCGAATATCTCCGGAAGCAAGTTAGGCCCCTTGTGTACGAGATCATTGAGTGAAAGACCCGAGGTCGTTTTGGAAGACGCGTTAAAAACTACACGAAGTTTCGTAGTAGTACTCGAAGCGCGGATTACCCCATGGTGAGGTAAATAATAGTGGCTAGAAATATCACGCGAATCCCCCGTAGCTAGATTCATATGGTCAAGCGACTCATATTCATCCATAAATTGACGGTACTTCGTTTCCAGTTCGGGAGAATTCCGGAATCGTCTTTCGAGTTTTTTCAAGAGAACCTCGGAAGTCGCGCGAGATAGACCGAGGCTAGATTTTGCACGCGAGAACGGTAGTCGGACGATATACCTGCCACTGTCATCCCGAGAATGCGTCTGCGCGAAGTGTTCCTCGCACGCCTTTTCGTCATCATTTAACGAAGTAAATGGTGTCGATACCTCTTCAATTGCCCAGAACCGTTGCAAGATTTCCGAGATATCGGCCTCCGTCGAGCACTGGAGTGTTACCGCGGTTTTCGCGTTAGAGAGATTTCCCCGATCGGCGATCGGGCCAGTAAGAATCCAGCCTAGCGTGGTAGATTGCGCTACGGGCGTGCGAGGAGGGCCATGTATTAACCCTTCAAGTATGATTTGTGAGTAGACTTCTGCCCCCAAGAGTATTTCGACTTTCCTGCAGGATAGAAAATCTGGGTCAGCAAGTTCGATATCCGTTAAGTGCGGCATAGAAGTTAAAAATTGAGCGGGACTAGGCTGATAGGAAGACAGCTGTGGAAGTACCAGAGCTTGAACCGTGAGATTCACCGCTTTGTTTTTGCGATGAGAAACCGTTAAAGTCACCGAACCTCTAGAGTACGTTTTGTTCTTCGCTACGCCTATTACCGGAATATTTGTTGGTGTCCTGGGAAGCCTTAGTAATTGAGCGATACTCTCACCAATCAAGGACACCTCGGAGCACGGGTCGATCAGCGCCCTGACCGTTATCCCTTCACCCGTCACGGAAGCCACACGCACCAAAGCCGTAGCGAGAAGCATGGTAGCGCCCATCTGAGTAGCGCCCATCTGAGTCTGAGCGCAATGAGTAGTTGTGGTCGAGTTCAGCGACGAAGAAGCGCGCTGGTTGGTTACTCCCGTTTGTTGCGTTACCTGCGAATTAATGACAGGAGCAGTGTTTGGTTCCAAGGGAATGTGAATTGAGGTATGGTGCTTACCCAGACAGAGTTGACATCGCTTGTTTGATTTGCATTCGCGAGAAGAATGCGCCGCTAGGCAATTAAAACATAATTTCTTTTCGATTACCCTAGCCTTTCTCTCCCGAGGACCCAGCGCTTTATACGAAGAACAGTAGAGAATGAAGTGTTCTCCTGAGCACAGGGCACACTTCTGAGTCCCGGCGTTCTTCGTTACACAGTGCGTCTTGGGCTGACGCGCTGCTCCACCGGAAGCTCCAGACGATTTCTTGTCACCTCCTTGGTGACCAGATGTTCCGGAACGGTGTTGACCAGCTGATCCACCGGTGGCGCCTCCAGATGCCACCAGTGCTCTCACTTGAGAACTGAGGAATGTCTTCATCTGCTCGAAGGTCGGATGCTGCGGCGTCGTTCCGATGGACATCTCCCAGGCCATCCTCGTGTTTGGATCCAGACGTTCAGCCGTAAGCACGACTAAGAAGGCGCTCCAGTGTTCAACAGGCAGATTCAGCGTTGCCAACGCGTCCACTGCATTTCGGGTCCCATGAAGCAAATCCTTTAGTTCTTGCGCTGATTCTTTCGTCATAGCCGGCAAAGACAGGAGCTTTGTGACATGAGCGTGAATGAGGAGACGTGGGACGTCGTACTGCTCTAGGATTGTTTCCCACGCTCGCTTGAAGTTAGACGTCGTTAACGTAACGTTTTGAATCAGTCGCGCTGCTTCGTCGGTTAGACTGGTTTGAAGATAATGTAGTTTATCAACTTCGGAGAGGTTCGAGTTTTTGATCACCAGAGAGCGAAACAAATCACGAAAACTTGGCCAGTTTTGATAATCCCCTGAGAATTTAGGGATAGGAATTTTTTCTAAAGTCCTGCCTTGGGAGTCGGTTCCAGTGTGTACTGTTTCGTCCAGTTCTTCAGGAAAATCATCTCGATAATCCAGCAGACTAGCTTTCTGCTGTAGGTAAGCTTCTTCGCACAAGCTCATGTGATCGTCCTTGAAATATGCCTTTTCCTTGTGCTCTTCCTTGAAACTCGCGTATATTTTCGAGTTGTTTTGGAGGAACGTAGCCCAGTAACCTTCCAAAAGTTCCAGTCGAGAAATAATTACGCCTTTCGTAATTTTGCTAGCGCCGGACTTCTTCATATTCTCCGTTAACCTTGAAATCCTTCTGTGTAGGTATTTCTGTTCTGTTATGAGTGTGTCCATTGTGTTCCAGATTCCCGAACGTTCGGTCGCAGAAAAACTATGTGACCGGCACTGTTTACGAATTCGAACGAGGTCGAGAACGTTCGAAGCCTCGTGTAACAACGGTTACGCAGCGGATTCCTTTGTTCACTGGTTTTAGAAGAGTGATTTTTCAATCACCGCGTTAAATATCCGGCTCGAAGGACCATTTGTTGGTGTTGGGTTTTAAGAAAAACTGTATTTTCTAGTAAACTTAGATTAAAAATTCTAGTTTTACCCGTAAGTATAAGTAGTGAGTAAGTAGTATTTAAGAATTTGTATTAATTAAGTTTAGGTAGATATAAGTACTCTTAAGTAGGATTAATATAGCCTTAATGAACTTCTAGCTTGAATTGTATCTAAGATTTAGATTTCAAGAAGGAGTTTAACTCTGATAAAAGTGTTCTGGTATTGCACTAACTTTGACCCGAGAATTGATTTAAGGAGAGCGATACTGCACGCACTCTTAACACGAGAGTTTGTCTAAGTAGCACTAAGCACCAGTACGTAGCTATAAGCGAGCTCTTTCTGCGAGATTTTGGAACCGACTGACTCGAGAAGGCCGCGATCGCGGAAACGGATCTAATGAATAAGAGTGGGGAGACTACAATGTTTCGGGAGCAATCACCGAGATGGTGACACTTAAACCATTTGGTCATGTCGACTTGTGACAGCTACCGAAACTCCGCGCGCGATAATCTAATCTTAGGAGCTAAAACAATGTACACATAAATCTAATTTTTTACAAGATATACAGTTCTAAACAGTAGGTAAGAGGGATAGAAACAGACGCTCCTAGCGTTAAGGCGAATACCAGCGCACTGGTTGTACACACTTTGATACGCTATACTGTAGGGACGGGTAGTGACCGTCCCAACAGGCTTGTGTCAGGAACCATCTGGACCTTCGGGAGAGATAAAGGGAGACGCGAGGTTTAGATATAGAAACATAATAATAGTAGATCTGTAGAAGAATTAGGACAGGTAGACACTATGAATTATGGATTAACACCCAAAGATATGAGAGGGGGGGGGGGGGAATGAGGGAAAAAAATTCTATATACCATAAGATTCATTAGGCAATCCAGTTGTTCGCGAGCCAGAGGCATTACACGTGCGTGCTCGCACAGATCGAGTGCTTGTGGACAACTGAGAAGTGACCGGTAGTCCGGTTGAGGAACGTAATTTCGAAACTAGGAAGGTTCGGTATGGTGCCATCTAGACACTAGCTAAAAACCGCGGCAAAATATTTAGTGACGGGCTGGTACCGTCGACTGGAGGGGGAGGCTTGCGCAACGCATAAAGCTACGACACATCCAGGTGTGCCTAGGTAGGGATCGCCCTCTCCCGGTGAAGGTCACCCCCGCGAGTACGGTGTTTTCACAAGCTGGCCCGGGCCTATAAAAAGTGAATTTCACCGGAGAAACGGGGTAGAACTAATATGGGTTATTGCGTACCTTGAGGAGACGGCCCCCACAGCCATCTTCACTATCATGCAACTGTATAGGAACTAGGGACACAATCAACACAGAGGAATCACCTTTTTCTAAATGTGTTAATTGTCTGTAGTTACTTTGTCCAGAGCTTCCATCTATGCCCCATTTACAGATCAAATTAAATTGTGACCTAGGCAAAGATTTAAATACTTCTTCTTGAAGTTTACATAAACGGCTTGCTGTTAAATTAAGCAGGTCTTGCAATTTAATTTCTACGCTATTATCCTGTATTATTAAAGAATTTTCGTCAGCATAACATAATTGTTTGGCTGATAATATGTTGTTCCATGATGGATAAACGTTTGCATTACACTTCTTAGCAGACGATCTATATGCCAGATATGTTGATTTACTCGATTTTGTATTAATAATCAGTGCCAATGCTTCTTCTGGTGTCATTGGTACAGGTTTTTGTTTTCCTGATTCCGTAGAATTATACGATCTTTTATATTTTTTGGCGCGCTTAGGAGAACTTGGATCCGTTATCTCTTTAATAACTTGCGCAGTAACACGCTTACCATTTTTTCTTAAAGTAGACTGAGTGGCAAAAGATAGCTCTTCCAAAGTAGCGGTAGATGTTAAAGTTTGCACTTTCTTCTGTTTCGATTTAATACTACATTCATTAAAAAATTTTAATGGCCTTCCAACTCTTGCGGGTTCAAGTTCGTGAATGTCAATCTTATTAAAGGGGAATACTATGGTCGATTCTAACCAAGTCTTATTTTTTGACAGAAATCTATCTTTATAATTATTGCCTATTTTCCAACGTTTCTCAATATTTTTGATAAAGTTCTCTAAAATTCCTTCAATATTGTGTTCGCTCACATTTCTTCCGGTAAAAATAGCCTCTAGTAATCCACTAACGCAATCCTTTCGTTTCAACTTCTTCAATTTGAACCATTCTTCGAACAACTCTAAGCGGGTGATCGTAGATACGTTTACTAAAATAGTAAAATAAAATGATAATGGGATTGCGGGGGATCGCGTTTTCTCTTTGTCGTTTTTGGAGATGAAGTAAGCTTACAAATTAAGTACTTCGCAACGCGTGCAAATGCGTGCAAATTTTGTAAAACTTACGACATTCTAATAATTTTTCTTAAAAAGGATGAGTTCATAAAATATATCATTAAGGGGGTAGACACGTCACGTGGTCTGGCCGATTTGGTCGGTCGGTATTACAGCAGAGTTTTCCTGCACAGAAATGGTAATACCCATAGATACGCGGCTACCTGTGCACGCGAGAGGGAGCTGTTTGCTATTTCCATATTTTATTTTGAATGTGGAAAGAAATTGTCAGCTGTTGCGTTGAACTTGTAAAAATTTAAACGGAAAGTCTGCTGGTACTGCAAACATGGAAAATTCATTCTACATTACTTGAAATGTGCTTATGCTGCAATTTTCTACGTTGGCAGTAAGGAATTATAAGTGAAAAGGAAAAATAGATGAGGGCATGTCCCCAGAAAATGAAGTTTGTTAGGATAGACATTTTTTAATTAGCAAAACACTGAAACAGAACATGAAATACACATCCTATGCAGAAAGCAGTTATGAACAAACATATATAAAGATGTGTTGGATGTTGAATCCAACGCGTGATTATTATGTGGTCGGCTCCTCAAAGTGACAGAAAATATAACCTAAGTATATGCTATATGACAACAAATGTTTCGTGGCTATTTCGTTCTTTTACGAAACATTTGTGAACTTTTTATCATCCTTCCAAAAGATTATTATTATGCCGCAACAGCATCATTAGGAAATTCAGAATAGCAATTAGGTTATGTTTTCTGTCACTTCGAGGACAGAAAATCCGTTCGTGAAATCTGCTGCTGAAAATGCGCAGGCTGGATGCGCGTGATTATTCTATGGTCAGCTCCTCGAAGTGACAGAAAACGTAACCTAAATATGTGCTATATGACAACAAATGTTTCGTGGCTATTTCGTTCTTTTACGAAACATTTGTGAACTTTTTATCATCCTTCCAAAAGATTATTATTATGCCGCAACAGCATCTTTAGGAAATTCAGAATAGCAATTAGGTTATGTTTTCTGTCACTTCGAGGACAGAAAATCCGTTTGTGAAATCTGCTGCCACAGCCGACTCTACTACTAGCCGTGCTGAAGGCAAAACAGCAACACCGCGGGAGTCCGGTGTTGCCATTTTGGCTTCAGCACTTCGAGGACAGAAAATCCGTTCGTGAAATCTGCTGCTGAAAATGCGCAGGCTGGATGCGCGTGATTATTATGTGGTCGGCTCCTCGAAGTGACAGAAAATATAACCTATATGCTATACCTGATTTCCTAAAGATACGGTTATGGCATAATAAGAATGTTTTGGAAGGCTGATAAATAGTTCACAAATGTTTCGTAAAAGAACGAAATACCCACTAAACATTTGTTGTCATATAGCATATACTTAGGTTATGTTTCCTGTCACTTCGAGGAGCTGACCATAGAATAATCACGCGCATCCAGCCTGCGCATTTTCAGTAGCGGATTTCATGAACGGATTCTAAACTGGATGTAAATAATTATGAAACACGATGTTTACGGAGTTTAGTACTCTTTTATTTGTTGAAGATGCTTCAATTCTTTTAATCTTCCTGTCCATATAGAGCAACAATGGACTAACCGACATTTTTTTCGAAATTGAGTTAGTAGCAATAACGTATTCCAATAGACTCTACTAATCATATCGATGGCTTAGTGCACACATATATTGTATGTCCACTTTTTATGAAATTTGATTTTTTATATGCAACAAATAGTGCTTGACTGTTTCTTTATTCTGTAAAAAAATCACATTTCTATCTTTTCTATAAATTGATCAAAAATAATATTTTTGTTTATTATATGTCCATGCTAGAGGACGAAAATATTCTTGGAAAATGTGACAATAAATAATTTTTTTTAAAAAAGTCTTCCTATAGCTATCGGGAACAAAAAAGATCTTCTGTATCTTCCAAAGGAATTAGTAGTTATCAATAGCATACCATTAGCAAAATCACAACGTAATGTAATTCCAATCCCCATGGACATTGACAAAAATGAAAACTACGGAAATGAGAACTACGAAAATGAAAACGAATAATTACTTTTTTATTCCTATTACTTTCAAAATAAATATAATATTCAAGTGAGAGTATTGCCAGTATTATTCCTTTCGTTCATTTTTATACAATATCCTTCGGTATAGTATGTCCTCCTCTGTACTTGGTTACACATATAGCATGTCCATCTTCCAAGTATTACTATCGAATTATTATTATAATTTTGCAGATTCTAACTTATACTACTAATTACATAGTTTCAGTGATACCTATATTACATATATATGATAATACAATAATGCAAAAAGTATTTATTTATAAAGTACCATTGAATGTTTGAACCTGTTTTTCTCAAAAAACGCTAAAAGTGGACATACAATATGTGTGCGCTAAGCCATCAATGTGCAATAGGAAAAATTTATTTGCAGGTTATTTCGTTGTTGCTCTAACTGTCTCGATTACTATAACATAAATACGACAGGGATTTCAAATGATATATGTGTTACGATAAAAGCTTTAGTAAATGTATATATTCCCAGCAGTTCATAATCAATGTATGCCTAAAATGCATATAACCTAACCTATAATCGTCCGAAAATGCATGCATTGACTGCATCACGCTTTTACTGTGGCTCGTGTATCCAGCTAACGCTTCAGTTTTGCTACGATTCCACGTTGGCAGTCCTCCCGAGTAGGCGCCATCTCGTGTGCACTAGCTCAACTAAATTTGTCACGTGACTTGCTCTGTATTATCGCCAATATGGCGGAACTCGTATTTGGGAATGCAATTACGAGAATACGTTGTTTGTCCTTATATGAGCAGATTTTGAGCTGGGTGAGGTCTCATTCGAAAGAGAAAGGTTCAGTGCAGTGCGCTCTGCTCCTCGTTTGAGTCACAAAACTCTTTTAGTGACTTAAAAATACTTGGATTCTTGCGGGTGTATTTTGTCGACTTTTGCTCTACTTTCAACACTCATATTATTAGATATCAACACAAGCTCGTCGAACCATGAGCAGAGCGCACTGCACTGAACCTTTCTCTTTCGAATGAGACCTCGCCCAGCCCAAAATTCGCTCATATAAGGACAAACAACGTATTCTACTAAACCCATGTTTCGGGTCAGATTATGTCGGTATACAGCGCGCTGCATTACCCGTGTCTACCCCCTTAAGTGTGTGAAGGAAACGTAAACCTACCATTTCCAGTTACAGCCATACTGATAATATCATATATATAACAAGCTCTTAACACAATTTATGCACACTTCAAGAAAGAACTCGATATTTTGAGGTTATAATTTGTACCAATTGACTAACGCAGACAAACAAAATGTGGTTACTGGAATGTTGACAGTCTTGCCAACAATAATACGGTGATGTGATTTACTAATTTTGCTTTTGTTATTGTAGTATACATATCAAACTATCATACAAGTAGAAATTTTAACAGATTTACGTTAGTTAGTATTTTTAATTTATTCGCGCTAGAAGTGACTTTAGACCACAGTGCGGCGTCCGCTTCGAGAACGTGTACGTGTACTCCAAGTCGTTGCAACAGCCGAAATATCAGTATTTGGATAATTTATTGACTCCGATAGATGAAATTGGCTACTTTACGTTTTCGAATAACAGTGATGTCATCCCACCGAGCGAATCGCTTCCGAATTCCATTTTTATCTTTGATGACGTGGCATGCGACAAGCAGGATACGATAAGGGAATACTTTGCAATGGGGCGCCACTCGAACGTTGACTGTTTCTATCTCTGTCAGACGCATGCAAAGATTCCCAAACATCTTATACGCGACAATGCCAATCTGTTGATTCTGTTTAAGCAGGATGGTACCAACTTGAAACATGTGTACAACGATCACGTAAACACAGACATTTCTTACGAGGATTTCTGCGCTTTGTGTCGTAATTGTTGGCAACGGGAGTATGGTTTCGCGGTGATAGACAAGGATAGCGCGATGTCCAATGGACGTTATAGAAAGGGATTTAACGAGTTTGCCGTACCGTGAGATGGTCAATTGTCGTCAAAACGTCGGTGGGAACGCAACGTCTGCGGTACAACGACGATGATTGATATCGATATTCTGGAGATTAAGGATCGCGAGAGAATAGCGAAGGAAATTGCAAAAACCAGCGATGCCATTCGCCGGAAACATCAAGCTTTGAAGACCGGCAAGATGGAGGAAGATATCGCGTTGGAGAAATACTTCAAACCTATTGTGGAACCCTTAAAACATATTGTGGAAAATACTGCAACGACAGAAGCTAACACATCACCGCTGATGAGCACAGACATTGAAGGGAATGAAACATTAACGCCTAAAACAAAAATCGTGTCGAAAGGGAACACATCGCGTAAGAGAAAGAAGAAACGACGCATGTCATCGGAATATTCACTCGTAACCTCCACACCAGTTCAATCGAAGCATAAACGGCGGAATGCCACATCAAACGAGTCTCCCGTTCCACCAGCACCAATAAATACAATTCATCGCGTACAATCGCTCTCAGTCATTGATGATGACGACGTTTTCGAAACTACACCAGACGAGTCGTTTGCAACATCTATTAGACATCAACTCCAAACACCCGAGGGACAAGAAACGTTTCGCAGTCATTTCGGTCCGCTGGGGCAAAAATACATGAGCGCGATCCTAAGTGGTGATAGGGATACAACAATGGACTATGTGTACGGCGTGTATTTTGGTAATAGTGCTTGGGGATAAGGCTTTCGATATAGACTGGGGCGATAATATAATCATAGATGGTGTAAGATATGGAGGAACACCCGGTCTTTACGAACTGATTTTCAAAAGAATTCCCGACGATGCTGTATACACCGATGCCGATAAACAAAAATACAAAAGTATACTGCTGGCGACGAATGCCCACAGACACGATCATAATGCTAAATACCCCATATTAAGCAACAAGGGATACAAGTACAAGCATGTAATTGCACCTCTACTTCCCCGTGTGTCGACTAGTAGGGCGGGGAAAGGTCTAACGGTGCCACGAGCCATGGTGGTAAACGATAACAAGATCGATTACGTGCAATGGGACGATCCCAACGAGTTGGTGGATCGGTTGCGTTTGCTTGAAGATTTGCTCACGATCCCGAAATTCTATCGATTATCGAGGAACTCCGCGAGGTAGTCCTCATTTTGAATTAAACCGCATGCCAATGATTTGCACTGTATACGTCGAGATGCCGATCAACAAATTTGGGGTATCGCTCGAGAGAAGTGGAGCAGCTACAATGGACTATTACAAATGGACCGGTCTGCTTCGAAATTACATGCGAGATAACGCTCTTTGCCTGTCCGGTGCCGACTTTGATGCAAAATCACGCAAGATACGACGCGTAGCTCAGCCGGTGACCGACACCGATGCTGTCAATAAACTATACGTGGAAAAGAACATTAAACTTTTGCGAGAGTAGCAGGAAGAATTAGAGAGGAAGCTGGTCGTGTTTCAAAGAGATATGCTGACGTTGCAAAACAGCGTTCAAAAGATATCGGAGGCGTTGAATCCGCACCGACAATGCGAAGGAGAATCATGCGAGACGGTTGAACATGCCCTCGGGCCGACGGGGAGCACATAATGCACGTACACGATAATTATCACATCATTCGCGTCAAACATGCAGTCACTGTCGAAATCCAAGAGTAAAGAAGAAAACCATGGTCACAAGAAGCGACGACTCGTTGACGAATTGCATGCTTCAGCTCGAAGACATTTCCCGCGGAGGCGCGTCATAGTGCGTGGATACGACGATCTGTGGCAAGCTGACATTGTAGAAATGCGACCGTACTCGCGATTCAACCAGGGTCACCACTACATACTCACCGTCATCGATGTGTTGAGCAAGTATGCATGGGCGTTGCCGCTCAAGACTAAAAGTGGTGCTGAGGTGACTAAAGCGTTTGCAAAGATATTTAGAGATCGATATCCTAAAAATTTACAAACCGATCAAGGAAAAGAATTTTACAACGCCGATGTGCAGAAACTCATGACAAAGCATGGCATTAATCATTATTCTACGTATTCGGTGATGAAGGCCTCCGTCGTGGAACGTTTCAATCGAACATTGAAGAACAATATGTGGAAACTGTTTACGCTGAATGGAACCTATAGATGGACCGATTCGCTACCGCGTTTGCTCGCAGAGTATAACGCGCGAAAACATAGAACCATCGGAATGCGTCCTTGCGATGTTACCCCTGCGATCGCCGATAAGCTGCTAGCCACCGTATACAACAACATAAAGATCGCTGCTCCGGCGAGATTCAAGTTGGGCGATTTTGTGCGCGTGAGCAAATTTAAAACCATCTTCGATAAAGGCTATACACCGAATTGGACAACGGAGGTGTTCAAGATAGCCAAAGTACAGACAACTAATCCCGCGACCTATCTGCTGGTCGATTCCTGTGGAAAACCCGTTGCTGGAGGATTCTATGAACACGAGCTGCAACGCGTCACCGATCCTGATGTATATCTAGTGGAAAAAGTGTTGCGTAAAAAGGGGGATAAGGTGTACGTCAAGTGGCTGGGGTTTGATAAATCACACAATTCTTCGATAAATAAAAATAATGTATTGTAAAATAATCAATAAATATAATTATACATATACATGTGTGAACAATTTTTTATTTTTAACACGTTAATTCCACCATTTATAATTTCTATACATGTATGAATAATTTTTTATGCAATAATTCTACTATTTATAATAATTTCTATACATGGGGAATACAATTTCTATTTTACAATAAATACAATAGTTTCTATTTTTACAACGGTATATTATAATGTCCCCAGGGCAGAGTGTCGGTCGAATCGGGTACGATATGTCGCTTGTCGTCGTACGGACTTAGAGCGATTTTAGACTCCGAAATAGTGTACACTTTGTGCAATTTAGACCGTATGCACGATTGTCTGCGAACCATTTCGATCTCCCTATGCAAACACTTCGCGTAGTCGTCGAAAGTTATCGTTCTGGCTATGACGTTGGTCTTGACACCTGTAGCCTTTTTCGTATCTGTTTTACCGTCTACGCGAAGCGCATACATTTTCGCTCTAAGACCTATGAATTCGGTTATTATCGCACCGTTATTTTCGTCCTTCATCAGCAATGGAACCTTCTTATTTACACGCGGCATATTATATGGATTGTCCATAGGATAATCGCTCGTGTCGAATCTATCGATATTGTGTTTCATGGACTCGTAGATATCGTCGCATCGAATGTGATAAATGAGACTGTCTGTGTCCGTGTATAGAATTTTACAATTTTGTCCGTGCAAGGGAGACATGTACTCGTGATGAAATTCGTACAAACAAATTTTTGATATGTCTAAAATGCACATACCCACGTATATCGGTTTGTTGAATTTTACCTCGAGTTTACGCAATTCAACAGCTATTAAATTTTCCGAAAAAAACACTTCTGCTGTGGAAATTCGGTTTCGCGATCATTGCCTCCGCGCCATATCGCCCTTCCCAATGTGTCAATAGCTTTACATTCACGTGGTTTCGTACATTTTCCATGGTTTTACCGAATACCGCGTTGTTCATCAATTTGTACAAATTTTTTTCAAAGTCGTTTGTCGCGCGTGTTCTAAACCGCGTATTGAGTTCAATGTAATCGCGGAGCCAGGGGGATTGAGCGAATTGAAGCACGCGGTGTATCTTTGTAATACGAAGACCGTGACGCGTGCACTGCTGCAGATTGCGATAGTGGATAACGTAACGCTGCTTATCGTATACCGTCGCGAGTAACTTGTCCTGCCTGCTGCCCGGTGGTTTGGCACGCGTCGGACAGAACGGTAGATCGGCGTGAGCGTCGTGCAGACGTTGCGGATACTCCTGATCTATCCCGTGGGCGAATCGACCGGGATCGAAGACACGTTAAAACTCGCAACATCTTCGACCCATTGAAATTTGGCGTATGGCAGGGGCTGACACATTGCCCATCCATACAAATTGTTTACGTCAAAGTACATCAAGTACGATGACTGTTCCGATGCGTCGTAAGATGGCATGTACTTGTTATTGGCATGTGCGTATCTTCCGGAACATTGGCTTAAACCCCCGCGTATACCGCGTTTGATAAACATAATCATATCGATGTCGGTGAACAATTCGAATGTAATTTTGGTATGTTTTAGCATTGCATCCCATGTGAAACCAGGTAAAGTATAATAATGCGCTGAATCTAATCCATAGCTCTTGATACAACTTTCGCGAAAATTTTCAAAAATATCTGCCAATAACAAGACATCTGTTTTCAAATACAAATCGCTGTATTCGCCCAAGGTTCTAATCCCGAAACGCTGCCAGACAGTCTCGGCGTGCGCGTAATCGAGGTATTCATACGGAAAGACACCCTTTCGCGTCAGTAAATTGAAATCCTCGGTGGATAATGTTTCAAATTGGGATCGTAAAATTTTTAATTGATCTGAGTAGGTATACAACACGGGTTCTAACCCAAATTTGAGTTTGAAGGCCATTCCCCCCCCCCCTCCTCCCCGACCTTGAAATCAAAATTTGAGTCTCAAGGTCACAGGAAATCCATCGCGGACGGGCGGCGGGCGGCGGGCGGCGCAGTGGTGGGGGTATAAGCGGACCGCGGCTGATGACATCGTAGAGATGGCGGAGTAGTGGGGGTATAAGCGCGGCGGCGGGCGGCGCAGTGGTGGGGGTATAAGCGGACCGCGGCGCAGTGGTGGGGGTATAAGACGACCGCGGCTGATGACATCGTAGAGATGGCGGAGTAATGGGCGCGAGATCTGAAGAATACCGGGAATCAATCGATGCCGAACCGATACTGAACCGTATCGAGCAGGAGGAGTAACCGCGGGTGAGAAGAAGAGTGCTACTATCCTGGACTCCAACAACCTGTTGGTAAGGAAGCGAGGAGGAACACCGCGAGTGAGAAGTGTCACCCTGAACTCCAACCTGTTGGTAAGGAAGGAAACATTAATTTATGATATTAATATAATAAATGAAAAAACCGAATCTCGGACGACGGGGCTCGAACCCAAGACCTCCGCGGTACGAGTCAACCGCCTAACCAACTCCCCCAACGTCGGCTCTCCGACATTAGTCTTTCCCGAATGGTATATATGCCGAGCGTCACACGCGTTCGTTTTTTATCGGACGATGTCGGCTTTTTTACACACCGCGTCTTCGGAGGAGGGAAAGAGACAAAGCATTTTTTAATTCGGAGGAGAGAGAGAGAGACAGCAATACAATAGCACGCGTTCCATGAGATCGCGCGTAACTCGAATCCTCTGGAGCGGCCGGGCAGGGTGACGTCATTTTTTTCACGGCGCGAAGAACGAAGTAGAATTATACGACGTCAGCAAATCTTAGAATTAGATGATGAGGAGAGAAGGAAGACGGGTAAAGAAAATGGTACAATGAAATACGATTAAGAATATATATTGTTACAAGTATTGATGTGAAAATCATACATTTATTATTAAAACGTACTATAGTAGTATGTGGCTTACATCACGCAACATGGATTGTAATCCTAACGCCAACAATTCACAATCGATCAATGAATGCTGCTCAAAGTGTTCGCTTTCGGAAATTAATTTCACATAATTCGTCGATACGGGAGCGGTACGCAGCAGTTCTACGAAGGTTGCATATTTACTACTGACAGAGTACATATTTTCAGTTAGCCAGGTATACATATGTTCGATACAATGTTGGTACGCGAACAGTTTACGCATCGTGGCTTCAGTCATGTATATGATAGCGCGATTATCGGTGATTTTAACGAGCTGATCATCATGCATACGCGTGAATTCGATTCGCAAATGATCAATTTCGATGTGGGTTTGGGGCGATGTTGCGTTGCTGCGTAATCGTTGGAGTATATCCGCCTCGTTTTGAAGTAGAAGCTTCCACGTCGACATTGAAAAACATACCTCACAGCCTTTATTGTCGGCTATGGCGATCTCGACGTGGCACAAATCCATGCCGATACGAATTCCAATAGTTAGCCTTTTATATGCTGTTGCAGTCAACGGGTAATCACGCCCCAGGATCCTTACGATTGTTGGTTTTGGTGTTGCGGATCCAGAACTGTAAGAAACATGCACACGAAATTAATACTCGGTTCGCTTGCGTTTACAGTGAAAGAAGTAAGTGAAAAGTGAAAAGTGAAAAGTGTATAATAACGCGTACATACCTCGTATTGAACTGATGTTCCTGTTGTTGGCGTTTATTGGGATAATTACCATTGATGGCGGATGCATAGGATGAAGCGTTGAAACTACGTTTGTACATCTTGATATGCGTTATGTACGTTATACTGATCGGTGGAGAAGTTAACGCAAACGATACTCTTTAGCACTCGAGCTAACGTGGTGTAATGAAGTCCACAGGTCTGACCAACGTCGCTTTTTATACAAATTCACGTACACGTACACATCAATGTGCATTCGAGGGAGGGGATACACCAAAGAGTAAGGCAGCAAATCATGTATAAAAGTCTCGACACGTGTCGAATATAATATGATACTTTTGCATTCGAGGGAGGAGATACATCAAAGAGTAAGACAGCAAATCATGCATAAAAGTCTCGACACGTGTCGAATGTAATATGCAGAATTATGCAGAATCAGCAGAAATGGTTTCAGACGATTTCGGGAATGAGTTAGATAGAGATACCAAATCATGCATAAAAAGCGCGCTGTAAACTGCACAAAGTATCAAATCGTTGCAACGTGTTGCGGGGAAAAAGACATACTGCACTGACGATCATGGAAAAATTCGCGCAAGTAGAAAGCCAATTGTTGAATCAATCTACACAATTGATTTCGCAGGAAGAGTACCTTGCGTGGGAAAAACTGTGCAACGAGTGTATCGAATCGTTGGAAGAACAGAGCCGTGTGAAACGCCCGCGATTATCAATCGGTGTTCGGCAAGCGTTGGTTGCTCGAATCGCGCATCTCGAAGGGCTGAAACATTCATTGCGCGGCCGTTTCGTGCGCGAAGGTGCCGGACATTCTAAAATAGGACTTTTGTGGCGCGAAATAGACGCTGCGTTCGATAACCGCGTATTAACTGGTGTCGTGCTAAATTCAAACTATATCGAGCCGCGCAACTTCCTCCAAAATGCGGAGACCATTGTGCTGGAGCATGTGCAGAGCGCTTTGAGAAAACAGCGGAACCTCAAAGTGAACACGATGTTCAACGGCGAATTTGTGGCGGGTGACAAGCGTGCTTGTAAAAGTATCAACACCCGAAACTGCGAACTCTTCCACACATCCGATCTACAGGAGTGGTACCAACGATGCGTTATCGAACCCACCCTGGCATCGTTGGAAGAGTTCCAAGAACGCGATAGCGGATGGGCATTGACGAGAATCCTCCACCTCACTGTCAATGTCAATAAGTACAATCCGTTGCGCGCGGGATGCCGCTACAAGTTGCCGCGGGATTTATTGCTGAAGAAAGCTACGATCAGTATACAATCCGAGGACAACGCGTGTTTCGCGTGGGCAGTGGTTGCCGCTCTCCATCCTGCGGAAAGACACGTTGATCGCACAAGCTCATATCCGGACTATACATTGGTGCTAAATCTGCATGGCATTGAGTTTCCAATGTCCCTAGCACAGATTGGAAAATTTGAACGGCTCAACAACATCTCCGTCAACGTCTACCCCTTCGAGGAGGAGAAACGGTCGACGGTCTTTCCGCTGTGTCTCACCAATCAAAAGAGGGATCGGCATGTAAATTTGCTCTACACACCGAATCAAGAGCATGGCGATGTAGGGCACTTTGTGTGGATCAAGAACTTGTCCCGGTTGGTGAGCGCACAGCTGAGCAAGGAGAAGAAAAAAAAATTCATCTGCGATCGGTACGTATAGAAACTTGTGAAATATTGAAATGTTTCGCGAAAAAAAGAAATAAAAATAAATTTTTTTGTGTTTTTACAGATGCATGCACTACTTTAGCTCAACCGAGAAGTTGGAGGCGCATACAGTGGACTGTGGGCAGATGAACGACTGTGCCATCGTGCTGCCCAGCGAAGGCAAAAATTTGCTCAACTTTGACAACCACCGCATGAAGGAGCGACTTCCCTTTGTGGTATATGCAGATCTCGAGTGCATCATCGAAAAAACAGAGGACAGTCACCGAATGGGTGATACAGATAGTAAATTGCGCGCGTACCAGCGCCATAAAGTGCACAGTATTGTCTATTATATACATTCTTCGTACGATACATCACTGTCGACGTATCGATGTCGCCGCGACGCGGATTGCGTTTCGTGCTTCGTAGACGAACTTAAAAATTTTGCAAACTTCGCCAAACCCATCTTGACCAGTAATGTTCCCATGCTGGATTTAACCAACGAACAGTTGACGACATTTCGCGATGCAACACACTGTCATATTTGCAAAGAACCATTCGAGGCTAGCGATAAACGAGTCCGCGATCATTGCCATCTCTCCGGACGATTCAGAGGCCCGGCACATTCGGAGTGCAATTTAATTTATAAAAATGCCTTTTACATCCCCGTAGTTTTCCATAATTTATCCGGCTACGATTCACATTTCATTATCAAGGAAATAGCTACCGCTTTCGACGGTCACGTTGACGTATTGCCTATAACTAAAGAAAAGTATATTTCATTCACAAAAAATGTCGAAGATACGGCTGCTTCAGACTCGCGAAATTGTATTAAATTGCGATTCATCGATTCGTACAAATTTCTCAATACCCGTCTCGAAAAATTAGCGTCTTTTCTTAGCACAGATCGATTAAAAAATTTACGATCCCAATTTGAAACATTATCCACGGAGGATTTCAATTTACTAACGCGAAAGGGTGTCTTTCCGTACGAATACCTCGATTGCGCGAACAAGCTGCAGGATCCATGCTTACCGCCGCGCGAGTCATTCTACAGTTTGTTAACGGGTGAGACTGTATCCGAGACCGATTACGCGCACGTCGAGACTGTCTGGCAGCGTATCGGGATTAGAACCTTGGGCGAATACAGCGATTTGTATTTGAAAACAGATGTCTTGTTATTGGCAGATATTTTTGAAAATTTTCGCGAAAGTTGTATCAAGAGCTATGGATTAGATTCAGCGCATTATTATACTTTACCTGGTTTCACATGGGATGCAATGCTAAAACATACCAAAATTACATTCGAATTGTTCACCGACATCGATATGATTATGTTTATCAAACGCGGTATACGCGGGGGTTTAAGCCAATGTTCCGGAAGATACGCACATGCCAATAACAAGTACATGCCATCTTACGACGCATCGGAACAGTCATCGTACTTGATGTACTTTGACGTAAACAATTTGTATGGATGGGCAATGTGTCAGCCCCTGCCATACGCCAAATTTCAATGGGTCGAAGATGTTGCGAGTTTTAACGTGTCTTCGATCCCGGTCGATTCGCCCACGGGATAGATCTGGAGTATCCGCAACGTCTGCACGACGCTCACGCCGATCTACCGTTCTGTCCGACGCGTGCCAAACCACCGGGCAGCAGGCAGGACAAGTTACTCGCGACGGTATACGATAAGCAGCGTTACGTTATCCACTATCGCAATCTGCAGCAGTGCACGCGTCACGGTCTTCGTATTACAAAGATACACCGCGTGCTTCAATTCGCTCAATCCCCCTGGCTCCGCGATTACATTGAACTCAATACGCGGTTTAGAACACGCGCGACAAACGACTTTGAAAAAAATTTGTACAAATTGATGAACAACGCGGTATTCGGTAAAACCATGGAAAATGTACGAAACCACGTGAATGTAAAGCTATTGACACATTGGGAAGGGCGATATGGCGCGGAGGCAATGATCGCGAAACCGAATTTCCACAGCAGAAGTGTTTTTTCGGAAAATTTAATAGCTGTTGAATTGCGTAAACTCGAGGTAAAATTCAACAAACCGATATACGTGGGTATGTGCATTTTAGACATATCAAAAATTTGTTTGTACGAATTTCATCACGAGTACATGTCTCCCTTGCACGGACAAAATTGTAAAATTCTATACACGGACACAGACAGTCTCATTTATCACATTCGATGCGACGATATCTACGAGTCCATGAAACACAATATCGATAGACTGCATCTTTATGTACTGGCAGCTCATTTTGATTTCACATCTTTTCTTAATTTTGTAATTATTATTATTATCTTCTATGTTTTGTGATTTACATGTTTTCTTTGTATAAATAGCCATTATGAGTAATGGAATTTTAGCTGTGCATATGTAGTTGTGTCAGCTAAAGCGCAGTTGGAAAGCATCTTTATGTACTGGCAGTTCATTCTGATTTCACATCTTTTTTTAATTTTGTAATTATTATTATCTTCTATTTTTGTGATTTCATGTACTTGGCGTAATTTTTTTTACTTCATTGAAGTTTTTGAGGGGATCTCACTTCTTTTTTCAAAGATTAATTGTACTATTATTTGCAAATTCATATTCATACACACGTATTAATTGTTTATTTATCCTGAATGCATGGAAAATCTTCCAGACGATTAGATCGAAACATTTGCATCAAATGTTGACGCATTAGCGCATGATTGTACATTACTTTGTCTGGTAATTTATTGATGAATAATAATGAAACAGCAAATGCACTCGCAACAACTCCGCAATCCCGACTGTTAGGTTGAGCTTGTAGGGGAAGGTGGGACAAGATGGGGTAGTTAAGGTTTGATGATGAATAAAACAGGTTTTCATAATCAACTAATCATTTTTTTTTGTTTGAATCATTCTTTGGTAACAAGTCTTTCAGTTTAACTATGCACCAACCTAATCTCTATACAGGTTTTAATAGAAAATTTCAGAAAAAGTCCTTTCTCCCGATTGTTCGGTTGAATTTGTACATGTGGACATTTAATAAATTCTTCGTCGATTTTTCCGCCATGTTTGGTCAAAAAAGGGTATAACTTCTTAAGGTAAATTTTAATTTGTGCAAAATCTGTATGTGATCCTGATGAAATGAGGATGTTATAATTGCGGTGTTTCCACGTTTTCTTGATATATGAGTCGTTTGCTCTGTGATTGGCACGAGAATCAATTATTTTGGTCTAATTATTAGAAAAGAAGTATCATTTTCCTCGGTCCGTCTTACGTATGTAGTTTAAAACCATCCTGGAACAATAAGAAACTTTGATTTTTATATCTAGGTTTGTGAGGGGCATGATGGGTAACTGTCACTTTCATTACCCTGTCATACCCCTTCTCGTCTGACTATAATAATCATACATATGAACACTGCCCGAAACATTATTTACAAAAGCATAAAATAACACACGTACCTTATAGCCAGCTAAATTCTGCCTCAGAAACATATAATACATGGACTGGGGATCTTCTATATTATTATTAAATCACTGTCACAGGTCCTAAAAATAAGGAAAAAGTAAGAAAATCCCAATTAATGATAAGTGTTTACGGCGCACTGCAGCCTATCGAGTGATGTTTAGAACATAAGGCGCGTATGCAGCCAGTAAAGCTTACGCGGAATACTCGGAAAAGCGCAAAGCAGCTCAGCGAGTTTACTTTACTTATTTTTTGATTAAGGATAACTTCTACGTAAGTTTAACATCTACGAAAAGAAACCATGTGCCCTGCATTGCCGATCTATATGAATTATATGTATAGTACTTTGTGTACAGTCATGGTGCGCGAAGCAGCTTATGGCGCTGAACGTATTTAACATTGAACTGTATTAACAACCACAATTAACACCTTTCGAAGAAAAATATGTATGCATTTTTAGCATTTCGTGGCCAAGCTTGTTTTTCTACTCGTAAATCATCAACGGATACCCACGTTGTGCCCTTACCCCTTACCATACTAGTGTAATGACCATCGGAAATACTTTTACCGTGGTGGAAAATCGCTGCCTTAAGTTTGTAATAGTGATCTACCATTTGTATTTTAGTAGTAGGTATTGCTTTGATGTAGAAATTTTCTACTTTCGTTGTTCCATTACTATCGTGATCGAACAAATGTAATTTTGAAATAAGAATTTGTTTGGAAGCAGTTATATCGACTTTCTTCATTGTGTTTGAATTTGCATTATCACAATTATTGCACGGATCTTTCAGATTTTTCCATCCTGTGAAATTGTGTTTTATTATATCGTGAAATTCAAATGATTTTTTTTTTTACCATCTTTGGCAGTGCAAGATGTGTCACACAATTTGTACTAATAGTAGTACTTGTGTAATTACACGCTAAACATCTTAATACCGTTGTTATTTCGTGTTGTACTTCATTCTTAATAAGAATCTCATGATCACAAAGAGAGGTAATAAACTCAGCTGCATCATGCAGCTGATTGTAAGCGTATTTTTCTCCTGCGAATTGCCGTAATGATATTATGTTTGGATTTTGATCCGATTTATATTGGTCCATAAAGATTTTTATAATATGATCAGCTTTTTCAGTCGTTAATAAGTTTTCTCTTATGGATGAACAATATAACATGCATTGGATTGTGGCATTCGCATAACAAGACACACCATCAAAATTCGGGAGACCTCTTACGTAGTATTGAGTGATATCCACCATGTGATCATTAGTATTCTGACATTCAGATTCAGATACATTATAATTAGGTACCGCCCAAACAGCATCACAAACTTTGAGGATGCGTTTTTTAGAAATTGAAATAGTCATAAGATCAGGTCTATATTTTTTTCGCAATCTATTGTACTCTATTATAGCCGATTCTTGTGCCTTTACGGAAGATGGATCATAATTGATAAGATGCAATCCTTGTAATGTGGTCACCCGTGAAAGAGCAACGTAAATTTGTCCGCAAATAAGTATTGAATTACCTGCTTCTACGACAGCATTCTGCAAGCTTAGTCCCTGACTTTTGTGAATAGTTATACCATAGCTGAGGCAAATCGGAAATTGTTTTCTAATAACGAACGCTCTATCCATTACTTCAAATTTAACACTTACCCGTTCTATCATATGTTCTTGCCCCGTGGGTAATATAATTTTCAATTTTTCAACGTCATTATCAACACCTCGTGTAACTGAAACAAGTTTAGCAATGGTACCGTTGACAAGACCTAATGTAACATCAATATTTCTTCTAATCATGATTTGCACTCCTGTTTTAACAATTACGACTCTTGCAAGTCCCGCCGTTCGGGAGCTATCCTCGTCATTATTGTTTAGTACCTTTGACACCTTTTTTTTCAAATACGGTGCACAATTCGTTGTATCATGAGCAATCAAATGTATTTCTTCGGATGGAAATCGACTCAGCATTGCAGCGTTCAAAACATCACACTGAACACATGTGGGAAGTAAACACACCGTATTAGATCCTACATTAAGCATGTAATCACTTAATTCCTTTAATCGGTCATTACAATTTGTCGCTTTGAAATTTAATTTCCTCGTTTCTAAAAGCTTTGTATCCGAAGCGGTCACTACTCCAGTGCGAATTCTCGACAAGATCTCTTTGTAAATATTATCACCCTGCTGTCGCATGTTTATTCTCAATTCGTCATAGCTAAACAAGGCAGACCATAAATTATAAGAACCTAATCCTCCAACATTTTTCTCCATACTCTTATTAGATAATTGTATAAAAGCAGGTTCTTCGTGAACAGGAGGAAGTTGTAATAAGTCACCAAATAACAGAATTGGTATTTTTCCGAACCAAGCATCATCTGAATCTGCAGTATCAAATATTTCTGTAAGTCGTAGATGTATGAACAGGAAAGTTACGTTAGAAACCATCGATATTTCATCGATAATTACTAAAGCAACATTTTTTAATTGATCTCGTACAATTTGAAGGGCTGCATCGCTAAGATGCCTATACTGGGCTGTATGTCCATGTTCTACAGGTAATTGAAATAATCGGTGTATGGTAAGACCTTCGATATTAAAAGCTGCGATTCCAGTAGGAGCAGTTACTGCTGTGTCTTTTCCGATACTCTGCTTGATCCACTGTCTGATAGTTTTTATTAAAAAACTTTTCCCAGTGCCACCTTCTCCACTGACATAAAGTCTAAGAATGTTATCGTTAGACGTCAAGGACTTAGTAACTTTATCAAATATCCGCTTCTGATCATGGTTCAATTCCGAAATCATTTCTTGAAGATCACCACAGTCCAATTTTTTTTCCGTGTCTTTAAAGTCTTTCATGGCACCAACAGTTTCAATGGGGACACACTCTAAGGGGTGATCGCCTTGATCATTTTCTTCTTGTTCTACAGTATTCAACCCGTTCTTTTCAATTTCTTCCTTTATATGATCACGCGCTTCTCGAATATCCGTTATTCGTTCGTGATACTGAACTGCATCTGTCAATTGTGATGATTCTAGCGACAAAAAAGATTCCGCATATGTGTTAAATCCATTTTTCAATTCGTCGGTGTTTCTCCAAGGTTGGAATAATAATAATAATGAGAAATAATAATTCTCAGGTTGGGTTTGAACATTGTACTTATAATGATTGATAAGATATCCTCTTTGCCTTTTTTTCAAAAACAAAGATGCACGGATTTCATAGTATTCAGTTTTTTCAGACGGTCTAATTTTAGTAACGTCATACCACATAGCAAAATCGTACAGATGCATAGATTCTAATTCCTTGGGTCTGTTAGGATAGTGATCATCTATGAGGGATGGACAAAATATGTCTGTGGATTCACCTTCCAGATCCTCAATCTCTTTGCGAGTTTTCAATTTCCTACTTCTCAGTATATTTACATCTAACCATCTAATAGTAGTACTGGAGTCAGTGCCATACAATGATAATCCTAAAAGAGTATCAGCGCATTCAGGCGCTCCACATTCTCTATGATTTAGCATGCGCATTCCAAGGTTGCACAGCAGACTAGCTAATGACTTAGTAGAAGTGATTGCTGCCAAAGTGTCCGTAGCGTAACTTTTTTCCGGCTTTGACACGTACTTAGTACAGTAACATGTTACCAACCCTGTCTTTTCTCCAATATATTGTATATCCATGTTACCTGTCCAAACCGTGAGAACGGGAGCATTATAATCATTGATGCGTACTTCCTGTGTTGAACGTGGAAGATCATAGAGTCTACCTTTTGCTTTCAATTGTTTTCTAGCACCTATAGAAACAGCTACATCCCTTATTACCAAAGTATCTGTAACTGGACGTGGAAATGAAAATCTACATACTTTACGGAAGGAATTTTTAGTTTTTTTGTTGCGTAGACAATAGCTATTGCATTTATGCATTTGATGTGCAATTACACGACTATATAATTCTGGCGACACATGCGGTGAGGGCAATCTGCAAGTGACGTATTTCCTAATGAATCGTGCTACATCTTCCTTCGAAGATTTATCGATTATAGGAGCATCTTCAATCCAAATTAAAAGATGAAAATGTTGTGATCCTCTGCTTTGATATTCTCTGCGCCAAAAGTAATGTGTCACCTTGCCAATCGGATTGTCGGGCGAACAAATGAAATCCAGCATAGCGTGGAATGCATTATCTATAAATCGAGCAGTTGAAACAGGATCAGAAGCAATGAGTTCGTTCGGGGACATTTTAGCCACCGATGGGCCGTTTACTTCACGAAGATATTCTATTAAATCTGTCCATAGCCACTCACTTGGACTAAGCGTGAGGAACCATGTAGCTGGTCCATAATGGTGTATCATACAGTTCAAATCGTTTCTCGGTTTGCGCCAATACTGTGCTGTATTACGTAATCTGGAAAAAATAGTGTTCAAGTTCGTTTGTAGCTGATCTTTAGAGAGTTGCTCTAGAAAACCAGCAGCTGTGTATTTTTCACGTGGATTTACGACGTTCATTTTGTGAAAAATTCCAGCGTTCAATTGCCGCATATTGGTATCGTGTAATAAATGAAAAATATATTGCATGTTCAATCGAAATTGCGAATGCTTGGACATCAGTTTGGACTTAATGAATTCATGATCAGTCAAACGTACCAATCTTTCTTCATGCTGTCCATTCACCCCATAAGGATATAAATCTGGGAAACATTTCACATCTAAGTGTTCAGCACGATGGCCCAACGGAATGTCATGAACTTTAAGCATTTGATAGAGTGCGGTAGCAGATTCATTAACCCTTTTGTCATACATTGGATAAATCGTAAACTGATCATAATATGCATCAGATTGTGACATTTGCGTCAATAATGCACGTTTGATATTTTCATCGATATTAAGTATTTTACCGTCAACGTCCTCGATAACAACTTCTTCTTGAAATTCTGTATCTGGTAATTTGGCATTTAGCAATAAATCGTACGATTGTGGTAAAACAATTTCTGAGTACAGAGGATTATTGGCTTTCAACCATACTAAGGCATTCCATACTTTCTTCAAGTCAACTAACTTTTCCCAAACTATTTTAGATTTTGTTGGAATGCCTCGCACCAATATGTATAATTCATGATTTTGATTTAAAGGTTCAGTCGAAGGACAGATTTTTTTTAAATTTTCTTGTAACGGCAAAGGAAGGTGAAATGTTCTCCCCTTTACTTTTGGAAACATATGTTTATGTGGCATATTTTTACGCATTACTGTATCCATTCTCACAATCGTTTGAAACGGTTTAGCTCTTTGAATGAGAATTCGTTCGTAATCGTTCAACACTCCCCTACAGCACACTTTGTTGCAGGAACGTCTCAGTGACGTCGCGCTGCAACATTTGGAACGTTGCTCAAAATGTTCCCTGAAAGTTTCAAGCAAATTCCTATGTCCGCCTTGTGAAACATTGCAGGAGATATCTCTGGAACATTGTTTCGGAATTTTACAGCAATGTTTCGTGGAACGTTTCGGAGATTTTACAGGAATTTTTCGTGGAACGTTTCGGAGATCTTAGAGGAATTTTTCGTGGAACGTTTCGGAGATTTTACAGGAATTTTTCGTGGAACGTTTCGGAGATCTTAGAGGAATTTTTCGTGGAACGTTTCGGAGATTTTACAGGAATTTTTCGTGGAACGTTTCGGAGATCTTAGAGGAATTTTTCGTGGAACGTTTCGGAGATTTTACAGGAATTTTTCGTGGAACGTTTCGGAGATTTTACAGGAATTTTTCGTGGAACGTTTCGGAGATCTTAGAGGAATTTTTCGTGGAACGTTTCGGGAATCTTAGAGGAATTTTTTGTGGAACGTTTCGGAAAAATTGCAGGAATTATTCGTTCACCGTTTCGGGGATACTGCAGGAATTATTCCAGTTTCGGTAATATTACTAGGATCTTCCAAAAAAAGTTAAGGAAATATAAGGGAAAATTATTAAATTTTAACATATTTTAATTTATTAAACATATTTTATTCATTTGTGAAAAAGCATAATATCAATAATAATAATAATAATTATAGTAGTGGATTCGCAGGGGAGGGCTGCAGTACATTGTCAGGGGAGGGCTGCAGTGGATTCGCAGGGGAGGGCTGCAGTACATTATCAGGGGAGGGCTGCAGTGCGTTGGCAGGGGAGGGCTGCAGTGTGTCCTCGGGGAAGGGACTCTCCCCGCTGCAAGGCGGCTCACTTAGATATACATAGTTGAAGGCCTTATTCATGCGTATCTCTGCACGCGTGATTCGTGTTTTTGTCTGGGCCAGCCATTTAGAGGCCCCGAGTATTATACTCGTATCTGTACATTTATATTCGCTGTTGCTGCAAATAGCGTGTACAGATCCTGGGAAAATACATACATTTATTTTACAATTTTAAGTGCTAAAATGAGACAAAATAATGAAATTACATACCCAGTATTAACTGCACAATGTTTCGGAAATTCGCGAATGTTTTTTTTTCCTGCCATGCCAGCTGTACTGTTCAGCCACAGAATTATCAATCAATTTATTCATAACTGTGGCTGTAGTAATTGGCACGTTGCCTCCGCCGATCTTCTTCAGAAAATGAATCTATAAAATTGCATTAATAAATTATTTAAACCCCGAAAATTAGCTTCATTAAAAGCAGTGCTCATATAATGTTAATCACAGGATGGATGCATTGAATCAATGAAAAATAGCAATCACCATTACCATTACTTTAAATAATTGAACATTCCTCATTATAATATATATATATAAATGTTTCATGCTCTCCAAAATAAAGTCAAAGTTATACAGTATATGCATTATTACAACGAAACTGTTTGAAAAGCTTTTGGTTGTAGCACAGAAAGCAAAAAAGAGTGGCCCAAAATTGTGGGACAATCTCAAACATGCTATATCCCGATGCAAAAAGACATCGAAAAGTGCCGTGGTGGGGAGTGTTCGTGAGTGAAGTGTGCCGCTGAACGGCAACAACCCACCTTACAGTTTACACACATACTACGGCAGCTATTGGCCCGCCGCAGCATAGCGATCCTCTAGAGTCTATATAGACAGTGATCGGAACAACGTGTATCGTCGCTGATTGGTTGGTGCGATTTGGAGCAAAAGCGGAAGTAGACTGAGAAAGAAGCTGTAAAAAAGAAAGAGACAGAAAACTGATAGAAAGAGACAGAAATACCGATAGAAAGAGATAGAGTGAACGGTTAGGGTTATGCTTATTTCCGGTCTTGCTCCAAATTCTGACAAATGGCGGCGGTTATACCGATCACTTCCTGGAGAATCACTACTGGCTGTGCAGGCCTGCGGCGTAAAGGACTTTTCGATGTCTTTTAACATCGGGATATTGCATGTTCCGGATTGCCTCGCAATTTTCACCTGTATGTGCAGGAAAATCCCATCGCCGTACAATAGCATAAGTGCAGTGCAATGCATTTTACAAATTACAGGCATGTTGCTATTGTTTACAATATTCAAGTACTTCTCTTTAGATAATCCATATCTTCAAATCACTGCAATGCAGTAAGACAAACTAGCTGCTCAATATAAAAAGAAATAATGTAAATTTAAATTTTTCACTTCATGATACAACTAGAACATTTATTATTCTTACGTGACCGGAAAACGTACCATATTATTTAAAGTCGGTGGGTCTTGTAATTTTGATTTTAAATTGTGAAGATCTGTTTCGGTTTTCACCGGAAGGGAGAATTCGCTTGCATCGAATATTCGGTCACAATCATTGATATTATCGGTCCTGTGTGATATTTTTTCTTCAATTCGTTGCAATCGTTTCGTTAAATCGTTCATGCCCTCTGATGTCCTCATGGCATGTCCAATCATAAATTCCTGGAAATCTGAACAAAAATAAAAGAGGTTAATTAACATATATGATTTGTTAAGAATAATCAGATTTAGTCAATATTTTACCAAATGTTGGGTAGGTTTCTTTATTCACCGGCGATGCCGTTACTAGCTGCCGTACGTGGTCTTGTGACGGTAAAATAGGAAATTCATCTAAAATGGTGCATCTTTGTTTTTTCTTTGTCCTTGACGGCGTGGACGAACATGCAGGCGCTGGATTGAAACACGAAATTTATCATACAATTATCACCATGCTCATTGTCAAACAAATGTTCATGCGGGTGTCAAAAAATTGCGTGACATGTCGGAACATGCAATGACACATCGAAAAGTCCTTTAACGTTTTCTGATCTGAGCCTTAGTTCTCCACATATTAAAAGTTGAATATTAGCGGTACCTACAACTGGCGGGCCGCGCGCGTCAGCTGAACTCGCGGCAGCGTACGGTAAAGGACTTTTCGCTACCTGTTTGCATCAGGATATAGCATGTTCAGTGAAGTCCCGCAATTTTGGGATACCCTGAATATTATTTAATTTTTATTTACATAATAAATAATGAATTAATTATATAAAAATACCGTTTTCCACATCCACTTCGGAGACACCACAATGTTTGCCTTTGTTTTTCTTTTTTTTGGGCAATTCGGCGGTCAGCAGGTCTATATCGTGATCACGTTTCCTTTCCCGTTCTTTCTTTTTCATTCTTCGACTTTCTTCCTCAACCACGTCTGAATCCAGAATGGTGGAGGTGTCCATCGCCTTATCACGTATTTCGGTGGCCCGCGTATATGTATCTGACACAAATAATTCATTAATAAGTAACACCTTAAGTTATGCATATTGAGGTTCAATTAATAGAAATAATGCTTCAATGAAAAAAATTGACCTGCTGATCCAAACCACTTAAGAATTGCACATTTACTCCACTGATGGTGGGAATCATCCATTCCAGGTAAATCAGCTTGAATTATGATTTTGTTGAGTTTACATAAGCTCTTTATATACCCCGGCCAAGCACTTTCCGTTTTGTCTGGATTCATCCAGCAGGAGGGAATCACCTGGACACCATCGGCGAATTCAACAATCGAATATTTTTTCACCATTTTTCTAAATAAAAAATAATTGAGAATTTATTAAATAAATTACTCTGCACTTAATACTGATTATTGCAATATGACAGGTTTGTCTTTACCCTGATGTTACTCGTACTTACCGATAATGGAAGTGATTCCCAAGGTATACGTAGATCACTGTCGATACACCACACTAACTCGCGAAAAAACTAATAATGAAAAAAAATACAAAAAAAAACGCGAACTAGAAAAAGTATAAAACAAAATGGTATATATTCTAGAAAACACATTAACTATAAAATATTAAAAAGTTAAAAAAATGAAATATATATATTTTAAACAGAAACTACTACACTACCTATAAAAAGAATAATAAAAATTGAATATATATATATTTAAAAACAAACTAACACACTAACTGTAAAAAGAATAAAAAAATGGAATATATATATTTAAAAACACACACTAACTATAAAAAGAATAATAACAATGGAATATATGTATATTTAAAAACACAAACTAACACACTAACTATAAAACGACTAAGAAAAACACTATGTATATAAAAACAATATATGTAAAAACACGAACTAATACACTAACTGTAAAATATTGAAAAGTATAAAAAAAAATAAATATATATGTTAAAATGCAAAAATGTGGTGGAAAGCTAATATGGTTGCGATTCGACAGTTGACTTCGATCTGAAGAGCGATGGATCGCCCTTTCGAACGCGGTACGAGGGAGGGCGGAAGTCGAGTGACGTAGGAAGGAGTGGTAGAGGGGGAACAGTTTATATAGACATAAGGTGATATGAATTAATGAAACGAAAACTACCACATATAATTTAATGGGACTTTTAACATGCAACATGTTATTAGGTTCGACTCCACAGCTTCTTGTAACGCTAAAAAGAGTCACAGAAAGTTGTAACGGAAGTGACGCAGGGTCGACGATTCCGAGCCGCCAATGATGCGCGAGTGAGTGAACCAAAGAGGGAGCGAGAGGGGACGAAAGAGACGCCACGAGCAGGGTTGCCAGACAACATTATGCAGGACGCCGCTGACACACACATGACCACAACGCCTATAGGTGTTCGCCCTCTCGTAAATCGGTGTTCCTATACATAACGTTGTCTGGCAACCCTGTACACGAAGTCACCGTCAGTTACGAAAGCCAAATTTTCAGTACCAATATTACACTGTCCAACAAATTTTAACTTTTTTTCTGATTTGTAAGATTCAATAGCCGTCACTTATAGATTTTTGTGCGCTGAATACGAATCCGCACATCGTTGATCGCCATCACTCTCAGTTTTCGAGAAATTCTATTTAAAAAAAAAAATTTCAAGTTTAGAACATCATATGTGTTCAAACAGCAATAGTTATTCGTTTGCTTGTTTCGTCAAATTATGCTAGGAACCCTCGCGAATACAACAATCTAAGTTATTATTCAATTAAGATCATTTAAATATGTTTAAACAACGATTAAAGGGAGAAGGACACCCGAAATGCACGAATTTTTCCACATATCTTTCTATGTATTTCAAAAAGTAAGGGCCTAGGAGAAAATCTGACTACTCCGCGCGATGCAGCAGACATTTTTTATCCGAAAAACCATTAACAGAAGTGGTATAAAAAAACCCTTTTCTTTTCAATACAGAAATGATAGAGTTGGGCAAAACGTGCGGCGCCGACAGTGGTAGTCAATGGCGGTGGGCGCCATCGTTCCCGCTGTTACCCCCGAGACTACCACTGTTTATATATAGAGAAAAACTATTTTCAAGTTTTACGTAAAGGAGTTTTATCCACGCATTCGCTGCTACTTAATTGCCTATAACTAAGTACAATATAGGTTGAACATTTTGGCAAATATATTTTCTTGTATGCGTGTTGTGTGTCACTGGGCGAGTTAGGGTCGTTGGTAAAACACGATGCATCACCACGGGGCCCAGCGACCCGCACAGCAACTGAAAACGCCAATTTTAGAATTATACGACTCTTGGAAAACCCCACGTTTCCCGACCGCGAAAGTCAGGGGCGTCTTAAGCGGGGGTGCAATAGCTGCGCGGCACCTGGGCGGCTGTGCCTAGGCGACCCCTACTCACACAGGCTCGTCCCTGTATGCAAAATTAGGCAATTGCATAGGGCGTACAGTTGACAAGAGGCGGAAAATGGTGCTTTCATTGTTGCTATTTTTTAAAATAAAGTTTTACATGAAATATTACAAGTTGTATTATAAATGTTTTAAGGTACAAATAAAAATTCAAAGTAACGAGAGGAAAAACGTGAAATTAATATAATATTATAATAATATTATAAAAATGAAGTGCGGAAGTTGGGAAGTTCGCCTGTGGCGCAAGAAAGGCTCGAGCCGGACCTTTCGCCCACCCTCGTGCGGCGTGTGATCCATCGGCCATCACTCCTTAGATCGAAGTAAACTGTCCAGCTACAACCATCTTCACCACGTTTTTTCTGTTTTCATATATATATTTCATCTTTTTATACTTTTTAATATTTTATAGTTAGCGTGTTAGTTTGTGTTTTAATATATATATATATATATTGCATATTTCTTATTCTTTTTATAGTTAGCGTGTTAGTTTGTGTTTTAATATATATATATATTGCATATTTCTTATTCTTTTTATAGTTAGTGAGTTAGTTTGTGTTTTTAAATATATATACTTCATTTTTTCATTGTTTTTTTAAGTTTCGCGTGTTAGATTGTTGTATAAAACAGCGCACTTCGAATACCGTCGAAATCACTTTCATCATCGGTAAGTACGAGTTCCATCAGGATATATGTATTTATATGAATAAGCCGAACAAGAAGTCTCGTAGAACTTAGAAGTGAATAAGGAAAGTGTTTTCATGTAACTAACATATAAGGGAAGTTCGGGAAACCTGAAATTCATAAAATAACGAACTTTGTGTGCATAGAGTACTTATAAATAAAATGATTCAAAATTTCGACCGAAGTAATTTTTAATTTAAAGAATAAATGACTCTCCAACCGACTTGTGTTCCGCACGTCGAATACGTTGCGGAAATTTGTTAAAAGTGAACGCAGTTTTCTCGTGATAGAATTATTTCCTTGATAATGGTCTCAATATTGACCGAAACGTTGGAAATTATATCATTAAATTTGCAAAACAACTTTTAGTCAATTGACCGAACCTACGCGCCGATAACATTTATTCTTTAAAATAGAGTACTTATGTATAGAGTACTCTACACCAGGGGTGTGCGGGTATCCGACTTTTCGGGCTCGGGACGGGCCGGAAACTGTCGGGCGAGATCGGGCGAGAACCTCGGGATCTCGAGCTATACGATAGTATCGAGACCCGCCCGATCTTGCCCGAAACTTTGCCGACCCGTCCCGAGGGCCGGGAGCCAGAGCCTCGGGACGATCCGCACACCCCTACTCTACACTTGCACACAAAGTGCATTATTTACTGAATTTCCGGGTTGCCGAAGTTCCCTTATGCTAGTTAAAAAAAAACCCTTTCCTTATTCACTTCTGCGAGTCTTTTTGTACGGATTATTAATAAATACAAAAACACACTATAATACGAACAGGCACTTTTCAATAAATTCTCATTATTTTTAGCGGAAAAGTACAAAAAATTCTGACATTACTGCGTGCACTACTTTCCAATTCCTGACGTGCATTGTCCAGTCCGTCCATTGTGTTTCAACATCTGGTAAGTACCACTGATGGTAGATCATCTGAAGCTGTATATACTTTTTAATAAATTGTTATAATTATTTTTCATTCCTGTATGTTCAGGTTATTATGGCGGACCAAAACCGTATCAGGAAGAACTATAGTCTATGTTCTGATAGACACAAAAGAAGACTAGTCCGCCAATATGTGAGACGTATTAAAGGCCAAACCGGACAAGGCAGTGGTGCAGAATTACTAATTAATGAGTTGATTCCTACCCAATCACATTCCTTGCAATGTGAAAATTTCGACCCATATGTACATATATCGGACAATGAAGGAAATTGTTCGCAGGAAGAGTATGAATCTTGTAATGAAGTACTTATTGAAAGTGAAGCAGAAGAAGAAGAAGTTGATCCATTATTGGATGAAAATAATGAGTACTATCATTGTATACAGGATCATGACTCATCCAGTGATGAGTCAGGGACTGACCTTGACTGTAATGAACCCCAGAGCCCTGTATTAAGATCGGATTTGTCTAACTGGGCCCTGAGAAATAATATCACCCATAAAGCGATCAATGAATTATTGAAAATATTTTTGTCCTATATCCCGAAATGTTTATTGCCAAAAGATGCCAGGACATTACTACATACACCACGTACAACTAATTGTACCGAAATACAAGGGGGAGAGTATTTACACTTTGGTGTAGAAAGCATTTTAAATTGTTATGCTGAAATGTACGTTCAGGAAAAGATTACCGTGCAACGAATCAATCTATCATTAAACATTGATGGCTTGCCGGTGTCAAGGGCCTCCTCCAGCAGTTTCTGGCCCATATTAATAGCTGAAGATATATTCAAACGAATAAAGATCGTTGGGATATATTATGGGCACAGCAAAGCCAATTCGTCAAACGAGATGTTGTCGAAATTCATCGATGAAATAACGTTTTTTATAAACAATGGATTTGTGTATGACAATAAGGAATTTTCTGTGACACTGTCAAAAATTATTCTTGATGCCCCAGCAAAATCCTTCGTACTTTACACAAAAGGCCATACTGGCTTTTCGAGCTGTTCGAAGTGTCGTATTGTTGGAAAATCAATTGAGAGGACTACTTGTTTTCCATACACTGAAGTCCCTGATACACTTCGAACAGACGAAGATTTTGTACAACAAAATGACGAAAATTATCATAAAGGTACGACATCTCTCTTGAAAGTTCCAGGCATTGGATTAGTTACTAATGTGGCCCTAGATTATATGCATCTAGTTTGCCTGGGGATCATGAAAAAGCTGTTGCTACTATGGTTGAATGGGCCATTAAGCGTCAGAATTGGTGGACAAGCTGCAAACTCCATATCACAAAATCTAATGTTTATGGCGAACTATGTGCCGCGCGAGTTTTCAAGGAAGCCAAGAAGTTTGGCGGACATTAAATATTGGAAGGCTACGGAATTTCGCCAATTTTTGCTGTATACAGGCCCTGTTGTGCTGAAGCCTGTACTACGAAAACCGATTTATCGTCATTTTTTAACTCTCCACGTGGCGGTGACTTTATTAGTTAGCCCTAATTTAATTACAAGTGAATCAAATATAAAATATGCTGAGGAGTTATTGAAATATTTTGTGAAACATTTCGCTTCATTATATGGCAAACAATTCATTTCCCACAATGTACATAATTTATTGCATTTATGCAATGAGGTTAGAAATTTTGGTGTATTAGACAATTTTAGTGCATTTAACTTCGAAAACTTTTTAGCAACATTGAAAAAGTCTTTACGGAAAGCGGAAAAGCCATTGCAGCAATTGGCAAGACGCTATGGTGAACAGGAGAGGGGCTCTGTTCAGAAATCGTCAACAACTTTGGGAAAATTTATTTGTAAACGAGCGCATAACAAGGGACCACTACTGCCCACTTTTCTCGCTGCAACAGTAATACAATATAAAAGATTGGAAACACATGCGTATTATATAAATTGTGATGACAATCGCAACAATTGTTTCATGCTGAAAGATGAAACGATTGTGCGAATTGTAAATGTAATAAAAATAGAGACGGGAGACATTTATAATATAATAGGCCACACACGACAAATAGCTAGTGATAAGTTATATAAGAAACCCTGTCCATCTTCATTCCTAAAAATTTTTTCTGTTGGTGAAGAGACAGAACGATTATATTCTTGGCCGATATCGGAAATATTATGTAAAATGTTGGTTATTAAAAAAAACCAAAAACAAGACTATGTTCTACCATTGCGACATACGCATACTTAAAGGCGCAAACACTGTTATAGCGACGTGAAATGCTCGCCTTTAACACGTTGTGTGCTATCTGGGTAATTGTCTGTATTAATTTAAAAAAAATTGTTGCGGTTAATAAGTGTATTTCATGTGTATAATATATATAGAGACGCGTGTGAGTGTGTACGCATGAATGTGTTTGCGCGCATTTATATATCAATTGAATGAACTTACTTCTTAATTTTTGCATAACTGGTTTTACCATTAATGTCATATTAAATCAGGTTATTGCATGTTTTAAAAATATTTACCTATCTACTGCATATTATAAATAAAATAATAATTTTGTGATTTTAGAATAATGATGTTGTTCATGTATTGTACAGAATATAATTCCTACGTGGTATAAATAAGGTGTGTTTTTCTGCATCCCCTATTTCCATGTTCAGTTAATATTTCCATTAAAATTTCTTAACGAATCACTAAACACAGATTGGATACACTGGTGATGGGGACACTGGCAGTACTTTGGACATCTAATATTTCTTTTTTACAAATATCTTTTGTCGCTGTTTACACTTTAACACTTTGCTTCGACCGTATATAGTTATAATTAAGTAATGTTATTAATTATTAATATCACATACTTTCCATGGTCGCCTATGTTCCCCCGGAGGTTTCCTGTGGTATTTAAGACTGTATTCCTATTTTTTTTTATTTCACGAACGCTCCGCGTCAATCCGTTTTATGTACGAATGTTGCCTGAACGGCCCACGGTGCCGTTCCTGCAACGTTCGTCAAGAATACAGACTTCTAAATTTACACTTGTATTAGATGCCCCAATTCAAGGACAGTGTTAAACTGTAAACAGCGACAAAGGATATTTGTAAAAAAGAAATATTAGATGTCACAAGCACTGCCAGTGTCTTTACTATTGCCATTTAATCTATTGTTCATAACAAAAACGTCCCGTGATGTCGAGAGTAAATTTAGAAGTCCGTATTATTGGCGAACGTTGCAGGAACGGCACCGTGGGCCGTTCAGGCAACATTCGTACATAAAACGGATTGACGCGGAGCGTTCGTGAAATACAAACACACGGAATACAGTCTTAAATACCACAGGAAACCTCCGGGCGACCATAGGCGACCATGGAAAGTAGGTGATATTAATAATTAATAACATTACTTAATTATAACTATATACGGTCGAAGCAAAGTGTGAAACTGTAAACAGCGACAAAGGATATTTGTGAAAAAGAAATATTAGATGTCCCAAGTACTGCCAGTGTCTCTACTATTGCCATTTAGTCTATTGTTCATAACAAAAAACGTCCCGCGATGTCGAGGGTAAATTTAGAAGTCTATATTACTGGCGATCGCTGCAGGAACGTCACCGTGGGCCGTTCAGGCAACATTCAAACATAAAACGGATTGATGCGGAGCGTACGTGAAATGCAAACACACGGAATACAGTCTTAAATACCACAGGAAACCTCCGGTGGAACATAGGCGACCATGGAAAGTAGGTGATATTAATAATTAATAACATTACTTAATTATAACTATACGGTTCAAGGAAGGTGTTAAACTGTAAACAGCAACAAAAGATATTTGTAAAAAAGAAATATTAGGTGTCCAAAGTACTGCCAGTGTCTCTACTATTGCCATTTAGTCTATTGTTCATAACAAAAAACGTCCCGCGATGTCGAGGGTAAATTTAGAAGTCTATATTACTGGCGATCGCTGCAGGAACGTCACCGTGGGCCGTTCAGGCAACATTCAAACATAAAACGGATTGATGCGGAGCGTACGTGAAATGCAAACACACGGAATACAGTCTTAAATACCACAGGAAACCTCCGGAGGAACATAGGCGACCATGGAAAGTATGTGATATTAATAATAAATAACATATAGTAATCGGGCACAATGGTCCAAATAGGACTGAGCGCCCGGAAAACGCCCAATTTATATTATAATAGTAACTATAGTTGTAATTAAGTAATGTACGGTAATAATAACTATAGTTATAATTAAGTAATGTTATTAATTATTAATGTCACATACTTTCCATGGTCGCCTATGTTCCTCCGGAGGTTTCCTGTGGTATTTAAGACTGTATTACGTGTGTTTGCATTACACGTACGCTCCGCGTCAATCCGTTTTATGTTTGAATGTTGCCTGAACGGCCCACGGTGACGTTCCTGCAGCGTTCGCCAGTAATATAGACTTCTAAATTTACCCTCGACATCGCGGGACGTTTTTTGTTATGAACAATAGATTAAATGGCAATAGTAGAGACACTGGCAGTACTTTGGACATCTAATATTTCTTTTTTACAAATATCTTTTGTCGCTGTTTACACTTTAACACTTTGCTTCGACCGTATATAGTTATAATTAAGTAATGTTATTAATTATTAATATCACATACTTTCCATGGTCGCCTATGTTCCCCCGGAGGTTTCCTGTGATATTTAAGACTGTATTCCTATTTTTTTTTATTTCACGAACGCTCCGCGTCAATCCGTTTTATGTACGAATGTTGCCTGAACGGCCCACGGTGCCGTTCCTGCAACGTTCGTCAAGAATACAGACTTCTAAATTTACACTTGTATTAGATGCCCCAATTCAAGGACAGTGTTAAACTGTAAACAGCGACAAAGGATATTTGTAAAAAAGAAATATTAGATGTCACAAGCACTGCCAGTGTTTTTACTATTGCCATTTAATCTATTGTTCATAACAAAAACGTCCCGTGATGTCGAGAGTAAATTTAGAAGTCCGTATTATTGGCGAACGTTGCAGGAACGGCACCGTGGGCCGTTCAGGCAACATTCGTACATAAAACGGATTGACGCGGAGCGTTCGTGAAATACAAACACACGGAATACAGTCTTAAATACCACAGGAAACCTCCGGAGGAACATAGGCGACCATGGAAAGTATGTGATATTAATAATAAATAACATATAGTAATAGTAACTATAGTTGTAATTAAGTAATGTACGGTAATAATA
The DNA here is from genome assembly GCA_963971345.1 of Andrena flavipes. Lineage (NCBI taxonomy): Eukaryota > Metazoa > Arthropoda > Insecta > Hymenoptera > Andrenidae > Andrena > Andrena flavipes. Next base: position 21,004,075 of record OZ020481.1, on the reverse strand, counting down.
ACTATAGTTATAATTAAGTAATGTTATTAATTATTAATGTCACATACTTTCCATGGTCGCCTATGTTCCTCCGGAGGTTTCCTGTGGTATTTAAGACTGTATTACGTGTGTTTGCATTACACGTACGCTCCGCGTCAATCCGTTTTATGTTTGAATGTTGCCTGAACGGCCCACGGTGACGTTCCTGCAGCGTTCGCCAGTAATATAGACTTCTAAATTTACCCTCGACATCGCGGGACGTTTTTTGTTATGAACAATAGATTAAATGGCAATAGTAGAGACACTGGCAGTACTTTGGACATCTAATATTTCTTTTTTACAAATATCTTTTGTCGCTGTTTACACTTTAACACTTTGCTTCGACCGTATATAGTTATAATTAAGTAATGTTATTAATTATTAATATCACATACTTTCCATGGTCGCCTATGTTCCCCCGGAGGTTTCCTGTGATATTTAAGACTGTATTCCTATTTTTTTTTATTTCACGAACGCTCCGCGTCAATCCGTTTTATGTACGAATGTTGCCTGAACGGCCCACGGTGCCGTTCCTGCAACGTTCGTCAAGAATACAGACTTCTAAATTTACACTTGTATTAGATGCCCCAATTCAAGGACAGTGTTAAACTGTAAACAGCGACAAAGGATATTTGTAAAAAAGAAATATTAGATGTCACAAGCACTGCCAGTGTCTTTACTATTGCCATTTAATCTATTGTTCATAACAAAAACGTCCCGTGATGTCGAGAGTAAATTTAGAAGTCCGTATTATTGGCGAACGTTGCAGGAACGGCACCGTGGGCCGTTCAGGCAACATTCGTACATAAAACGGATTGACGCGGAGCGTTCGTGAAATACAAACACACGGAATACAGTCTTAAATACCACAGGAAACCTCCGGAGGAACATAGGCGACCATGGAAAGTATGTGATATTAATAATAAATAACATATAGTAATAGTAACTATAGTTGTAATTAAGTAATGTACGGTAATAATAACTATAGTTATAATTAAGTAATGTTATTAATTATTAATGTCACATACTTTCCATGGTCGCCTATGTTCCTCCGGAGGTTTCCTGTGGTATTTAAGACTGTATTACGTGTGTTTGCATTACACGTACGCTCCGCGTCAATCCGTTTTATGTTTGAATGTTGCCTGAACGGCCCACGGTGACGTTCCTGCAGCGTTCGCCAGTAATATAGACTTCTAAATTTACCCTCGACATCGCGGGACGTTTTTTGTTATGAACAATAGATTAAATGGCAATAGTAGAGACACTGGCAGTACTTTGGACATCTAATATTTCTTTTTTACAAATATCTTTTGTCGCTGTTTACACTTTAACACTTTGCTTCGACCGTATATAGTTATAATTAAGTAATGTTATTAATTATTAATATCACATACTTTCCATGGTCGCCTATGTTCCCCCGGAGGTTTCCTGTGATATTTAAGACTGTATTCCTATTTTTTTTTATTTCACGAACGCTCCGCGTCAATCCGTTTTATGTACGAATGTTGCCTGAACGGCCCACGGTGCCGTTCCTGCAACGTTCGTCAAGAATACAGACTTCTAAATTTACACTTGTATTAGATGCCCCAATTCAAGGACAGTGTTAAACTGTAAACAGCGACAAAGGATATTTGTAAAAAAGAAATATTAGATGTCACAAGCACTGCCAGTGTCTTTACTATTGCCATTTAATCTATTGTTCATAACAAAAACGTCCCGTGATGTCGAGAGTAAATTTAGAAGTCCGTATTATTGGCGAACGTTGCAGGAACGGCACCGTGGGCCGTTCAGGCAACATTCGTACATAAAACGGATTGACGCGGAGCGTTCGTGAAATACAAACACACGGAATACAGTCTTAAATACCACAGGAAACCTCCGGGCGACCATAGGCGACCATGGAAAGTAGGTGATATTAATAATTAATAACATTACTTAATTATAACTATATACGGTCGAAGCAAAGTGTGAAACTGTAAACAGCGACAAAGGATATTTGTGAAAAAGAAATATTAGATGTCCCAAGTACTGCCAGTGTCTCTACTATTGCCATTTAGTCTATTGTTCATAACAAAAAACGTCCCGCGATGTCGAGGGTAAATTTAGAAGTCTATATTACTGGCGATCGCTGCAGGAACGTCACCGTGGGCCGTTCAGGCAACATTCAAACATAAAACGGATTGATGCGGAGCGTACGTGAAATGCAAACACACGGAATACAGTCTTAAATACCACAGGAAACCTCCGGTGGAACATAGGCGACCATGGAAAGTAGGTGATATTAATAATTAATAACATTACTTAATTATAACTATACGGTTCAAGGAAGGTGTTAAACTGTAAACAGCAACAAAAGATATTTGTAAAAAAGAAATATTAGATGTCCAAAGTACTGCCAGTGTCTCTACTATTGCCATTTAGTCTATTGTTCATAACAAAAAACGTCCCGCGATGTCGAGGGTAAATTTAGAAGTCTATATTACTGGCGATCGCTGCAGGAACGTCACCGTGGGCCGTTCAGGCAACATTCAAACATAAAACGGATTGATGCGGAGCGTACGTGAAATGCAAACACACGGAATACAGTCTTAAATACCACAGGAAACCTCCGGAGGAACATAGGCGACCATGGAAAGTATGTGATATTAATAATAAATAACATATAGTAATCGGGCACAATGGTCCAAATAGGACTGAGCGCCCGGAAAACGCCCAATTTATATTATAATAGTAACTATAGTTGTAATTAAGTAATGTACGGTAATAATAACTATAGTTATAATTAAGTAATGTTATTAATTATTAATGTCACATACTTTCCATGGTCGCCTATGTTCCTCCGGAGGTTTCCTGTGGTATTTAAGACTGTATTACGTGTGTTTGCATTACACGTACGCTCCGCGTCAATCCGTTTTATGTTTGAATGTTGCCTGAACGGCCCACGGTGACGTTCCTGCAGCGTTCGCCAGTAATATAGACTTCTAAATTTACCCTCGACATCGCGGGACGTTTTTTGTTATGAACAATAGATTAAATGGCAATAGTAGAGACACTGGCAGTACTTTGGACATCTAATATTTCTTTTTTACAAATATCTTTTGCCGCTGTTTACACTTTAACACTTTGCTTCGACCGTATATAGTTATAATTAAGTAATGTTATTAATTATTAATATCACATACTTTCCATGGTCGCCTATGTTCCCCCGGAGGTTTCCTGTGATATTTAAGACTGTATTCCTATTTTTTTTTATTTCACGAACGCTCCGCGTCAATCCGTTTTATGTACGAATGTTGCCTGAACGGCCCACGGTGCCGTTCCTGCAACGTTCGTCAAGAATACAGACTTCTAAATTTACACTTGTATTAGATGCCCCAATTCAAGGACAGTGTTAAACTGTAAACAGCGACAAAGGATATTTGTAAAAAAGAAATATTAGATGTCACAAGCAATGCCAGTGTCTTTACTATTGCCATTTAATCTATTGTTCATAACAAAAACGTCCCGCGATGTCGAGAGTAAATTTAGAAGTCCGTATTATTGGCGAACGTTGCAGGAACGGCACCGTGGGCCGTTCAGGCAACATTCGTACATAAAACGGATTGACGCGGAGCGTTCGTGAAATACAAACACACGGAATACAGTCTTAAATACCACAGGAAACCTCCGGGCGACCATAGGCGACCATGGAAAGTATGTGATATTAATAATTAATAACATTACTTAATTATAACTATATACGGTCGAAGCAAAGTGTGAAACTGTAAACAGCGACAAAGGATATTTGTGAAAAAGAAATATTAGATGTCCCAAGTACTGCCAGTGTCTCTACTATTGCCATTTAGTCTATTGTTCATAACAAAAAACGTCCCGCGATGTCGTGGGTAAATTTAGAAGTCTATATTACTGGCGAACGCTGCAGGAACGTCACCGTGGGCCGTTCAGGCAACATTCAAACATAAAACGGATTGATGCGGAGCGTACGTGAAATGCAAACACACGGAATACAGTCTTAAATACCACAGGAAACCTCCGGTGGAACATAGGCGACCATGGAAAGTAGGTGATATTAATAATAAATAACATTTCTTAATTATAACTATACGGTTCAAGGAAGGTGTTAAACTCTAAACAGCAACAAAAGATATTTGTAAAAAAGAAATATTAGATGTCCAAAGTACTGCCAGTGTCTCTACTATTGCCATTTAGTCTATTGTTCATAACAAAAAACGTCCCGCAGTAGTAAGGCAAGGGGGATTCCAACTCACTTTTTTGTATCATATTACATTCCCCCCCCTCCCCCTCGGCGGAGGGAAACATGGACGCGGGACCTGCGGGGAGAGGAAGGCCGCTTGCGCGCGCACGTGCCGCGGAGTGGGGGAAGCCGCGATGATGGAGGGGATTAGTCCGGGCCGAGCCACCGCGGAGACCTGACCCACCCCCGAAAATTTTTTAGACCTAACCGATGCTGGGGACGACCTTGGCCCACCCCGAAAACTTTTTCAAACCCCAGGCCCATCCCCGAAAATTTAACCGGAGGGAAGTGAATGACCCCCCGAAATTTTTTTTCCAAACCATTATGAAGCGGATGATGTTTCGGGCGATGTCGGCATTTTACAAACCGTGTCTTCGGAGGAGGGAAAGAGACAGAGCATTTTTTAATTCGGAGGAGAGAGAGAGAGCACTACATAGCGTCGTCGCAGCGTCTCGCGCGATCGCGCGTAACTCGAATCCTCTGGAGCGACCGTGCGGGGTGACGTCATTTTCACGGCGCGATGAACGAAGTAGAATTATGCGACGTCAGCAGAAATGTTTCCCCCCAACGCAGAGAGAGAAATAATAATTATTTAAACGTAGAATCTTAAAATTATGCGGCGAGGAGGATGACGGGTAAATAAAATGGGGGACAGAATATACGTTTAGAAGTAGAATAATACAGCGTCAGCAGAATGTTTTTCCACAGCGCAGAGAAATAATAATTACGAAACGTCGAATCTTAATATTAGGCGGCGAGGAGGAAGACGGGTAAATAAATTTGAGAAATAATATGTGTTTAATAATATATTGTTACATAAAAAAATAAAAGAAAAAAGAAATAGTAAATATATAATAATAAAATAAAAAAAGAAAAAAGAAAAAATATAATAAAATAAAAAAATATAAAAAAAATAAAAAATTATGGCGATGGTGGTGGTGGCGGTGACGGCGATGGTTGTGGCGAGGGAGACAGCGGTCGCCGCAAAGGCCCCATTTGGTTGCGCTGACCAGGTATCCAGAGGCGCAACGCGGGGCCAATGGCAGCATTCGGCTGCGCCTCTAAGATTTGAGCCAACCACCCCATGTAAAGCATCGGATCTTCCTAGAACACAAACGTCAATATATAACACTAGCACGTGAATAAAGATCAAACGCACAAAACAGTGTAGTGTACTACACACTTGCGGAGGCGGTGGCGGCGGCGATGGCGGTGGCGATGGCGGTGGCGACGGCGACGGCGAACGAGGTGGCGATGGTGGTGGCGAGCCCCAGACATCTAGCCATTCTGGCGATGGTGTGGTATACGAACCCACGATTTAATATTGACTTGAACGTCTGATTTTTAATCTCGCTCGATTTAAAAGGTTAAACGCGATAAATGTCAAAATATTGTTATGTACATACCTCGGGGGCAATCCTTTGTAATCCCATTATACAAAATCACTGTACTTTACACTTTAAAGCTTTGAAGACAACTGGTCTCGCTGCATCTCCTGACTCTCGCATGCAAAAAACCCCTCCCATCTTGAAATCGAGAAGTGCGTAGGTTTGCAAAAGTAAGATGTTGTTGTTCTCCACCTTCTTCTTCGCTGACCATCCTCTCCTTATTCACACGCATCTTCTTTCCCTTCTTCTTTGACACATCATTCGACTAGACTGTATCACTTGATCGTATATCGAACGGTATCAAACGGCTTTGAACGGGTTTCGAACGGGTATCGAACGGGTATCTAACGGTTTTGAACGGGTATTGAACGCGAATCGAACGGTATCGAACGGTTTTGAACGGGTATCAAACGGTATTGAACGGGTTTTGAACGGGTATTGAACGCGAATCGAACGCCGTCGAACGGGTGTCGAACGGGTATCGAACGGCTTTGAACGGGTATTGAACGCGAATCGAACGGTATCGAACGGGTATCGAACGGCATTGAACGCGAATCGAACGGGTGTCGAACGGGTATCGAACGGTTTTGAACGGGTATTGAACGCGAATCGAACGGTTTTGAACGGGTATTGAACGCGAATCGAACGGTATCGAACGGGTATCGAACGGTTTTGAACGGGTATTGAACGCGAATCGAACGCTGCCGAACGGTTTTGAACGGGTATTGAACGCGAATCGAACGGTATCGAACGGGTGTCGAACGGGTATCGAACGGGTTTGAACGGGTATCGAACGGGGTTTGAACGGGTATCGAACGGGGTTTGAACGGGTATTGAACGGGTATTGAACGCGAATCGAACGGTTTCCCACATAATAATTACAACTATCGTCTTAATCTAGCGTACATGTAGGAAGTTGGGGAGGGTGAAGAAAAAAACATTTATGCATTAAAATTGATTATATTTTATTTAAGCATTTCTCTCTGGCGTTGCGCGATTGCATGTAATTTGAGCCCCACCTTCAAAGCTAAAAGTCTCGACACGTGCTGAATGTAATATGATATCTGTGGAAGCGTGGAATCTTAGAAAATAGGTGTCAGCAGAAATTGCATCGAATGATTTTGTGCGCTAATTGGTCATACGCATGAATCATGGAACGAATTATGCGATATCAGCAGAAATTACCTCGGGGGAGAGGGTACGTCAAAAGAGATACCAAATCATGCATAAAAGCGCGCTCCAAAGTGCACAAAGCCTCAAATCGTTGCAACGTGTTGCGAGGAAAAAGACATTTACATTTACGACCATGGGAGAATTCGAGCACATAACCCACCAATTGCTGGATCAATCCGCGCGATTGATTTCGCGGGAAGAGTACCTCGCGTGGGAAGAACGGTGCAACGAGTGTATCGAATCGTTGGAAGAACAGAGCCGTGTGAAACGCCCGCGATTATCGATCGGTGTTCGGCAATCGTTGGTTGCTCGAATCGTACAGCTCGAAGGGCTGAAACATTCGTTGCGCGGCCGTTTCGTGCGCGAAGGTGCCGGACATTCTAGCATAGGACTTTTGTGGCGCGAAATAGACGCTGCGTTCGATAACCGCGTATTAACTGGTGCCGTGCTAAATTCAAACTATATCGAGCCGCGCAACTTCCTCCAAGATGCGGGGATCATTGTGCTGGAGCATGTGCGGGGCGCTTTGAGGAAACAGCGGAACCTCAAAGTGAACACGGTGTTCAACGGCGAATTTGTGGCGGATGACAAGCGTGCTTGTAAAAGCATCAACACCCGAAACTGCGAACTCTTCCGCACATCCGATCTGCAGGAGTGGTACCAGCGATGCGTTATCGAACCCACCCTGGCATCGCTGGAAGAGTTCCAGGAACGTGATAGCGGATGGGCATTGACGAGAATCCTCAACCTCACAGTCAATGTCAATAAGTACAATCCGCTGCGCGCGGGATGCCGCTACAAGTTGCCGCAGGATTTATTGCTGAAGAACGCAACGATTAGTGTACAATCCCCGGACAATGCGTGTTTCGCGTGGGCAGTGGTCGCCGCTCTTCATCCTGCGGAGAGAAATACCGTTCGCCCAAGCTCATATCCGCCCTATACATTGGTGCTAAATCTCCAGGGCATTGAGTTTCCAATGTCTCTAGCACAGATTAGGAAGTTTGAACGGCTCAACGACATCTCCATCAACGTGTACAGCTTCGAGGAGGAGAAACGGTCGACGATCTTTCCGTTGCACCTCACCAGCCAAAAGAGGAATCAACACGTCAACCTGCTGTACACGCCGAATCAAGAGCATGGTGATGTAGGGCACTTTGTGTGGATCAAAAACTTGTCCCGACTCGTGAGCACGCAGTTGAGCAGACACAAGGAAAAGAAATTCATCTGCGATCGGTATGTATATAAACTTGTGAAATATTGAAATGTCTCGCGAAATAAATTAAATAAAAAATTGTGTTTACAGATGCATGCACTACTTTAGCTCAACCGAGAAGCTGGAGGCGCATACAGTGGACTGTGGGCAAATGAACGACTGCGCCATTCTGCTGCCCAGCGAAGGCAAAAATTTGCTAAACTTTGACAACCACCGCATGAAGGAGCGACTTCCCTTCGTGGTATATGCAGATCTCGAGTGCATCATCGAGAAAACAGAGGACAGTCACCGAGTGGGTGATACAGACAATAAATTACACGCGTACCAGCACCACAAAGTGCATAGCATTGCCTATTATATGCATTGTTCGTACAATACATCACTGTCGACGTATCGATGTCGCCGCGACGCGGATTGCGTTTCGTGGTTCGCAGACGAACTTAAAAATTTTGCAAACATCGCCAAACCCATCTTGACCAGTAATGTTCCCATGCTGGATTTAACCAACGAACAGTTGACGACATTTCGCGATGCAACACACTGTCATATTTGCGAAGAACCATTCGAGGCTAGCGATAAACGAGTCCGCGATCATTGCCATCTCTCCGGACGATTCAGAGGCCCGGCACATTCGGAGTGTAATTTAAATTATAAAAATGCGTTTTACATCCCCGTAGTTTTCCATAATTTATCCGGTTACGATTCACATTTTATTATCAAGGAAATAGCTACCGCTTTCGAAGGCAGCGTTGACGTATTGCCTATAACTAAAGAAAAGTATATTTCATTCACAAAAAATGTCGAAGATACGGCTGACTCAGACTCGCGAAATTATATTAAATTGCGATTCATCGATTCGTACAAATTTCTCAATACCAGTCTCAACAAATTAGCATCTTTTCTCAGCGCAGATCAATTAAAAATTTTACGATCCCAATTTGAAACATTATCCACCGAGGATTTCAATTTATTGACGCGAAAGGGTGTCTTTCCGTACGAATACCTCGATTGCGCGAACAAGCTGCAGGATCCATGCTTACCGCCGCGCGAGTCATTCCACAGGTTGTTAACGGGTGAGACTGTATCCGAGAGCGATTACGCACACGCCGAGACAGTCTGGCAGCGTTTCGGGATCAGAACCTTGGGCGAATACAGCGACTTGTATTTGAAAACAGATGTCTTGTTATTGGCAGATATTTTTGAAAATTTTCGCGAAAGTTGTATCAAGAGTTACGGACTAGATTCAGCGCATTATTATACTTTACCTGGTTTCACCTGGGATGCAATGCTAAAACATACCAAAATTACATTCGAATTGCTCACAGACGTCGACATGGTTATGTTTGTCGAACGCGGTATACGCGGGGGTTTAAGCCAATGTTCCGGAAGATACGCACATGCCAATAACAAGTACATGCCATCTTACGACGCATCGGAACAGTCATCGTACTTGATGTACTTTGACGTGAACAATTTGTATGGATGGGCAATGTGTCAACCCCTACCATACGCCAAATTTCAATGGGTTGAAGATGTTGCGAGCTTTAACGTGTCTTCGATCCCGGTCGATTCGCCCACGGGGTACATTCTCGAGGTAGATCTGGAATATCCGCAAAGTCTGCACGACGCTCACGCCGATCTACCGTTCTGCCCGACGCGTGCCAAACCACCCGGCAGCAGGCAGGACAAATTACTCGCGACGGTATACGATAAGCAGCGTTACGTTATCCACTATCGCAACCTGCAGCAGTGCACGCGTCACGGTCTTCGTATTACAAAGATACACCGCGTGCTTCAATTCGCTCAATCCCCCTGGCTCCGCGATTACATCGAACTCAATACACGGTTCAGAACAAGCGCGACAAACGATTTTGAGAAAAATTTGTACAAATTGATGAACAACGCGGTATTCGGCAAAACTATGGAAAATGTACGAAACCACGTGGACGTAAAGCTTTTGACACATTGGGAAGGGCGATATGGCGCGGAGGCAATGATCGCGAAGCCGAATTTCCACAGCAGAAGTGTTTTTTCGGAAAATTTAATAGCTGTTGAATTGCGTAAACTCGAGGTGAAATTCAACAAACCGATATACGTGGGTATGTGTATTCTAGACCTATCAAAAATTTGTTTGTACGAATTTCATCACGAGTACATGTCTCCCAAGCACGGATCAAAATGTAAAATTCTATACACCGATACAGACAGCCTCATTTATCACATTCGGTGCGACGATATCTACGAGTCCATGAAACGCAATATCGATAGATTCGACACGAGCGATTATCCTACCGACAATCCATATAATATGCCACGTGTAAATAAGAAGGTTCCAGGGCTGATGAAGGATGAAAATAACGGTGCGATAATGACCGAATTCGTAGGTCTTAGAGCGAAAATGTATGCGCTTCGCGTAGACGGTAAAAAAGATACGAAAAAGGCGAAAGGCGTCAAGACCAACGTCATAGCCAGAACGATAACTTTCGACGACTACGCGAAGTGTTTGCATAAGGAGATCGAAATGATTCGCAGACAATCGTGCATACGGTCTAAATTGCACAAAGTGTACACCATTTCGGAGTCTAAAATCGCTCTAAGTCCGTACGACGACAAGCGGTATATCGTACCCGATTCGACCGACACTCTGCCCTGGGGACATTATAATATACCGTTGTAAAATAGAAATTGTATTCCCATGTATAGAAATTATTATAAATAGCGAAATTATTGCATAAAAATTGTTCATACATATATAGAAATTATAAATGGTGGAATTAACGTGTTAAAATAAAAAATTGTTCACACATGTATATGTATAATTATATTTATTTATTATTTTACAATACATTATTTTTATTTATCCAAGAATTGTGTGATTTATCAAACCCCAGCCACTTGACGTACACCTTATCCCCCTTTCTACGCAACACTTTTTCCACTAGATATACATCAGGATCGGTGACGCGTTGCAGCTCGTGTTCATAGAATCCTCCGGCAACGGGTTTTCCACAGGAATCGACCAACAGATAGGTCGCGGGATTAGTTGTCGGTACTTTGGCTATCTTGAACACCTCCGTTGTCCAATTCGGCGTATAGCCTTTATCGAAGATGGTTTTAAATTTGCTCACGCGCACAAAATCGCCCAACTTGAATCTCGCCGGAGCAGCGATCTTTATGTTGTTGTATACGGTGGCTAGCAGCTTATCGGCGATCGCAGGGGTAACATCGCAAGGACGCATTCCGATGGTTCTATGTTTTCGCGCGTTATACTCTGCGAGCAGACGCGGTAGCGAATCGGTCCATCTATAGGTTCCATTCAACGTAAACAGTTTCCACATATTGTTCTTCAACGTTCGATTGAAACGTTCCACGACGGAGGCCTTCATCACCGAATACGTAGAATAATGATTAATGTCATGCTTTGTCATGAGTTTCTGCACATCGGCGTTGTAAAATTCTTTTCCTTGATCGGTTTGTAAATTTTTAGGATATCGATCTCTAAATATCTTTGCAAACGCTTTGGTCACCTCAGCGCCACTTTTAGTCTTGAGCGGCAACGCCCATGCATACTCGCGATTCAACCAGGGTCACCACTACATACTCACCGTCATCGATGTGTTGAGCAAGTATGCATGGGCGTTGCCGCTCAAGACTAAAAGTGGCGCTGAGGTGACCAAAGCGTTTGCAAAGATATTTAGAGATCGATATCCTAAAAATTTACAAACCGATCAAGGAAAAGAATTTTACAACGCCGATGTGCAGAAACTCATGACAAAGCATGACATTAATCATTATTCTACGTATTCGGTGATGAAGGCCTCCGTCGTGGAACGTTTCAATCGAACGTTGAAGAACAATATGTGGAAACTGTTTACGTTGAATGGAACCTATAGATGGACCGATTCGCTACCGCGTCTGCTCGCAGAGTATAACGCGCGAAAACATAGAACCATCGGAATGCGTCCTTGCGATGTTACCCCTGCGATCGCCGATAAGCTGCTAGCCACCGTATACAACAACATAAAGATCGCTGCTCCGGCGAGATTCAAGTTGGGCGATTTTGTGCGCGTGAGCAAATTTAAAACCATCTTCGATAAAGGCTATACGCCGAATTGGACAACGGAGGTGTTCAAGATAGCCAAAGTACCGACAACTAATCCCGCGACCTATCTGTTGGTCGATTCCTGTGGAAAACCCGTTGCCGGAGGATTCTATGAACACGAGCTGCAACGCGTCACCGGTCCTGATGTATATCTAGTGGAAAAAGTGTTGCGTAGAAAGGGGGATAAGGTGTACGTCAAGTGGCTGGGGTTTGATAAATCACACAATTCTTGGATAAATAAAAATAATGTATTGTAAAATAATAAATAAATATAATTATACATATACATGTGTGAACAATTTTTTATTTTAACACGTTAATTCCACCATTTATAATTTCTATATATGTATGAACAATTTTTATGCAATAATTTCGCTATTTATAATAATTTCTATACATGGGAATACAATTTCTATTTTACAACGGTATATTATAATGTCCCCAGGGCAGAGTGTCGGTCGAATCGGGTACGATATACCGCTTGTCGTCGTACGGACTTAGAGCGATTTTAGACTCCGAAATGGTGTACACTTTGTGCAATTTAGACCGTATGCACGATTGTCTGCGAATCATTTCGATCTCCTTATGCAAACACTTCGCGTAGTCGTCGAAAGTTATCGTTCTGGCTATGACGTTGGTCTTGACGCCTTTCGCCTTTTTCGTATCTTTTTTACCGTCTACGCGAAGCGCATACATTTTCGCTCTAAGACCTACGAATTCGGTCATTATCGCACCGTTATTTTCGTCCTTCATCAGCCCTGGAACCTTCTTATTTACACGTGGCATATTATATGGATTGTCGGTAGGATAATCGCTCGTGTCGAATCTATCGATATTGCGTTTCATGGACTCGTAGATATCGTCGCACCGAATGTGATAAATGAGGCTGTCTGTATCGGTGTATAGAATTTTACATTTTGATCCGTGCTTGGGAGACATGTACTCGTGATGAAATTCGTACAAACAAATTTTTGATAGGTCTAGAATACACATACCCACGTATATCGGTTTGTTGAATTTCACCTCGAGTTTACGCAATTCAACAGCTATTAAATTTTCCGAAAAAACACTTCTGCTGTGGAAATTCGGCTTCGCGATCATTGCCTCCGCGCCATATCGCCCTTCCCAATGTGTCAAAAGCTTTACGTCCACGTGGTTTCGTACATTTTCCATAGTTTTGCCGAATACCGCGTTGTTCATCAATTTGTACAAATTTTTCTCAAAATCGTTTGTCGCGCTTGTTCTGAACCGTGTATTGAGTTCGATGTAATCGCGGAGCCAGGGGGATTGAGCGAATTGAAGCACGCGGTGTATCTTTGTAATACGAAGACCGTGACGCGTGCACTGCTGCAGGTTGCGATAGTGGATAACGTAACGCTGCTTATCGTATACCGTCGCGAGTAATTTGTCCTGCCTGCTGCCGGGTGGTTTGGCACGCGTCGGGCAGAACGGTAGATCGGCGTGAGCGTCGTGCAGACTTTGCGGATATTCCAGATCTACCTCGAGAATGTACCCCGTGGGCGAATCGACCGGGATCGAAGACACGTTAAAGCTCGCAACATCTTCAACCCATTGAAATTTGGCGTATGGTAGGGGTTGACACATTGCCCATCCATACAAATTGTTCACGTCAAAGTACATCAAGTACGATGACTGTTCCGATGCGTCGTAAGATGGCATGTACTTGTTATTGGCATGTGCGTATCTTCCGGAACATTGGCTTAAACCCCCGCGTATACCGCGTTCGACAAACATAACCATGTCGACGTCTGTGAGCAATTCGAATGTAATTTTGGTATGTTTTAGCATTGCATCCCAGGTGAAACCAGGTAAAGTATAATAATGCGCTGAATCTAGTCCGTAACTCTTGATACAACTTTCGCGAAAATTTTCAAAAATATCTGCCAATAACAAGACATCTGTTTTCAAATACAAGTCGCTGTATTCGCCCAAGGTTCTGATCCCGAAACGCTGCCAGACTGTCTCGGCGTGTGCGTAATCGCTCTCGGATACAGTCTCACCCGTTAACAACCTGTGGAATGACTCGCGCGGCGGTAAGCATGGATCCTGCAGCTTGTTCGCGCAATCGAGGTATTCGTACGGAAAGACACCCTTTCGCGTCAATAAATTGAAATCCTCGGTGGATAATGTTTCAAATTGGGATCGTAAAATTTTTAATTGATCTGCGCTGAGAAAAGATGCTAATTTGTTGAGACTGGTATTGAGAAATTTGTACGAATCGATGAATCGCAATTTAATATAATTTCGCGAGTCTGAGTCAGCCGTATCTTCGACATTTTTTGTGAATGAAATATACTTTTCTTTAGTTATAGGCAATACGTCAACGCTGCCTTCGAAAGCGGTAGCTATTTCCTTGATAATAAAATGTGAATCGTAACCGGATAAATTATGGAAAACTACGGGGATGTAAAACGCATTTTTATAATTTAAATTACACTCCGAATGTGCCGGGCCTCTGAATCGTCCGGAGAGATGGCAATGATCGCGGACTCGTTTATCGCTAGCCTCGAATGGTTCTTCGCAAATATGACAGTGTGTTGCATCGCGAAATGTCGTCAACTGTTCGTTGGTTAAATCCAGCATGGGAACATTACTGGTCAAGATGGGTTTGGCGATGTTTGCAAAATTTTTAAGTTCGTCTGCGAACCACGAAACGCAATCCGCGTCGCGGCGACATCGATACGTCGACAGTGATGTATTGTACGAACAATGCATATAATAGGCAATGCTATGCACTTTGTGGTGCTGGTACGCGTGTAATTTATTGTCTGTATCACCCACTCGGTGACTGTCCTCTGTTTTCTCGATGATGCACTCGAGATCTGCATATACCACGAAGGGAAGTCGCTCCTTCATGCGGTGGTTGTCAAAGTTTAGCAAATTTTTGCCTTCGCTGGGCAGCAGAATGGCGCAGTCGTTCATTTGCCCACAGTCCACTGTATGCGCCTCCAGCTTCTCGGTTGAGCTAAAGTAGTGCATGCATCTGTAAACACAATTTTTTATTTAATTTATTTCGCGAGACATTTCAATATTTCACAAGTTTATATACATACCGATCGCAGATGAATTTCTTTTCCTTGTGTCTGCTCAACTGCGTGCTCACGAGTCGGGACAAGTTTTTGATCCACACAAAGTGCCCTACATCACCATGCTCTTGATTCGGCGTGTACAGCAGGTTGACGTGTTGATTCCTCTTTTGGCTGGTGAGGTGCAACGGAAAGATCGTCGACCGTTTCTCCTCCTCGAAGCTGTACACGTTGATGGAGATGTCGTTGAGCCGTTCAAACTTCCTAATCTGTGCTAGAGACATTGGAAACTCAATGCCCTGGAGATTTAGCACCAATGTATAGGGCGGATATGAGCTTGGGCGAACGGTATTTCTCTCCGCAGGATGAAGAGCGGCGACCACTGCCCACGCGAAACACGCATTGTCCGGGGATTGTACACTAATCGTTGCGTTCTTCAGCAATAAATCCTGCGGCAACTTGTAGCGGCATCCCGCGCGCAGCGGATTGTACTTATTGACATTGACTGTGAGGTTGAGGATTCTCGTCAATGCCCATCCGCTATCACGTTCCTGGAACTCTTCCAGCGATGCCAGGGTGGGTTCGATAACGCATCGCTGGTACCACTCCTGCAGATCGGATGTGCGGAAGAGTTCGCAGTTTCGGGTGTTGATGCTTTTACAAGCACGCTTGTCATCCGCCACAAATTCGCCGTTGAACACCGTGTTCACTTTGAGGTTCCGCTGTTTCCTCAAAGCGCCCCGCACATGCTCCAGCACAATGATCCCCGCATCTTGGAGGAAGTTGCGCGGCTCGATATAGTTTGAATTTAGCACGGCACCAGTTAATACGCGGTTATCGAACGCAGCGTCTATTTCGCGCCACAAAAGTCCTATGCTAGAATGTCCGGCACCTTCGCGCACGAAACGGCCGCGCAACGAATGTTTCAGCCCTTCGAGCTGTACGATTCGAGCAACCAACGATTGCCGAACACCGATCGATAATCGCGGGCGTTTCACACGGCTCTGTTCTTCCAACGATTCGATACACTCGTTGCACCGTTCTTCCCACGCGAGGTACTCTTCCCGCGAAATCAATCGCGCGGATTGATCCAGCAATTGGTGGGTTATGTGCTCGAATTCTCCCATGGTCGTAAATGTAAATGTCTTTTTCCTCGCAACACGTTGCAACGATTTGAGGCTTTGTGCACTTTGGAGCGCGCTTTTATGCATGATTTGGTATCTCTTTTGACGTACCCTCTCCCCCGAGGTAATTTCTGCTGATATCGCATAATTCGTTCCATGATTCATGCGTATGACCAATTAGCGCACAAAATCATTCGATGCAATTTCTGCTGACACCTATTTTCTAAGATTCCACGCTTCCACAGATATCATATTACATTCAGCACGTGTCGAGACTTTTAGCTTTGAAGGTGGGGCTCAAATTACATGCAATCGCGCAACGCCAGAGAGAAATGCTTAAATAAAATATAATCAATTTTAATGCATAAATGTTTTTTTCTTCACCCTCCCCAACTTCCTACATGTACGCTAGATTAAGACGATAGTTGTAATTATTATGTGGGAAACCGTTCGATTCGCGTTCAATACCCGTTCAATACCCGTTCAAACCCCGTTCGATACCCGTTCAAACCCCGTTCGATACCCGTTCAAACCCGTTCGATACCCGTTCGACACCCGTTCGATACCGTTCGATTCGCGTTCAATACCCGTTCAAAACCGTTCGGCAGCGTTCGATTCGCGTTCAATACCCGTTCAAAACCGTTCGATACCCGTTCGATACCGTTCGATTCGCGTTCAATACCCGTTCAAAACCGTTCGATTCGCGTTCAATACCCGTTCAAAACCGTTCGATACCCGTTCGACACCCGTTCGATTCGCGTTCAATGCCGTTCGATACCCGTTCGATACCGTTCGATTCGCGTTCAATACCCGTTCAAAGCCGTTCGATACCCGTTCGACACCCGTTCGACGGCGTTCGATTCGCGTTCAATACCCGTTCAAAACCCGTTCAATACCGTTTGATACCCGTTCAAAACCGTTCGATACCGTTCGATTCGCGTTCAATACCCGTTCAAAACCGTTAGATACCCGTTCGATACCCGTTCGAAACCCGTTCAAAGCCGTTTGATACCGTTCGATATACGATCAAGTGATACAGTCTAGTCGAATGATGTGTCAAAGAAGAAGGGAAAGAAGATGCGTGTGAATAAGGAGAGGATGGTCAGCGAAGAAGAAGGTGGAGAACAACAACATCTTACTTTTGCAAACCTACGCACTTCTCGATTTCAAGATGGGAGGGGTTTTTTGCATGCGAGAGTCAGGAGATGCAGCGAGACCAGTTGTCTTCAAAGCTTTAAAGTGTAAAGTACAGTGATTTTGTATAATGGGATTACAAAGGATTGCCCCCGAGGTATGTACATAACAATATTTTGACATTTATCGCGTTTAACCTTTTAAATCGAGCGAGATTAAAAATCAGACGTTCAAGTCAATATTAAATCGTGGGTTCGTATACCACACCATCGCCAGAATGGCTAGATGTCTGGGGCTCGCCACCACCATCGCCACCTCGTTCGCCGTCGCCGTCGCCACCGCCATCGCCACCGCCATCGCCGCCGCCACCGCCTCCGCAAGTGTGTAGTACACTACACTGTTTTGTGCGTTTGATCTTTATTCACGTGCTAGTGTTATATATTGACGTTTGTGTTCTAGGAAGATCCGATGCTTTACATGGGGTGGTTGGCTCAAATCTTAGAGGCGCAGCCGAATGCTGCCATTGGCCCCGCGTTGCGCCTCTGGATACCTGGTCAGCGCAACCAAATGGGGCCTTTGCGGCGACCGCTGTCTCCCTCGCCACAACCATCGCCGTCACCGCCACCACCACCATCGCCATAATTTTTTATTTTTTTTATATTTTTTTATTTTATTATATTTTTTCTTTTTTCTTTTTTTATTTTATTATTATATATTTACTATTTCTTTTTTCTTTTATTTTTTTATGTAACAATATATTATTAAACACATATTATTTCTCAAATTTATTTACCCGTCTTCCTCCTCGCCGCCTAATATTAAGATTCGACGTTTCGTAATTATTATTTCTCTGCGCTGTGGAAAAACATTCTGCTGACGCTGTATTATTCTACTTCTAAACGTATATTCTGTCCCCCATTTTATTTACCCGTCATCCTCCTCGCCGCATAATTTTAAGATTCTACGTTTAAATAATTATTATTTCTCTCTCTGCGTTGGGGGGAAACATTTCTGCTGACGTCGCATAATTCTACTTCGTTCATCGCGCCGTGAAAATGACGTCACCCCGCACGGTCGCTCCAGAGGATTCGAGTTACGCGCGATCGCGCGAGACGCTGCGACGACGCTATGTAGTGCTCTCTCTCTCTCCTCCGAATTAAAAAATGCTCTGTCTCTTTCCCTCCTCCGAAGACACGGTTTGTAAAATGCCGACATCGCCCGAAACATCATCCGCTTCATAATGGTTTGGAAAAAAAATTTCGGGGGGTCATTCACTTCCCTCCGGTTAAATTTTCGGGGATGGGCCTGGGGTTTGAAAAAGTTTTCGGGGTGGGCCAAGGTCGTCCCCAGCATCGGTTAGGTCTAAAAAATTTTCGGGGGTGGGTCAGGTCTCCGCGGTGGCTCGGCCCGGACTAATCCCCTCCATCATCGCGGCTTCCCCCACTCCGCGGCACGTGCGCGCGCAAGCGGCCTTCCTCTCCCCGCAGGTCCCGCGTCCATGTTTCCCTCCGCCGAGGGGGAGGGGGGGGGGGAATGTAATATGATACAAAAAAGTGAGTTGGAATCCCCCTTGCCTTACTACTTCCCGCGATGTCGAGGGTAAATTTAGAAGTCTATATTACTGGCGAACGCTGCAGGAACGTCACCGTGGGCCGTTCAGGCAACATTCAAACATAAAACGGATTGATGCGGAGCGTACGTGAAATGCAAACACACGGAATACAGTCTTAAATACCACAGGAAACCTCCGGTGGAACATAGGCGACCATGGAAAGTATGTGATATTAATAATAAATAACATATAGTAATAGTAACTATAGTTGTAATTAAGTAATGTACGGTAATAATAACTATAGTTATAATTAAGTAATGTTATTAATTATTAATATCACATACTTTCCATGGTCGCCTATGGTCGCCCGGAGGTTTCCTGTGGTATTTAAGACTGTAGTCCGTGGGTTTGTATTTCACGAACGCTCCGCGTCAATTCGTTTTATGTGCGAATGTTGCCTGAACGGCCCACGGGGCCATTCCTACAGCGTTCGCCAATAATACGGACTTCTAAATTTACACTCGACATCGCGGGACGTTTTTGTTATGAACAATAGATTAAATGGCAATAGTAGAGACACTGGCAGTACTTTGGACATCTAATATTTCTTTTTTACAAATATCTTTTGTTGCTGTTTAGAGTTTAACACCTTCCTTGAACCGTATAGTTATAATTAAGAAATGTTATTAATTATTAATATCACCTACTTTCCATGATCGCCTATGTTCCTCCGGAGGTTTCCTGTGGTATTTAAGACTGTAGTCCGTGGGTTTACATTTCAGGAACTCTTTGCGTAGGATGAGGAGTGAAAATATGTAAGTCCATATTCCACGGCAATGTGTGCGCAATATTTCGGGAGTATTGTACTGCAGTATGTGCGCAATATTCCACGCTAGTTTGTGCGCAATATTCCGGGCGTATTGTACGGCAGTATGTGCGCAATATTCTACGGCAATGTGTGCGCAATATTCCGGGAATATTGTACGGCAGTATATACGCAATATTTCACGGTAATGTGTGCGCAATATTCCAGAAACATTGCACAAACGCGGCCATTGTAATATTCCACGGCAATGTGTGCGCAATATTCCTGGATTATTGTAACGCACTATGTGCGCAATATTCCACGGCAATGTGTGCGCAATATTCCAGAAACATTGCACAAACGTGTCCATTGCAATATTCCACGGCAATACTTCTACAATGTTGCAGTAATATTGCAATGCAACCTGCAACCAAACGGTAACATTGTGATGTTTAGCAACGTTTGTGCAACGTTCCTGCAACTAAGTGTGCTGTAGGGGTTGCTATTTCTGGAATTGAACGTACATCAAGCTGATTTAAAATACATTTTGGTGGTATGGAATCGTTGCGAATTTTATCGTGACAATATCGGCAAATAAAATGCATGTCACCAACTTTGTATCCAATATGATTTAACAATGTTTGCATTACATTTCCCTTATATGTTCTTTTAGAAATATCAAACTTAAGAACCTCTCTTTTAAAACAGAGTTTCTCGCAGGAAACACACGGAATGCGTGGTGTGTCCATAGACCGCTTTGTGAAAGCTCTAAATGCTAAATAATATCGAGATATAATCTCTTCTTCGTTCAGGCTTATGTCAGTATTATTTTTTTGTAACGCTTCAGCTTCTTTCCGAGCTTGCAGTGTTATTCGTTCAAGTGTTTCAAGGTCATTATCGTTTAAGGCTTTGTCTAAATTATGTAATTGGTCTTTATAAATGCTCGCTATTTTGTATATCATTCTCTTCAAATGTCGTAAATCCGGAAAGTGAGGTGCCAAAATCTCAATGGCTAAAAAATTGGACTTACATACTTTAGGGTTTATGTAACAACCATGAGAAAGACCAAGTTTTTCAGCATGCGTTTTATTAGAACAGCTACTGATATGGTTGTTCAACTTATGTACCTTTTTTAATGAGCATTCTAACAATCGTTTGAAGAAATCCTGTAAATTATTCAGAATTTCAACATCTTTTGTTTTACAAAGATAACTACAATGCCACGCTTGTGTCTTCTTCTTCGATTGCAATACAGGTAGAACGTTTATAGCTTTCCCTTCCGAATTCAGTATGATTGATTCAGAACCAGTGAAAGTATGGTACGAACTTTCCGCATAATATGATTCTGAAGAAGATGTATGTCCGGATTGTCCACACAAAGCATTAATCCTGTCATCAACTTCTAAACATTCTGCTGCGCGCGTTAAGGAAACTTCCACTTTTTCTTTACAATCTTTTAACAGTTTCCTGATTTTCAAAATGTACTTTTGCCGAATATGAAAACACCATTTTATTATACGCTCAGCTTCCAATCTACTTGCTTCTCCGGACGGCATGCTAATAATTTTTGAAAGTTTTCTGATATAAGTTTCTTTATTATTTTTGGTTGCTATATTGTTGCTTGTTACAGCAATATAACGATACTTTTTTATTATTTGCAAAACAGCACGACGTTTTGCTACTTTATTATAATCATCTCCTTTACGTATTTCATGATAATACACCTTCCGCTTTTTGGACATAACTTCTTTATTTAGCTGATAAAATTTTTTTCGCTTTCCGCATATCACTTCTTTATTTGCGTCATACTGCATTTTTTTATTTGTTAATATACCTTCTTTGTGTGCGATATAATATTCATAATTAGAAAGTTTTTTGTCTTTCTCGCCTTTTTTACAATCTTTGCCTTTTTTCATATTCCACTCCTCTTTCTTTGCTTTATAAACAGCTTTTCTTTTTAAACTAATTTCCTCTTTATTCCTTTTATAATAATCAGACACGTATTTCGTCCTATTTCTTGGTAGATATACTTTTTTACACTCTTTGCCTTGTTTCGTGTTACACTCCCCTTTCTTTTTTTTATTGACAGCTTTTTTTAAATTAATTTCCTCTTTATGTTTATTATAATAATCAGACATGTATTTCGTCCTATTTCTTGGTAGATATACATTGCTGATTTTTTGCTTCGCAACTAATGGGGAATCTGTCTGAATTACATTTTTTGTATATATGGTGCCTTCTTTGTCAATATCACTAAGTACTACATTTTGAAGTGGGGATATTTTATTATCTGTTTCGGTAGTAATGTAACTTTTACCGATTTTAAATGCAGGATCCTTTCCACAAGAAGGATTTTTATTAATTGTACTACCAATTGCAGATTCACATTCTTGCACAGAACGTGTTAATTGTTGATTCTGATTGCTTGGAAAATGTTCAATACTATTAGATTGAAACATTTGGAGCAAATGTTGTCGCATCAACGCATGTTTGTACGTTACTTTGGCTGGTAATATATTGAATAATAACGAGACAGCAAATGCAATCGCAAAAACTCCGCAATCCCGAGTGTTAGGTTGAGTTTGTACACGTGGAAATTCAATAAATTCTTCGTCAATTGTACCGTCATGTTTGTTCAAAAAAAGGTATAACTTCTCAAGAAAAATTTTATGATGATTATGCAATTTCGAGAAATTAAGAGAATAATAAATATAAACTCTTCTTTCATCATGTTTATAGAAGCTACAAACCCAATGTCCCCCTGCATTCCTTCCAATTTTTTCGCTTTGGTGCAAAATCTGTATATGATCCTGATATTCAGGAACTGGTTGAATTGTATCAGGCAATTGAATTCTCCACGTCTCGCGTGGTTTATAATTAGAGTTAGCTTCTAATAATTTATGAAAATATTCGATATGATCATCTGTTAACCATTCGCCATTAATGATAATTTGCACATTATTAACACTGAGCGGTAAGATATTAATACTACGATTAATTACAGACGTGACGAATTATACTTTTATTTATATATATATATATATATAATATATAATATAAGATGATTTGGTTATGATATATATAAGCGTAGCGGTTATATGCGCTCGCGGATGACCAACTTTATTGAAAGTGGTTATACTCGAGATAAAGCGCACTGCAGCCTATCGAGTGATGTCGTAAGATAAGGCGCGTAAGTATGCAGCCAATAAAGTTTACTCGGAATAGCGCACAGCAGCTACTTGAGTGTACTTTATGTATATTTGGAATACTCCAACCTATAAAAAAACGAGAAATTTGTAATAAACACTAATATCATACGTATTATTATAAATAAATGTAAAGGTCACTTACCAAATATAATATTTTTACTTTTGTTTCTCTTACTAGCCGTTACTAGTCGTTCTTCCAAGGGTCTTGATACTAAAAAGATACATATTTCTTTAAAAAAATTAGCAAAAATCTGCGCAGACTATTATTTAACACGTGTAATGAAACAACAATAACCTATTCGTTAAAAATATGTTCGTTTCATTATGCGTACAGCTTAATTAACAATAATGTCTGTATACATGTAATGAAACAATAACCTATTCGTTAAAAATATATTTGTTTCATTATGCGTATGCACGTAATGATATACACGTAATCTGTATACACGTAATGAAACAATAACCTATTCGTTGAAAATATGTTCGTTTCATTATGCGTACAGCTTAATTAACAATAATGTCTGTATACATGTAATGAAACAATAACCTATTCGTTAAAAATATATTCGTTTCGTTATGCGTATGTACGTAATGATATACACGTAATCTATATACACGTAATGAAACAATAACCTATTTGTTGAAAATATGTTCGTTTCATTAGGTGCACAGCTTAATTAAAAATAATAATAATAAAGCACACTTACATTTTCGGACGCTGGGACCATAGACCAGGTATAGAATAATAGACCTCTCACTCTATTGCCTTCGGTGCTCTAGAACCCCATTACCATTTCCGTGTCCCAACCAACGTTAACGGCTAAGCATGAAATAAGAGTGCAGCGCTATAAGCGGTAGGAATGAAAGTTGAAATAGCAGTGACAATTTATATACAAGATGTTCCGATGTCAAATTAATACAGCATTTTTAAAAGGCAAATAAAAATTTCTTCATTTTTTTATCAATCAGCAACTTTACAGACCCATATAACGGAGACGCATTGTATCTGCACTGCTATCTTATAATTGACTAATAAATTATTTGCGGACATGTGTTTATATTAACTTTTTCAACTTTTCAATTTTTTTTCAACTGTAAATTTAACCGTGTAAAAAGCCTTGTTATAACTTCGCTTTATATGATATTATATATAAATATATGTATATACGTTCTCTTTACATTATATATATAATGTTACTTAAGGATGTATTGAACCTATTTTCAAAATAGTTCCAAGTTGATGAAAATTCGTGAGATTGTTCTTTTTAACCTTCCTGATATGCTCCAAAAATTTTAAACGAATTCACTAAACGGTTACTGAGTTATAACGATTTTAATTTTCACTGATTTTACACGTACTCTTATGGAAAGAGACGATCTTGACGAATAAATCATCTGAAAAAATGTTGAAGAAATAGTACCAATGTTTTAAATTTTTTTGTACATGCAGTATATGGGTAGATGAAAATATCTGCCGAGTTTCAATTGATTTCTCTACACCGTTTTAAAGTTATTTTAGTTATATAGTCTGATATTTAGGTTCTTTGTTACGGTTATTCAGAATAAAGGTTCTTCATAACTCTTTCAGTCAGAACCTTTATATAACAGTTTGAAACAGTTATTTTCGAACCTTTTCAAGCCCTGCTGTTGGGCATCGGAAAATATTATTCGAGAAATTCGATTTTGATAAAATGCAAATTTTCCACTTTGAACATCTTTTGAGTTCAAACAGTAATAGTTATTATTCGGTTGCTTGTTACGTCAAATTATTTTATGAACCCTTGCGATTACAACGATATAAGTTATTACTGTATTATTAGACGCAACCCCAGATGCAATTTTTTCTCACTAGACTGTTTCGAGATTCGAAAATTTGATTGTTTGGTCCACCCTACTACCCATACCGACAAATGAATGTATATATATATATATATATATATATATATATATATATATGTTTAATATTTAATATATATTTAATATAAATTACTTGCTATACAGTTACTATCTGTATCTGTGTGACTATCTAAAATAAATAAAAAATGTATTTCTTTATAATTATTACCAAGATGTTTAAAAAAAGTCATTTGAATTTCAAGGTCAAAGTGTCGATGAATAAGAATTATTTAAAAACGCAAAATAATGAAAATGTACTCATATCGTCAGAGTTTTAAATTGACAAATTATCTGGAAGCCTGCGAGAGGGAAGGTATGATCATTTATTAAAAGTATTAAAATAATTATTTTTTTTAAATATTAAATTTTTTTTGTACATGCAGTATATGGGTAGATGAAAATATCTGCCGAGTTTCAATTGTTTTCTCTACACCGTTTTAAAGAAATAAATTATAACTTGAGAAAATTGTGAATTCTGAGCATTTTCACTGCCAAAAGTTTAGCAAATAATGCTTGAGAAAGCATTTGTAAAGTGAAAAATACCTTCCCAGGATTAAAAATAAGACTCCAACTGTCGTTCGAATTCCTTACATCTAGATTTACTATGCGTAAGAAGTAGCTGTTCAAGTATTTCAACTTTGGTCTGATATTGTACGTCCAATACATCCTTAACGCGAAACGTAATGAAGAATTGCAATCGATAGATCGATATTCACTAAATACTTACTGTTATGATGATGCTCTGGCATTGTCGAACGTTTCGAATGTTTAACTAGCATCTGGGCCACCTTCAGCTTGTTGTGGTTCTTCTTCGCGTCTTCAGACAGGGATCGGCGGGCTTATGGAGGGGGAAATACCTACAGGAGGCTCCTGTAGGTATTTCCCCCTCCATCAGCGAAGCTAACTAACGTATCCCTGTCTTCAAACGATCAGTAAATATCATCATGTCGAAGCAAGACAATGTAAGTACTAGAATTACTATTTTCATATATACACTTACTGACAAAAGTTAAAAAACAAAATAATCGTTTAGGATGTACTGTATATTCTTCATCTTCTGAGATACATACATTAGAACCAAAATTAGCACAAAGAGATAACATTTCATACGTCAATATACAATAAATGTTTTTTCGAATATACGCGTCTAAAGACTACAATTAATTTTGGTCGCAGAAACGAAACACACGAAACATATATATATATATATATATATACTCTAGTCCTGTTATCTGTATTCGTTAGTTTTATTCGTGAGATATTTATTATAAATATTATAAATATGAAACACATCTGAGTTAAAATATGCTTCTATGTATCCAATATGTTCTTGTTGTATTACTTGTTGTACAGTTACGGTCTACGTCCACTGACATTTAACGTGGACAAAGTAGTTTACATGTTCGTTTACGTTCAACTCAGATATGTTTGATGTTTCTAATTGATGGTGTTATAAGTTAGAATATGCTTCAACGTGACTAAGGTCGGTATCAAATATATTGGCCGGTGAGTTTGTTTTCCCGATCAGCGATCGAGGAGAAATCAACCACCACCATCTGACGATCAGAGAGAGAGCGAGAACGTTGAGAAAAGGAGCATCGAGCAGGCAAGCGGTATGGTGGGAGAATACCCCTCACGAAACTCACCGGCCAATATATCTGATACCGACCTTAATATGTCTCCTTGTGGTATTACTTGCTATACAGTTACTATCTATTTCCACTGATAGTTAATTTATGACTTTCTTTCTTCTATCACACGCCGCTTTTATGAACTTTTCATCTTTTTTTACTAATTAATTGTTTATTATTTTTTTAGAATACACAGGAGGCCGCCCTACTGTCTAGTAAGTTTTATTATGGTGATAAACTTACAGAAGAATTAATTAATTAATAAAAAAATTGTATATATACACTTATTTTAATTTATTTTTTAGATTCTGAGGAAGATATAACAATGGCGACTGCCAGTGGTAGCCAATCGGCTGCCGTGGTGGCAGCCACAACAACCGCGCCGCCGCCGCCACAGCAGCCTGCACAAGGCCCGGCCACGGCATATGGTATTAATGCTTAATACTTTAATTAAATAAAAAATTGGTAGAAAATTAATCATTGCAGAATTTTATTGAAACAAGTTTAAAAATTAAGATAAATTTTCATATAAATGAACCAGATTTGAGCATTAATTATTTACATAACAGATAAAATAAAAGTGACTCTAATTATTTTATTTTACTGATTACAGAAAGATATGCAACCCGGCGGCACAACAGGAGTGGCTGGAGGGTGAGGGCCCAGCAAAAGCACTGGGCCGCCCTCCACCTGGCTCGGGAACAGGCAAAAAGCATACGGGATCAGGCATCTATGCTGAAGGCCCTGATCCTGGAGCAGTGCCGTGGCTGGGGCCGTGGCCGTGGTCACGGTCGTGGCCGTGGTCGCGGCAATAATTAATTAATTATTTTATTTATAATCAATTAATTAATTACATAAAATAAACAAATAATTTCTAACATAATTATTTTAATACTTTGAATAAAAAATCATACCTTCCCTCTCGCAGGCTACCAGATAATTTGTCAATTTAAAACTCTGACGATATGAGTACATTTTCATTATATTGCGTTTTAAAATAATTCTAAGATCATTCATCGACACCATGCCTTTGCATTATACCTTGCCTTTGACAGACGTACAGCTAAGCATTTTAAAATAATTCCAACATCATTCATCAAATAATTTGTTTGTCAATTTAAAACTCTGACAATATGAGTACGCTTTCATTATTTTACGTTTTTAAATAATTTTTATTCATCGACACTTTGACCTATCCTGGCCACGCCAAATATTTGACTTCCAGGCCGCGAACATCTAGGGAAATATCTTTCCACCTTCGTTGTTGCACTACTATCGTGATCGAACAAATGTAATTTTGCAACAAGAATTTGTTTGGATCCAGTTACATTGAATTTTTCATTATGTTTGAATTTGAATTATCACAATTGTTGCAAGTATCTTTCAGATTTTTCCATCCTGTGAAATTGTGGTTTATTATATCCTTGATATTCAATGACTTTTTTTTTAACATCTTGGTAATATTTATAAAGAAATAAATTTTTTATTTATTTTATATTATACATATACATGAAATTGTGCTTGTTTCATTTGCTCGTGCAGCAGGGTTATTTTCTCTTTCAGCTGTTGAAATAATTCTCATCGTCTGCATCGTTAACTGAAATATGACACAATTACTAATTATTTATAAATTATCACACATGTCAAGATTGTGACGAAGTCACGTCACGCGGACCGCACGAGCGCGCAAAATCAAAACAAAGGGCGAGGTTCATAGGTATATAGAAACTCTAAATTAAAAATAGTTTGCTAGTATAAAAAAATATCTGTCAATTTAAATGCAATTTGTTACAATACATTATTTTGTAAATACACGGTATTTCCAGGAACTTATGCCAAAGAAAATGATTCTCTGTCGAACCTTCTCTGGACAATTCTGCGACTCTATATATAAATATTACAAAATTTTTGTGACTTACCTTGTTAATTGATTGAGACAATACTTCTGTGTCCTAAGTGGGATAAAAAATCATGACATTTCAAATTTGGACAACTTCGCACGTTATGATATGAGCGATTAACATTTGGCAAGTTATAATTCAATAGTATATAGGTATATATGTACAATGACGGACAACGATCCCTGTCGAATGATCTCGAGAGTCGACGAACGAAACGTGTGTACTGTGTAGCTTCTTCGATTTTATTTTATTTTACTTTATTTTACTTTATTTTACTTTATTTTACTTCACTTCACTTCACTTCACTTCACTTCACTTCACTTCACTTCACTTCATTTTATTATTATCTTTATGTACTGGCAGTTCATTTTGATTTCACATCTTTTTTTAATTTTGTAATTATTATTATCTTCTATTTTTGTGATTTCATGTACTTGGCGTAATTTTTTTAATTCATTGAAATTTTTGAGGGGATCTCACTTCTTTTTTCAAAGATTAATTGTACTATTATATGTAAATTCATATTAATACACAAGTATTAATTGTTTATTTATCCTGAATGCATGGAAAATCTTCCAGACGATTAGATCGAAACATTTGGGTCAAATGTTTACGCATTAATATTTACTTACTTATTTATAATAATTTTTAAACAATTTGGTTATACACGGTAGTATATAGTTGTAATATGTTGTCATTTCATTTTCTATAAAATTCTGTACAATCGTTACAAGAATCGGTTCTGTAACCGCTTTGGAACTTATATTGAACCTAAAAAATAAAAGTTATAGAGCTATATAGGAACCGTAACTAATACTTACATAGTCTGATATTTAGATTCTTTATAACGGTTATTCAGAATAATGGTTCTTCATAACTCTTTCAAGAACCTAAATCTTTATAATAACGGTTTCAAGCCCTGCTCAAAAGTGAAATATAAAAATATATAAGGGTATAAGGGTAAAGGGTAAAAGTTATAACGGTATATAAGGGTGAAGGGTGCAAGGGTAAAGGGTGCAAGGGTAAAGGGTGCAAGGGTAAAGGGTGCAAGGGTAAAGGGTATAAGGGTAAATGGTGATAGGTGTAACGGTATATAAGGGTATATAAAGGTATAAGGGTATAAGGGTATATGGGTATACGGGTATATAAGGGTGTAAGGGTATATATAAGAGTATAAGGGTATAAGGGTATAAGGGTATATGGGTATACGGGTATATAAGAGTATAAGGGTATAAGGGTAGGTACATAAGAGTATAGGGGTATATAAGGGTATATACTCTGCGGAATGATCCCGAGAGTCGACGAACGAAACATGTGTGCGAATCTGATAGGTGTGTGTGTAACGCGTAGTATACGTATTTGGTTGACGAAACTTATTTGGTTGACGAAATTTTCGACTGGAGAAGAAAAATTTTTCTTATACCAGAAATGACATTTCCATGAGACGATATTACGATATCTCTAGCATGCGTGGACCGATTTTATTGAAATTGGTCTTATTCGAAAGCTGATATGCGGTTTACATAAGAAAAATGCCTTTAAATTTAGAAAATATTGCAGGCGTAATAAGATATAATGAAATAAGTGTCAGAATGCCTCCGCGACGAGTAAAGATACACGGTAGCGGCAGGGACAGTTCGATCGACATATACAGGGTGTTTTTTTTTTCATGTACTTGGCGTCGAGACGCTACCGCGTCTCTGGATTCAACTGAAAAAGATCAAGTTGGAAAAAGCCTACGAAAGCCTAAATATAGGCGACTCGCAGCCCACTACATGGAAAGAAACCATGACCGCACTCCTAAACACCCTAATGCCAAGCGACGACGTGACCAATGAAACGCACTGGCACGAAAAAGTACGAGAAGATACGCGAAATCCACCTGACACGAAAGACTCACCCCCCCCCCCCTTCGACGAACTGGAAATAGAATCCTCAATACGAAGCCTCAAGAACAAGAAAGCTCCAGGCCCAGACATAATAGACGCGGAAATCATCAAACACGCCTGGCCGATAACTAGAACATTCTTAACAGTACTACTAAATTGCTGCCTCACGCAATGTGTCTTCCCCAGGAAATGGAAACAGGGAGTAATCAAAGTTCTTTTAAAAGGCGAAGATAAAGAAGAAACTAACCCAAAATCGTACCGGCCGATCTCCCTTCTCCCGATTATGGGAAAAATTCTGGAAAACTAATATCTAAGCGCCTAAACGATTTATTCCATAGTCACACGTTTACCTCAAATAGGCAATTCGGTTTCAAGCTTGGGAAATCAACAGAGGACGCCATAGTCACGCTAAGAGACGTGATCCAGGGAACGAGGGAAAAATACGCGATAGCAATGCTATTTGATATCTCTGGTGCCTTCGATAATGTTTGGTGGCCAAGCGTGCTATTAAACTTAAAAAAATGCGACTGCCCCAAAAACATCTACCGACTTGTCCAGAGCTACCTC
Organism: Andrena flavipes; assembly: GCA_963971345.1. Lineage (NCBI taxonomy): Eukaryota > Metazoa > Arthropoda > Insecta > Hymenoptera > Andrenidae > Andrena > Andrena flavipes. The sequence continues at coordinate 20,973,171 of OZ020481.1, read as the reverse complement.
GTCAGAAGCTGCGACGTCAGCATTGAGAGTTGCCCGTAAGGGTCAATCGTCGGCCAATAATTTTGGAATCTCGTCTTCGACGAAGCAATAGAGCTTATACAAATGACAGGACACGAGACAATAGCATATGCAGACGACCTCATAGTAGTAATAAAAGGGCAGTTAAGAAAACAGATAGAGGAACAAGCAAATACAGTTGCAAAAACACTCGTCGAATGGTGCGAAAAACAGAAAATGCAGTTATCCGTGACTAAGACGGAAATGGTTCTCCTGAAAGGCTTCCTGGACATCAAGCGACCGCCGCTCGTCAGGATAAATAATAAGTCAATACAGATGTTTCAAACCGTTAGATACCTAGGAATACATTTGGGAACTAGACACAACATAACGCCACATATCACACACATCTGGGACAAATCGAAAAGAATTTTCAACGCTCTTGCACGCACCGCAAATACCCACTGGGGCGTAAATAGTAAAACGATGAATATCCTATACTAAGGGATTTTCATCCCTGTTGTAACATACGCAGCTGCCGGCTGGGCTGACAAGCTAAACGTCCACCATATCAGGAACCTCAGAAAGACCCAAAGACACGTACTAATTCGAGTCATCAAAGCCTACAGGACCATATCCTTCGACGCGATCACAGTAATTGCATATGCGCCACCCATAGAACTGCTTATCCGGGAGAGATCGGCGACGTATCAGGCTAGGAAAAACCGCGTCTGTAAAACAGGGAACCTACACATCCCTGCAATACAGATAGGGCCCGACAAGAAAACACTCGCAGATATCAAATCAAAAATTCAGAAAGAAATGTTAAGCATCTGGCAAACGGACTGGGAATCATCGTGTAAAGGAAGAACAACATACAGTTTCTTCAAGAACGTCCAAATCCGACAAACAGCAGACTGGATAGAACTCAATTTCCACATGGTACAATTACTATCAGGCCATGGTGACCTAAAAGATCGGTTAAAATCCCTCGGACTCTCACAAACAGACACCTGCAAATGCGGAAGAAAGGATTCTATACAGCACATAATCTACGAATGTGAAACTCTGGTACTCAGCAGGAAAATACTTACGGAAAAACTTACAGAACTCCAAATCCCATGGCCATGCGAACCAGAGCAACTCGTACAGGAAAGCACCTACCAACATTTCAAGAACTTCGCAGTTCAGGCAATGCAGGAAAGAGAAGAAAACCCTGAGATAGTTAGGAAGATACAACAAAAGAAAAGGATGAAAACGTACGACCAGCGTAGCACCGGCAACCGGAGTGCAAACCAACACTCGGAAACCACGGCGCACCTAGGTGCCCAGGAAACTCACTCCAGCATGGCAGCAGCGAAACCCTACAGGCCAGGTACGCACGTAATCAACATCCCAGCTTAAGAAAGGCAAAAGGACTGAGAATATATCTGGTGACCCTGCCTCCTCGTGGCCCCCAGTGGAAACGCTCGCACGGGACGCAGCTCAATCGAGCGTGCCCCGGGCGAGGTTGCAAAGAGGGTCACCTCCAAAATGGAACAGTCATACTTCCTAATGATCCTTAACTGGAGAAGGAGGAGTTTTTCCAATCCCGTCCCGCCTTCGCAGTGGTTCTTTACGCCCCCAACACCTGTCGCGATAAGCGAAAGCTTCTAGTTCGGCAGAGCGGCTCTTTTAAGAACAATCAATTTCAACGACAATCAACTGTCCCTATCTACTTCCTTCAGGGGCTGCAGCATGCCGGGGTGATCAGTACGGGGAGTGGCGCCCCCGGGGTCCGAGCTACCGTAAACCCCCGGCGTTGCGACGACCCATTGAGACTTGTCTCGATGGCATGTGGCGTCGGGAGAACGGGGGCCTTGCCTTAATTGGCCGGGCCGCGAGGAGAAAAACCTCTCTAAAATATCCCTAGCCCTAAGCTATGGTGCGTGGCTGGTGGATGCATCAGCCGGTAGTGACCAAAGTCGGGATACCTGGCGCCCTCCCGATCTTGCGGATGTGTGTAAGCACGCACACGTTCGCAGCCTTACCCCCTCATAGGTGGCTCTGAAGGGGGTGGACCTCAATTCCACCATACTCGTGGAATCAATTATGGAGGATAAATTTAAACAAACAAAAACAAAAGCAAAAATACAAAAGAACCCCCCAAAAAAATGAAGAGAAGGTGATGACAGAAGTGACGATGGAGGAGGCGACGACCAGTTTTCAAGCACGCAATGTTCGTGCGAGTTCGCTGTCTTCTCAAACAGATGATAGTGTAGTCAGATCAAGACGCGAACCAACGAAAAGGAGGCGTGTTTCTGATGAAGAAAAGATATCTACTGATGAGCTATGTGAGCCTAGCGCTTTTGAAGAAGTTAGGAAAGAGAGAAATATGTTAGAAGAATTTTTATTTAATGAGGCGAACAAGGTTACAAAAGTGGCAATAAAGTTTGTATTAGACAGAAGGAAAATTGTTGAGAATAAATTGCAGGATAAAATTTTGGAAAATGAAAAATTAAAAATAAAAATTGCTTGTCAGCTTGAGGCTTCCGGAAGTACTCGTAGTTTTGCACAGGCTTTGGCCTCTGGGTTCATCGTCAGTCCGGCCAGGGATGGCATCTATGGTAGAAAGAAATAAAATTAAGAAGGATAATTATGAAGTACTATTAATAGGACCTGAAAAAGACGATGATAAAAGAAGTAATGATGACATAAGGATGGATGTTACAAAGAATTTGGATAGCATAAGAGGACAACTAAAAGTAAGAGGTATAAGGCAAATGAGAAATAAGGGCATAGTTATTGAAGTCATATATAAGAGAGATGTAGAACTTATACACGAAACTAAATTAGACAAAATAGGGTTAAAAATTGATAAACCCCAAAAAATAAGCCCGTCAATAATTATATATGATGTAGAAAAAGATTACAAAGCGGAAGACTTGAAAGAGGATTTAATAATACAGAACTTTGACACGAGTAATGAGAAAGAATTAGAGGAGTTGTGAAGCAACGTCTCTTTTAGACATTGCTTTAAATCCAAGGAGAACAGGGTTGATTGGATAGTTCAGGTTCCTGGACGGTTCCTGGGAAATCTCGTGGATAAGGGAAGAATATTCATGTTCTGGAGAGTGTACCGAGTTAAGGAGTATCTTAATATAATCAGATGTTTTAAGTGTCACGCATATGGACACCTCGCAAAGTTTTGCAGTGCGCCAGATCAGTTGTGTGAGACGTGTGGATCCAAAGACCATTTAAAAATTAACTGAGATAAAAAAGAGATTCCTTGTTGCGTGAGCTGTGCGCGCTTTAAAAGGAAAGATGTCAACCATGACGTGAAGAACAAATCCTGTCCAGAATACTTAAAATAATTGGAGCTATATCCCAATAAATTAGAATGCGTATAAAAATCGGTCAAATTAATGCTCAAAGATCGGTGGCTGCAGCAGCGGATTTAGAAATGATAATTCAGAAAAATAATTTTGATATTTTATGTATTCAAGAGCCTTACACATTTAAAGGGCCTAACTCGCTTCCTCCGTCGTCGCCTGGCCTCCTTTGCCAGGCGACGTCCTCGATGACCCCGTTGCTGGCGCGCTTTGGTTCCGGCGTGCGTTACAAACGATCTGTGACGCTACCATGCCGCGGACCGGGCCGCCAGGTGGGGGTCGGAGGTCGGTGTACTGGTGGTCCGCCGAGATCGCGGATTTTCGCGCGGCGAACTTAGCCGCCTGACGCCAGTACACCAAGGCCCGTCGTCAAGACCGACAGCGGGTCTCGGAGGAACGGCTCCGCGAGTTGCGCTCCGCCTTTTCGGCGGCGCGCAGAGAACTTCGCGGAACCATAGCCCGGGCAAAGGATCAGTCCTGTGGGAATTCGTCGCGACCCTCAACGAGAACCCTTGGGGGCGCCCGTACAAGGCCGTGTCAGTCAAACTCGGTCCTTGGGCGCTCCCGGTCACGGAGGGTCTGGATCCCCGGCTCCTAGAATGAGTTCTAGAGGCGCGTTTCCCCCCTCCCCCGATACACGGGGAGGGTGGCGCCGACGAGGCCGGGGATCCTTGGTTGATCAGGGGCGCGGATACCTCCGACGCCCCTGGGGTCAGCGACGAGGAGTTCGCGTCCTCTGTGCTGCGCATGCCCCAGAGGAACGCGGCTCCAGGTCCCGACGGTGTGCCCGGGCGAGTTTGGGTCAGAGATGGGCATTATTTAAATAAAAAATTATTTAAATGACGTATCAAATAAAAAATACTTTAGTCTTATTCGTCATGAATAAGATTTACCCCGAGTCAATATTTAATCGTAGCGCTTGTCACGTCCCGGGTGGAGGTCTTTGGGGGACAATGACACTGTGGGGCTTTTGAACACAGGCGAGGATCTGAAATCCTGCACACTGCGAGTTGAGGGAGGTTAGGCGAGGATCTGGAATCCTGCACACTGGGGTAGAGGGAATTTAGGCGAGGATCTTGAATCCTACACACTGGGGTAGAAGGAATTTAGGCGAGGATATTAAATCCTGCACACTGGGGTCGAAGGAGGCTAGGCGAGGATCTTGAATCCTGCACACTGGGGTAAAAGGAATTTAGGCGAGGATCTTAAATCCTGCACACTGGGGTCGAAGGAGGCTAGGCGAGGATATTGAATCCTGCACACTGGGGTAAAAGGAGGGTAGGCGAGGATCTTGAATCCTGCACACTGGGGTAAAAGGAGGTTAGGCGAGGATCTTGAATCCTGCACACTGGGGTAAAAGGAGGTTAGGCGAGGATCTTGAATCCTACACACTGAGGTCGAGGGAATCTAGGCGAGGATCTTGAATCCTACACGCTGAGCGACCAAGGAGGGTTTAAAGAATGAAATTGTACCCAATGAACACCCGTTAGACCCTTGTGGGTTTTTATTCGATAATAGGATTTACCGCTGCATATACATAAGAAGTCACTCGTAATGGTTCCGCGAAATCCGTCTAGGCATACGTCGGTTCGTGGCCCGTGCAGAAGAACGTTTGTAAACACTGTAAGAACACTCGCTCGCGAACCGAGATCAGCTGTTGCAGCAATTCGTTACGTTTGGGATCTTCGTTGCCGAAGGATTAACACAATAACTTCACGATGGATTTAAATGGTTGTTTATTCTGATTAAACAAGTACGTTATCATGCACTGCGTTAATAGTGCAGTAGCGATGATCGTTGGCGTATGACATTTATAAATGTATATAAAATAAAATGTTTATGGATGGACATGCGATACAATAAAAGATAGTAAAATAGTATGTAATAAGCTTTTAGCGTTAATAAGACAAATAGAATGGTTGCAATAAGCGTTAGCAAGCAAATAGTATGATCGCAATGAGCGTTAATAAGATGATTAATATGAAAAGTAAATAAGAATATTAATATGGAATGTGGGTGATATACAATGTTATTTATAATAATGATAGTAGCTTACAGTAGCTGCCGTAGGTAATTGTTTCGTAGAACTGATTTGAACCTTAGAAATACTTATGGTTTCGTATAAAAGCTTCCGTAGGAGAGTTTCCGTAGAAGAGTTTCGTATAAAAGTTTCCGTAGGAGAGTTTCCGTAGAAGAGTTTCCGTAGAAGAGGACGAGGACCTCTTGGGTCCTCGTATTTATGTAAAATCAAAAGATTGTTAGGGGCGAAGGGCGGTTGCGGTATGCAACCTTGACCTATTTCGGCACGTGTCGCAGTACAGGTTATTAATAGATTTGGTCTTCCGGGGTTTTTATATGGCCTTGTAATGAATATTTGTCGTTAAGACTTCCGGGGTTCTTTTGCATAGAGTTTTGAAAGGGGATACTCAACCCATTGGATGGACTGTGGGTGGTTTGATTAGAAAGAGGGAAAAGGGGTAATGACTTCTTTGGTCATGGGGAGGTTGTGAGACGTGGTCTCGATTTAAGAGGGGTTTTTAGGGACGAGGGACTTGTATTTATTAGATTTGGAGTGATGTGGTCGTGCCACGTAAGGTTAAGAGTGGATTTGGGGGTCGTCGTTGACCATCTTGAGATGGGGACCGCTAAGGTACATCGCCAAGGTGATCAGGGGTTTGGGGAAAGGGTAAGACTTGATTCTGGAAGACTTTGGTGGAGTGAGTTTATGGAGGACTTGTACTGTTACCGCGCGAAAAATAGTGGGACGTCACACCTCCCCCCTCATGGGAAGAAATGCATGCATTTCTTAACATTAGGGTGTGGTGGAGTAAAGAAAAAAACAGAACTTGGGGCCTATTTGGCAAAAATATAAAAATAAAATTAAAACTGACTTCTCCAACGGGAGTTTGGGGATTATTTTACAAGGGAACTATGTACAGGGTGTAGAAAGGATTTTGGGAACTATTTACAAGGATCTATGTACAAGTTAGGATTTAAGGGGAATAGGAATAGGATAGGTCTTGGAATTCGGCCGAGTCCAGGAAGATCGTGAGGTCTTGACCTCCCTGGTAGAGGTCATCGAACCATTTTAAAAACTCGGGCGTCAGCTGTTCGTGGTCGGGGACCTTTGTGGCTGACCCCGTGTCCAAAATTTCCACACATCCTGGCCAAGGTGGGATGGTGGAGGGATTGGAGTGGGATGGTGTGGGGGTGAGTACCCCTTCAGGGTCTTGGGGAGGGCAGTCCGGGAGCCGCGGGGTGACTGCCTCCTGCATCTCGTCCTCGTAGATGGGTGAGGCGGCGGGGGAGTCATCAATGATGATGGTCTCGGTGGCGGCTTGGAGGATTTCCACGGAGGTTATCCTTGGGAGAAGGGGTGAAAGGCTCCTTCCCTCTCTAGCCGCCTTCCGGCGCAGCCACTGTAGGTGGGCGAGTCTTCCCTCAGGGCCTGGTCGCGTTCGTCTAGGCCCGTCGGGGTGGGTGGCCCTCTTATGTGGCATGGTGCGTTATTTTTTGGGTAACGATCTATGATAATATGAATTAATACATTTATTCTGTGAGGGGCTGTCAACTGGGGTTTTCACGCACGCGACCAAGACGCGCTTTATTGGCGTGTATGATTTTAGTTTTACCCTTCCACGTTATCCTTAGATTTTGTGAAGGTATAACCTCTAATATTGTGTGGGGACCGGAGTACTGGTCTCCAAACTTTCCTTTTCGCGGTTCTATTAATACGAATATGGGGTCACCTGGTTTGAAGGTCTCTTCGTGTATGTGTCTATCGTAATATTTTTTGTATTTTTGCTTAGCTTGATTTAAATTTTCGGCTGCGGCTTTTTGTAATTCTTGCACCCTAGCGTTTAGTTTCGAAAGGTAACGATTGTATGTTTCGTTTTCGAAATCCTCTGGTACCGGATTCCGACTGGGTACCCGGGCTATTTTCCCGAATACTAACTCGTGTGGAGTATACCCTGTGCCTTCGTGAACACTGGTATTGTAAGAAAACGCGGCCATGTCAGTCCATTCGTCCCAGTCACTGTGTCTATTAATGAACATTTTTAAATACTCGGTTAAGACGAGGTGTGATCGCTCTAATGAACCGTTAGTTTGTGGGTGAAAGGCTGTGGTTCGCACTTGTTCGATTTTAAATTTTTTCGCGATAGCTTTCATAAAATTACCAGTAAAATTTGCTCCTTGGTCCGTGAGAATAGCTCTAGGAGCTCCGAATTGGCAGATAAATCGTTTTATAAAGGCATCTGCAATTTTCGTAGCAATGGATTGCTTAAGGGGTTCGCACACGAAGTATTTAGTCAGTAAGTCTTGCATGGTCAGTATGTAGGTATTTCCTTCTCTTGTAGTAGGTAGGGGTCCCACTATATCCAATGCAACTTTATCAAAGGCGCGTCCAGGCGTGTCGGTAAGGATCATCGGTTGCCTGGTCTTAACGCGTACGAGTTTCTTCCGTTGACAGTCCGTGCAGCTTCGAATGTAGTCTTCCACGGCTTTCTTCATGCCTTTCCAAAAATAGCTGTGACGAATTCGGTTGTACGTCTTTGTTACTCCTTTATGTCCAGCCAAAGCGGACGCATGGTTTTCTATAATTATGTTTTGTCGTTCCGATTCTTCAGGGATTCGGACTATTTGTAAACATATGGTGACACTAATGTCTTCTTCGTTGACGGCTTCGAGAATATCCATAATGATATCCTGCCAGTTTAGTTGATCGATACTTGCCGTTTTAGCTATGCTGAACGAAAATATTAGGAGCTCGCGTATTACGTCCCTAAAAGAGGAGAGAACCTTGTTCCAAGTCGTCGTAGTTATTGGAGTATTATGGGTTTCTTTGATAACTAGTCCTATAAAAATTTGTCCCTTAATATAAGTTACGTGGGCCTTGCCCACGGTGAGTTCGCCTGATGTTATTGAAATCCCTGTTTCTTGCAACTGTTTGGCTCCGTCGTCGCAACCTCTTCCGTCGGCACTTAGGAAGAAAACAAGTGTTTCCTTTCGTAGAGACAATGGGTCGCGACTGATTGACGGTGTTATTTTAATATCTCGACCAGGCCTTACTTCGTATGCCCCTTCGAGGTGATTATCCGGCTCCGTTATTTCTGCTTCTGAGTCTGTTGTCGATTCGTTTGATGCTATGGATTGCACGTCAGAGTCGTCGTCTTCTGGTTCCTGCGGTGCTGGAGATTGTGGGGGTGAAATAATTTGGTAAGGCGTGTCTATTAGTTCTTTTTCTTCTTCCTGGTCCATTTCCTCTTCGCTACTCATCGGTTCCGGCGGAACTATTGTAGGTGTCGGAGTGTTGCGTGCTTTTCTGCTTGGTTGAATCCTCGTAGGCGCCTTCCTTGGGCGGGTTTTCCATGTGGGTTTTGTCGTCAGAGTGGGTATTTTAGTGGCCCGAGGCCTCCCTGGCCCTCGTTTAGGCGGGGGTTGGTCCTCCCAGTCGTCGTCGGCTACCTCTCCTGGTCGTATAGGATATGTTTCCACTGCAGGGGGATTACGGGATAGTGCGTCAGCAAGTTTATTGCTCTTTCCCGGTTGATAACAGATTTCGTAATCGTACTCTGACAACTTTAATCGCCACCTAACGAGGCGCGATGTTGGGTCCTTTACTTTATGTAGCCAAATTAAAGGCCGATGGTCAGTGTATAAAATAAATTTCTTCCCGTAAAGGTAAGGTCGGAAATATCTAACACAATAAACAATCGCTAGGAGTTCCTTTTCGATTGTTGAATAATTGGTTTCCGCTTTATTTAGGAGGCGGGACGCGTAAGCAATCGGTAGTTCCTTTTCAGCTACATTTTGACTCAATATCCCTCCTATAGCGTAATCGGAGGCGTCCGTAGTAACATGGAATTCTAACTCGAAATTTGGGTATTGCAGGATAGGTTCTTCCTGCAGAGCTGACCTTAGGAGGTCGAAAGCTTTTTGCTGGGACGGTCCCCAGTCAAAGGCTGTGTCCTTTTTCAATAATGAGGTCAAAGGGCGAGCAGTTTTGGAGAAGTCTGGGATAAATCGTCGATAATATCCGGTTAATCCAAGGAACTCTTTAATACCCTTTTGCGTGCGAGGTGCTGGGTAGTCTCGGACGGCTTGAATTTTCTGTCGGTCCGGTTTTACCCCTTCCTAGGTGATTACGTGATCTAAATATGCAACTTCCTTATGTAGGAACTTGCATTTTGAAGGTTGGAGTTTAAGATTCGCCTCTCGCAGGCGGTAGGCGAGCTTTTTAAATTTGATTAAATGCTCGGTGAGGGAACTTGAATAGAGGACGATATCGTCCAAGTATACGAACATTTCGGTGCCCTGTAACCCTGTAAGGGTGTGGTCCATTAGACGTTGGAAAGTGGCAGGTGCGTTTCGAAGTCCGAATGGCATCCTTACGAATTCATAGTGTCCATAGGGTGTAGAAAAGGCTGTTTTTGGCGCGTCTTCCGGCTTCATAGGGATTTGATGGAATCCTGAAGCGAGGTCGAATACGGAGAAGTACTTAGCTCCTCCTAACTGGTCCAATATCTCATTGATATTTGGGAGCGGGTACGCGTCGGGAACGGTCAGCTTATTTAACTCCCTAAAATCGATCACCACTCGCCACAAGGGTTCACCATCGGGTCCTGGCTTCTTTGGAACAATCCAGATGGGTGAATTGTAGGGAGATAGCGACGGTTTGATTATTTCGTTTTCCAGCAGCTTGCGTACCTGATTGTCGATTTCTTTCTTGTGTATTGGAGGGAAACGGTACTGTTTCGTATTTACTGGCGTGGGATCCGTTGTTTGGATTCCGTGCTGAATGGCGTTTGTATGACCTAGCTTCTCGTCTGGTAGATGGAAGAGGTCGTGATTTTGCCTTACAATTTCTTGGACGTGGCGTTCCTCTTCTGGATTCATGTGTTCCATAGAAATTGCGTTCTGTATTCGTCTCACTCTCGAAGGAGTTTCTTCAGAATTCTCCAGTACTTCCGTAACAATTTTTGCTGTAAGAGACTCAGGGGATTTTGGGGGAAGGATTATTTTGGCGTAATGCGTAGGGGGCGAGAGTGAGTGCACCTTAACGGGTGTCTCGAGATCGCGGATCGACGGATCCGGGGATAAGAGGGACTTGTTTTTTATTAGGGGGTGGATGGGAGTGATGCCTATAGGCATGGTAGTCTCTTTTGTGCATTTATGTTTATGTTCCGGAATCACTTGGTCGAAGTCTTCTAACTCCAGAGTGGGTATTGCGATGGTGATGTCCGTTTCGTTGGTGTTTACCATTTGTAGATACGCTTTGCCGTCTTGGTTACGGACAAGGGCATTACCGGCGTGTATTCCCGCGCCCAAGTTTAGCCGGGGCAAGTATCCTTCCTCTATGTTTGGGTTAGATACGTGCACGAAAGAAGTGACCTTTGATCTTGCGGGTAGAATGACTTGATCCTCGTTTACGAATGGGATAGTATTTCCCTGAATATCCAACTGCTTATTGAGGTAGTTGATGGTCGCATTCCTCTTTATTAAGAATTCGGCCCCTAGTATCCCTTGCGGTTTTATCGGAAAGTTGTTACTAACTACGTGGAACGTGGCATCGTCGCCCAAAAGGTTTACTTTGATTGTTCCGAGAGTGGGGACAGGGTCCGGCGAGATCCCCTTAAGTAGTAGTTTATTCTTCCTGTCGACGTCTTGAATTCGTCTTACGGCTTGCACTTTCAATAAATTTACTTCAGCCCCGGTGTCTATCATAAATTCTTGTGCATCTTCGAGGTCTGGGGAGTTAATTATCACTGACGGGGCCTTGGTTACTGGATTCACCTGCGCGGTGGCGATTTCGTTTTTTGTACACTTTATTCCTTCAGTATTCTTATCGGACGCGCTCCCGCTTGGCCCGCTCCACGGTACGCATCCATATTTGTCCGTGGGGGCAGGGCGTTTCCCGAATTTGTTTCTTGGAAGGTTCCAGGATTTCTCGCAGTATAATTGTACATGCGCTTCCTACATTCCGAGATGAGGTGTCCGGGCTTCCTACAATACCCACAGATTCGTAATTCTGTAGGTCTTAGGGGTGGAGGTCGCGTCTTATCCCAGTAGGGGAGCAGTGGGTTCGGTGCTTGGTTCCTGTATCCCGCTGCAGGATTTGGAGATTGTCTCTCATATGATTGGGTCATCGGACCTTGACTGCTGCGACATGTCCGGGCGTCGTGACCGGTTTTGTTGCAGAGTTGGCATGTTAGCTTTGGGGTCTTCTGCTCGGCGAATCTAAGGCGGTCCCTTTCAATCTTTTTGTCTACAAGGACGGCTAAATTGAACGCTTCCTCGAGCGTCTCGAAAGAGTGTAGCAATAGTCTTGAGCTTACATGGGGAGGAAGGCCATCGATGAATGAGTCCAGAGTTAGTCGATCTAGGTCCTGAGGGCGATTTCGTGCGAAGTCGCGGTAATATTCCCTGTCCTCTTCTAAAATGGCGAATCGGAGATCTTTGACACGCGAAATGTATTCCAATATGTGTTCGTTGGGTCCTTTAATGACGTTTGCGAGTTCCCCGCGATAGTGGTCTGACGTTTTTGCAGGGGAGAATATAGTTTTTAACTGCCTAATTAAGCTATTGACGGAGTCGAAGACCCTATCCTCTACGGCCAAGCATGCGTGGTCTTGCAGCTTGTTTCGCAATACCCTCGCCAGCTGGGGTTCGGCTTGCGGGGGAACCAGAGCCTTAGCCCTGTTGCAGGCTCTCGCGAATTGTTCGACGGTTATGTTATGTCCATTAAAAGTTGGAACCGTTTCTATAGCGTCTCTTAGCGTGATCTGGGGCGTTGGGCCATGGTCCGGGATATGGTTACAATGGGGTACTTCCGGAACGTGGTTACGATTTAATACCGATTTCCTGTCAAAACGGGAGGAACCCGGCGGGGCAAAATTATTCGCGGATGGCGGGGGTGCAAGAAGTTTCTCCATCATGTTCTCGATGTTTCGTATTTTGTCGGAAAGACCTTCCCACGAATGGTTGCCCGAATTGGTATTCGCGTCCGAATGCATATTGGGTTCGGCAAAGTTCGCGTGCAAGCTTTCGATTACCGCTCCCTTTTGTTTTAATATTTGTACCCATTCCAATAATTCGGTCGTCGCGGTATCTATGAGGTTATTGTTTTGGCCCGCGTCTTGGTCTATTACGTGAGGGTCGCCAGCGTCACCGTATTCAGACATACTGTTGTTTATACTATTTAAGGGTTTCTTAATTTTGGGTGCCTGACAGCCGTTATTTAAAGCCTACCGAGCTCTCTACCCGGGTAATTAGTGTCGAACCTAGCACGGTTTTTACTCATTCGACGGTCACTTTCTGTGCACACGACGCGTAATTTGAACAACAGGTTTTTACAGCGAGGGCATTCGGGAAATGTATCGTTTGGTTGGTGGTAGTGCACCTGGTATATCTCGTCTACTTCTACAGGGTCCGAATCAAAACAGTTAAGGCAAATATTCTTGCCCTCCGTGGTCGTTGCTACGCCCCCCGAAACACAAATTGATGCGTTTGAATTCGACAAGACGCCCGGCAGCCTGCGACTCGGATAGTATAGTGTGTCCCGACGTTGATGCCGATCGCACATATTAAATATCGGGTCCTTAGTCGGAGGGTCTACTTTGGTTAGAAGCGAGTGAACGTCCTACCTTGGGCGACTAAAATTATGTCGTGGCAGGTTTGGTTATTTAGAAGTCTGAGGGTTCAAAACGCGGGTACTCGTTGTCGAATTGGTCGTAACTCCTATTTGAAAGGAGGTACCACTCGGTACACTCGGCACAATTATTCGCTGGGCGCGTTTGGAGTAACCCTGTGTTGCAACGAGGGCAACTACCGAAATTATACGGCGTTTGGCAATAATGGATTTTATATACTGTCACCGTTTTTGTGGGGTCTCTCTGGGAGCAACTCAGACAAATATCGTCGCCCTCGTAAGTCGTTGCTATTGTTCCGGTGATGCAGATCATCCACTGCATGTATGCAGTTAGGCTCTGTAATCTACGGCTACGATATGATGCTTCGCACTGATTAGGATGGTTAATACACATGCTAATGTTGGGACCTTGTGGGTACCGTGTCAGAAAACCTATTTCTTATCAACGGTAGACGAAGATCCCACCGCTGTCACCAATTTTATGTCACGTCCCGGGTGGAGGTCTTTGGGGGACAATGACACTGTGGGGCTTTTGAACACAGGCGAGGATCTGAAATCCTGCACACTGCGAGTTGAGGGAGGTTAGGCGAGGATCTGGAATCCTGCACACTGGGGTAGAGGGAATTTAGGCGAGGATCTTGAATCCTACACACTGGGGTAGAAGGAATTTAGGCGAGGATCTTAAATCCTGCACACTGGGGTCGAAGGAGGCTAGGCGAGGATCTTGAATCCTGCACACTGGGGTAAAAGGAATTTAGGCGAGGATCTTAAATCCTGCACACTGGGGTCGAAGGAGGCTAGGCGAGGATATTGAATCCTGCACACTGGGGTAAAAGGAGGGTAGGCGAGGATCTTGAATCCTGCACACTGGGGTAAAAGGAGGTTAGGCGAGGATCTTGAATCCTGCACACTGGGGTAAAAGGAGGTTAGGCGAGGATCTTGAATCCTACACACTGAGGTCGAGGGAATCTAGGCGAGGATCTTGAATCCTACACGCTGAGCGACCAAGGAGGGTTTAAAGAATGAAATTGTACCCAATGAACACCCGTTAGACCCTTGTGGGTTTTTATTCGATAATAGGATTTACCGCTGCATATACATAAGAAGTCACTCGTAATGGTTCCGCGAAATCCGTCTAGGCATACGTCGGTTCGTGGCCCGTGCAGAAGAACGTTTGTAAACACTGTAAGAACACTCGCTCGCGAACCGAGATCAGCTGTTGCAGCAATTCGTTACGTTTGGGATCTTCGTTGCCGAAGGATTAACACAATAACTTCACGATGGATTTAAATGGTTGTTTATTCTGATTAAACAAGTACGTTATCATGCACTGCGTTAATAGTGCAGTAGCGATGATCGTTGGCGTATGACATTTATAAATGTATATAAAATAAAATGTTTATGGATGGACATGCGATACAATAAAAGATAGTAAAATAGTATGTAATAAGCTTTTAGCGTTAATAAGACAAATAGAATGGTTGCAATAAGCGTTAGCAAGCAAATAGTATGATCGCAATGAGCGTTAATAAGATGATTAATATGAAAAGTAAATAAGAATATTAATATGGAATGTGGGTGATATACAATGTTATTTATAATAATGATAGTAGCTTACAGTAGCTGCCGTAGGTAATTGTTTCGTAGAACTGATTTGAACCTTAGAAATACTTATGGTTTCGTATAAAAGCTTCCGTAGGAGAGTTTCCGTAGAAGAGTTTCGTATAAAAGTTTCCGTAGGAGAGTTTCCGTAGAAGAGTTTCCGTAGAAGAGGACGAGGACCTCTTGGGTCCTCGTATTTATGTAAAATCAAAAGATTGTTAGGGGCGAAGGGCGGTTGCGGTATGCAACCTTGACCTATTTCGGCACGTGTCGCAGTACAGGTTATTAATAGATTTGGTCTTCCGGGGTTTTTATATGGCCTTGTAATGAATATTTGTCGTTAAGACTTCCGGGGTTCTTTTGCATAGAGTTTTGAAAGGGGATACTCAACCCATTGGATGGACTGTGGGTGGTTTGATTAGAAAGAGGGAAAAGGGGTAATGACTTCTTTGGTCATGGGGAGGTTGTGAGACGTGGTCTCGATTTAAGAGGGGTTTTTAGGGACGAGGGACTTGTATTTATTAGATTTGGAGTGATGTGGTCGTGCCACGTAAGGTTAAGAGTGGATTTGGGGGTCGTCGTTGACCATCTTGAGATGGGGACCGCTAAGGTACATCGCCAAGGTGATCAGGGGTTTGGGGAAAGGGTAAGACTTGATTCTGGAAGACTTTGGTGGAGTGAGTTTATGGAGGACTTGTACTGTTACCGCGCGAAAAATAGTGGGACGTCACACGCTCATAATTGAAATCATGGGTATTCAATCGTCGGCCACGATTGAATTACTTCAGCCAGAGAATTAAAATCGTCGGCCATGATTGAACTACTTCAGCCAGGGAGTTCAATCGTGGCTCGCGATTGAATTGCCTTCTGCCATGGGTAGTCAAATCATGAATGAATGAACAGTGTTCCCGTATTCAATCGTATTTAGTCGACTGAAGCTCGATAACCTCGAGACTTGCGAGAGCCTTTGATCGATGCCGCGCGATGCCCGAGCCGAGCGACATTGTATCGTTCACCCGTGTAAACTGACGCCTGGAGTTGCTTGGCGATGTGTCATCGATTATACGAAAAGTGAATTTCTTTATTTTTCATCGCATCAATATGACAGTGACACCGATGGATTCCTGGCGTTCTCACGATTAATCGGTCAGAAAATAATTGAAATCAGACTACTTTTAATGGAGTTAGGTGTAAATTGTGTAAATTAATTGTATGCATATGTAATTTCGTTAATTATGGCCAAAATTATGTCAAGTTTGTTATAATTTTTGCCAGGGAAACAGAAGGAGACAATTGATGTCACTTTCGTGCATATCCGATAAAGAAATTAACATTTTTCCGTTCTTAATGGCTAGTGCTATCCTTGTCTTTTATGACCCCATGGTTCTCGGCGATCCGTGTCGAGCGTTCGCTACTGAAGGGTCCTTACATAATATGTCTTCGACTCCTCAATAAAGGCAGAATGATAGGGATCATGATTTTGGAATTTGGATCAGGTTAACGAGCACTACTTACATATACATACAAATGTTAGGAAATTTTAAAGCAGTGCTTTAAAATACGATTCTAGTTGAGAAGAATTATTTTTGTCGTTACTTTTCCCTGTACATATGTATACTTTAATAGTATTTACTCGTTTATTATTTTTAGTGTTTTTTTACTTATTTATTGTTATTTTTACATGATTTTGTGTGTAAGTACAAATAAAGGTGTTCTCGGTAAAAGTTAATATTTACAGATTATAATGAATTAGTTTAATGGTAAATTTACAAATACACACAGGTATTTCAGCAAAAATAAAAAATGCATATAATATATATGGCTAAACATAGTACTAGTTGAGAAATTGTTTTTTCTTTTTAAGGAAATAATCGAATTTCAATAACCTGCAAAAACAGCAAAAGTTGTCCTTAAATTCTATTAATGTATTCATTATTAAAGTGACAGAAACACTATATATTGCAGTACTTCCAGTACTTCGCACTCTGTGTAATACATATGGATTATATGTACTTTCTGATTTTTGCTAAAATACTTATATGTTTATTTGTAAATTTTCCATGAAACTAATTGATTATAATCTGGAAATATTAGCTTTTAAAGAAAACAACACGTATGTTTATTCAAACATAAAAAGATGCAAAGCGTAATCATAAATATGTAAAATAATAACAGTAAAAATAATAAACGAGTAAATACTATTAAAGTATACATATGTACAGGGAAAAGTAACGACAAAAATAATTCTTCTCAACTAGAATCGTATTTTAAAGCACTGCTTTAAAATTTCCTAACATTTGTATGTATATGTAAGTAGTGCTCGTTAACCTGATCCAAATTCCAAAATCATGATCCCTATCATTCTGCCTTTATTGAGGAGTCGAAGACATATTATGTAAGGACCCTTCAGTAGCGAACGCTCGACACGGATCGCCGAGAACCATGGGGTCATAAAAGACAAGGATAGCACTAGCCATTAAGAACGGAAAAATGTTAATTTCTTTATCGGATATGCACGAAAGTGACATCAATTGTCTCCTTCTGTTTCCCTAGCAAAAATTATAACAAACTTGACATAATTTGGGCCATAATTAACGAAATTACATATGCATACAATTAATTTACACAATTTACACCTAACTCCATTAAAAGTAGTCTGATTTCAATTATTTTCTGACCGATTAATCGTGAGAACGCCAGGAATCCATCGGTGTCACTGTCATATTGATGCGATGAAAAATAAAGAAATTCACTTTTCGTATAATCGATGACACATCGCCAAGCAACTCCAGGCGTCAGTTTACACGGGTGAACGATACAATGTCGCTCGGCTCGGGCATCGCGCGGCATCGATCAAAGGCTCTCGCAAGTCTCGAGGTTATCGAGCTTCAGTCGACTAAATACGATTGAATACGAGAACACTGTTCATTCATTCATGATTTGACTACCCATGGCAGAAGGCAATTCAATCGCGAGCCACGATTGAACTCCCTGGCTGAAGTAGTTCAATCATGGCCGACGATTTTAATTCTCTGGCTGAAGTAATTCAATCGTGGCCGACGATTGAATACCCATGATTTCAATTATGAGCGCTACGATTAAATATTGACTCGGGGTAAATCTTATTCATGAGTCTCGAATAAAATTTTCGTCTTTTAGACGAATTTAATTTTTTATTTGAAATAATTTTTTGCCCATCTCTGGTTTGGGTCTGCGTGTTGAGCGCCCTGGGAACCGGTCTCAGGCGGCTGTTCGACGCCGTCCTGAGAACCGGCAGATTCCCCCCAGCGTGGAAAGAAGCGAGGCTGGTCCTCCTCCGGAAGCCCGGAAAACCCGCGGATTCACCCTCGGCTTATAGGCCGATCTGCCTCCTGGACGAGGCGGGCAAGCTACTCGAACGTATCGTGGCTGCCCGCCTGTGCGCGCACCCGGAGGCCGTGGGCCCGGACCTGTCCGACCGCCAATTCGGCTTCAGGCGGCAGCGATCGACCATTGATGCGATTCAATTGATTCGGTCCCTGTCGCGCCGGGCGGCCGAGGGAGGCGGTGTGAGGGTGGCTGTCTCGTTGGACATTGCCAGCGCGTTTAACACCGTCTCCTGGGCGGCGATTGAGCCGGCGCTACAATACCACAACGTCCCGCTCTACTTTCGCCGCCTGGTCCGGGACTATCTCCGCGGCCGCGTGGTGACGTACGTCGGCCGGGAGGAAGAAGGGGTGGCTCCGGTGTATCACGGCGTTCCGCAGGGGTCCGTGCTGGGACCCCTGCTGTGGAACCTGGCATACGACGCGGTGCTGCGGGTAGAAATGCCATCACCGGAGGTCTCGTTGGTCTGTTACGCCGACGACACTCTGGTGGTGGCTTCCGGGCGCAAATGGAGGGACGCGATCAGCCTCGCAGAAAGAGCACTGCGACGCGTCATCACCTCGATCGGGACGCTCGGTCTGCGAGTCGCCTTGGAGAAAACCGAGGCGATGTGGCTCGCAGACAGGGTTGGGAGCGGTGTCCCCAACAGAGCGTCCCTGAGGATCGGAGATGCCTGCATCAGGGTCGGCCGATCGATGAGATATCTCGGTCTGACCCTGGACACCTACTGGCGATTCACGCGCCACTTCAAGGCCGTCGCCCCCAGGTTGGAGAAGCAAGTGTTCACCTATCGGCGCATTATGCCGAACCTGGGGGGTCCACACGAGGGCATTCGGCG
The DNA here is from genome assembly GCA_963971345.1 of Andrena flavipes. Taxonomy (NCBI): domain Eukaryota; kingdom Metazoa; phylum Arthropoda; class Insecta; order Hymenoptera; family Andrenidae; genus Andrena; species Andrena flavipes. The sequence goes on along the minus strand of OZ020481.1, from coordinate 20,954,348 downwards.
GTTATATGTGACGGTCATCCGGGCCATGGCGCTGTACGGCGCGCCTATCTGGGCCGGTGACCTGGAGGACTGCCGCATCGGGCGTGAACTTCTAGCCAGAGTTCACCGCCGAGCGGTCCTCCAATCCGTGCGAGCACATCGCACGGTGTCACACGCCGAACTGTCCGCTCTGACCGGGTCCCCCCCATTCCATCTGCTCGCGGAGATGGAGGCAGAAGTGTATTCTGCCGTCCGAGATCTCCGCGAAGCTGGGGGCCCGTTGACCGGCGGACAAGAAGTGATGCGGGGCCAGGCCCGGCAACGCATGGAAGCCAAATGGCTCGAATGGTTGGCCCTCCCCGAACATCGGGAGGGTCCCGTTGTCGGGGCGCTTCTGCCCATTATGGACTCCCACCCCACAACAATACCATCACAATGCGACCCCCAGAAGTGCGCCGCGCGTCGCCGGAGTCCAGGGAAGACCCCGCCGGTACAGCGCGGGGTTGTAGAGCGCGGAGATCGCAATAGCGCTGAGGGGTGGGCAAGCGGATGAATCGCTAGCTTGCTCCCACACAAGTCCCTCCCCTCGAGCACGCGACTCCGTGCCCAAGGCAGACCACCGTGGAGTTTTAGTGGGTGCGAGCCCCACATAACCCCGTCCCTGCCCCGGGGGGCGGGGTATCCGTTAGGGATTTCTCCACGTAGAAAAAAGAAAAAAAAAGGTAAGTCAACCGAGGATGCAATCAACAAGCTCAAGAAAGGTATATCCCTTACAGAAAAGAAATTTATAGACATTCAGGGCGCCTTTGACAATCTTTGGTGGCCAACGATTAAGTCAAGGCTTGCTGATGCTCAGTGCAGCAGCAACTTACTAGGGAAATAGGGAAATAGGGAAATGATAGTAAATAGCAGAAATGAAAAAGTAAGGAGAAAGATGAGGAAAGGCTGCCCTCATGGATCAGTTATAGGTCCTATGGCCTGGAATTGGTGCATGGATGCACTTTTAAACCAAATTAAAAATAGTGAAGACGAGGATGAAATTGAAGCTGTTGCCTACGCGGATGATTTGGCAATTTTGATAAAAGGAAATTCTAGAAGAGATATAGAGTCACACGCTAAGAGATTAATGGGAATCGTTGAAGACTGGTGCTCGCTACATAAGTTAAAGATATCTACACCTAAGACGATTGCAATGTTGATGAAGGGTAAGTTGAGCCGAGATTGAATGCCAATTATAAAAGTTTATAACGTAAGTGTTAAGTACAATACGGAAACTAGATATTTAGGAATTATTATAGATGAAAAAATGAATTTCATTGCACACGCAAAGTATTTACGAGATAAATTAACCAAATTCATAATGTCAATAAAGAGAATGGCCAAGGAGCAATGGGGACTGAAAACCCACGTATTAAGAATTTTATATAAGGCTGTGGCTTTACCCATAGCTTGTTACGGAGCGTCTGTTTGGTTCGAAAGGGTGGGGCACACACTAGTCAGGAGACATCTAATGGCCGCGCAGAGAATACTTCTTCTAGCTCTTACGAGGGCTTGCAGAGCGACAGCTACAGTTGCTTTGCAAGTAATAAGTGACATGAAGCTGCTTGATATGGAAATTGTAGAGCGAGGTATAATCTACCGGGTCAAACATAATATGACGACGAATTGGGAAAATTATAGCTTTAGGGAAAAAGATTCCATCGCAGATATAAACATAGACGAGGAAATAGGAAAACTGCGATTGGAGATAGAGAATGTATGGCAAATGAGATGGAATACTGAAACTCACGGTAGAGATACGTACAGTTTTATAGAAAATGTTAATTTTGCCTCTGAAAACCAGTGGTTCAATCCGGGTAGGCATAGCGTATATGTTATAACAGGATACGATCCATTTAAGGGAACATTGTACAGAAGAGGACTAGAAGACACTGAAACGTGCCTAATGTGCAAGGAGGGTGAAGAAACCGTCGATCATATTCTTTATGATTGCACATCGTATGAAAATATAAGATACCCCGAATTGAGAATAACGAGAAATAATAAACAGAAATTAACAGATAGTAAATCTAACTTCGAAAAGTTCTCTCAGTTTGTTAAAGACCTATTTGATGTTAGAGAAGCTTACCTCATTGATTAGTAGAAATTGGGTCCGCCTCCACGCGGCTAGGGACGGGAAACGGCATGCACTCTGCTGGCTAAGAGACCCAAAAATCTGAAAGGATAATTAAATTAAATTAGATTAAAAGTTAAAAGTTAAAAGTCAAGAGTTAAAAGTTGAAAGTCAAAAGCTAAGAGTTAAATGTATGATTTAGAGAATATAATTGTGACGTCCCACTATTTTTCGCGCGGTATTATTCTAAAATCTCTATCATGAACATTAAAATCATTCCACCAAAGTCCTTCCAACTCAACTCTTACCCCTTTTCCCCAATCGCTGATCACCTTGGCGATGTACCTTAGCGGTCCCCATCTCAAGATTATCGGTACGAAACCTCCTTCGCCTATTCGCCCTACGAGGCACAAGTTCCTCATTCATGTTAAATCTAAACAAGTCCCTCGCCCCAAAAAACCCTTAAATCGAGACCACGTCTCACCCCTTCTCTAAGACCCTCCAAGTCAAGACCAAAATTACCCCTTTCCTATTAAAACACCCAAAATCCATTCGCTGGGCTGAGCATCACCTTTTCTCGTGCATAAAAACCTCGGAAGAATAATTGTGATGAATATTTGGTGTACGTGACAGAAATGCGTCTAATAATAGACGAACCTTTTGTAAAAAAACCCGGAAGTCCTACTGCGACTTATTTCTTGAATGTGTCAAGGCCGTTACTGCGCGTACCCCCGCGACAACCACATAAATACGAGAGGACCGAGACAGAAGTCCTCTTTCAACAATAAACTACGAAAGAACCACAACAAAAGTCTATTTAAAACCAGTGAACAAAATCATCTCGCTAATCATTGTAAGCATTCACTACTTCCATTTATATTATTGAATATCACCTCCATACGTATTATCTTGCTTCATTATTGGTTATTGCTTTATATATATTTGTCTTATCAACGCTTATTGCGATCATATTATTTTGTATTCTTAACACTTATTGCATTTCATATTATTTTGTATTCTAAAGCTTATTGCTTTTCATATTATTTTGTATTCTTAACGCTTATTGCATTTCATATTATTTTGTATTCTAAAGCTTATTGATTTTCATAATATTTTGTATTCTTAACGCTTGTTCTATTCCATAACATTTTGTATTATTACGCTTACTGTTTTATATAAAATTTATTGGCTTATTCCCATGTGTTTCATGTTCATATTCTTATACTGACATACATATACAAATGTTATGTGCCTGTGCACATATTCAGGCGTAAAGCTAATAAACATATTTGCTTTAAATCACGCTTCGAACTATTGTGTCTATTCTTCGGTTACGAACACTCCAAAACAAAACAACCTGCAGCAACAGCTGATCTCGGTTCGCGCACGCGAAAGTGCTTACAGTGTGTACTAACGTTCTTTTGCAAAAACCGTATACAGCCGTATGCCTGAACATATTTCGCGGAACTATTACGGATAACTTTTACCTAAATGCAACGGTAAATTCAATTACCGGACCAAACCAAAACAAGTGCTCTAACGGGTGTCTCCTCAGTGCGTATTCGGTTACTAAACCTTCCCTGGTCGATTAGTGTGCTGGATTTCACATTCTCGCCTGATCTCCTTCAAAACCCTCAGTGTGCTGAATTTAAGATTCGCGCCTGATCTCCTTCAAAATCCTCAGTGTGCTGGATTACAGATTCGCGCCTGACTCTTGCTTCAAATCCTCAGTATGCTGGATTTTAGAACATCGCGAATAACTCCAATCGCTCCGTAAAACTTTCAAAGTCCCGACGGATTTCAGAGTCCTCCGGCACTATCTTCCGAACCCAAACTCGACCAATCCTCGAAACAACCATTGAACTCGATCCCTCGTTCCATTGCGAAAGTATTACAATAAAGGTTCGACCTCGGTCGTCGCGCTGGATTTCGAGAAAATCGCGAATAACTCCAATCGTTCCGTACAAATTTCAAAGTCCCGAGAAATAATTTTGGAGTGTCGTTTGTGACCGAGTATGTATCGTGGTAATGTTCGCGGCGAATGTTTATAATAATTCGTTTAGTCGGTTTACTTTTTTCTCCGACAACGTGCCGGGCGAGCGGTCTGTTATAGCAGCGGTTTACACCCATAAGCGCCCGTGCGTAAGGTACGGCGGCGTCGGCGTTCCGGCCGGCCGTTCGGTATCTATAAGGGAGAGCGACGGTCCGAGCGTCTCGGTCGGAGCAGCGTTGGACGCGTGGCTATTCTACGACCTCGGTCGAGAAGCAGTCACCGCTCCTCGAGATTCTGTCTCGACTGTTCTTGCCGTGTTGCGTTTCGGATTTCTCCACACAGCATAACCACGGGTCGGTGTCTAAGACCGAATGGCCCTTATGTGGTGGGCGTCCAAAAGTGACGTTGATGACACATATGCAATTCTGTGTATGCTTGTACGAAATAATGCATTCAACTCTTTATGCACGGAGATGGACGATTTGAACTTAATAAAACGCTAAGGAAGGCTAGCGTCCGGGTATATTATAAAGTATCGAAGTAAAAGTTCGAACTTTGAAAGTGGGAGAAAGTAGATACAAACCCAAGAGGTGTCAGATCTCGATATGCCTAGCGCGCACATTACGTCCCAACTCGTTATGACCAGCATGGCACGATTCGCGCTCTCCCGTTTGCTCAGCATGCACTTGTCCGCGCTATTACGTACATGACCAGCGTGAATGTTACGCGCTTTGTCGATTTGTCCAGCGTATAGTGGTCCGTGCTTCTACGGTTGATGCTAGCGTGTCCGTGTACTCCTTGCTTCCCGATGGATGGTGCGGGACGCGTGATTAGGCGCTTTATCGAGCATCCGATGCCATCTTTATTTTCAAGGGAAATTTAATGAATTTTGTCCGAGATCTTTCTGTGAACGTATATAAAAGGCACATATCCGATTAACATTAGTCCGTGGAATAATCGAAACGATATGATGTCCGAGTATAATAATCATAATAATAATAAATAAGGAGAGAAGGAGTAGTGGAGAGAAAGGCACATATCACACATTCGATGGAGGAGAGAAAGTTAGTCTAGTGGAGAAAATCCTAAGATAATGTGTCTAGAAAAGAGGAGAGAGAGACGAGGCGGACACATATCCGAGATAGAATTAGTGGAACAAATGCATGTCTCAGTACATACCGAATTAAGGTGAAACCGCGAATGGTTCATTAAATCAGTTATGGTTCCTTAGTTCGTACCCACATTTACTTGGATAACTGTGGTAATTCTAGAGCTAATACATGCAAAACAGAGTTCCGACCAGAGATGGAAGGAACGCTTTTATTAGATCAAAACCAATCGGTGGCGGATGGTTCGCCTTCCGTCCCATCGTTTGCTTTGGTGACTCTGAATAACTTTGTGCTGATCGCATGGTCATCTAGCTCCGGCGACGCATCTTTCATATGTCTGCCTTATCAACAGTCGATGGTAGGTTCTGCGCCTACCATGGTTGTAACGGGTAACGGGGAATCAGGGTTCGATTCCGGAGAGAGAGCCTGAGAACCGGCTACCACATCCAAGGAAGGCAGCAGGCGCGGAAATTACCCACTCCCGACATGGGGAGGTAGTGACGAAAAATAACGATACGGGACTCATCCGAGGCCCCGTAATCGGAATGAGTACACGTTAAATCCTTTAACAAGGATCCATTGGAGGGCAAGTCTGGTGTCAGCAGCCGCGGTAATTCCAGCTCCAATAGCGTATATTAAAGTTGTTGCGGTTAAAAAGCTCGTAGTTGAATCTGTGTGTCACAGTGTCGGTTCACCGCTCGCGGTGTTTAACTGGCATTATGTGGTACGTCCTACCGGTGGGCTTAGCTCTTCACGGGGCGGTCCAACTAATATCCCATCGCGGTGCTCTTCACTGAGTGTCGAGGTGGGCCGGTACGTTTACTTTGAACAAATTAGAGTGCTCAAAACAGGCTACCTTCGCCTGAATACTGTGTGCATGGAATAATGGAATAGGACCTCGGTTCTATTTTGTTGGTTTTCGGAACCCCGAGGTAATGATTAATAGGGACAGATGGGGGCATTCGTATTGCGACGTTAGAGGTGAAATTCTTGGATCGTCGCAAGACGGACAGAAGCGAAAGCATTTGCCAAAAATGTTTTCATTAATCAAGAACGAAAGTTAGAGGTTCGAAGGCGATCAGATACCGCCCTAGTTCTAACCATAAACGATGCCAGCTAGCGATCCGCCGAAGTTCCTCCGATGACTCAGCGGACAGCTTCCGGGAAACCAAAGCTTTTGGGTTCCGGGGAAAGTATAGTTGCAAAGCTGAAAATTAAAGGAATTGACGGAAGGGCACCACTAGGAGTAGAGCCTGCGGCTTAATTTGACTCAACACGGGAAACCTCACCAGGCCCGGACACCGGAAGGATTGACAGATTTATAGCTCTTTTTTGATTCGGTGGGTGGTGGTGCATGGCCGTTCTTAGTTGGTGGAGCGATTTATCTGGTTAATTCCGATAACGAACGAGACTCTAGCCTGCTAAATAGACGTAACTTATGGTATCACGAAGGTCCCCGAATTCGGTCGGTGGGTTTTTACTACCAAGGTACAAACAAATCTTCTTAGAGGGACAGGCGGCTTCTAGCCGCACGAGATTTAGCAATAACAGGTCTGTGATGCCCTTAGATGTTCTGGGTCGGACGCGCGCTACACTGAAGGAATCAGCGTGTTTTCCCTGGCCGAAAGGCCCGGGTAACCCGCTGAACCTCCTTCGTGCTAGGGATTGGGGCTTGCAATTATTCCCCGTGAACGAGGAATTCCCAGTAAGCGCGAGTCATAAGCTCGCGTTGATTACGTCCCTGCCCTTTGTACATACCGCCCGTCGCTACTACCGATTGAATGATTTAGTGAGGTCTTCGAACTGGTGCGCGGCAATGTCTCGGCATTGCCGATGTTGCTGGGAAGATGACCAAACTTGATCATTTAGAGGAAGTAAAAGTCGTAACAAGGTTTCCGTAGGTGAACCTGCGGAAGGATCATTAACAAGGCTCAAAGAGCAAAAATCGGAAAGTTTGAAACCGTAACTATGCAACAACAGTATATAAATGCGAATGCGTTTACACAGATACCAAAAACTAAATGCGAATGCGTTTACACCGATACCAAAAACTAAATGCGAATGCATTTACACAGTGTAATGTATTGGTGTGTTGTTGTACGTGACGAGTGCGTGAGCGAACTGTGATACACAGAGCAAGAGCGCCGAATAACAGACACAGTTGTGTCCGTGCTGACCGTTAGAGCGAGGACTTGGATTTCCTAGCCGTACTCAGTGTGGCTGTAAACACCGACATAGCGTGGTTCCCGATTCGCACTCGTGTAGTACGGAGTTGTAATAAATTGTTACGTATTGGGTGCGTTTTTGTTTTATAATCCATATATAACACACAGATACCAAAAACTAAATGCGAATGCGTTTACACAGATACCAAAAACTAAATGCGAACGCGTTTACACAGATACCAAAAACTAAATGACAGTGGCACTTCTTACGTGGCACGGCTTACGTGGGGAGGTCGCTACAGACGGAGAACCTGGTTTCTCACCGCTACACTCCCGTCCGCTGCCATCGGTGAAGCGCAAAGAGAGCAGCAAGCAAGCAAGCACTCCATACCACCAGACGCGCCCCTCTTTGAGAACGGGAGGATGATAATAATACGAACGCTATCCCGAGTGCGCTCGCGCGAGGTTTCTCGAGAGACCGTCGTTAACTGGATCGGGAAGAACCAAGACCCCGTCGTTGCGATCGTGTTCCCTCTAGGTAACCCGCCGCATCGTCGATTCGCGTAAGCCCTCGTATCGGAGGCGTTTGCCCGTGTCTGTGCGTGTTTGTCTGCGCGAGTGTGTAGAGACTTGTATCGAGAAAGGAGTCACTCGCGACCCAAGACAGGGAAGAAAACACACCACAAGCGCTCCGAGTGGTGGTGGTTAAGTGAGAGAGAGAGAGAGAGAGGGAAGGAGCAGGAACGAGCCGCCGTCGAAGCCTCGGCTTCGCGACGTTTTTCTCTCTTTCTCTCGACAATGCTTCTTCCACTCACATCCCGCTCCTTAGTTTTGCTCGCGCGTTCCGAAAAGTCCTGTGACGGACACTCTCCTCGGAGAGGATCCGGGTAACCTAGGGGCGGCGGCGCTCTTACCATCCATCGCATCGACGTGCATCCCGAGTATCATCGCTCGCTTAATCGCGTGCCCCGATAGCGAAAAGAAAGGGACCGGCTGTGAAGCTTCGATAGCGAAAGTCCGATTGGACCGATCGAAGCCGGGCGTGCGTCCACTTTCGGGTGACTACGACGAGAGAGAGAGAGAGAGAGAGAGAGAGAGAGAGAGAGAGAGAGAGAGAGAGAGAGAGAGAGAGAGAGAGAGAGAGAGAGAGAGAGAGAGAGAGCACAACAACACATACTCGTCCTTCGGGGCGCCGGGAAGATCGACAAGGATGGTGTACATGAATGGGGAGGCGCCTGTGCGGGATGATAAATAAAAAACCATTCGTTAACATGATCGGGTCGATGTATTTCCCCGTCGATGCGCGTGGCCTTGCCTAGCCCTGTCGTCATTCCCTCCCTATGGCCACGTTCCGTCGACACACAGAGAGTGTAGTTTGTATGCGCCAAACATCCGATGAGAAGAGTAGTGGTTGCGCTCCACGCCGTCGTTTAAAACGTTTCTGTACCCAGTTTCTCTGAATCCTCGTTGGCGCGGCTGCGTGAATTTGAACTTCGACGGACCGAAAGGCGCCGATGCCGCGAAAGACGTGTAAGGAAAGACTCTCACTTCGTAGGATTGAAGAGAACGAGTCTCCCCGACCGCCCCATATCTTTGTCGCGTTGTTGGTCGATCGTATACGAGAGCCGCGGGTCTCGCCGGTCGTTCAGTCCACGGAAGAAAAGCTTATTTTTCCACGGTTCCCTCTGCTGCGAGGCACTGCTCGCGGCATGAAGGGATAGCGGAATCTCAAAGCTGATAATAGCGGACGAACGTTAAAGTAATAACCGGTGGTCTTTCCGCGAGAGTCTCGGATCGAATCGACAATGTGCGACGAAAAAACACTTTGGCGAGACGCAAAGAGAGCTAGGGGGAACTCTATAATTCTCTCTCGATTAGAGAAGAAGAGAGAGAGAGAGAGAGTCCAATGTACCTTTTCTCTGAAAAATCATGCGATGGCACCTCTGGATACACGAGATTGATGATCACCATCGACGACAATATCCAAAAGAGGGAGCATGATTCATAATACCGGAGGCGCGCGCGCGCGTTTCTCCAAAATATTTTCTCTCTCTACCCCTATAGCACATTTTGTTGCAGATATGTTGCACAAAAGTTGCAGTACATTGCAATGTTGCCGCTAGGTTGCGGATTGCAATATTAAACTGGCCAGCTTTGTGCAATGTTACAGAAATATTGCGCACACATTGTCGTGCAATATTGCAATGGCTACGTTTGTGCAAGATTTCAGGAATATTGGGCACACTTTGCCGTGTAATATTGCAATGGCCACGTTTGTTCAAGATTTCGGCTATAAATTCTGTTATGACTTGATGCATCGCCTGTTTTTTGGAGGGTGTAAATCTCCGACGGCGCAACGTCACGTTCTTTGTGGTGTGTTATGACCACAAGAACTCACTTGTATTGAAGGAGTGAATGGTATAGGTCTAGTAAAATGTGTGTGATAGATATTGAGTCGTTCTATGTTACCCGTGTGGGTCTTGGTTTTCGACTGACTGTCCGTTGAACTACGTCTCGCTCGCAATATTCTTTTAGGGGTGGAGTTACATTAACAGTGGTACAAATCGGGTCTCTTCTTGGTATTCCTGAATTTCTTCTCCTTTATATACAATGGGCCGCAATAATCTACCCCAGTTATTAAAAACGGCCGGCTCAATGTGACTCTGTCCCTCGGAAGCTGACCCATAGTGTACTCAGGAATTATGGGCTTTAACTTTTGACAAATGGTACACCTCCGAAGGACAGCCTTGATCGCCACCATTCCGTTAATCGGCCAGTACCGTTGACGTACCGCGTGCAAAGTTCCTTGAGCCCCGATGTGACCGTGCTTTACATGTACTTCCCGAATAATTAAACACGTAATTGTATGGTTTTGAGGTAACAATAATGGGTGCTTGACCGAGTACGACAGCAACGACTGCTTCAGCCTACCACCCACTCTCATGAGCCCGCCACTGTCCAAACCGATTTTTACCACCATATTCGTGGCCAGTGGATAGGTCACGAATCTCTTTCGCGAATACTAATCGCTGCAGTAAACCTATGATTCGAATGTTACTCTGTTTCAATTCGTTCGAAGTGAGCGATCCCGCCCGCTTCAATTTGTGATGAGTCGCATCGTAAAATCGCAGACAATAAGCTACTACTCGTTGCAGTAATGCAAACGAAGAAAATTTCTCAAGCAATTGAAAATCTAAGTCAGTCATCGTATGCAACACTACAAACTTCCGTTTTTCAGGAACGTCGATTGATTGCATGTCATAATGCGGCCAGGTGTCCCCTGGTTGCGATAACCATGAAGGTCCACCAAACCACATTTCCGCTTTCATAAAGTCCTGAGCGCCAGCACCTCGCGACAACAAATCCGCCGCGTTCTGCTCCGAAGGTACATGAGACCATTGATTTGGATTACTAGCCTCTTGTATTTTGCTCACATGATTAGCGACGAATGCCTTTAATGTATGTGGCGCAGTGTTTATCCAGTGCAAGGTGATTGTTGAATCTGACCAAAACATTACTTTCTCGAACGAAATGTTCATTGCCTTGATCACCGTCTTATACAACTTTATTAACAACACTGCCCCACATAACTCTAACCTAGGCAATGACTGCGTTTTCAGCGGAGCTACTTTAGATTTCGATGATATAAGTTGTGTGCTGTATTGTTGATCATTACCCGTGGTTCGAAGATATATACAAGCACCATATGCTCGCTCACTTGCATCACAGAACCCATGTAATTGAAAACGCATAGGACATCCCGAAATAATGCATCTAAGAATTTGGATGCCCTCTAATAGTGGTAACTGTGAATGAAATGTAGTCCACGCGGTATAAACATCTAATGAAACTGACTCGTCCCAATTGAGTTTGTGTCTCCATAGACCCTGCATTAATATTTTCGCCTGCACAATAACAGGGCCTAATAAACCCAGCGGGTCGTAGAGTTGAGCAATTCGTGACAATATATTCCGCTTAGTGACCTTCTTTAATGGTTCTACCTGCGCGATTGTATATCCGAGGGTATCCTGGTGAGCCCTCCAGTACAGACCGAGCGTCTTCTTGCCGTTAGCCGTGTTCAAAACCATGTGGTCATCCACAAGATTCCGTGCAACGGACTCGACTAACCGCGGCTCATTAGACACTCACTGACGGAGTTGAAACCCTCCCTTTTTAGCCAACGCGATCAAATCGTCCCGCAGCACCAATGAACTTGCTAACAATATTGTTGCAAGCTTCTTCCAATGAACTTGTTTCCGTTAAAATATCATCAACGTAAAAATCCTTAATAAACGCGTTTGCAGCTATTGGATGGTTCTCCGATTCATCATGCGCTAATTGATGCAACGTTCTTATCGCAAGGAAAGGTGCTGACGCAGTTCCGTATGTGACAGTATTTAATTCCTAAGTTTTAATAGGATCATTCGAATTTTCTCGCCACAATATCCTTTGGTATTTACGATCAGATATACTCAGGTCCACTTGCCGATACATTTTAGCTATGTCCGCGGTTAATACGTATTTATGTAAACGAAAACGGGTGATCAAGCTAACTAAATCATCCTGAATTGTTGGTCCCACCATTAACGCATTGTTTAACGACAACCCGGATGATGAAACAGCTGAAGCATCAAACACTACTCTGATCTTAGTAGTCACACTACCGATCTTAGTAACTGGATGGTGAGGCAGGTAAAGACTCGTATAGACCAGGCGATAATCGCCGGCAACTTTGTCGCCGGAGTCGCTGGCGAGTCGGTGGGACAGCCGACTTGTCGCCAGCGACTTGTATCTGGCGACTTTTATCCGGTGGCTTGTGTCCGGCAACTTGTGTCTGGCGACTCGTCCTTTAAGGGCGGGCGCATACGAGCGACTTTTTGTCGGGCAACTGTTTCGTCTTTGTCGCTCTCCAGTTGCTTCGGTTTTTGAGAGCGCGCACACGTTGGCAACTGTTTCCTGAAAACGAATTCATTTTCACGTGTTTTTGTAGTACATTCGACAAATGCACGTGAACATTGTTTGGTACATGTATAATGGATTTTTTGGAGACTGCAGTGGTTTCTGCTCTTATCATTCGGCACAAGAAAAATCAACAGAAAATCTGAATAATCTTTTAAAGTTTTATTGAACAATGCTGGCCTCTTCTCAACTTCATTTATTAATAATTCACTGTCTATGTCTTCATCCCTTATTACAACAGCCATTTCGATTGCGACTTCTTGTCCGGCCGTCACTGAAAAATAATAAGACGGCAACTACAATGTCGTCCGTGTGCGCACGTAGGTACCAAACTATGGGAGGGGAGACAGGACGGAGACAGTTGCGTCGCTCTTCTGTCGGCTGCCAGAGCAACTGAAATGTCGCGTCGCTGTTGCGTCGCTCGATGTGCGCACCTACATAAGACTGTACAGATGTTGTGGAAGAGACGAAACAGTTGCCCGACAAAAAGTGGCTCGTGTGCGCCCGCCCTAAAGGTTAAGAGATACGAATAGACCTGGCGCAGTCGCCGGATACAAGTTGCCGGCGACTTGCAACAATCGTTGTGGGATACAGCAACTTGACCCTTGCCTCAAACGGCCTTCTAGAAATGACTGTTGGCCACATGTTCCCGAAAAACTGTATTCAAGTGGACGGTAAGCAACATCGCCCGAGTGTCTGGGACCTGTATTTCTGTTTCCCGTTCCGAATGGGAAACATCGCCGACTCTGTGGCAACACACCACAAACTATATATATTGAAGTACATCCTATAGTAAATGTATACGTTAAAAATTTAATATATCTATAAATCTAATAAATTTTTAACATAAATATTGAATAATATTTTGAATAATAATAATGCAATTAACATATATGATAGACTTTAAAGCTCTATTTTACTGAATAATTTGTCTTTCTTTTCTTCACTACATCTTGTATTGTTCTTAATTCATACAGCCAGGCCGACTCGCTGTTGTGTTAAAAAATCACACGAGATTACTCGGGGGGGGGGGGCAGCTAATGAGCCTCGTGGAGGGACGCAGGTAGAAAATGCGGTGTCCGCTGTACTGCGCGTGATCCCGCCTGTCACGTCTTCCCTTCGAATTGGAGACTGATCTCTTATCTCTTCAGTATAAACACGTGCTACAATATCAAAACAAAAGTACGCACTGACATATGCGCTGCGAGAAAACGTGGGTCATAAAGAGAAAATATGACTATGAAGAGGTGAAAACGTTGCGTCTGCAACGAATGCAAGTCCGATTGGTCATAATATAATCTCCCCCCTACGCCTCACCCTTTCTCGCAGTGCATACGCCTGTGCCTGATTTTGTTTTGATATTGGAGCGCGTGGTTACTCGAAAGATATGGGATCCGTCTTCAATTTGAGGAGAAGACGACGCAGGCGGGAACCAGGCGTCCCTCTAGCCTGCAGGTGGCGAATTGATGGTGGACAATACTTTTTAATTGCTATATTGGTGACATCTTTTCCATATGCATGAAAGTAATTGTAGTTTTAATAAAATTATGAAACATACATTGGGAACACCGTTCCTCGAAAAGAGGGGACTTTCTTTCGGTGACTTCGTTCGTAGAGGAGGAACCCTCTCACCCTTGAAGAAGTAAAGGAGGGAAATGCCACATCAAAAACTTACCAGGGCCGAGCGGCCGGACCGTTTCGCTAAACTCGCGGTTTATAGCCGTATTGTCCCGCTAGTCAGCGTGGCGATTAACAACAGTACCTACGTGCGGGTCCGAAGCCATCGTACGTACTACCCGGCGAGAGAGCAATATACGGATCACCACGGACTGAACAATGTCTAAAATTCTTAAAGACCCCATAAAATGGATTACCCTTTAGAAATGTGGCAAATAGATGTTGCCGAAACGTTCTTGGAAAAATAATACATTACCCATCGTAAAGAATGAATGAATTTTTGCCTCGCTCTGAGCCCGCTTTTATCAAGACGCACGTTTTCGCAAAGATGTGATGAAAAATGCGGAACTCTTGAACATTTCTGAATTTTTAATGGTATTCCAACCGTTTGAAGGATCGAAACCCATAAAATTCAGTGAGGCACTGCAGGGGGTTGTCCTAGCCACGGGGTACCAGGTGGCAACTCTTTGACACGCGTCGGTGGACAATCAGTCTGTATTGGTAAACGGGATGACTCGGAGGGTTGAGCTGTATGTTTATTTAGCTAACTATGTATCACACCATCTTTACGACTGCGGAGTGGGCTAAGTTAAGCACAAAAGTTAGTGAAGAAAGATGCAATGGCTCAGCCTGCTCAGCGTATACGCATTCAGGTCTGGCCCCGGCTTTGTAGGTTATTGAATTTTGTCTAGAAACTCACTATCAAGTGATCTCTAAAAAGAAAATAGCTCCATTTAAAAAACCGAACTTGACCATCGTATCTCTTAAAATAATAATCGAAGAAAAAAGTTGTTTCAGCTAATAAATTTGCCCTCTCGAAGCATGCAATTGCATATAAACAAATTTTTTGGGGTCCAATACGTTGAGAAACATCCAGCTGTTTACTGTTCCCGCGGATACCTACGGATTAACGAAAAGTCGCACTTTTGTTCACAGCGAATAATCTATCAATTTTAAAGACTGCGAAAATACGTTCTTGATTGCCTTTTGGAAATCTGGCAACCAGATGTTGTCGAAGCCGTCTTGGAAAATACGGAATTGCCCTCCATAAACGATAAATGAGTTTTCGCTTCGCTCTCAACTGTTACCTCCCAGAGCCCGCTTCGTTCGGGATAATTAAGGACACAACGTAAAGGCAAAATACAGATCCCAATATAAAGGCCCAAAACATAATAAAATTTGAAAATAGAATATAAACCGGGCCTGTTTAAAATAATACCCTGTCCTTCGTTAATCTGTATATGGCTTTGTTGTCGGTAGTACATATACCTAGCCAATTCAAACCCCCGTGTATTTTTTAGCCACCACCGACATCGTGACATACTGGTGCCATAAACCGCGGCCCCTGGCGAGGCGCTCTTGGTGCCCAACGCGGTCATTTTTTTTTTTTTTTTGAACGACAAAGGTGTTCAAAATTTTT
The DNA here is from genome assembly GCA_963971345.1 of Andrena flavipes. NCBI lineage: Eukaryota > Metazoa > Arthropoda > Insecta > Hymenoptera > Andrenidae > Andrena > Andrena flavipes. The sequence goes on along the minus strand of OZ020481.1, from coordinate 20,938,933 downwards.
TCGGTTAATTACGCCTGCGCGAAATTAACGTGGAAAAGTCCCCCCTCCTTCAAAAGAAATACCTGAGGAGCTATATAAGTTCCAAAGTCGGTGGAGCGGAATGTCATTTTTGTGAATCAGTGTTTCCAGTGCACATTGGACAGAGAGATTCGTGCAGCGCTTGACATACAAAAATGTAAGTTAACAATATTATTACAATCATTATTGGTGTTGTCTTATTTGTACACAATACGGCAATGTTAAGCGTGATTATTTAAATTGATATATGCATGTGTATTACTTGTTAACAGTTAAAATGTGGTCAGCTAAAGACACGTTGGATCTTGCGGAAATGCTGCAGGGCTTGCCTGCACTGTGGGATGCATCCTGTCCGGGATATAGATCTAAAGGTGCCAAAAACGACGCCTTAACAATAGTGGCGGCACATTTTGGAGTTGGTACGGAGGAAATGGGCAAAAAAATTAAAAATTTAAGGACCCAATTCGGGAGGGCCCTTAATGAAAGAAAAGAGCAGACCAGGAGTGGAGCCAGGGCGTCGATGAAGAAAGAATGGTTTGCGTTCCAGGCGCTGCAATTCCTGGGAAAAAATAATACTTCGGTGGGCAGTCGCAGTACTATGGAGGTAAGCATTATTATTTTAAATATACGATTTCCTTTGTTACACTCTCGGGACATTCCACGCGAATTTGGACACTCTTTGGAGCAACATTTCAGATTTTGTTGGAACTTGGATATGTTGGACCTAGTCTTTAGTGATATATAAACGTGTGTGGAAGGATTTTTCAAAATGTTGAAAGTGTGGATATTACAACTCTTGACAGTCGCTTTCATATTGGGTAATCAAATATATACATATCATTCCCATGAAAAACCTGAAGGTCGCCCCCGTTTCAAGGAAAATCTTGCGAACACGAAAAATTGACATTCCATATTATCTCAGGTATAACAAACAGATAGTGTCGGCAGAAAGGTCCATCGGACGCGCTACAACCTCAGGGTTTCCCCTATAATAGCATTTAACCCGCTAGATATTAAACTTAATCTTTCTAGCTAGCCATTGACAAGGGAACGGCGCGCAAGGATGGAAATGCGCGCGACTTGGAAAAACCCTGCCCTCATCCCGTTAGAGAATCATTGGACAAGTTGAGTCTACCCCCGAAGGGGGGAGACGGCTCGTTTAGTCAGCCCTGTACGTCGCAAGCGACGCACAGAGCTGTCCAGTGGGGACCACAGGGAGGTAGAGCCGCCAGCATAATGCTCGACTTCAGCAGGACGGATTCGGCTTAAGCCTTCTCCATTGCACCTTACAGTCACGGCACTACGGACCGCCTGCACTGACTGTCAAGGTGAATACTAACCTGATTATTATGGGCCTATCGTTGTTGACCGTTTATTTGGGCGAGATCCTTTACGCGCAGGATGCCCCTCGCGGTTCGTGTGAATTCGTCAAAGATGTCCTCTTGTGTTAATCGGTGTATTGTCGGCGGCCACTGGAGTCCGAGCTCCAGTGTACGGTTCCGGAGCGGCGCTCGTTCATTTTCATACAGGGTGCAGTCGAAGAGTACATGGTGCGGTGTTTGCGGGGGTGGAGAACACGTTGCCTTGATTGGGCAGCTGCAGCAGGGATTGTCCACTAGGTTCATAGAGTGCAGCTTTTCCGCGAAGTCACCATGTCCCGAGATAAACTGACAGTTGAAGTGTGTTAAGTACATCCATGTGCTGTCTAGCCTTGATTTCACATCTGGGAAAATGGCGAACGTGTGCCTGCCTTTTTCGGAGGAGTCCCATCTTTCCTGCCATTCCTTGATAAGAGCGGATTCAATGGCCTCCTCGGGATTGCGTGTGCCAACATCGTGAGGATATCGGTAACCATCGATGTCGAATGGTTGTTGTCTTCTGATTTTATACCGCAGCGCCATTTGCTTGATTTTTAAGTCCAACGGCAGGATGCCTGCGATCACGGGGAGTGCCTCGGTTGCAGTGGAACGGTACGCTTTCGTGACACAGAGCAAGGCGTATCTTTGTGCTCTTAGAAGTTCGTTTGTGCTGGTCTTGTTCAGGTTATCGCTCCAAGCTGCAGCCGCGTAAGTTGCAATGGGAATGAATAAACCTTTGTAGAGCGTTGAAAGGCATCTGAATTTTAGACCCCAGTCCCTCCTGGCTACGATGGCGAGGGAGTTAAATTTCTGTTGGCATTTCGTCTTGATATGGAGTGCGTGACTTTTCACCCCGAAGCCTCGGTCTATGTGTACACCAAGGTATTTGACGGTGTCGGTCATTCGGATTGATTTTCCCTGGACTCTTATTGTGGGGGGGCGTTTGATGTTCAATTTTCCTCTGAGGAGAAACAGTTCCGACTTCGGAGCCGAGATAGTCAATTTTTCCCTTTGACACCACTTTTCGACTAACGTTGCGGCGTTCTGGCCGCGAGTTTCCAGATTTCTCCTGGAGCTGTCGTGGATGACGATGATTAGATCGTCCGCGTATGCCACAGCTTCGTGGCCCGCAAGTGCCAGGGATGTGAGGAGATCGTCGAAAACCAAATTCCAGAGATGTGGACCTAGAATGGAGCCCTGTGGGCAACCTCTGGATACCGATTTACGAACATGGTCGTGCTTTCCAACGAGCTGTACCTCTCGCCCGCGCAGGTAGTCGGCAATGACTCTATACACGTTCTTCGGGCATTGCCTTTCTTTTAACCGGTGTAATATGCTTGGCCACCAGACGTTGTCAAAGGCGCCCGAGATGTCGAACATTATTGCCATCGTGTAACGGTGCCCGTGGTTTTGGTCGACGAGTTCCCTAACTGTTAAAATGGCGTCCTCTGTTGATTTGCCCTTTTTGAAACCGAACTGACGGCTCGAGGCGAACCTGGCGTCGTCGAATGTTGGCTGGAGTGCTTGTACAAGAAGTTTTTCGAGGCATTTACCAAGGACCGCGAGCAGGCAGATGGGTCTGTACGAGGTAGATACGGTCTCGTCCTTATCGGGGCCCTTGAGGAGAGCGCGAATTGAGCCGGATTTCCAAATTTTGGGGAAGACACCAAAACGCAGACAGCTGTTGTATAGCGTTAAGAGTTGCTCGTGTAGGACTTGATACGATGCTTTCAGGACCTCAACTTCGATTCCGTCAGGCCCTGGAGCTTTACCATTTCTCAGCTGTGACACGGCGCTGCGAAGATCGAGCTCATCGAAATCCTCCGCTTCAGGCGTGTCGGGATGAATGTCACGTACCATTCTGATATTGCGCTGCACATCGCACGTGTCAACTGTGTCGTCAGGTACTAGGTTGTTGAGGAGATTGAGCGCTGTGTGCTCCCATGTTATGGATCTGCCGACCTCAAGTGAGGAGGAGGCGAGTGCTCGGTCGGGCAGGATTTTGTGCATTCGCAACTTATAAACAACACCCCAGGGGTTGCTGTTTCCCTTGGTACTCACGAGCTCCTGCCAGTAGGATTTCTTTGCGGTGTTAACCTCTGACGTGTAGTCTCTCCTGATTTTGGCGTATGCTCTTTGCTTGATTTCCCTGCGTTCTGGGTCTCGTTCCTTTTGGAAGGCCTTCCTCGCTTTATATGACTTTTTTTTTGTGGCTGTAAGGTTCTCGGTCCACCATGGTACAAATCGGTTGTGTGGGGTCTTTCTTTTGGTTGAGGCTTCACAGGCCCGAATCATTGCCGACTGTATTGCGACGGCAGCTGCTTCGACATCTGCTGAGATGTTGAAGTGAAGGTTGCTGAGGCGGGTATGCTTTTCCTCCTGAAGTGTCGTATAGAATTTGTCCCAATTTGTTTTCCTGGTGTTGAAACGAGGCTGTTGCTGAATATATTCGGATGTCGGAAGGGAAAAAGTGCTGAAGGTGATCATGTTGTGGTCACTTGTAGTGAGGCCTTCTCGTACGCGCCAGTTTCGCGCACCCGATATCACTTGACTTGAGGCCAGTGTGACGTCGATGTGCGAACATCCATTATGTGATTCGAATGTCGGCGGGTTTCCTTGTTCATTAAGAACGAGAAGGTTCAGGTCTATAATTGCTTCTGCGAGAGCCTCGCCACGGTCATCCAGGACCTCACTGTGCCATAATGGTGATTTGGCATTTGCGTCGGCGCCGACAATTAATTTGACGCGTGGGAGCAGTGCTACTATTTTCCTGAGGTGCGCAATGTACGGGTCGATGGCGTGACTGTGTTGGAAGTACATGCTGACCAGATACAGTTTGCCAAAGGGGCCATTTACCTCGATGCATGTGCAGTGACTGTTGCTTAAGTGAGATATTTTGTGCACCGTTATGTTGCGACTCCTTACATATATACCTGCCATAGCACTCGTACCAATCTCGGCGCCGGACACCACCAGGGCACCCGAACCGAATCCTATAAATTTCCCTTTGGGGTTGTATGGTTCCTGCATGAGGAGGATATCAATATTCCGCGTCTCCATCACCTTGCATGTTTCCAGGGTGACATGCTGGGATCTCCTCATGTTTAGTTGCGCAGGTATAACAAACAGTAAAAGTTTCCCGCTTTCACTTTTTTCTTTACAAATATTTACCATTTGCGAGAATACTGTATGAGAATAGCAGATACAATAACCGCTGCTAGTAGGGTGGGGTGGGGTTAAATTTCCCTTTTTTCGAATAAACGTATGTAAAATTCAGTACTAACAATCTAGAGATATCTGGTGTTATTTTCTATAAACCATAAATTAAGCTTTACGTTCACGAAGTTCGTTTGTTAATACTGTTGTTTTTTCGTTGAGTTATACCACAAATGTTTGTCCAAAAAATGCATTGCATGGGATGGAAACTCACTTCAAATCAATAAATATTCATTAAAACAATTCTTTTTGGTATACCATATTGAAAGGAAAGCATGACTTCTTTAATAAAAAATAAAATTATAATTCAGAGACTCATCTTGAACTAAAAACTAAAAAAGAAAATGCTAAACTAAACCAAAAAAAATTTTCATTTTGGCATCATTTCTTTATACTTTTTTTGCCCCAATCGGTCGCAACCACCCGCGGTTGCTCTTCGAACGCAAGATCAAAAGTTGGATGGGCCTGCTCTATACATAGTGTCTACTATATATACGTTAGAAAAGATTGTCATTCAGCAATTAATAATATCATGCACACATTACTAAAGGAACATACCATCTTAACGTACTTTGCTGATACGCTTTTAAACTGTGGTTTCCTTGGTATAAAATAATAAATACGACGTATTCCTTTTTGTTTTCGATACGTAAAGTAACGAAAGCGTCGTGTAATTCGGATGAACGTCCAAGAGCAACTGCCGACTCTGTGGGCACCTCCGTTCCTTCTCGCCTTTTTATATAGTACACTGCGAAACTCAATAAATTGTTTAGAAAAAGAGATTTTAAAGTCGAGACTTTTTACCTGCCGGAATTTTAGTCCCACCCCACCCTACCGCACGGCTCAGCCAGTGGAGTCGGTGTTGGTGATGCAGCGTCAGATTCAATTAATTTTCATTTGGTCAATTTTAAAGTGTTCATAGTCTTTAAACTGTGCCCATAAAGAGGAGAAACAGGGCTATATCCTCACTTTTTCAAATTTTTTAAACGGTTCGTATTTTGTTAAAATTGTATTAGAACAATTGCCATAAAAGTTATATCTTGCCTGTGTGCTTCCAAAAAGCTCATTTTTATCAGTTTCTTAATTAAAAAGTTATAATTTATTGGAAAAGGGTCAACACTATCCATTTCAAAAAGCGGTAAGATTCACATTTTTTTAAATTTTGAAAAATCCTTTCACACACTTGTATGTATCAACAAAGACTACAACATATCCAAGTTCCAACAAAATCCAAAATGTTACTCCAAAAAGTGTCTGAGTTCACATGAAGTGGCACTCTCGCGAAAAGAAATAAGTGGTAGTAAGGGTAAATAACTGTTACGTCCTGAAAGGAGCTTTCCTTAAATCACCCCGAGCAGTTGAAATGATTTACCGGATTCTTACTTTTATCAAAGGGATAAGGCCTACCTTGACTATACTTACCGGGGAATAGGAAGATAAGAGGGGTTTGAATAAGATTGTACACAGGAATTATAGGAATAACAATGAAGTGTGATATATATTCTTATAGAAAGCAAATAAATGATTACTTACTCTGCAGACGGCGCTCCGTCTCCGATGACGCTAGTGGGTAGCTGAACTTATCGCAGGTCGTTTTCGCTCGCACTGTTCTCGGGTAGCGCACAGATGTCGGTGAACCTGACGTCTGTCGTTTCGCTCGCTCGCTACGTCTCACGTCTTTGCGGTTGCGCTGGTCCGTATCGGCGCGCAAGGACACTCCCGGCGCGTGCCGTTTTTCGGTCTGTCGGATGGAGATGCACTTCGCTTAACTAGATCGGCCGATCGCGATTCCTGAGATAGACGCGGAGACGAGATCGCGAGCTCTAGGCGGCACGTCTGCTCGTCGTTACTCCCTATAAGGGTCGTTCCTTATAAGGAAAAATATCGGGGACCGGGTTGTCAACGATCACGTTGTGCTTGAAAGGGTTAAAAATTGAAGCAATTTCAGGCAATTTCATTTTGCCATGGTACCCTCCCATCTGGCGATATAAAATAACGGGCAAATTCATTTCGAATTTCCTTGCAGTCTGCAGGTGGTCTCCTTGCCATATTTTGAAGGGCTAGAAAGCCTGCGCCTTCTGTATCCTCTCGCCAAGTACCTGGCATAATGTCACCCGTATTCCGGTTTTCACAGACAAATGTGCCTGGCGGTGTGTACAGTTGCCTTGCTTCTGTATTCCGTCGTAAGAAATTGTGAAGGTGCACACACACCAGCACTATACTCCCAACTTTCGCGGGTTCCGATTGTATTGGTTTACGAAAAATTCTAAATACCATAGCTAGTAAACCAAACACATTTTCAACTACTCGCCTAGCTCTGCTTAGTCGATAATTAAAAATTCTTCGAATCGAACCGCTTTCGTGCGAACCAGGAAATGGTTTCATCAAATGGTGGCTTAACGCAAACGCATCGTCCGCTACTAAAACAAAGGGGGTACGAATTGTTCCTCCTAACAGTGGTCTCGGCTGTGGAATACTTAGCTCGCCTTTCGTTAACTTGTCATAGAATTTCGTATTATGGAAGACTCCATCATCGGAAATTCTGCCTTGTGATCCCACATCAGCATAAATAATACGGTATTCTGCATCCACGATGGCCATAAGCACAATGCTGAATGTCCCCTTGTAGTTAAAATATATACTACCACTATTTCGTGGAGCTTCAATTTGAATGTGCTTCCCGCCCATCGCACCAATACATTGGGGGAAATTCCACTTGCTCTTATAGCCTTCCGCTATCTCCAACCATTCCTCTTCTGATCGTGGTAACTGCAAAAATTCAGGATATATATATGTACAGGATACATGTATGTACGGGAGAATATGTATATCTGTGTGTGAATATAGGTGTGTTTTTCGCAAAAAGTTAATCCATAGTAAATATTACATTATCTATCTCAATATATGGCAGGACGATACGGAGGTGCCTCCGAGTAATACACAGAACCCCGAAGCGTCGACATCCTCCACAACAGTAGTGGCTGCTATTGTGGATGAAAATATCCACGAAATCGTGGAGCAGAGTGGCCAACATGGAACAGTCTCGAGGAGGAGACAGAGGGCCGATTCGAGAGTGGAACACGCCTATAGCTTTATGAAGAATGTGGAGGAAACCATGAAGGAGAGGGACGATTTTACCGCCTATGGAGTAGTGGTTGGAAGGAGAATGCGTAGCGCGAAACGTAGCCGACGCGATACGGCAATTTTAAAAAACCAAATCGACAATTTACTATTTCAATTTGAAATAGGAGGAAGTGAAACAATGGGCGAAACACTATCCGAATGCCCGTTACCCACAAGCTCACCGAATGTAGTCCCCGGAAACAGAACCGTATAGTTTTCCAAATTATGTTCTATTTGAAGAACAACGGTAAAAAAGTGTACATAGGATAAAAATGTGCCAAACAAAAGTGAAATGGTTTCGAGAGGTAAGTATTTCTTATGTAGACGCATAGAGGACATATGAAGGTCAACTTTTTTATTTTATATGGAATCATATGCTTCTTAATACATTATTCGTTGCAGCTCGGCATTCTCTATAAAAAAAGTATTGAATACATGTATAATACAGAGCACTAATAACTTTTCGATATACATGATTTAATACTTTTTTATAGAGAATGCTGTGCTGCAAAGAATCATGTATGAAAAAGCATATGATCCCGTGTAAAATAACAAAATTGATCTCCATATGTCCTCTACGCGTCCACGGAGGAAATACCCCTGAACCATTTCTCTTTTGTCTGACAAATTTTTGCCCTACACTTTCTTTAATTTTGTTAAATATTTGCCAAATGGTTCAGTTTGTGGACAGTGGGTCTGGGATACATTCGATGTGCTTACGGATAACGGGCATTCGGATCGTGCTTCTGCTTCCCCTGTCTTTATGTATGTTGTATGAGTGTGTTATGTGAATGTATTGTATGGTTGTGTTGTGTAAATATTAAGTAATCTTACGCAATATTAAGTTAAATTTAAATATTAAGTAATTAAATATGAAATATAATAAAATAAAATATTAAGTAATTTTAAGCAATAATAAGTTAATTCATAACATCCATTAAAAACATTTTATATCTAAATAATTGTGTGTATTATTACTTACCCGACAGTATTGTCGAAGAACTTTGATGATCGCCTCACACACTTCCGGCACAATCGATGATATCACTTGTTTCAATATTTTGAATAGATACATTAAACTGGCATAAGAATCACCTGTTGCCAAGTATATAAGCGTGACTTGTTCTTTGCAATTTCTGGAGCCACTAAATTCAGAAGCTCTTCAAAATGAGATTTTGTCATTCGAACAAAATTGATAAAACTACTTCCGTCATTTAATAGCAACTGTGACATTAAATGATCACCATAATGTTCTCCACTTCTCAAAAACGCTTTTTTCCACCAACGCCTTTTTCTTTTGGTCGATGCTATGACAATCAACGCGGCACCAACACCCATAGCTATCGAAGGATCCATGGCTACTAAATACAGTTTGGAATGGACGCCGAAGAGTCTCGGTCACAAAGTGTGGGACACAAGTTGCCGAGTTGCCGAGTCGCCGGACACAAGTCGCTGGATACCAGCCGCTCGGTAAAAGTCGCTGGAGACAAGCCGATGCATCCCAGCGAGTCGCCAGGCGACCCGCCGGAGTCGCTAGCGACAAAGTTGCCGGCGATTATCGTCCGGTCTATTCGAGCCTTAACACCCCATAATGACATCACTCGTTATTTCAGTCATATGACCCAAACGTTCATATTCTTTAAGAAAATCAATGTACTGACCTTTGACACTAGGATTTTTATTAAGGGACCGCTCTAACGACATGAACCGTTTCAACGCCATTTGATACGTTTCGCCTATCTTCAATTTCTGGTCATTAAACGGAAGACTCACTGTATATCTACCGGTTACCGGATCGCGGGTAGTATGTGAGTTATAATGGTCTTCGCAGGCCTGCTCTTCCGGAGCAAGTAGTTTTATTGATGGGCATTCTTCGATATCCCAAAATTTATTGAGGTCCGTCTGAAGCGCATTCAGGGTCAAGTTACAGTATCCGCCCGACAACTATCCACCCTAACTGAGTTTTTTGTAGCTTCGTGTACCGATACGCGAGTACAACTCGGCCAACACACACTAAGTCCCAGAAATATTCCCCTCCTATTATTCCATCTATTTCCCCGGGCACGTGGAATTCTGGATCCGCCAGGTATATCCCAGCCGGAATATCCAGCGATTTCCTGTCAATATGGTCGTGTGGTAATGGTTGTGACACCTCTTTTGCTATAAGGAACGTTAACCACGATGAGTGGCAATTATGACGTGACTTTATTCGCGCCTGAGTGATTTCGGTAATTTCGGATGTCATCGCGTTAGTACCACGGAGCGGAATGGAAATCGGTCGAGTAGGCAAGCCAATTCGCTTACACATTCTTTCAGATAGAAAGTGTGACTCTGCACAGGAATCTAACATAACCACGTATATTAAGCTGGCGTAGCCATTTGAAAAGGCCAGCGTAAAATTAATACGATATTTTGTTGCTATTTATTTGCTAATTATTTGCCAAAGAATTAATTTTTTTGCTCCAGCCGTTTTCGAGAAACAATGGCTACGCTACCGTAATATTAAGCTAGCGTAGCCACTTATTGTATCTCTGTACCTAAGAAAGATATCAATCCCATTCTTGCAGCATATTTTTTTGCTAATTTATTGCTCTTGATCCACTGAATATTAATTTTTTTGCACAGCCGTTTTCGAAAAACTGTGGCTGCTCTAGCTTAATATTAAGCTAACGTAGCCACTTATTGTATCTCTGTACCTAAGAAAGATATCAATCCCATTCTTGTGGCGTATTTCTTTGCTAATTATTTGCTCTCAATCCACCGAGTTTCAATTTTTTTGCTGCACTCATTTTCGAGAACCGATGAGCGCGCTGGGACAGCGTTAATCTAGCGTAGCCACGAGTCGCGCCTATGTACCTAAGAAAGATATCAATCCCATTCTTGCGGCGTATTTCTTTGCTAATTATTTGCTTTCAATCCACCGAGTTTCAATTTTTTTGCTGCACTCATTTTCGAGAACCCATGAGCGCGCTGGAACAGCGTTAATCTAGCTGTGGTTCCTTAAAGGGGGTGATTCGGGGGGAGAGTGCAAACAACTTTTTTCTTTGTGAAAATGCCCTCTGAGGCCCCACAAAGATGTAACAAATAAAATCGAACATGTTGTCCTGGTTTGTTCTTCATTTAATGTGAATAATGAATATAGGATAATGATAAGGAATGCGTAAATTTCCTTGTATTAATAACGTAGCCACGAAAAGGTAATGCAACAGGAAATTAACGAAAAGTGATCGTAGTTCGTTATTGTGATAAAAATCCGTAATTCAATATCGACCTGCGCTGTTACTGATAACGAATAAGACTGTTTAAAAAGCCCGAATAAATATTTTCGTACGGGAATTTTGAGAATTATTGCCGGAAATAAGCCATCGCATACGTTAAATTTAAAAGTTAATGATCATCAATAAAGTAATTAAAACTCACCCTTGTCGGAAATTCACCGGCAGCTTGAAAACCTGTATCACTGCCCAGTGCAGAGCTGATCCCAGGTATACGACACTGACCGAACTAGTGCGCCGAAAACACTTATTGTTTATTTAATTAAACTGACCGAACTAGTGCGCCGAAAACACTTATTGTTTATTTAAGAAATACGGTCGATAGCATAAATACTTTATTTCAAATGGAAGGCGAAACCGTTATTAAACTGACCGAACTAGTGCGCCGAAAACACTTATTGTTTATATACGACACTACCCAAAATTAAGGGTCGCAACGTCAAGTGCGTCCGGGTTAATGTATCGAATATTCACTGCACTGCATGTCTTCTATCACTAATCACTTAATTTATTTTTCGTGGTACGTTTTGTTCCAACGTTATAAACATTTGTAGAAATGAATTTTCACTTGGCGTTCGAAGCCGTGGGTACAGCCGCGCAAATGCTCATACAGCAGTAGTTGCGTCTCGCATAATACTCTTGAGCAGAGAACATTTCTGCGACGTGATTTCTATCCGACTGACAGGATTTCTTCCAAGGAGCTTCTTTTATCCCCAAGTACATAGTGTCTCTCGTTCCATTATAAGTTAACTCCCACCAGGTTAACCGGCCTTATGTAAAAAGATGCTAGCACATTTTTGAAACACACGTGCTTTGCAGAAATGCAACGAACCATCGAAGCAGCCAAAAATTCATAAAGACTGATCGGCCTGAGCATTTTGCTAGGGTCGTGGTTTATGACCGTATTGTCCCGTAAGTCGGCGGTAGATAACGGTTTTCTACAGTTTTGGGTAATTTATGGCATAACTGGTTCCGCCTCGTAGCAGACGTGAACACAGGGTATCGGAAAACGGAAATAGGAATGGTGTGCATTTTCTTCTTTATAATAGCAACTCAAAGATTTTCTGTTTCTTTTCTCTTCGGACCCTTCCGAACCGAAACACGTGGTGTCTGCTGTCTACCTCGAAGCAATGGGTACATTGGCAGTAAAAGGACGGAACGCGGACTTTTGTAAAAGTGCACGATGGTCCGTTCGTTGCACTTCTGCGAAGCACGTGTGTTTCGAAAATGTGCTGGCTTCTTTTTACCTGAAGCCTCTTGGCCTGGTGGGGGTCAACTCATAATGGAACGAGAGAAACTATTTGGGGGTAGAAGACGTCGTTTTGAAAAAATCTTGTCAGTCAGTAAGCAATCATATCGCAGAAATGTTCTCTGCTCAAGAGTATTTCGCGATGTTCTGGGTGTACCCCCCGAACAACGGGGACGCAAGTGCTGCTTCGAACGCCAAGTGAAAATTCATTTCTACAAATTTTTATAACGCCGAAACAAAACGTTCAATGAAAAATAAATTAAGTGATCAGTGATAGTAGACGTGCAGTGAAGTGAATATTCGATACATTAACCCGGACGCATTTGACGTTGCGACCATTAACTTTGGGTGGTGTCGTGTACCTGGGACCAGCTGTGACCCGGATCGGTTCAGTGACCTAGTCACACAGGTTTTCAAGCTGCAGGTGAATTTCCAAAAGGGTGAGTTTTAGTTACTTTATTGGTGATTATTATTTTTTAAATTTAAAGCAGGCTATGTCTAATTTTCGGCGATAATTTTCCTTGAGCATTTTTAAACAGTCTTATTCATTATCAGCAACAGTGTTGGCCATTATTGAATTACGGATTTTTATCACAATAACGAACTACGATACCTTTTCGGTCATTCCTGGTACATTACCTTTTCGTTGCTACGTTATTAACACAAGGAAATTTTACGTATTCCTGATCCTCCCACTTCAAATAATTATTATTTCCTTCGCTGCATGCCGAGTTGCTTGCTCGTAGTCGCAGCACGGCACGCAGCAACTCGGCCGCCAGACTCGCCCTCTGATTGGTCCGTGCTTTTTGTTAATATCTCGTTAACGAGACCTCGGAAAACATTTTCGCAAAGGAAAAAGTTGTGTACAATCACCCCCTGAGTCACCCCCTTCAAGCAACCGCAGCATTTTTGGGACACTCTGTATAATTGTGATGAAATGGCCTGTTACACTTTGTGACAATTGTTCCGCGTGCCTTGTCGGCAGGCCACTCTTCCCATAGTACCTAACAGAGCCCACCAAGTGTAGCTCTTCGTTTTTACATAATGGATTGGAAATCTTTTTATGTAATTCTTGAAAGCTTACATAAAAATTTTCCTCTTTTCCATTAAAAATTTGAAATCATATAATATCACCTAGAAATGAAAATGTATGATTAATTATGTTAGAAAAGCATTTTCAAATTCTTTAAAACTCAAGAGAAATTGCAATAAAACCATGTTGATAATATAGTTATAAAACGTGTTATTTACCGATTTCTATTAATTTATTCTCTACGGCACCGGGACTGTCACATTTGTGACAGGTACTATTCGGTACCGAACAGAATTCTCGAATAAAGCTTTCGCTGTTCGATTGCTTGAGCTGTATGTCTTCTATTTGAATACCGGTAAGATGTTTAATTTTTGAATATTTGCATATTATGCATTCTGATTTTTCGGTAATGCTAGGCAGTTCCTTAAATATTTTTTGCGCCAGCCAACCAACGTTTGTATTACAGTTAACGTAGTGCAATTTATCCATTAACGTGGACTGTTGCACTGGAAAAATCTTTGCCAGCAATTCTGCCCGCATAACATAAGAATAACTTCTCAACCCTTTCTGAAGGGTGTCTTCAACCATTTTGAAGAATAACGTATCTATTGATTTCATCTGATATATGAAATATGAGAAATAAATATTTATAATGATATTTTGATACATCTACTAATAAAATGTATTGTAATCATTTGGGGTAAAAACAATAAAATAGGTACAATTAATAACAGTCTAGAATAATTGCAAAACAAAATTTATAAGGGTCATTCCACGCCAACTCAGACACTTTTCGGAGTAACATTTCGGATTTTGGTACAACTTGGATATGTTGTAGTCTTTAGTGATGCATAAACATATCTCGAAGGATTTTTGAAAATTTCAAAAATTGTGGATGTTACAGCTCTTTGAAATATAGTGTTTACTTTTTTTCTAAAAATTGTAACTCTTGAACTAACAAACCGACAAAAATGACCTTTTGAGTGCTTGCAGTGGAGATATAAGAGTACCTAATAAAAATTATTTCACTGGAAAAAAACAAATTTTTAACCATTTATTTTGCAATTCTTGTAAACAAATGCAATTTTATAATTGAAGGCAACTTTTTAAAAAATTGAAAAAAATAGGAGGATATAGCCCTGTTTGTCCTCTTTATGGACCTGTTTGGAACACGATGGAGACTTTAAAATTGGCCAAATGAAAATTATTTGAATGGAACGCTGCGTCAAGTCACTCCGGCTCGACTGGTCGCTCGGGCCGTGCGGTACTCGCAGCGGTCAAGCCCGCTATACCTGCCACTTTTACATAGGGTTTATTGCAAGGTTTATTGCCGTTTATAGTTACTGGAAACTCACTCTCTGTCGATGGCACTTATTGTTTGAAACATTTAAGTTGCCATTGTTCAATGGAAACCACGAGAAGGTGGTGAGTATTCTTCCATCGGGAGAGGATGGGGTGTGATGGGATTATGTTAAAGGATAAATATTTTGTCGTATCTTTGAGCGTCTTTTGGAATAAATGACCGGTTATGTAATTACTTATTTGATAATTGCTACAACTTTTGATTTGTCACTGTATGAATAGACTTTAGCTTTTAAATGAGACACTGTATCCGTTGGTATAAATGAATGAAAGTTTCGAGTTCCACAAATTGTTTTAGCAAGTCCACGTCTCTCTAGTAATAATCGTGAATGTTTTTGATATTGTTCTATTGAGATGAATTGAAAATGAATGTTTTGAATGTTGGCAGTCGCCCAATCAAACAATTTCTTTGGTGTCGTTATTTGTTCTTCTAGTGGTCTTTGTAAACTGGCTCGAGCTGCAAGACGTTTTAATGTCCCCCCAATACCATGGCATGCATTTTTGCCATGTGATGTTGCAAAAAAATGCCATTCGGCGTTAATTCCGAAATCTTCGAAATGCAAACTGAGATTCAGTAAATTATATTTATTTTTATATTGTGATGATGCCCCATCGGAGAAATATTTGATTTTATTAATAGCAGTGCCGTGTGTTTGTTTCAAAAATTTAATCAGCTTTATTTGGAATAAATGAACTGCGATACTATCATGCTCTTTACAGTCTGAAATAATGACAAAGTTGTCATGCTGTAGACAATTATTGATTTTATAATAAGCAACGAATGGATGAATTGTAGCCTGTTTGTTTGACCAATGATAGCTCTGAATTTCATCCTGAATGACAAAAGAATAATTTTCTGCAAAATCTATAAACGGCAATAAACCTTGCAATAAACCCTATATAAAAGTGGCAGGTATAGCGGGCTTGGCCGCTGCGAGTACCGCACGGCCCGAGCGACCAGTCGAGCCGGAGTGACTTGACGCAGCGTTCCATTCAAATAATTTTCATTTCGCCAATTTTAAAGTCTCCATCGTGTTCCAAACAGGTCCATAAAGAGGACAAACAGGGCTATATCCTCCTATTTTTTTCAATTTTTTAAAAAGTTGCCTTCAATTATAAAATTGCATTTGTTTACAAGAATTGCAAAATAAATGGTTAAAAATTTGTTTTTTTCCAATGAAATAATTTTTATTAGGTACTCTTATATCTCCACTGCAAGCACTCAAAAGGTCATTTTTGTCGGTTTGTTAGTTCAAGAGTTACAATTTTTAGAAAAAAAGTAAACACTATATTTCAAAGAGCTGTAACATCCACAATTTTTGAAATTTTCAAAAATCCTTCGAGATATGTTTATGCATCACTAAAGACTACAACATATCCGAGTTGTACCAAAATCCGAAATGTTACTCCGAAAAGTGTCTGAGTTGGCGTGGAATGACCCATAAGTGTTTTCATTTGTTATATAATATACTAGCATGCCCCGTTTCGGCTTCGCCCGAGTTATTAGCGTGACTGATTCATGTTTCTCTACATAGTATAAATTAAAGTCCCCGGTTGTAACCGTATGTATGTTCGATCGCGCTAATCTCGAGAACCACTTGACGGACTCCGATGCAGCCTCCACCACCCCGTAGAGCATTCTCGAATTTACGGCGATAAGTTTCTAACAAAGTTCTTATAAGATTTGCTTGTAAACAACATTAGTCGTTTTTCTTTCTGACGTCAACACGAAAAGATTTTACACGCAACATATAGAATCTAGTGCGAATCTTATACATAGCGTGGCGAGCATCGCTCTGCGCGAAAGAGATACACATGACGGTTACCTGCACAGTGATGGGGATGCTGAGTCACATCGTTACCTGTTTTGTGAGTGCTGCGATGCACGACAATCTTGCTTCACTAAAATCATCGTTGCTCGGCTTCTTTTCGTCATAGGTTAATGTTGCATACATCTAAACCTTCCTCGAGAAATGCTCTATAAAACGGTGAAACCGCATCAGAATCCGTCCAGTGGTTCTCGAGATTAGCGGGTACAAATATACCGGGGGACTTCATTTCATAATATGTAGAGATTTATGTACACCAACTATGTCTAATTAAAATTATGAACTTACTTTGTTTCTTACATTTACAAAATCGATTACGGCCAACATTGCTAAATATAACATGATGTCGAAGGAGCATGTATTTCTCAACGAAATTCTTTTGTTGTCAATTGTTACGGGTGCCAGTTGAGGACTGTTACCGTTTTTAATTATCGGTATGACCCGATTTCTGGCCCACTGCAATATATCTTTAATATTATTTTTTCCTTTCTCCTAAATATTTCGCAGCTTGTCTATGTTTTTTTCTTTCTCTGTTAATTCTCCTTGTTTTTTTGATCTAAGTCTATATTGTTCTATACATTGCCATTTTTATCGCAATCATGGCATAGACGTTTCTCTCCGTAACCTTCATTTTCTCCCTCCAAAGGAATGGAACATTGAATAAAAATATGCACATAAGTAACACTTATGCGCATCGCCTGGCATATTGTCATCTGCACAAGCAGGGCAGACTGGCTTATCAGCTTGTTGGATCTATCGGACTTGTATTATTATTGTTTGCTGTTTTTCGCCGTTTTACCCGGGGATTGCCTTTCCCTCTCCAATTTTCGATTTAGTTTACAGCTGTATTTCTGTTTGCGTTTTCTAATAATATTATTTTATTTTCGCTGACATTTATAGCTTTCTTATTTAAGTTTGCATTCATCAATAGCATTTTTCCTTTTACATATTCTATGTGGTCTGATAGAAATTGATCCACCCTCACTGCAGACTTATATGGTTTCATTAATATTGATTTAATTTTATTTATTTCTCCTTCCACGGATGCACTGGATGCTGGTATGCGTCCGTAATTAAATTTATTGCTTAATATATTTCCCCATATGGGAAATAATTCTAAATCTTTGAGCAACTTTTTTGAAATCTTATTTGAATGTAAATAAAATGCATTGATTTCAGAACCTTCCTGTTCGAAAAAAGGTTTTGCATTTTCGAAAAGTTTATTCGCCCATTCTCCCCAATAATTCAGTACTGTTGGTGTACTTTCCTCTTCTTCAATGTGGCATTCCATATCTTTTTCTGCGTCAATTTCACCCATTTCCATTTCTTCATAGCCTAATAAAACATCAAGAGTGATTGTACTTCGCATAGGTAAAATAAATTTTTTCAAAGAAGATAGATCTTCAAACTTAATATTTCGGATTCACTCATGAAAAGTTTAATGTATGATAAAAGTTTTCCCAATGAAAATTGTACTATATTTAACCGAAGCATTTATTAAAAGTTAGTTAAAATATATTAGTTAAAAGCAAGTTATTTAAAATATGAAATTTCGCACTTACTGGTTACTAACGTAATTAGCCATGTTTTCTTTTTCAGACATTCAGTCTTTTCTCCATTTGGCAGAAACCCATCTGTCTCGCAATTTTCTAATAAAAAAATAGCGAGAATTATATTCTCTGCCTCGTTTAAATTTTGGGTCATGAGCAACTGCCCAATGGCTGCCATATATAAACAAAATACTCTCCGATTAATATTTTTTAAGTGTTTTCGGTATTTGTTTTTAAAATGCGCCACATCCATGCGAATGCGCGTTTTTATGTTTTCTATATTTCTCATTCCGTCTGCATACTCTTGTATATTAGACAAGCGAGAGTATGTTAGTACGGCAGCATTTAATAATGCTCTCGCCCCATCACAAATAAATTCCTTTGGAAAAGGTGCACCAAAACTATGGAAATCTATTAAAAACTGCATTATGTCCCTTGTCGTGTGCCGCTCTCCTAATTTTTGGGCAACTGTAAATTGTCCTTCCTCACAGTTAACACTGAAATTGAATGAAACAAAAATATATCCATCGTTAGTACTAAATATTGAGAGCAATTCGAAAAACGCCCTTCTTCCTAATTAAATAATTTTCATGATTATAAATATTTATTTCTTATATTTTATATATTAAGTCTTTGTCAAGGGTTATATATGTATATACGTATATACATATACATATATATACATATACATATATACATGTATACATGTATACGTATATGAGTGACTTCTCAACCCTTCGTCAAGAGTTTCTTCACCTATTTAGTAGCGCGTATTAGTGTGTGGTATTCACGTATATTAATGCCATACTAGTGTGTATTAATGCTTAATTTTACTGTCTTATTGTTAGTGAGTGTAAATAAGTAACTAAATATAAGATCGGCCAACGACTATTACAAAGGACACATTTGTGCAAACTATTTTACCATTCAGTGAAAAGATTTATAACCCTTCTCTGTCAGTGGTGGTATCTAAAAATGATATCATCTGGGAAGACATAGCCCGTTGTTTTTTGGGGAAATTAAAGGCTACATCACTATATAGCTTGGTGGTAACTAATAGGTATCAAATTTTGGACAAAATAAAGGAGGTTTTAAATACTTCCACCAGCCCCAATACTTCTACTATCAATGCACCAAACACATCAGATCCATTTGAAGCTAATCCTGGAAAGGATATTTCAAATAATTCCGCCATTTATAACGAAAGGCAGATTAATTTTGAAATATTAATACCACGTGAAAAATTTGACGACTTGACTACTATTATATATTATAAAAGAAGCACTCGTGAGGCAAAAGAGCGAAAACGACAGTATTTAAAATTCAGGACGGGTGTGTGGCAGTCTTACTTCACCAAACATATTTGGGAGAATACACGCTTGAAATGTGGGATCAATTACAGGAGTCACAATTTATCTTTACATGGTACATCAGGGCAATTTTCCGGTAAGTTAATTTATTGACTATTAAGTTTTACAATAAAAGAGGAGAAGGAACAAAAAATGCACGATTTATTCGAGGTACGAATAGTTTTTAAACGCACGTTTACATAATTTTAATCCTATCTTTTTACCCGTAACGGAACGGAGAGTGTATATGCGTTTGGCGAAAGAGATATTATTTATTTATTTTATTATTATTATTATTTTTATTATTTTCTAATTCTCATCCTGCTATTTTTCCTATATTTAGGATATTGTAACTGTAATACAAGTGTGGAGTGCGTACTATCAAGAACAAGTACAGACCAAGACGTGTTGGCCGAATTTACAATTATTCCTGGGTCGGGCACAGGTTGCGGACCTAGCTATCTTCGAGGCGATGAAAGAAACGCAGTCGTGAAGGAAATAAATCAATATGGATCAGTTGATCGATACACTGCTACCTGTAGCAAAGATCTCATGAGAACTGGAGATCCAAAACCAGCACTTATTCACAGTAGCAATGTACTACATGTTGCAAAGTCAAAAGTTTTAAAATCGCAATATTTGCATACTGACCCAATTGCAGCATTGGATATAATGAAATGCACAATACATGCTAACGAGATACATGATATAGGACAAAATCCGTTTTATGTTGACTACTGGACGAATGAGCAGCTACATGCATATAAAAAAGTATGTTCTTTATATGGTGGAACTGTGTGCGTCGATTCGACGGGACTGAAAATGCAGCCCATCAGAAGAGTCCACACTAACTTAGAACGATCCATATTTATGTACATAATTAGGTAATGCAGTAATTCTTATTAGTACATATTAATAAACAGTTTTCCGAATTTTAGAAATATTTGATAAAATTTAGAAATATACAGGAATATATGTGCGTGTAAGGGGAAAATTTTTTATAAAAAAAATACCGTGTTAATTACGATAATCGTAAAGTATTATGATCAACGACAAAAATTATATAGATACAGTACGATAAAATTATAGACACACCACAAATACGTTAAAGGAAGTTGCATTCATTTTTACTGTGTTGTATGCAGAATCTTTTACACTACCATATAATACTACCGTAATTAGCACGGTCATTTTTAAAAGAAATTTTACATAAAACATAATGGAAACATAATCACCTCTCAGCATTCCCAGTTACACTTTGGAAAAAAAGAATTCTTCCAGTACTTGTAAGAGCATCATTGAACACGCGAATAGTGTTGAAATAACTTTTCCAAAAAACGGCGAGAATATTGTCAAAATTACTTTCCACAATCACGAATATTGTCACTTTTTCAGATTTGCAATAATTTTTGATAACCATATTTTGTTCCCTTGGTGATATTCTTGAAGGTACTGCACGAATTTTATATTACAATGTTGTCCTATAAACCGCACTTATTTAAACATTTTCCTTCTACTGATACAATTACAGCATATTGCAAATCTTATTATTGCTCATACAGAGTTCAGTTCTCGCTATTAATTGACATTTTAGTTCTGAAAAATGATACAATTTATTAACTGTGATATTTTACTGAGCACTTCTCACGACATAAATAATATTCAATACAGATTCTAGGTGAAAACTATATTATCGACAATATTTAGTACTAACGATGGATATATTTTTGTTTCATTCAATTTCAGTGTTAACTGTGAGGAAGGACAATTTACAGTTGCCCAAAAATTAGGAGAGCGGCACACGACAAGGGACATAATGCAGTTTTTAATAGATTTCCATAGTTTTGGTGCACCTTTTCCAAAGGAATTTATTTGTGATGGGGCGAGAGCATTATTAAATGCTGCCGTACTAACATACTCTCGCTTGTCTAATATACAAGAGTATGCAGACGGAATGAGAAATATAGAAAACATAAAAACGCGCATTCGCATGGATGTGGCGCATTTTAAAAACAAATACCGAAAACACTTAAAAAATATTAATCGGAGAGTATTTTGTTTATATATGGCAGCCATTGGGCAGTTGCTCATGACCCAAAATTTAAACGAGGCAGAGAATATAATTCTCGCTATTTTTTTATTAGAAAATTGCGAGACAGATGGGTTTCTGCCAAATGGAGAAAAGACTGAATGTCTGAAAAAGAAAACATGGCTAATTACGTTAGTAACCAGTAAGTGCGAAATGTCATATTTTAAATAACTTGCTTTTAACTAATATATTTTAACTAACTTTTAATAAATGCTTCGGTTAAATATAGTACAATTTTCATTGGGAAAACTTTTATCATACATTAAACTTTTCATGAGTGAATCCGAAATATTAAGTTTGAAGATCTATCTTCTTTGAAAAAAATTTATTTTACCTATGCGAAGTACAATCACTCTTGATGTTTTATTAGGCTACTAGCTGCACCCGGCCACGCCTTGCTGTGGCTCAATCTAGTTAAGTCGAAAAGGAAGAAGAGAGAAAGCGCGCGTTTCTAATATGTTTAATTTCACAATACTTGTAGATATACAATATTTTTTGCTGTTCCATTGTCTGTGTAGATATAGAGATTGTCTGGTTTGCCGACTCTAGAACACGCAACATATAATTGTCCATGTGAGAAGCAATCCGTGTCTAGATCTAAACCGCACAATTCTAAAGATTGGCCCTGAGCTTTGTTTATGGTGATTGCAAACGCCAATCGAATTGGGAATTGCAATCTCTTAAATTGAAATGGCATATCCGTTGGAATCATAGGAATGCGAGGAATGAGGACATCTTTACCTTTGAAAGGTCCTGTCAAGATTGTTGCTTCTACGACGTTGCTCATTAATTTTTTTACTGCAAGCCGCGTGCCGTTACAAAGCTTTGGCTGGTTGATATTTCGCAACATGATAATTGGCACGCCGATTTTTAATTGCAGTACGTGTGGTGGCATCCCTGGCAGATCGAGTGAATTCAAAAATTCTGTTGGATAATTAATCGCTTCATCTGCTTCCACAACAGTGTCGACGGACTTGTATGTGACTGCCTCGCTTTGAATGTTAGACTGAATAATATTGTTAAGTTCATAGACGTCTTTGTTCTTGGGCGCAAGAATAGCTCGTTCACTCAGCCAATCGTGATTCTTATAATTGGTTTGAATATCGGGAAATACTTTTTCAACCAATTCTTCTTTTGATGTCACTAAATTGCAGAAGTTATGAGGCAATGAAATTCGTCCTGAGGCCAGATCAATCGGCTCCTTTCCGTTCCCAATTTCCAGCAATTGATGTGAGAATATCTTAGCTGATCGATCGTTTTGCAGCTGGACACGCATATTTATAGTTAATTTTAACGTCTTTACGTGTCGCCACAAAGTAGAGTATTTCAGGCAAGCATTTATTTCATCCGCTGGTGTCGATCGAGGAACTAAAGGTAATGTTTGCCTAAAATCTCCTGCAAGCAATATTAGTGCGTTCCCAAATGGTCTGATGTTTCCACGCAAATCTTGCAATGATCGATCAAGAGCCTCGAGCGATTTTTTGTGTGCCATTGTGCATTCATCCCAAACAATAAGTTTGCATTTCTGCAATACTTTTCCCATGCCGGATGCTTTGGAAATGTTGCACGTGGGAGTTTCAATGAATTGCATGTTCAATGGCAATTTCAAAGCGGAATGAGCAGTTCTTCCACCTGGTAGCAATGTCGCAGCTATTCCGGACGACGCAAGAGCTAAGGCTATGTCATTTTGGGATCGAATTGCTGCCAGAATCAATCTAATTAGGAACGTTTTACCAGTTCCTCCTGGCGCATCTAAGAAGAAGATTTCTCCAACCCCGTTATTGACAGTTTGCATTATTTGGTCGTAAATGCCTTTTTGCTCAAGCGTTAGCTTAGGAATATTTGATTGCACATACGACAAAAGATCGCCCGTGTTATAATTTTGTTCACGACGGAATTCTACATCGAACGAAGCAGCAGCAGATCGATTCGGTGATGACATTCCCAATTGCTTCAGAACTTTGTTCGCGATTTCTAAGCACAAATCTTCAATCATTATCAACGCTTCGTTGTAGATTTCTGCTGTGAAATCCATGTTCATATTTGAATTTTCCTTGCGTATTCGATGTAAAATATCTTCAGCCATGTGCGATTTATATTTCTCCCATAACTCTGTTGGAGATGAAGGAGAGCAGGCGGTCAATATAATTGCAAACAATGCACGAATTTGATTTGGATGTGACGTGTTGTACGCGTCATTAATGCATACATCCCAGTGTCGGTCGTCCTCTAATAAATTCAGAGCTTGACATGCTCTGCGGAAAGTGGCATGTGTAACGCCGTTAACAATTCTCAATTGCTGGAAAGACGTTGGACCGGGCACATTTACCAACAGCATGCGAAGAAAGAAGCATTCATCTTGATTGGGATGCACGGTGTACAGTCTGCCTATTGTAGTTTCTTTGAATATGCCAGGTTGTCCGTCGACTCGCTCTCCTCGTTTGCGTCGTTCAAATGATTTTCTACTCGCATTCCATGTGTAATACGTAGGCACTTCCGAATACAGCAGTGTTTTCGCAAATGCGTCATTTTGACACAACGTGAAGAATGCAGTTAACGTTGTATCCCGTGGATTCAGGGCTATTTGTTGCACATTTGCAGTTGTGAAATAAACGCGCTGTCCATTTTCTAGATGTACTGCTAAGTGAACAACAGCTGGACTTCGTTCATGTATGGGAAATGAGAGAATTCGCCATACAGCTTCATTGCTGCTTATGTATCTTCCAGCCTGATATTGTGCGATTTCATCTATATGTATGGCCGCATTTCCATCACTTCTTTCTGGTTGCACGCCAAAAACTGCCATGTCGCTGCCTTTATTCACGTACTTACAAATGTATTTGATCGATTTAACGGAGTTACAGTATTCCACGTTTATGTGCGCTTTGTATGTTTTTGATAGCAAAGGCGAATATGGAACAACCCACCGGTTATCTACTTCGATGTCACCGTTTCGCATTTGTATGTTTGCTAATTTACCGCCATCTTCTGCTGATCTTCTTCTGTATAAAGGATATCCATCGTTTCCTGTAACTGTGTTGGATACTAATGCTCGAGGATATCGCTTAGAGCATTTTCCGTTTATCATGCATGGTGAATTTGGATTTAGTGTACCGCAAGGTCCATGTATCATATTTTTTGTCACAACTTCATGCAAATCCTTATCGATGTTGACATCGGGTATTTCAGCGCATATTACATCGTCGATTTCGTTTGAAGTGATTTTGTTATAGAGCCAGATTAGTATATGTGCGTGTGGCAATCCTCTCTTTTGCCATTCCACTGAGTACATCCAGCAGCGCACAGACCCAAACACTTCATGTTTTACCATGAAATTCATCAGTGATTTCAGCTTCTGTCTGAAAACACGTGCTGTGATGTCATGTCTATCCACCGGCAATTGCCCCGGAAGTAAGAGCTGTTGTATATCGTCCCAAGCTGGATTACATGTGAATGTAATGAATAGGTCTGGACGCCCGTAGTGACGAACATACGCAATTGCATCTTGAGCGTACTCATGCATATGACGTGGACTGCCTGTATATGAAGATGGCAAAATCGTTAGTCTTCCAACGGTAGTTGTATTACCGTCATTTACTAGTGCATCTCGCAAATGAATGTATTCTTCAGAGCGAAGCTTGTTCTGATTCAAACGGATGAATATCAATCGTTCTGTTTCGATTTTTGCATACATATCTACGATGTATTGGTGAAACAATTGACGGCATTTCAAAATGTGATTGTCTTCATTCTCTCGAATCATTAATCGGTATGAATAATAGTTCATTGCGCTGCATTTCTTATTTGTTTCTTCGCCACTGACTGGATTTATCATCTTAACGTTGAAGTGATATCCATCGGCACCATCCCAAAAAATGATTGGATATTGCAGGGCATCGTAGCATCGATGAGTTTCTGCAACTTTTGTCAATTGATCGTTTCTCCGATGAAGAACAATATCTCTAGGTTGGAATTGATCTCCGACTATAACAATTGCCACTTCGTCTATAGTTGGAGCATTGAATCTTCGCACATGTTCTCCAGCAGGCGTTTTGTCAGCATGAATAACAATCTTGTGTGTATCAGATGGCATCATGTCAATTGCTGTTTTGAACAAACGCACTAAATTGTTTTTTTCGTGAAAAAGCTCTTGCAGTTGGGAAACGATGGACCTCTTTATGCCGGTAGAAATTCCGCAGCGTGCATTCAATTCATCATTGCTATCACCGATGAAATACATTTGTAGGAATTTATGTTGACCATCTGGAAAAGGAAGCAGGGAGCCGGCTTTATGATAAATTTGTCCTTTCACTTTGATAGTTGGCATGAATTGAACTGTTACGATTTCTGCGCCGAATGACGTCATTTGAAAACATGAGTTGTATTTCCTGATGTTAGATAGGAAATGCTTTGATTCGGTAGTATATCCGGCAACCAAAGTTTTTAATGGCTCTGGTGGTTTTCCAAGTTGAGGAAGCTTAATTTTTCCGGCGGCGCAACACATTCCTTTCGTTTCTCCATTAAATTTCAGAGCCTTGCAATAAGGACACACTTCAGTCATAGTGCCGATGAGAACATACCGGCTCAAATTATAATCAGTAACTGGGTTGTACCGGAATGCGAAACGATTGTAATCGCGTGATTGCTGAGCACGGAGTCGTGTTTGACGTTGATCTGCTGTTTCTCGTTGACGTCTTTCAGCCATTCTCAGCCTGTCGCGTTCATTCTGTTGAGAACGAAGCAAATCTGAAACTGGCGAACGCGATCGCTGTGCTCGCAACCGTGCATCCTCAAGTCTGGCTGCACGTCGCTCTGCTGTTTCCTCGACACGTATTTGAGCCATTCTATGTCTGTTTCGCTCGTTCGATGATGCCCGTTCTTCCTCAGTTTGATTTGCAATTACTCGTCGCACTGCTTCCGCTCCGCGAGTTCGACGACCTAATTTTGATCTTCTGCGAGGCATTATTTGGTTGAACTAAAGCAGATCGATCTTTGATAATTGAAATCGGAACAGGTCCATACGCGCATAGGTAGAATCTATATAGTGTTCCGCGCTCTGCGCGAAAGAGATGCGCGTGACGGTTGCCCGTACAGTGGTGGGAATGCGAGTCCCATCGTTAGCTGTTCTGTGAGCGCTGAGATTCACGAAAAACTTGCTTCACTAAAATCGTCATTGCTCGGCTTCTATTTGTCATAGCTTAATGTCGCATACACATAAACCTTCGTCGAGAAATGCTTTATACAACGGTGCAACCCGCATCACAATCCGTCCAGTGATTTCGGAGGTTTAAGATTTTGAACAAACGAACATTTACATTTTTATTTATATAGATAGATAGAAGAAGAAGATAGAAGATAGATAGAAGATAGAAGAAGAAGATGAAGAAATGGAAATGGGTGAAATTGACGCAGAAAAAGATATGGAATGCCACATTGAAGAAGAGGAAAGTACACCAACAGTACTGAATTATTGGGGAGAATGGGCGAATAAACTTTTCGAAAATGCAAAACCTTTTTTCGAACAGGAAGGTTCTGAAATCAATGCATTTTATTTACATATTTAAAAGGCAAAATGCTATTGATTAATGCAAAGTTAAATGAAAAAGCTATAAATGTCAACGAAAATAAAATAATATTATTAGAAAATACAAATAGAAATACAGCTTTAAAAGAAATCGAAAATTGGAGAGGGAAAGGCAATCCCCGGGTGAAACGGCGAAAAACAGTAAACAACAATAACGCAAGTCCGGTAGAAATTCTACAATCTGATAAACCAGTCTGCCCCGCATGTGCAGATGGCAATATGCCAGGCGATGCGCATAAATGTTACTTATGCGCAAAACCTGTGCATATTTTTATTCAGTGTTCCCTTCCTTTAGAGGGAGAAGAGGAAGGTTACGGACAGAAACGTATATGTTATGACTGCGATAAACATAGCCATGTCCAAAGCAATACAGATATACAAGTAGATCAAGCAAATAAGGAAAATGTACAGAAAAAGAAAAAAACATATAGAGAAGCTGCAAAATATTTAGGAGAAAGGAAAAATGATGTTAAAGATATATTGCAGTGGGATAGAAATCGGGCCATACCCATAATTAAAAATGGAAACAGTCTTCAACTGGCACCCACAACAATCGATAATAGAACAGTTTCATTGCGAAATACGTGCTCCTTCGATAGCATATTTTATTTAGCGTTGTTGGCGGCAATCGATTTTGTAAATATAAGAGACAAAGTAAGTTCTTAATTTAATTACACATAGTTGATATACATAAATATATTATAAAGTATTTATGCTATCGACCGTATTTCTTAAATAAACAATAAGTGTTTTCGGCGCACTAGTTCGGTCAGTTTAATAACCGGTCAGTTTAAACTGACCGAACTAGTGCGCCGAAAACACTTATTGTTTATAAATATATTATACCTATACCGAATGAAAACTCTTATAAATTTTGTTTTGCAATTATTCTTGACTGTTATTAATTTTACCATTAGAAATACTGTTGTTCTCTTCTCATTCCTTCATGTAAAAATATTGTTTTTACCCCAAATGATTACAATACATTTTATTAGTAGATGTATCAAAATATCATTATAAATATTTATTTCTCATATTTCATATATCAGATGAAATCAATAGATACGTTACTCTTCAAAATGGTTGAAGACACCCTTCAGAAAGGGTTGAGAAGTTATTCTTATGGCATGCGGGCAGAATTGCTGGCAAAGATTTTCCCAGTGCAACAGTCCACGTTAATGGATAAATTGCACTACGTTAACTGCAATACAAACGTTGGATGGCTGGCGCAAAAAATATTTAAGGATATGCCTAGCATTACCGAAAAATCAGAATGCATAATATGCAAATATTCAAAAATTAAACACCTTACCGGTATTCAAATAGAAGACATACAGCTCAAGCAATCGAACAGCGAAAGCTTTATTCAAGAATTCTGTTCGGTACCGAATAGTACCTGTCACAAATGTGACAGTCCCGATGCCGTGGAAAATAAATTAATAGAAATCGGTAAATAACACGTTTTATAACTATATTATTAACATGGTTTTATTGCACTTTCTCTTGAGTTTTAAAGAATTTGAACATGCTTTTCTAACATAATTAATCATACATTTTCATTTCTAGGTGATATTGTATTATTCCAAGTATTTAATGCAACAGAGGATAATTTTTATATAAGCTTAGAGGAAATACACAAAAAAATTACCAACCCGTTGTGTAAAAACGAAGTGTTACAATTGGTAGGTTGTATTAACTATCGCGGTAAAAGTGGCCTGCCGACAAGACACGCGGAAGAACCGTTACAAAGTGCAACAGGCCATTATACGGCAGTTATATATCGCAAGGGCGATCCAACAACAAATTGGATCGAATTTGATGATTTAAAAAATCATAGTATAAATAGAAAATTCAACTACAAAATTGTTCCACGACTATTGATGTACATCAAAGAAATAAAATAAAAATCACGTCGCAGAAATGTTCTCTGCTCAAGAATATTATGCGAGACGCAACTACTGCTGTATGAGCATTTGCGCGGCTGTACCCACGGCTTCGAACGCCAAGTGAAAATTCATTTCTACAAATGTTTATAACGTTGGAACAAAACGTTCCACGAAAAATAAATTAAGTGATTAGTGATAGAAGACATGCAGTGCAGTGAATATTCGATACATTAACCCGGACGCACTTGACGTTGCGACCCTTAATTTTGGGTAGTGTCGTATATAAACAATAAGTGTTTTCGGCGCACTAGTTCGGTCAGTTTAATAACGGTTTCGCCTTCCATTTGAAATAAAGTATTTATGCTATCGACCGTATTTCTTAAATAAACAATAAGTGTTTTCGGCGCACTAGTTCGGTCAGTTTAATTAAATAAACAATAAGTGTTTTCGGCGCACTAGTTCGGTCAGTGTCGTATACCTGGGATCAGCTCTGCACTGGGCAGTGATACAGGTTTTCAAGCTGCCGGTGAATTTCCGACAAGGGTGAGTTTTAATTACTTTATTGATGATCATTAACTTTTAAATTTAACGTATGCGATGGCTTATTTCCGGCAATAATTCTTAAAATTCCCGTACGAAAATATTTATTCGGGCTTTTTAAACAGTCTTATTCGTTATCAGTAACAGCGCAGGTCGATATTGAATTACGGATTTTTATCACAATAACGAACTACGATCACTTTTCGTTAATTTCCTGTTGCATTACCTTTTCGTGGCTACGTTATTAATACAAGGAAATTTACGCATTCCTTATCATTATCCTATATTCATTATTCACATTAAATGAAGAACAAACCAGGACAACATGTTCGATTTTATTTGTTACATCTTTGTGGGGCCTCAGAGGGCATTTTCACAAAGAAAAAAGTTGTTTGCACTCTCCCCCCGAATCACCCCCTTTAAGGAACCACAGCTAGATTAACGCTGTTCCAGCGCGCTCATGGGTTCTCGAAAATGAGTGCAGCAAAAAAATTGAAACTCGGTGGATTGAAAGCAAATAATTAGCAAAGAAATACGCCGCAAGAATGGGATTGATATCTTTCTTAGGTACATAGGCGCGACTCGTGGCTACGCTAGATTAACGCTGTTCCAGCGCGCTCATCGGTTCTCGTAAATGAGTGCAGCAAAAAAATTGAAACTCGGTGGATTGAGAGCAAATAATTAGCAAAGAAATACGCCGCAAGAATGGGATTGATATCTTTCTTAGGTACATAGGCGCGACTCGTGGCTACGCTAGATTAACGCTGTTCCAGCGCGCTCATCGGTTCTCGTAAATGAGTGCAGCAAAAAAATTGAAACTCGGTGGATTGAGAGCAAATAATTAGCAAAGAAATACGCCGCAAGAATGGGATTGATATCTTTCTTAGGTACAGAGATACAATAAGTGGCTACGTTAGCTTAATATTAAGCTAGAGCAGCCACAGTTTTTCGAAAACGGCTGATGCAAAAAAATTAATATTCAGTGGATCAAGAGCAATAAATTAGCAAAAAAATATGCTGCAAGAATGGGATTGATATCTTTCTTAGGTACAGAGATACAATAAGTGGCTACGCTAGCTTAATATTACGGTAGCGTAGCCATTGTTTCTCGAAAACGGCTGGAGCAAAAAAATTAATTCTTTGGCAAATAATTAGCAAATAAATAGCAACAAAATATCGTATTAATTTTACGCTGGCCTTTTCAAATGGCTACGCCAGCTTAAATACGTCCTCATCAATCGCCACTGACGTGATAGACTTTCTTTCATTAAAAAATGGAATCAGATATGACATTTCGTCTTCATACTTCCATTTTTCAATTTAGGTGTAGCTTGACCGCTTTTGGTTTCTTTTCGTTTTTTTAAATTTCTATGAAACGCATCACGGAGATTATTCCAAGTCTGTTTGCATTGTTTGTCTAAAAGAAAGAATGCTGTTATATTGTATATTTCAAATTGATTATACATATAATAGATTCGTTTTCATGTTTTCAGATTTTTGAACACTGGCAATTCATATACACTCCTGGAAAAAATTAAAGGAGCACTATAATTTCCCGAAAATTTTGGTCGTTTTCAAATGGCTATATTTCCGCGAAAAATGATCGCAAAAAATATTTTAAAAAGCATTTTAACGCTTGAAGACTCTAGTTTTTGAAACCATCACTCAATATTTTTTCTTCGTCCATTATGATACTGTTTTATCAAGATGAAGCGCAGGAAACAAAGTTTCAGAAATTTTTGCCAAGTTTGGACGTATGCACGGGCCAAAATTTTTTTTTTTCAGATAAATCCAATGGAAGGTTCTTATAGAGCAAACATTTCTCTGTAATTTCGTATTTTTCGCTATGTTTTATGATTTTTATTGACCGAGTTATCCGCCATCAAAGCAAAAAAGGAACTTTTCAATTTAAACACCTATAACTTACGAACGCATGATCGTAGAACATTGTTCATGAGTGTTTTGGAAAGCTAAGACAGTTTCCTTTCAGAACCTTTAGTTGTCAAATCAATGAGATTTTTTTTAACCGTATTAAATTCATTTTAAATGATCCCAAAAATTGCATATTTACCATTTTCTAGAAAACATGATGCCACTTCAAGAAAAATCATGGAATCATTCAAGTGTCCACGTTTTTTCTGAGGTAAAACTACTCCTTAAGGCTGCCGTCTCACCGGGCGTTGAATGTGTGCGTACCCTCACACAAGCTAAGTTGAGCGTGTACATATACGCGTATAGTAAACAAACCGTAAATTACAACTTTCTCCCTGAAATCGGCATGAAAGAAGTTTTTGCGGGTATAGTTGCCTTCAGCAGACATCCGTGCAGGGTGGTCTGGTGCGTATGAGTGGTAATAACCACCGTATGTCGAAATAATAATGAATTTATGAATCGAAAACTGACAGAATGAAACTTTAAGGCTTGTCCGTTGGTGGCGCTAATGGCGTAGTCTAGCCACGTAGCACCAGCGTGACGTACACGCAGGGCCGACGCGAGGTTAGTTAGCAAGAAAATTTTTGGTGCCCCAAATTTTTGCACCTGTTTTCTATTTAATATGTTTTATTTTTACGGGATGAACATTTCGTTTATGTGGGGGTTGTATTCCTATATTATTAAGCGTGCGAGACAGTTTTTTATCGTCCCATTCGGCTGGCGCCCTTATGCGGCGCCTAACTTGTATAATGGTTCCACCAGCCCTGCGTATACGAGATGTAGTAAACACACCGTAAATTACAACATTCGTCCTGGAATCGGCATGAAAGAAGTTTTTGCGGGTATAGTTGCCTTCAGCAGACATCTGTGCAGGGTGGTCTGGTGCGTATGAGCGCTAATAACCACCGTATGTCGAAATAATAATGAATTTATGAATCGTGTACTGAGACAGACTCGAGAAATGACAGAATGAAGCTTCAAGGATTCTCCGCCACCGGCGTTGATGGTATATTCGTGCATTGTACCATAAAACCCGGTGGAAGTCCAATCTAGCCGATAAATGTAGGAAAAACATAGTTGCCGAGACGTATCGAGAGTCGAATCGCACTGTTGTCGCATTTCCCCTATCACTATTTTGCCATCAAGGAGGCTTGAATGAATCACGGCGAAGCGGTTGGAGAACAGAGATGGACAATGATAATATCTGGATAAACTCAAATAGGATTTGAGTTGTTCGGCGGCGCACAGTGGGGCATTTCGGGTCGAAACACGGTACTAAGTCCTTTTACAAAAATATCGCTAGACTGCAAATTTTCTTTTACAGGTAGTTGATTGCAGGTAGTATGATTGTTTTTCACATTCATTAATTTTTAACGCGACTACACGGTTTTGAAGAAGAGAACCACGAAACTCTTCAGAACTTGTATTGTTGTTTGCTTAATTCAACTAATTTTTTATGGAATTAAGTGTTGAGGTATGTATTTGAAGTGTACCAAATTTAATTTTGATATCTCTGATATTTTTGGAATTATGTCTTACTGAATGTCCCAATTTTCATTGTTTATTTTTAACGGGAGTTCAACTGGGGTAGTTAGAGGGACGAGAAGTGGTCTATGACGCTTTTTTTTACAAAAATTCCTTTCCTGCCATTGAAATTCAAAGTAACCGAAGTCTTTTTACATGTGAAAGATGCGAAACTTTTTCCTATGTACAGTGTGCACGATATTGTCGGCAATTTGTAAAAAAGTACTATGCCCTATTAAATAAACAAATTTCATTAATTTTACTGTCCCAATAGGATCACAAATATACATAATAACTGAATGAAATGCAAAATTAACGATAAATATATGATTTGGGTGAGAAAATGTTTTGTGCCGTGTTTCGACCCGAAATGCCCCACTGTGCGGTGACTTGTAATCTGGGTTGGAGAGGCATACAATGTTGATAAAATATAAAATGTCACGTTTTCAATATTCAGTAACATACTGCCGAGATTTTCTACATTAAAATGAATTCGAATATGGTATAAATCGGATTATTTCTAGAACTGTACTAGATAATTAAATATAAATACGTAACATTTCTAATCTAATAATGCTATAAATAATCCGATTTATACCGTGTTTAAATTCATTTTCATCTGGAAAATCTCAGCAGTATATTACTGAAACGTTCATGCCGATACGATAGAAAATGTGAGCCATTCGGAAGAATATCCTTTATTCGTTGTATTTATTCGAATTAAACCTTCGAATAAAAAAAGGTAATTATGCAGAACAGGTGTTTCCTCACCGATTTCAATTATTTTTGGATAAGGTGAATGTCCTAATTTCTGCTCATTTAAGAGGTTACTTGTCATAAAGAGGGTGTAAAAAATTTGTTTGTGATCAAAATTTGCAGAGTAATTGATTAATTCTTTAATAATAAATCAACCAATTCAAAAACTATTTAAGAAAGATATTTCAAGATGTTTAACTATTAATAATTTGTAATTAAATATATAATGCTCTAAATGTCCGTATTTCTGCTCATGAAAAATAGCGATGTATGTATTGCCCCAAGCTCTTGCTCGTTTTCGGATTCTCTCACTCTCGAACAAAGAATGCTAAGAAATTGTGGGGATAGTCGCCGGGCTCCTAAATAACCAGAGATCGGCGGGGCTCGAGGTACCACTCCTGTAGGTGTTACCCCCTCCATCAGCTGTAGTTGAAGGCCGCTGATCCCTGCCTAGACACAGCTCTCGTGCCGTATTCCTCCAAGACTTCTCATCAGTAGAAGGAGCTGTGGCAACAGCGCGGCGGAGACAGGGAGAACAGAAAATGTGGCAACTATGCGTCAAAAATTCGTCTACATAGAGTACCTGGAGATGTCACCTCTGTACAACTTCTTTTTACCGACCGCATTAGTTTCATTAGGGTCCGTCTCTTTACTGGGGACGCTTCGGTCCTTTGTTTACTATTTGGACCATAACAAACTTGAAACGGCACCCTTAAACACTGTGCAACAGGTCGGAACAATCAGATTTTTTTTCCGTATGTCTTTGATCATCAAACATGCGATATGGTCTGAAAAATTGGAGGATCACCTGTTTCACGTTATGTGATGCTGATGCCAGTTATCGAAGTACAGTTTTTGTCATTGCGAGGAGTTTGAATAAAAATGTTTTTCTTAAAATTTTGAAATCTTTTCTTTTTACTAAAATGACGTTGAACTAACAAGAAAAACGCGGAAAAATCGTTCAAAAGCCGCGAAATCAAAAGAAAGGGTTTTACAGAGAAACATAACGTGAAACAGGTGATCTTCCAATTTTTCAGACCATATCGCATGTTTGATGATCAAAGACATACGGAAAAAAAATCTGATTGGTCCGACCTGTTGCACAGTGTTTAAGGGGTAGTTTCACCTCAGAAAAAACGTGGACACTTGAATGATTCCATGATTTTTCTTGAAGTGGCATCATGTTTTCTAGAAAATGGTAAATATGCAATTTTTGGGATCATTTTAAAATGAATTTAATACGGTTAAAAAAAATCTCATTGATTTGACAACTAAAGGTTCTGAAAGGAAACTGTCTTAGCTTTCCAAAACACTCATGAACAATGTTCTACGATCATGCGTTCGTAAGTTATAGGTGTTTAAATTGAAAAGTTCCTTTTTTGCTTTGATGGCGGATAACTGGGTTAATAAAAATCATAAAACATAGCGAAAAATACGAAATTACAGAGAAATGTTTGCTCTATAAGAGCCCTCCATTGGATTTATCTGAAAAAAAAAATTTTGGCCCGTGCATACGTCCAAACTTGGCAAAAATTTCTGAAACTTTGTTTCCTGCGCTTCATCTTGATAAAACAGTATCATAATGGACGAAGAAAAAATATTGAGTGATGGTTTCAAAAACTAGAGTCTTCAAGCGTTAAATTGCTTTTTTAAAATATTTTTTGCGATCATTTTTCGCGGAGATATAGCCATTTGAAAACGACCAAAATTTTCGGGAAATTATAGTGTTCCTTTAATTTTTTCCAGGAGTGTAGAACAATAGCATTTAGCTACCGCTTAGGGCATACTACTGTTTCCTGCATAGTAATGGAAGTTTGTAGTGCAGTTATTAAGCATCTTTTGGCAGAATACATGCCAATACCAAGTCGACAGGAATGGTTTTCGCTTGCAGCAGATTTTTGGAACATTTGGAATTTTCGGAACTGCGTGGGTGCATTTGACGGTAAACACGTCACAATTACTGCACCACCAAATAGTGGATCATTGTTTTTTAACTACAAAAAACATTTTCCATTGTGTTAATGGCATTAGTTGATGCACGGTAGGGGAGACCGGGGCAAATCGGCCACTGGGGTAAATCGGCCACAGGAAGTTTTACCTAGTAGAAATTAAAATAAAAACTCGTGTTTGCTTTTGTAAACGTCTCTCTATGTGTCTACAATACCAACGGAATTTGATAGCATATGCGATTATGTTGCACTTTGTAGAAGGCAAAATACGTTTTCGGCAGTGATAAAAAATTTTCGTGACTTGTGGAAAGTTTGTCTTTATTCTGTAATATTGGTGTTCTGAAGTTTGAGGTGAGTATTTATTGATTAAAATAGCGGTATCGATTACGATTCTGATGATAGTGTGAGTTATTTTGGAAAATCTCTATTGTGTTTGAATGATTGAAGCTAGAGTGTACGTCTGGGGCAAAACGACCACTCACTGATGATGCCAAACCATAGGAAATAAGTAGTTTTATTAACTTTTGTGGTAAAAATATTCATCGATGCAGCGCTGTCGGTGGATCCGACGCTCAACAATTGAAAACAGTTGACGGTTTCGAGACGAGGAGAGGAATTGCGTGGTTTGGACGGAAGCACGGCTACGCAGTGCGTTTCGATCTTTGGAAGAAGAAAGTTACATATATCCGTGCGTTTAAATATTCATTGAAGCGATTATAGCTTTAATAGTTACGAGGAGAAATAAATATCTTTTACATTTTTCAACAATATGGTCCGTAATTACAATCGCAAGAAACCTCCAATCGACACCGATAAGATCAAATCAGCAGTTTTGGCTGTGAAAAGGAGCAGTATGAAAATTTCGACTGCGTCAAAAATGTTCGATGTACCGAGAACAACGTTGCGACGGTGGCTAAAAGGGACAACTGATGAACAAATCGAGAAAAACGAAGTTATTGGACAACATAAAGGACGGCATACGATCTTCAACACGCCACAAGAAGTTACCTTGGCAAAGTACTTGACTCGTTGTAATGACATGTACTTCGGACTTTCAGCTAAGGAGTTTCGCTGTTTGGCTTACGACTTTTCTCGGAAATTACAACTGACTGTACCGCCGTCATGGGAAGCAGTGAATATGGCCGGAGAAGAGTGGCTAAAGTATTTTTTGAAAAGACAGCCAAATTTATCGATCAGAAAACCCGAACCAACTAGTTTGGCCCGGGCGACTAGTTTTAATCTAGCAAACGTATCAGCGTTTTTTGAGAATTTGAAGACTGTTTTGGATCGACATCGCTTAGGGCCATTCAAAATATGGAGCATGGACGAAACAGGGGTAACTACCGTCCACAAACCTGACAGAGTCATTGCCCGGCGTGGGGTGAAGCAAGTTGGGCGCGTAACCTCAGGTGAGCGGGGTACTCTTGTCACCATGGCCTTGGCAGTGTCAGCAGAAGGACGTGCATTACCACCCTTTTTCATCTTCCCCCGGAAAAAATTCAAGGATTATTTCCTGAATGGTGGACCACCAAGCTGTGAAGGCACAGCTAACCCTAGCGGCTGGATGAATGCGCAACATTTTCTTCAATTTCTACAGTTCTTTCAACAGCACGTGTGTGCATCTGTGGAAAATCCGATTTTACTCATTCTCGACAACCATGAATCTCATTTGTCGATTGATGCACTAGATTTCTGCAAACAGAACGGCATAGTTGTGCTGACAATGCCACCACATTGTTCGCACAAACTCCAGCCGCTCGATCGAACTGTTTTTGGTCCCTTTAAAAGAGCGATGAATTCACACTGCGATAGCTGGATGACAGCAAATCCGGGAAAAGCCATGACCATTTACGACATTCCCAGCATCGTGACGAAAGCACTGCCGCTGGCTGCTACAAGCCAAAACATCATTTCTGGCTTCGAATGCACTGGGATCGCTCCTTTCAATCCAGACATCTTTCAAGACTTTGAATTTTTACCAAGTAGTGTAACAGATAGAGAGGACCCAAACACTGTTGAGCTTGCGCCCGATGAAAATGATGAGAGTCAGCTA
The DNA here is from genome assembly GCA_963971345.1 of Andrena flavipes. Taxonomy (NCBI): domain Eukaryota; kingdom Metazoa; phylum Arthropoda; class Insecta; order Hymenoptera; family Andrenidae; genus Andrena; species Andrena flavipes. The sequence continues at coordinate 20,901,258 of OZ020481.1, read as the reverse complement.
CCGTCACTTGTAGATTCCGAAACGGTTGAGAGAGGGAACGAGTCAGTTGCTTCATCGTCTTCACGTTTTGAGGACCAGGGCAACATTTCTACAGTTTCGAACGATGAGAGCAGACGCAGTATAGCATCCAATGAGCCCGAAAACCTAGAAGTTTTAAACTCTACGCTTGAAAGTATACGACCTTTGCCAAAAGCGGGACCAAGGAAGCAAACGCACAGAGGACGAAAACGTCGAAAAACTGCAATAGTAACGGATTCACCAGAAATGAAACAATTGGCGACGGAGCAAGCCGCGTCGAAACAAAAAAAAATAGACCAAACTACTCCACGGGTGAGAGGATTCGGAAAATCATCTGCTACTCTGAATTCGACTCCAAAGAAAAGAGGTCGTCCAAGAAAAGCTGTTACGACCACCAATGTGGAATTGGAATCTCAGCCTTTGACGAAGACAGGGTGTTCATCTGGACGTACTTTGCGTAAACGCAGGTGCCAAAAGAAGCGACTGCCCTCGGAAACTGAACATGACTGAAAAATGCAACAATATTTAAAGCGCAGTATGTGTGCGTTAAAAATATGAACTTCTCAACTTTTCAGACAGTTTTTTGACTCTATTGTAATTTGTAATTGAGAAATAAACGACTCATTTTCATTTATGACTAAAAATTAATCAACATCCAGCCCGAATAAAAGGTGGCCGTTTTGCCCCGAAGGAGTGGCCGATTTACCCCGGCATTTTTCGGTACTGCGATTTTACACTATATTACAAATTCTCTGGAATAACTTTAGAAAAGGGGATTAATGAAAATTTGGTGCAGCATTTATGTACTATAGGGATTACTCTTTCGGATAGTATAATTCACATAATTGAAAAATTAAATTTTTTGGGTTAAATTTATCAATGAAAAAAAAGTGGCCGATTTGCCCCGGTCTCCCCTACAGATTTATAGCTGTAGATATCGGAGCTTATGGAAAAAATAGCGATGGAGGAATTTTTGCTAATTCCAAGCTAGGCAAATATCTTGCACTTGGAAAATTAAATTTACCAGAAGACAAACCATTACCATGTCACGTCCCGGGTGGAGGTCTTTGGGGGACAATGACACTGTGGGGTTAATGGAACACAGGCGAGGATCTTAAATCCTGCACACTGGGGTAGAGGGAATTTAGGCGAGGATCTTGAATTCTGCACACTGGGGTCGAGGGATTTTAGGCGAGGATCTTAAATCCTGCACACTGGGGTAAAGGAGGTTAGGCGAGGATCTTGAATCCTGCACACTGGGGTCGAGGGAATTTAGGCGAGGATTTTGAATCTTGCACACTGGGGAAGAGGGAATTTAGGCGAGGATCTTGAATCCTACACACTGATCGACCAAGGAGGGTTAAATGACGAAGTTATACCCGATGGACACCCGTTAGACCTTTGTGGTATTTTGTACCGGTTCGGTAATTGGATTTACTACTGCATCTATATAAGAAATCACTCGCAATGGTTCCGCGAAATCCGTCTAGGCATACGTCAGTACGCGGCCTGTGCAGAAGAACGTTTCGTAAACACTATAAGAACACTCGAGCTCGCGAACTGAGATCAGTTGTTGCAGCGGTCCGTTATGTTTGGGATCTTCGTAGCCGAAAGATTAACATAATGACTTGACGGGTATTTAAATGGTTGTTTATTCAGTTTAAACATGGACGTTTACCATGCACTGCGTTAAGGGTGCAGTAAGCGACGATTGTTAGCGTATGACATTTATAAATATATATACAGTATAGGGTTTATGTATGGACATGAAATACAGTAAAAGATAATAAAATAGTATAAAATAAGCTTTTAGCGTTGACAAGACAATTGATAAGATCGCAGTATGCGTTAATAAGACAAATAGTATGGTTGCAATAAGCGTTAACAAGCAAATAGTATGATCGCAATGAGCGTTAATAGGATGATTAATATGAAAAGCAAATAAGAATAATAATATGAAATGTGGGTGATATACAATGGTATTAATAATAATGATAATTGTTTACAGTGATAGACAGATGATGTAGAAATATGGTTGATAGACAATGGTTTTAATAAACTTGGAGAGTTCGATGATATGTTCTTTATTCAAGAGTATTCGTCGAAAGAGAGCGTGAGTAAAGGTTTAAAGAAACTTGTAGCGATCGACGTTATGTTCCTAGCTCAGGAGTATTCGTCGAAAGAGAGCAAAGCCTCTTGGATCCTTGTATTTATGTAGAGTACGCCGGGGTATTCTGGGACACGGACAATTGTGGGACACCGCCATCTTCTTTTCCCTAGTACTTCTTGACAGCTACAAACGGCTGTCATCGCTTCGTCTCATGCTAAACTCGTTTTTTATTGAGCACTCGACTTGTGATAACGCTCTGTTACCTCGCTCTGATATCGAGTTAATTGTTATCCCTCCCAAAATTTTATTGCCAGTGTGCGTTTGGTTTATTTATTTTTGTGTTTTCCCACAAACCAGTTCAGGTAAATATGTTTATAATATTCGTGTAACCTTAAACCTTCGAACCATAAAAGAAATTTTGTATGAAGTTTGCATTGTGTTACTTATACGCCGCAATATTGTAAAGATAAGCATCTGGGGAATTGTGGGACGCTTTGTTCGGGGAATTATAGGACAGTCAGTTTTTTACGTTTGACAAGCTAAACTCGTGTTTTTTACGCATATAAGTGATTTTCCATGCATTATTTCAACACAGCATTATTATTTTGGCAAATTTCTATTGTTTTTTGTTTCAAAAATATTTTTTAACCATATTATGCCGCGTTATTACGCTAAAAAAGAAAAATCGTTGAATGTCGCCTCTATTTTGGAGGCGATCAAACAAATTAAAATCTACAACCGGTTTTTTTTTAAATTTTTAAATATTTTAAAAAAAATAAAAATTTAAAAATTGCGCCGGTCCCAACCCAAACACTTACACGTGTGTTCACTGCGATTCGGAATGATTCTCTTCGCCATTTTTCTTTTTTTTTATATCAATTATGAATTATTATTATTTCGTTTACAATAATGAATACGCGTTTTCCTTCGATAACTTTAATTTTTTATTCGATTTAAAAGATGTCCCACAATTCCCCGAGATTTTTCAAAAACGCGCAAATTAGTTTTTTGCGCCAACTGATATAACTTGTACAATTTGATGGAATTGGATCAAGCCACTGGTATCAAAAGAATGGCTATTCTCCGTACTACAAAACCATGCCTTGAAATTTCAAGAAATATGATCTTTATGTGACTTTTTAGCCAAAATAAAAGTGTGTCCCAGAATATCCCGCCGTACTCTACATTAAAAGATTGTTAGGGGTGAAGGGCGGTTGCGGTATGCAACCTTGACCTATTTCGGCACGTGTCACGGTACAGGTTATTAATAGATTTGGTCTTCCGGGGTTTTTATATGGCCTTGTATGGAATATTAGTCGCTAAGTCTTCCGGGGTTCTTTTACATAGAGTTTTGAAAAGGGGATACTCAACCCATTGGATGGATTGTGGGTGGTTTGATTGGAAAGAGGAAAAAGGGGTAGTGACTTCTTTGGTCATGGAGAGGGTGTGAGACGTGGTCTCGATTTAAGAGGGGTTTTTAGGGACGAGGGACTTGTATGTATTAGATTTGGAATGATGTGGTCGTGCCACATAAGGTGAAGAGGGGATTTGGGGGTCGTCGTTGACCATCTTGAGATGGGGACCGCTAAGGTACATCGCCAAGGTGATCAGTGGTTTGGGGTAAGGGGTAAGACTTGAGTTTGGAAAACTTTGGTGGAGTGATTTTGTGAAAGACTTGTACTATTACCGCGCGAAAAATAGTGGGACGTCACAACCAAACACAAATGTTATAATGCCACATGTTATTGTTGGCGATGAGGCGTTTCCATTAAAAAATTATTTGTTAAGACCATACCCTAAACCACAACTTGGTGATGTTACAAAAGTGCATTACAACTATCGGCTCTCGCGTGCAAGACGGGTATCGGAAAATGCTTTCGGAATATTGGCACAAAAATTTCGAATTTATAACAGAAGATTACAGCTGCACCCACAGAATGCCCACGTGTATTTTACATAACTACATTATCTCGTTTCAGAGATCTGATCAAACTCCAGAAGCATTACATAGAAATTTACAGAATCTTCCAAGACAACGCGGTACTGGCAGTACTTCTGCATTTCACGTCAGAGACACTTTTAGGTCATATTTAAGTAGCCAAAATGGAAGTCTCGAATGGCTACAGAATTCTTAGAATGCCCAAAAATGCTGAAAGCATGCTAATTTTTGTTTAATGAATCAATAGGACCAATAAAATAAAATGTATTCTAGTTTTTGCATAAATATATTATATCTACCAGATTGCCCCAGTTTCTTCCCGATTTCAACCCATGTTGCTTCTTTCTTGTTAGTATCACTATACTTTTTATCCTCTTGATTATACAAAAGAGAATAATCGCGGACAATTTCTATTAGCTTTTCGCAATTCATCGTCTTTATTAACTTTTTGCTGTCACGGTTGTGGCTGAAGTCTGAACGGAACCGAAGCATATGCATATTGTCAGCGCCGACACGGTCCGACACGTTCAGACACGTTCCGTATCCGATAAAGTATTCTTCGCGAGAATGCCGGATGGCCGGACCGATGTCGGTAGGTGTCTGTGCTGTTACGATACGATATGTATAAACACCTATATACAAATTGCATTATAGAATACTGTTCTGATCGGTGCTGTGCGGATGCGTTCCGGGTCTGTGCGGATAATATAAATCGACCTTAACTGTATCAAAACAAAAACAGGCACAGGCGTATGCACTGTGAGAAAGAGTGAGGCGTACGGGGGAGATTATATTATGACCAATCGAACCTGCATTCGTTGCAGACGCAACGCTTTCACCTCTTCATAGTAATATTTTCTCTTTATGGCCCACGTTTTCTCGCAGCGCATATGTCAGTGCGTCCTTTTTTTTTATATTGTAGCGCGTGTTTATACTGAAGAGATAAGGGATCAATCTCCAATTCGAAGGGAAGACGTTACAGGTGGGATCACGCGCAGTCATCGGACACCCCATTTTCTACCTGCGTCCCTCCACAAGGCGTATTACTGCCCCCGCGAGTAATCTCGTGTGATTTTTTAACACAAAAGCGAGTCGGTCAGGCTGTATGAATTAAGAACAATGTAGGGTGTAGTGAAGAAAAGAAATAAAAAGAAATACAAATTATTCAGTAAAATAGAGCTTTAAAGTCTATCATATAAAAAAAGACGCAAGTCTATGCCTTCAATAATGTAGGTCATTAAAATTAATTTCTGTAGGCGGGTTTCGTAAAAATTAACGAAAGCAGGAAACTTTGAAGATTTGTATTTTTTAAACAATTTCGAATCTGCAAAAATGAGGACTTAACACTCCCTAATTTCATATGGACTATCATATATGTATTTCAATATCATGAAAATCCGAGACATCGAAGATTTTAGAAAAGTATCACATCTCTGCCTTTGTCTTCCACGCTGTACGCAATGCACTCCAAACTCCCTTTGATGTGTGGAAAAAAACCGACAATGGTCGGCTCAGTCCATGTGCCTTCACCGGCATTCGCGAGTCGGGTCGCATGCGCCAAGTCACCACGAATAACACGTCCACACTATTTAGCATATGCGTTCACGCTCACCCTTTCTGACGTAGAAGCATGCGGCCCTGGCTACCGTTTCACCCGTCCATATCTGAATATGTATTCGTGCGCGCTCAGCCTGCTCAACGTATACTCGTTCAGGTCTGGACTAGGGCTCTAACGAATATTCGAATAATCTAAGTATTCGAATATTCGAATATTCGAATGTGACGTCCCACTATTTTTCGCGTGGTAACAGTACAAGTCTTTCACAAACTCACTTCACCAAAGTCTTCCTAAATCAAGTCTTACCCTTTCCCCAAACCACTGATCACCTTGGCGATGTACCTTAGCGGTCCCCATCTCAAGATGGTCAACGACGACCCCCAAATCCCCTCTTAACCTTACGTGGCACGACCACATCACTCCAAATCTAATAAATACAAGTCCCTCGTCCCTAAAAAACCCCTCTTAAATCGAGACCACGTCTCACAACCTCTCCATGACCAAAGAAGTCATTACCCCTTTTCCCTCTTTCTAATCAAACCACCCACAGTCCATCCAATGGGTTGAGTATCCCCTTTCAAAACTCTATGCAAAAGAACCCCGGAAGGCTTAGCGACAAATATTCATTACAAGGCCATATAAAAACCCCGGAAGACCAAATCTATTAATAACCTGTACTGCGACACGTGCCGAAATAGGTCAAGGTTGCATACCGCAACCGCCCTTCACCCCTAACAATCTTTTAAAATGTATAAATACAAGGACCCATAAGGCGAATCTCTCTCTTCTACGGAAACTCTTATACGGAAACTCTTATACGGAAGCTCTTATACGGAAACTCCTCTACGGAAACCTAGTGAAGAACGTATATATATATATATATATATAGTATGAAAAATAGTATGAAATAAGCAACAAGAATAATAATATGAAATGTCATTAAATGAGGATGATATGCCTTTAAACAATATGGTAACTGAAATAGCTTACAGGAGTCGTTGTAGAAAGAGTTGTTATTCACTTTCACTATATATATATATATATATATATATATATATATATATAGTGAAAGTGAATAACAACTCTTTCTACAACGACTCCTGTAAGCTATTTCAGTTACCATATTGTTTAAAGGCATATCATCCTCATTTAATGACATTTCATATTATTATTCTTGTTGCTTATTTCATACTATTTTTCATTGCTTTGTATTATTATTTCTGCTAACGCTTAGCATCTTATAACACTTTGTATTATTAACGCTTATTGAAATTCATATTATTATTCTTACTTGCTTATTTCATACTATATTATCATCTTTTATTGTATCGCATGTCCATCCATAAACGTTTTATTTTATATACATTTATAAATGTCATACGCTAACGATCATCGCTACTGCACCATTAACGCAGTGCATGATAACGTTCATGTTTAACCTGAATAAACAACCATTTAAATCAATCGTGAAGTTACTGTGTTAATCCTTCGGCAACGAAGATCCCAAACGTAACGAACCGCTGCAACAGCTGATCTCGGTTCGCGAGCGAGTGTTCTTACAGTGTTTACAAACGTTCTTCTGCACGGGCCGCGTACCGACGTATGCCTAGACGGATTTCGCGGAACCATTGCGAGTGACTTCTTATGTATATGCAGCGGTAAATCCTATTATCGGACCGGTATAAAAACCCACAAGGGTCTAACGGGTGTTCATCGGGTACAATTTCATTATTTAAACCCTCCTTGGTCGCTCAGTGTGTAGGATTCAAGATCCTCGCCTAGATTCCCTCGACCTCAGTGTGTAGGATTCAAGATCCTCGCCTAACCTCCTTTTACCCCAGTGTGCAGGATTCAAGATCCTCGCCTACCCTCCTTTTACCCCAGTGTGCAGGATTCAAGATCCTTGCCTAACCTCCTTTTACCCCAGTGTGCAGGATTCAAGATCCTCGCCTAGCCTCCTTTTACCCCAGTGTGCAGGATTCAAGATCCTCGCCTAGCCTCCTTCGACCCCAGTGTGCAGGATTCAAGATCCTCGCCTAGCCTCCTTTTACCCCAGTGTGCAGGATTCAAGATCCTCGCCTAGCCTCCTTCGACCCCAGTGTGCAGGATTTAAGATCCTCGCCTAAATTCCCTCTACCCCAGTGTGCAGGATTCCAGATCCTCGCCTAACCTCCCTCAACTCTCAGTGTGCAGGATTTCAGATCCTCGCCTGTGTTCAAAAACCCCCACAGTGTCATTGTCCCCCAAAGACCTCCACCCGGGACGTGACACGAATACCACAGAATTCGAATAATTTCTTCGAATATTCGAACCTTCGAATATTCGAATATTCGAATATTCGAATATTCGGATCTATCGAAGTTATGATTGCACCGAATACCAATCTGAACATGAGATATTTGTTCATAGTTTATCGTGAAATTCTTTTCATATTGGCCTTTACAATTATTTGTTTTTCAATCGATAAATTTTTAACTTTATTAATCTGTGGTAAATTTATATATTTTGAAACGAAAACAACTATCAGTTATTAGTATTATTATTTTTATAATAATAAGTGGACAACCCCGACGGAATCGGCCAAGGGCCCTCTCCTCTAGGCCCACCCGTGTCCCATCATAAGCGGATGACAAACAGTATAAGCAGCCTTTTTTGTAGGAAGCTAAAATCCCATAAACGATTTTGAGGAACTATAATATTTTTATTTTTCCTTCGTAATTCGTGTCCAGAATTTTGGGAGGTGACAAATTCCAATTGTTTGCACTTATGAAGAAGAGGAGGGACCTCACCTCTGTTAATTCGTCGGTGGAGGGGGTACCTTCGTCGTCTTAACGAGGTGGAGGAAATGTATGTACAACCAGCTGGTCCCAAAAACTAGCCAGAATGATCGGACAGAGCGTCTCGCCAGGGTCGCGGTTTATGACGGAATTGCCCCGAGAGTCAGCGGTGATCAACGGTACACACAGGTACCTACGGCTGGTTACCAAATGACCACCCGCCGACAGAGCAATATACGAATTAACTCAAAGCGAAGAAAGTCGAAATTCCTGAAAAACGGGACGATGTCGATTGCCCCCTATTCGTCATCTGGCAGCCAAATGTTTCCCGATGAACGCTTCGAAAATAAGCATTGCCCGATTGTAAAGGAATAAAATGAATTTCGCTTCGAAAAATACGAAATTGCCGGCTGTAAACGATAATGAATTTTCGCTTCGTTCCAAGTCCTAGGGATTAGCCTTAGGATTACATTATATTACAGTCTTCTCTCGATATGTTGCCGTGAGTCGGGACCGACGACACCTATTCCGAAAATATTAAAAATTACACAGGATGGAAATGCTAAAATAAACAATATGTGATATAGGTGTGTATATTACTGGATTAGTTTTATCACATATTTTAAGAATATTAAAAGAATCGTATGGTCCGAGCACGCGTCCGCAAAAAAACGAGACCGCGGTGTGTTTATTGTGCGACAGCCTCGCACGATAGCCAGTCGAGCCGTGACTTCCGAACAAGAAATTATTGTTTTCAGAAACGAAATATTAAGGATTCGAAATGTGATTGGGTTTATGATGCGAGCGTGATTTCTACGCTATTTGTGAGCTTAAGAATTTACTTTGGTACCATAACCGGAAAAAACTCCGTCACTTTAGTGACTCTTGTCGGCCAACGTTGACAGCTACATAGAAATATATTGTTCCGCGATACCCATACAAAATAGACACAGTAATAAAACATTATTGCCATAGATATACGGACGACCCACCAATGTACATAGCTAAATTTAAGCTGTTAATCTTAAGTAGTTTATACTAGTATTGTATCCAAATATCTTTAGAAATTAGTTTTCCTCGTCTTATATTGCCCATCTTTAACTGCAGCTGTCAAATTCACCATAACGGAACTCTGTGATTTTTTTTTCAATATCTCCTACAGCAGTGTACCTACGCGTTTATTTTTTATAGCTTCTATCCTTTTAACGTTTTCTACCATTCAAATATTCTCGACACTTTAGACCATAAAAGAAGGTCCAAACTTCTGGTCGACGGTCGATCCATTCCGCGCGGCACTACCGGGATCATAAACCCGCACTGCCGGTAGACGCTTCCAAATTCGGCGCGGTCAAGTCAAACTTTGACCTCGCACCTTTATTGTTTTCACGTGCAAGCATCACCCTACCAAGGGACTTTTCCTCCACCATAAGTCCCAAGAAAACCTAAGGGCTGCCCCCTCTTTGAGGATAAAACCAATAGAAAATCACAATTTGCAACCGCCCACACGATGGACTCAACCAATCATAGGAAATGCGAGTCTTCATTAACGCTTCAAGACTTTCGGAAGTCAGTGTGCACGATCTGCCAAACTGGGAAACACCGTCTTAGTTTACGCGCAAAACAGTGAAAATGCCGAGTTGGGTTTGGGACCACTACAAGAAGTCAGCAAATGGACAGATGGCTACATGTCTAGTGTGTGATAGCGTGCTGAAAACGCATGGTGCAACGACACCACTTGCACTCCATTTGCAATCACAGCATCAGATATATTGTCCGCCTGAAAAGAGAAGGTAAGTCAATTTTTGCAATTCTACAGTTACCAACACAAATTGAACTACCTACAAAATTGTAACCGCACAGTCCACTATTCACATTATCTTATGTTTTTCTATTTTTATATTTTACTAAATGCCATTCTCATTTGTGTCATTCCACGCGAAGTCGGACACTTTTCGGAGTAACATTTCGGATTTTGGCGCAACTTGGATATGTTGTAGTCTTCAGGGGTATATAAACATATCTCGAAGGATTTTTCTAAATGTCAAAAATTGTGGATGTTACAGCTCTTTGAAATATAGTGTTTACTTTTTTTCCAAAAATTATAACTGTTGAACTAATAAACTGATAAAAATGACCTTTTGGGTGCTTACAGTGGAGGTATAAGAGTACCTAATAAAAATTGTTTCACTTAATAAAAACGAATATTTGACCATTTCTTTAACAATTGTTCTTAACGAATGCAATTTTATAGTTGAAGACACCTTTTTAAAATTTGGAAAAAATAGGAGGATATAGCCCTGTTTTTCCTCTTTACGGATATGTTTTGAAAAACGTGGACGATTTAAAATTGGCCAAATGAAAATTAATTGAATGTAACGCTGCGTCAAATCACACCGGCTCGACTGGTCGTTCGGGCCGTGCGGTACTCGCAGCGACCGCTGCAAGGTTTAATAGTTACTGGAAACTCACTCTCTGTCGATGGCACTTATTGTTTGAAACATTTAAGTTGCCATTATTCAATGGAAACCACGAGAAGGTGGTGAGTATTCTTCCATCGGGAGAGGATGGGATGTGATGGGATTATGTTAAAGGATAAATATTTTACCGTATTTTTGAGCGTATTTTGGAATATATGACCGGTTATGTAATTACTCATTTGATAATTGCTACAACTTTTGATTTGTCACTGTATAAATAGACGTTAGCATTTAAATGAGACACTGTATCCGTTGGTATAAATGAATGAAAGTTTCGCGTTCCAGAAATTATTTTTGCAAGTCCACGTCTCTCTAGTAATAATCGTGAATGTTTTTGATATTGTTCTATTGCTCAATAGATTGCAAAAACAATTTCTGGAAATCGAAACTTTCATTCACTTATACTAAAGTCTATTCATACAGTGACAAATCAAAAGTTGTAGCAATTATCAAATGAGTAATTACATAACCGGTAAAATATTTATCCTTTAACATAATCCCATCACATCCCATCCTCTCCCGATGGAAGAATACTCACCACCTTCTCGTGGTTTCTATTGAATAATGGCAACTTAAATGTTTCAAACAATAAGTGCCATCGACAGAGAGTGAGTTTCCAGTAACTATTAACGGTATTAGTACTTGCAGCGGTCGCTGCGAGTACCGCACGGCCCGAACGACCAGTCGAGCCTGTGTGATTTGACGCAGCGTTACATTCAATTAATTTTCATTTGGCCAATTTTAAATCGTCCACGTTTTTCAAAACATATCCGTAAAGAGGAAAAACAGGGCTATATCCTCCTATTTTTTCCATATTTTAAAAAGGTGCCTTCAACTATAAAATTGCATTCGTTAAGAACAATTGTTAAAGAAATGGTCAAATATTCGTTTTTATTAAGTGACACAATTTTTACTAGGTACTCTTACGCCGTTACGCACATGAGCGGTGCACAGTGGGACAAAACGATCCGCCGGCGATAAAAAATCTATAACTTTGGTTCTAGTCAAGATATTTTAATGTAACTGGGCGCATTTTAACCGCAAATTTACGGCCTTCAAGCTGTATTAATATAATTGATATTAATTTAGACCCATGGTTGCAAAAAGTGGGGCTACAGGCCAATTACAATACACATTATTTTAACATTACTATATTTTATTGTAGTAAACCCAGCTTCTTAATATTTGCTATTGTTTTCATGCGATCGGTGCTCAAAAATTGCCAAAACCGCAAAAGTATCGGTTATCAAAAACTTTTGTTTCCCACAGTTTTTATTCACGATTCTGAAAAAATTTTCTTTGAGAGCTGCAATTTGAGTTAGTTACAAAGTTAATTACTCTATTAAGGCCATTTATTTGGGTAAAATGTTAATAACAATCTTTTTTAAATTTTAAAAAGTTGCAACCATATGCAAAGGGGTTTAACTGATATCATGTGAAAGAATAAACCTTTCTCTCTTAGAAACAAAAAGAATTAGGTGCTACTTTGTGCTACTTTCCAAGAAAATGGTAATTTAAGTAAAATCGACCTTACCTGCCTATTAGAATTTTCTATGCTGTCTCAAAATTTAGGACAATATTAAATGTTCTTTCTTGTGGTCTACCAGTGAATGTTGCAAAATTCGGTGTATATGCAGAAGAAGCAGAAAAATTGTTAACAGAGAATTATCCTTGGCGAAAATTAACAGCCACAGTACACAAGGTTTTAAGGCATGGAGAAAATATCAGTCTTCACCACTTACTGCCAATTGGTGAGCTGTCAGAAGAGGCGCAGGAAACGAAAAATAAAGAATATAAATATTACCGTTACCATAACAGTCGAAAAATTTCTCGAAGTGCACAAAATCAAGACCTGATGAATATGCTCTTGATATTTTCGGACCCTTATATCTCATCGTTTCGAAGAGTAAGAAGCAAAAAAGATGTAATTAAGATATACCCGGAGGAAATGATTCAATTATTAGATGTGTGACTAAATATCTTGTATAGCCGGAGTCATGAGACAGCACAGAAAACTCTAATAGGCAGGTAAGGTCGGTTTTACTTCAATTACCATTTTCTTGGAAAGTAGCACAAAGTAGCACCTAATTCTTTTTGTTTCTAAGAGAGAAAGGTTCATTCTTTCACCTGATATCAGTTAAACCCATTGCATATGGTTGCAACTTTTTAAAATTTAAAAAAAGGTTGTTATTAACATTTTACCCAAATGAATGGCCTTAATAGAGTAATTAACTTTGTAACTAATTCAAATTGCAGCTCTCAAAGAAATTTTTTTTCAGAATCGTGAATAAAAACTGTGGGAAACAAAAGTTTTTGATAAGCGATACTTTTGCGGTTTTGGCAATTTTTGAGCACCGATAGCATGAAAACAATAGCAAATATTAAGAAACTGGGTTTACTACAATAAAATATAGTAATGTTAATATAATGTGTATTGTAATTGGCCTGCAGCCCCACTTTTCGCAAACATGGGTCTAAATTTACGGGTCCAGCACGGGCCTTTGAGGGTTAATATCAATTATATTAATACAACTTAAAGGCCGTAAATTTGCGGTTAAAATGCGCCCAGTTACATTAAAATATCGTGACTAGAACCAAAGTTATAGATTTTTGATCGCCGGCGGGTCGTTTTGTCCCACTGTGCGGTGTATCAAATTAGGACGCCCACGTGCATCTGATATTATAAACACCATGATCATATTGTTCATTGATAAAATATCTACGTTGCAGCATACCACTTTCAGGAAAAAAATTTATCGTGCAAATGAGAACAAAGAAAAGTGATCGATTTGGCGTGGAATGATCTTAATGTAACATCTCCAATCAAAATAAATAATCGACGAATAATATATCATTATATTTTATTGTAGGAGAAATGCAGACTCAGAATCGAATTCCAATGCTGGTAGCAGTGATGTGGCTACAGATGAATTAGTTTCAATATCATCGGTTTCGGGTAATGAAACGACAACACCCCCAGACACTCCCCGACCACCTCCACGATTGCGGAGACTTGGAGCGCCTTTGGAGGATGCCACCGCATTCTCACATCCATGTAATAGGGACCGCACGGAAATAATTAATCAAGCGCTCGCACAAATGATCGCTATTAATATGTTGCCCGCATCGTTCGCTGACAGTGTTGGTTTCGCGAGGTTTATGCGCGTTGTTGAGCCCGGGTATAAACCTCCCTGTGCCCAAACCGTAACCAGGAGGCTGCAAGCACTGCATGACGACATTGCCTTGAAAATCAAAGAGGCACTGGCTTCATCATCAGCTGTTGCCATTTCAGCGGACAACTGGACCTCACGAACTCAAGATGGATATCTGACCGTACAAGCCAGATTCCTTGACAAGGGGTGGAAAATTGTAAATGTCACATTAACAACGGAAGAAATGAGCGAACGCCACACGGCAGAAAACCTTGCAGCAAGATTTACTCATATATTTTTGGAGTGGGGGATCGAAAGCATTATTAGCGGCATCGTTACAGATAATGCATCAAATATCGTTGGTGCAGTGCTACTGCTACCAAATGTAGCTGAAAAAAGAGAACTTACATGTAGCGTGCACACTCTGCAATTGTGCATCAATGCAGGGCTGAGCCTGGAGGAAATAAAACGGGTATGCTCCAAAGCCAGTGCAATTGTTACGCACTTCCGCCACTCAAATGTTGCTACTGCAGCACTTGAGGAAGCACAGGTGCAATCTAAATTAAAACCCTTAAAATTAATCCAAAGCGTCAAGACACGATGGAATTCTACTTTCTTCATGGCTGAGCGCCTTGTGAAGAATACAATTCCGGTCGTCAGCGTTTTGGCCGACAGAAGTGTAATTAAGGAAGCCACAGCTATAAAACTGGAAATGACAGGGACTGAGTCGGGCATATTGACCGCACTAGTCACAGTGCTTAGCCCAATGCAGATTGCATGTGAACTTTTGTGTGCAGACACTTCATCTGTGTCAAAGGTGCAACCAATTTTGAACATGCTAGTTACTCATCACTTACTACCTACCACGGATGATGCGCTTACGATTGTAGAATTTAAGAATATTGTATCTAATGAATGTAGTACTCGCTTCAACCTCGATGATAACGGAACTTTCGTTTCCGCACGAAGAATTGCATCCTTCCTCGATCCGCGGTATAAAGATTTAATGCATGAAAATATTGAGGCAAGGCTTGCTATTAAGTCAAAGGTGAACCGTCAGCTCCAGTTAATGGAGCCAACACCTGTGAACGGGTCTCATGAAGCTGAAACCAATAATCGAATCACAGCTATGGACATTATATTCGGGGATACAAATAAAACAAATGATGTTACGGCACAATTTCAGAAATACATGTCTGAACCGCAAATTGACCGAAATCTGGACCCATACGGTTGGTGGAAAAATCACGAGCATGTCTATCCACTAATCGCCAAACTTGCGCGGCATTACTTATGTATTCCAGCCACCTCAGCTGCATCGGAACGTACGTTCTCTACTGCAGGAAATATTGTTACGGCAAAGAGAAGCTGCCTTGCACCAGAAAATGTAAACGTTTTCGTTTTTTTCCACCAAAATAAATTTTGGTATGAACCTAAACCGAACGAAACAAATAAATGAAGCTGTTCAATACCTACTTGGACTTGTAACATCTAATACGTGTGAAGTACGTTTTTCAGATTCGTATTCAACACATAAAAATGTACAAGAAACACGTATTAGATGTTAAAAGTCTGAGAAAACGCTAAAATATGTAAATATTGTAAATAATTGTAAATAGGATAGTTAACAACTAAGCTAAGTTAGATGAATGTAGATATGTACATGGATATAGGTATGTGTATGGACGAATGTGTATATAAGACTGGAAGGGGGTAAAGTAGGATACATAAGACTACTTAGCGAATAAGGATAAAATGTATGAATGATACAATGTTATCCCGTAAAAGGAAGCAAAGAATAAAATTCTACTATTGCTATTAATGAGCATTACAATTCAACATATAATTATTTTAAATACACTAGGTCCCTATATTTAAATAGAATTTATACTTTTCGTTGCAAAATTCATAGAACCAATGATTAATAAAAGTCCAAATTCATCGTTTGAAAAACCGTATAATCATTTTAATTTAACCGAGCGGTGCTTTGTTGTAATATTAACAATGATATTTTACTTACTGCGTCTGGGAAATTATAAATTTCTTCCAGTTCTTTCACCTTCTCAACAGAGTTTATTGGAAAGTTCAAATTTTGAAACTTGAGAAGAAATGATTGTTTTTTATCAACCACAGGTGCAGTTGGTTTATTTTCTAGTGTTTTGAGCCGGTCCATCGTTTCTATTAATAATGTGATCAGCAAATTATTTTGTTGTGTTATTGCACGGTTTTGTTCTATGATGGTTTTTAAGTACCCATCAGTAGCGTTGCTGCTGCTGCTGCTGCCACCGCCACTGGGGCCTGCATCTTGAAAATTTTGCTCATCTCGCAAAATTTCTTCGAATTCCTCAAGCTTTGTAATTGAATTGAGGGGAAACTCTAAGTAACTAAATTTTTCGGAGAAGTGCTCCTTCTCGATCACTGTTGATGCGCCCGATTTTTTTCCAGGGCATTCACTCGTTCCCTGGTATTAATTAATAAAACTTTCAATAAGTTCATTTGCGATATCATTGAATGGTTCTCAGCGATGATTTCAGTATTCTGTTCAATTATGTTTTGCAAAAGCCCATCAGTAGCGTTGCTGCTGCAGCTGCTGCTGCTGCTACTGGGACCTGCAGCTTGGAAATTTTGCTCATCTTGCGAAATTTCAACTAATTCCTCAACCCTTGCGATCGAGTTGAGGGGAAACTCTAAATAACTAAATTTTTCGTCGAGGAATTGATCCTTGTCAATCAGTGGTGCTGCGCCTGATTTCTTTTCCAGGACATTCACCCGCTCCCTCGTTTCAATTAATAAGACTTTCAACAAGTTCATTTGAGATAAGATCCAACGGTTCTAAGCCATGATTTAGCTATTCTGCTCAATTAACGCCTGTAAATACTCATCAGCAGGATTGTTGTTTTCTGTGCAGCTGCCACTGGGGCCTGCATCTTGGAAATTTTGCTCATCTTGCAAAATTTCATCTAATTCCTCAACCCTTGCGATCGAGTTGAGGGGAAACTCATAAACACTAAACCCTAGAAAATAAAAAATATATAAAAAAATTTATGTTAAACGATTTTATTAAAAATGCACTAAAGACTAAAAAATAATTATTTTCTTGTACTGCAGTTTCGATGGAGTTTTTTCACTTTAAATAAAATCGTCGAGCAGGATATGTCACAACAAATTCATTTCGTCGCTCGATCCTGTATTAAATTGATTCATATTCTGTTATGACATATTCTGCTCGTCGATTTTATTTAAAGTGAAAAAACACCATTGAAATTGCAGTACAAGAAAAGAATCATTTTTTAGTTTTTAGCGCATTTTTAACCCTTCGGTGGGCGCGCTCTTCAAACTTGTATGAGTGGGCGCGCTGCGGCATTTATACCGCAATCGGAGTTCTTGTTGTTTTACCTCTAAATTTAGTCAATTTTAGGTGGCACAGAAGAAAATTGAAATTATGTAATTTCAATTTTCTTCTGTGCCACCTAAAATTGACTAAAGGGTATAGCCGGATAAGGTGGTCAAATGTGCCCCTGAACCGAATTCAAATCACGATGGGTCATTCCAAAGCTTATAAAAAAAGAATGATTTCTGCCAAGTTTCAACTTTGTATCTCGACCCGGGGGGTAGTAAAGGGTAAAAATAGAAAATCATGTTTTTGCCGAATTTCTCCTATACCAGCGGATGAAAAATTTTGAAAAAATTCAGAGGCATGGCTGTTATCGGTGCACATATTAGGGAATCGTGTCAGATTTTTAAATTGAAAAACCAAGCTGTGAAAAATAAAAAACGCCAAAAAATGCTGAAAAATGCCGGTTTTGTATCGAAGCAGTCTTGATACTATAATTATATTTTTACTGTAAGTACGTATCATTGTTACTATTGTCCTGAATTTTTTTCAGATTTTTCAATTTGGTGCGCCGCAGTTAAAAAAATTAAAAACCGATTTTTTCGGCGTTTTTTCCGTGTCAGAGTAACTTATAGGTGGAATTTTCGTACATACTTTATGAAATAAATCTTTTATGCGATCTTCAATGTCTTCACATACAGTAAAACAGCGTAGAAATTAAACAAACTAAACATGCTGTGACATTACAGTCTAAAATGTGTAAGATATTTTCAACGGCGTCGATGGCGCAGCTGTAAAGTGTCGGACTGTCTAAAGCTACAGCAGGTGGTAAGGACTTCAGTATCACAGCATTGGTCCCAGGCACTGATGATATAATTGCTATCCCCCATAAGAGGGTTGTCAAGTACCTGGGAGTGCATATAGACTATTTGCTGAGGGGTAACAAGCATACAGACATACAGCTTGGAAAGGCGAATAGAGCATTCCTAGTTAATAGCAGAGCCTTTCGTAACAAATATTTGTCATCAAAAGCAAAAACCATTCTTTACATGCTATTAGTCAGACCGATCATAACATATGCAGCACCCATCTGGTGGAACTATAATCATACCACTGGCGAAAAAATGCGATGCTTAGAACGCAAATGCTTAAGAACTTGTTTGGGGTTGCACAGATCACAATCCTCGGACTGGCAACATTTCGTGGAAAATAAGACGCTCTATGAAAAAGCTGAAATACCGCGCATCGACTTGTTTACCCTCAGACTCACTAGAGACTACTTTAGCAAACTTCCGTCAATTGACAACGAGTATTTAAAAACCATCTCTGGGCAGGACGACGTTGCTGCTTCCAGACAGTTGGTGACTGGGTATGTAGCCCCACAGTCGTTTATGTACTGTGATAAGATGGGCCTGATCCAGGACAGCAATAATGTCCCAATCATATATCACTGGCGCCGCAATAAAGCCAACAAGCGTATTGCGGTTGACCAAAACAGAAATATATTTGATAGAGATAAGTACAGATACTCTACTGTAATACCGAATAGGGACTACTATGACTTTAGTAGATTAAATTTTAAAAAATACTGGTGGTTGAGCGACACCAGTACCGACATGGCCGAGCTTCTTGCCCGCCGACAAACCCAGGTGCGGACGGTTTAGATAATTACTATTGCTGGATTTTCCAGCATATGGATTGAACACTCCTCCCCCCCTCCTTGGAGGCAACCTTTGTACATAGTCATAGTATTTAATTAGTTGTAAGCTTTAGACGTTAAGTCATTGTTTGTTTCTTCAGAGCGATATAGGGGTTTTTTTTCGGACATTTTTCTCCCCATGTTCCTATTAGTGCTTTGGCACATAATGTTACCGATATATCGGTTGTACCTGAGAGTTTTATTGTTATTAATGGAGCAGCTACGCACCAAAGATCTTTTTGACTGTAAGTTTCAGAAGCGATGAACAAACAGTCAGTATTGTGATATTATGGTGGTATTTGTATGTTTTTGACGCCAAAGTTTGTATGATAGAACTGTATGTCTTCTCAATAAACACTTTAAAAAAAAAAAAAAAAAAAAAAATAAAGTGTCGGACTGCTAAACCGCTGCGAACTTTTTGGACGTAGGTTCGAGCCTCGGAACTTCTAAGTCCCACAGGGTCATATTTTTTTCACACTAATTATGTATTTTTTCGATTTCTGACTATATGACAATATTCAATATTTATTTACAAATGTTTACAGTATTGTTTAACTTCTGAAATATATATATAAAAATATAAATATTTTTAACATACGATTAAAACATTTGTAAATAAATATTGAACATTGTCATATAGTTAGAAATCGAAAAAATACATAATTAGTGTGAAAAAAATATGACCCTGTGGGATTTAGAAGTTCCGAGGCTCGAACCTACGTCCAAAAAGTTCGCAGCGGTTTAGCAGTCCGACACTTTATTTTTTTTTTTTTTTTAGAAAGTGTTTATTGAGGGAAAGTAATCATTACATGTATGGCATTCAAAAACATAGAAAAAACTGCCAAGCAGTCGCGTCATTACAACAGTGTGAACAGCTTGTACGATGCTTACGTAACTCACTGTCAAACAATCTTTTTACAGAGTAAGTTAAAAAAAAATATTGTAAAAATAAGAAACACAATTGTGCTCTCAGTCGGTGGCAAAGTATTGCCTTGTAAATATTAGTGGAAAAAATGTCCAGAAAAAACCACTTTATCAGTCAGTTGTTTGGAGATAGACGAAAAGGAAAAGAGGGATGTAGAAAGAGTAGAAGAGATAAAACTTAATATCTGAAAACTAATTCTAAGAACATATATACAGATATTTACATTAGTGGTCCCGGTGGAACCTGATGTCTACTGTATAGTTAATACTAATTATTTCTATAAACGGTTTGCTGACGATTGAGCAGTTCGCGCATGAATGGGCAGGTGTCATCGAGCCACCAGTATTTCGTAAACCTTAATCTATGAAAATCGTACAGATCTTTATCAGGTACTTTGGTAGAATACTTAAACTTATCAGTCTCATAGATTGTATTGTTCAGGGTGAGCGCAATACGTTTATCTACCTTATTTCTTCTCCAATGGTATATCCATGGGATATTTCTTTCATCCTGAATAAGGCCCTGGGCGTCACCGGTAAGGAATGCCTGAGGAGACACATATCCCGTGGCAAATTCCCTCGAGGCAGTCTCATCATCTCTTAATGATATGGCTCTGAGGAGCTCATTGTTAATATTTGGTAGTTTTGCATAGTATTCTCTCGATATTTTAATCATAAAATTGTCTATACGCGGGATCTCAGCTTTGTTATTGTAGGCGCTGGGCGCTCGAAGAAGACGGCCTATGGTGCCGAGTGGGCCCACAGGTGGCGCGTCAGTTAAATAGGAGTTCGGGACTAGGGATCGTGGGGAGTCGGCGGTAGCCGAGGTAGCTAAGGCGGCTGGCCAGCGCGCTACGGTTCGAGAGATCGCGGGTTCGAGTCCCGTTGAGGCGACTTCCCTTTTCCCTTTTTCCGGCTCCTACAGTTCAGAAGTGGGATCGACAGCGCTGTGCGGCGAGGTCACACTTGGTGTCAGGATGCGAGATGGTGAATCCTCGATCTTGGCCGGTGGGCAGCACCAAGTGACGCTCCTGTTGTGAGATATTGTGGGGTGCCTCTCGTGCTTGGCGTGTCCGGTTCCACGGTGGGTTGGGATTTTGAGGAACGCGGCCGAGGACGGCCGCAATAGTCAGGATGGCCGAGCTGTAGGCGCTGGGCGCTCGAAGAAGACGGCCTATGGTGCCGAGTGGGCCCATAGGTGGCGCGTTTAAATAGGAGTTCGGGACTAGGGATCGTGGGGAGTCGGCGGTAGCCGAGGTAGCTAAGGCGGCTGGCCAGCGCGCTACGGTTCGAGAGATCGCGGGTTCGAGTCCCGTTGAGGCGACTTCCCTTTTCCCTTTTTCCGGCTCCTACATTATATAATACTTGGTTGCTCACATAATGCTGCCAATCAGAACATTGTGTTCTATAAAGTCCCAAACAGGCTCTCAGACACTTACGCTCCAAGCATCGTAGCCGTTCAGCATTGGTATGATTAAAGTTCCACCATACTGGTGCCGCATATGTTAGTATTGGTCTAACTAGTAGCATATATAAAATTATTTTGGCTTTTGAAGATAAAAATTTATTGTGGAAGATTCTACTGTTACTTTGAAATGCTTTTCCTGCTTTTTCTAATTGCATTTCGATGTGTTTGTTTCCTCTAAGTAAGTAATCAATATGTACACCGAGGTATTTAATAACTTTTCTATGTGGAATTGGTGCTTTGACATTGGTGTCGGGCGTAATTGTCGAGATCTGAAAATCTTTTTGGCCCGCTGTTATCTTATTAGATAATCTGGGCAAAGGCTTACGAAACAGGATAGTTTCACACTTGGATGGGTTTATTCTTAAATTCCATGTTGCTAAGTAACTATTTGTATTATCTACAGCTTTCTCCAGATTATCACGTATACGTCTCACCCTGTTGTCAACTAAATATATCACAATGTCGTCCGCAAACGACAACATTACTGGCTGCCCAGGTTCATTAAACTTAAATAATTTAGGGAGTTCGCTGATAAAAATATTAAAGAGTATCGGCGAATTAACCGTACCCTGTTGGAGCCCCTCCTCGATCCTAAATCTGTTCGGAGATATCTCAGCTCCATCCCATGTGACAAAGCTTTTCCCACTGACCATATCCCAAACCGTGTGTATGAGCCACCTTGGGAAATTTGTTCTGCTCATTCTGACTATTAATCCGTTTAGCCAGACCGAATCAAAGGCCTTCTCTAAATCTAGGAGCGC
This sequence comes from Andrena flavipes, assembly GCA_963971345.1. Taxonomy (NCBI): domain Eukaryota; kingdom Metazoa; phylum Arthropoda; class Insecta; order Hymenoptera; family Andrenidae; genus Andrena; species Andrena flavipes. Next base: position 20,879,041 of record OZ020481.1, on the reverse strand, counting down.
GGCTCCTACTGGACGACTATTGGCCACCTGACCGTTAATGTCCGCTAGCATTTTATGTATGGCATGAGTTGTAGCGTGGAGGTGTTTAAAACCGAATTGACCATCAGGTATTACTCCGTTCGAATTGCAATGCTTGTTCAAAGCGTCATTTATTATCGCCTCAAAAACCTTGCTTAAGTTGGGTGTGAGACTGATAGGTCTATAACTGGATGGTGTATTGGGGTTTTTCCCTTTCTTAAGTATGGGTAAAACTTTTGCCTCCTTCCAAATCACGGGAAAGTAACACCTATTGATAGCATTATTAAAGATGATGGTTAGGTAAAAAATTAAGTTAGGGGGTAAGTGTTTGAGAACAATCAGCGGAATTCCGTCAAGTCCGGATGAAGTCTTGTTAGGCAGACATTTGAGTAAATTAGCCACCCAGGTAGGGTTACAGAAAGGTTGTAATATCTCATTCGATAAGACGGGATCGCAGGCAGGATTGTTGATATCAAATTGGACTAAGGTGATTTTTTGGTCGCGATTGCTATTGAATTCTTGTTTAATTGCTTCCGCCTCGCGGTCCACTATCTGTTTTAATCTAGTGCCGTTATTAAGGTAACGAGGTGAACTGATAGACTCATAATGGGCTCCAATAATGTTGAGCTTATCAAAACGCTCCGAAAAAATAAACTCATTACCTATTTTACTTATATTCGTAAGATTACATCCGCTTCTTTCAAGAATTGCCTCTTCATCCTCCTTGATATGTATATTTTCAATATTCGCGAACTGTTTCGGTCTAAAAATAGCATTGATTTTAGGGAAAATACTGTCTGATATTCTAAAATCAATTTTTTTAATTACGTTAGTCCAATATTTCTCAATTGCCGTCCTGAACTCACGTTGCAATGCTTTCGTTAATTGTTTTAGGGTCTTTTTAGCCTCTCTTGTTATTCTCAATCGAGATGATGGATCTGTGATATGTAATTTATGTAATAGGGAAACTATATACTTTTTTCCTTTTACAATTTCCTAATTTTGTTATTTATGTATTTATTGACACTATCAGACTGTTTGTAAGTTGGGATCGTAGTAGTCATCGATTGTTTAATGGTGTTTGTAACGTATTGTAAATGTTCATCTATTTCCTCTAACGAAAGATTAACACCTGATGGTATAACACGATCATACAGCTCTGCCATTTTACGCGTAAGAGCATCCCATTTGGTGGCTTTATAATTATATTTAATACCTTGGCTTGAAGGTCCATTCAGAATGAAGTTCTCATTCTGAACCTCAAAGGTCAGAGATATGGCCGCGTGGTCGCTGTCGTATGGGAGTGTCCTAGATTTATCCTGCAGGTCATCAGTCCAGACCAGACGGGCATCCGCCAGACAGATATCAAGAAATGATCGAGCAGGCTTAAATGTAGGAAAGGCCGGCGTTATTATCCTAAGCTTATAGTTAGTATCATGCACCGACGCCCATTGACGCATATATTTGCCACGTTGGTTGTTGGCATAGTCTCCCCATGCCTTGCGTCTGGCATTGATATCCCCAGCCACTATGAAATAATTTTTATTTTCATTCAGATTAAGATTTTGAAAGAGATTATTGATCTCATTTACAAAAATACTCCTGTGATCATTCCTAGCGTATACACTCACTAGGAATAAATTTGTATTATTGCACATGCTAATTTTTATAATAGTGTACTCAAGAATTTCATTAGTGGCTGAAGATGGTAGGTCTATTATTTCAAACGGAATCCCTTTTTTGATGAGAATGGCTGTGCCTCCCCCTTGCACCGCATGAGGCCTATCCCTTCTGATTATGTCATAATTTTTAAACGAAATTACATGGTTCTTATTAAGTTTTGTTTCCGAAAGGAATTTAAAATCATGTGTGTAAGTTTCTGCAAACTGCACTAATTCAAGTCTGTGATAATTAGCGATTAATGAATTTACATTGATCGCAGCTATTCTTATTGGTTTTCTAGTATTTGTAGTTCTGGACATTTTTATTTAGAATGTAGGGTGTTCAAAATGAACTCAATTTTGTGCGAGTTTTCAGCTTCTCTATCTGCAAGTATTTTAAAGTGTGAGGTAACTATCTCCGCGATTTCGTTTTTAAACTCGGTTACCCAAAGAGGATATGTTGGTGTTTGCTGTTGCTCTTGGTGTAGGTGATGATCTCTGGGTTGGTTTAAGTGCTGATCCCTGGAATGGTATGGTTGACGTTCCCTGAACTGAGTTGCCGTTTCGGTCTCTGGCGGTGATGGAGTCCAGGTCGATGCCATCTTTTGGGGATGTGGATGTAGTCGTCCCCCTTCAACAACCGCTTGAGCGAATGAGAAGTCCTCTCGGGTTGACGCACTGATCTTATTTATCTTCTTATTTGTTGCTTGAGCTTTGACCATGCTGCTTAGTTTCTTTTGCTGTTGGGCAAACTTGATATAAGGACATCCCTTGTATGACGCAGGGTGTCCTTCTTGCCCACAGTTGGCACACTTTAACTGGTGTTTGCTGTCATCTTTTTGAATGGGACAGCTTCCTGGTTCGTGAGATTTGGCACATTTCACACACCTGTATTCTAAGTAACAGTTCTTGCTGGCATGGCCTAATCGCTGGCATTTCGGACACTGGAAAATACTGGGCCTCTTTAAATGTTCCCATCGGACTCGCTGGAAAGCTAGTGATTTTATTTTAAATAAATTTTTGGTCTTGCTGTTGGTTGATAATTATAAAAGATAGTGATATGCATCTGGACGCGTTCTGTCATATTCAAATTTTGTCAGATTATTTATTTCAACCTCTGGAAGTTTCAGATTTTCAATCTCCTGCTTGATTTCTTCGGTGGTGAAGTTTCCTTTAATACCTTTTAGTAATATAGATTTAGGTTTAAGGTTTTTTGGTGTATATGTATAGAATTGCGTTTTGTTTGATAAGAGTAAATTTGTAATTGCTTTATAATGGTCTGGAGATAGTGCATATATAATATGGTTGTCTTTGGTTGTTTCCTTAATAAAGAATGCTGACTTTGGAATATTAGCGGTAGTTATTGTGTTGATCAATATATTGATGTCTGTTTTAACTGTGTATATCGGTGGTTGCTTTTGATCTTTTTTGTTTGTGCTTGTAGCTTGGGGCCCTGATGTAGGGGCATTGTCTTCTGTTTCCATGTCCTGTTCGTTGGAGAGAATTTGAAAACGATTCTCTTCCGTTGTAGGTGTTAACTCAGTCTGGGGGTAGTTATTAATTTTTTATGTCTTTTTGGGTTGTTCCCAATCTGAAGTCGCTGAGGTCGTCGCGCACGTCTGCGCCAACTCCGCCATCTGTTGGTAAACTTGAGAAGATGATGCCGGTCCATGCCTACGGGCAGCGTTGAGGTTAGGTCTCACGTTCTTTTTAATGGTTAAATTATTTTCCTTACGGAGTTCTTTATATAATTTATCTAATTGAAGTGAATTCAATTTCGGCGTCTTAAATTGACTGGGCCTGAGCTGGGGTTCCGGTGAAACATTTTCTTTGCCCTCAGCCATTGCTGTGACGTTACGCTTCGCGCCATGTGGTATTTGTAAAGACATTATGTCCACCCGTTCTCGGGTCTTCCCGATACATTCCTGGTGTAGAATTATATGCCACTAACACCGTGCTCGACACTAGTAAATGATAAGCTATTTGGTTCACTTTAAACTTTCACTAATGACGTGTAAATGCAATATTTGTGCGGAGGTTCTTCACTCGCGTGTATCACGTCCGGTGCTCCTCGGCAGACCCCCTCCGACACTTTACAGCTGCGCCATCGACGCCGTTGAAAATATCTTACACATTTTAGACTGCAATGTCACAGCATGTTTAGTTCGTTTAATTCCTACGCTGTTTTACTGTATGTGAAGACATTGAAGATCGCATAAAAGATTTATTTCATAAAGTATGTACGAAAATTCCACCTATAAGTTACTCTGACACGGAAAAAACGCCGAAAAAATCGGTTTTTAATTTTTTTAACTGCGGCGCACCAAATTGAAAAATCTGAAAAAAATTCAGGACAATAGTAACAATGATATGTACTTACAGTAAAAATATAATTATAGTATTGTCACGTCCCGGGTGAGGTCTTTGGGAACGATGACAATTGGGGGAAGGAATGAATGTCAGGCGCGAATCTATAATCCGTCACTCTGAGGTTTGGAGGAAATTTAGGCGCGAATCTATAATCCGTCACACTAAGGTTTGGATGGAATGCAGGCGCGAATCTATAATCCGTCACACTAAGGTTTTGAGGAAATTTAGGCGCGAATCTATAATCCGTCACACTGAGGTTTTGATGGAATGCAGGCGCGAATCTATAATCCGTCACACTGAGGTTTGGGTAGGAGATTTAGGCGCGAATCTATAATCCGTCACTCTGATATTTGATGGAATGTAGGCGCGAATCTATAATCCGTCACTGTTACGTCCCTACTTCCTATTTGGGGCGCGATTTTATGGAGTTCACGTATTTAACCGCTTTTGAGCAAATCCAGGGATTTACGCTCTGGGATAGTTGAGACGATATTTTGGTGATTTTCAATATTACTATTTTGTGAAGTACCCTACCTTTCTTATTGCGATTCGTTTAACTTCCACGAGATGGGACCTGATGAAACCCCTGATATATCCTGAGCCTGGTCGGGCTTCGGGGTGGTCCACTTGCCGACAACCAGGGTACGCCCAAATACAGGGAGTTAATTCCCTGCTGGTGATAGGAAGCGTAGCAATGCCAAAACTCGTTGCCTGTCACCGGCGCTTTATTGTTATTCTCTGGTTTTACACCTTTATGAGTTGTTGGTACTCTCTGATAACTTTTTATAATGATTTTAGTAATGATAATTCTCTGTTAATTATTAATTATGATAATAATGTGATAATTCTAAGCTCCGCGGGTGGTCAGTCCCTTTTTATAGGGCTATTGAAGACTCCTTCTCCAAGTTTGTCACATGACAATTAGACGGTGGGAGATAAAATCTGCTAATCACCTGCCGTGGGATCCACCTGAAGAATTCTTCCCAGCGGACTACCGGAGAGTTTTGTTTACCGCAGAATTCGAGCTATTGCGCACCTATTTCGGTGTCTTCTTCACAACTTAAAACGTATTTCTGCTGTTACACGAAACTCTCGGCAGCTTCGATAGCTAAATTCTTATTCTAATTCATTTTTTAGATGGTTACGCTGGTAGGTTTTTCGATGTACACTGTACGATTGGTTTCGTACATACTAGGGATTGAAGTTAATATACATTAGTTCCGTATTGGATCTCAATTTACGGGAAATAAAGAGAGGGCAATTTGTGGCGATGATCAGGAGCGCAGATCCATGAGGGTGTCGGCTGCATTGGTTGATAGGGGCCTCCGTCCCATGCTGAACGTCAACTGGTATTGTTTGGGCCTTCCTAGTGTTTGTGTAGCCGGCTGGCCGCCACTTCCTATGATAGCTGCTCTCCTGCTCGCTGTTGCCGTCTGTAGATTCACGGCTCGAGTTCTTCTTATCGCGAATTTTGGTTACAATGCTTTATCGGCTGGTATTGTTGCACAATGTTTATGTGAGGTGGTTATAACACCTCTAAAGTACGAAATAGTAAATATATGCTTTAAAAGGTTAATTAACATTAGACTCCACGTCGCGGGACGTGACACCTCCCCCTTTAGAAAGCAAATTTCCGGAAGAAATTTGTTTTAATTCCTGGATGGCTTCCTTGAATTCTCTAGCTGCCGGAGTCGGTTGTCGTCTCTCGTCAGTTGTTGTTGGTTGATCTGCATTTTGTGATGGCGGTTGTTTTTTATTGGCCAGATGTATTATTAATGTTGTTAAAGAGCTCCAAATTGCTCCTAACAAGTGTAATCCGCATCCATAGACTGCATGTATTTGATATCCGTGTACAATGGTATCAAATACTGTTTTTATTATTTTAATGATAATAAAAACTCCTAGTAGTCCTGCGGTGAATGTTCCAAATTTAAGAAATTTGTTCCAAAATTTGGTTACTGCATTTTCTGCTAATGAGGTGATTGTTTCTTCGTCCATAATTCCCATCATTGAAATTGATCCAGCAGGAATATTTTTCCCGGATACTCCTCTGGCGAGTGTATTTAATACGGCTGCTTTTTCTGCAGGGAACATAATGTGGTCCCTTAAATTTTCCAATTCCTTCTGTGTATATATTCCGCTAGTTGCAAGATCTGAAGGAGATGTATAATGCCAGTTGAGTTTTGTTTTTGGGTGTAATATTTGAGGTGGACGAACTTCAATTGGATGTGGTGAAATTCTGTGCCATGCTTGGTCAATTTCATACATAACTGGTAGAATGGGACTACATTCTCTATGTGTTCCTTGAGTGGTTAAAATGTGTGTTTTTGGTGTTAAGAACATTGAATTGTTTCTTAACCACACAGGTAACTCTATATAACATTCGTCTGTTTTACGTATTTTGACTTGAACAGGAATGCATTTTACAATGTGAATCACTTCGCCAGCTACTAGCGCCATATGTCCTGGTGTTTTCGTGACTATATTGGCGAATTCGTCTGGTTTCAGTGTAGCTATTATTAGAGCATTGTTTAATATTTGTTGCTCCAATAAGCATTTTTGCATAATTATATCTCTGTATAAAGTCTTCAATTCAGTTCTTATATGTTTCTCTACGTAGACAAATTTGGAATTCACATACGTGAAAATATCCAAATTTTCTACTGGAATTTTGTGTAAAGATGCAAATGTTCTTTCCTTTGTTGTTTCCAAGATAAATAATTTTGGATGTTCCGTTTGTATTAGCGTATAACCGCATAGATGTTGCTCTCCTGTTGGAGTTAAAGCAAACGTGATATCCTGCGTGGTTAACGCATATACGGAAGGTTATTTTTCTTCGTTTTGACTGGTATCAGTAATTTTGGATGCCAGCCCTTCGTAGAGTACATCGTAGCGATCGAATTTGCACGTTGATGGTGGAAAAGAGTGCCAGAATGTATGTCCGTCCTCGTTGTCCACGCAAAATCCGTTTTGAAAATGACATATAGTTCCAGATTTCAATATAATTTTGTTAGGCTCCAGTCGTACTGGTACTAGAGCAGTTTTGAGTGTTATTTTTGCCATTGCTTGTACTACTACTGTTTCCCATGTTCCATAAGGGTCGGAAAATTGTGCTCCGGTACATTTTCCATCTGCGGTGAGTGATCCAGCCATGGTGAATGTCCGGGTTGATGTCTGGTTCATTTTGAGTCCCACCAAATAGACGTTATTACCTATAACGGTGGATCCATATTCATGCATATTTCGGCATTGATGTTCGGTTAAATCTTCAAGGTATTCGTTGTATCCGTTGTGTACTGCAGAAATGTGTGAGTGCATTCCGCAATAATAGATGGTTCTTGAAATTATCATCTTGCATTGGATGACTTCCACGTAGTTGAAATCCGAGAGTTGCAAAAGTTGAATGTAGATTTCTTTTGTTATTGTAGAGATTGGGTTAGTTTCGCAATCTCCTACCGAATTTAATGAAACGGTTGTCACGTTTAAATGTTGCCCATTGCAATCGTATCCAATGAGAGCCCAAGCAAGATTCAAGTTGATTAGAATTATCCATGGTAAAATCATGGTGATTCCCCTTTTAACAAAAATAAAAATTTATTTTAAACTATCGTTATAGCGATTTATATTTATCCCTTTAATATTTCGTACTTTCTTAATCTTATCCTATGATAACAAATATTCTTATGGGTACCCGATCTTTCGTCGCAATATCTTTCTTTCGTCTGGTCATCATATCAGATTCATCTGCTCGCCAACCGTGTGTATCTGCTTCATTTCGTTAGCGGCTACCGCAACGTGGCTACCTGTTTATTTCTATCAAGTGTAGTACTCTAATTGTTTACAGTGAGTTTACATGTGAAAAAAAAAGTTTTCTGGATTTTACTTTAGTTTACTTTCTGCAGATGCCAAGTGTCTCGAAAGAATGGATTAAAAGAATGAGACGGTTAATAAAAATAAAAAAACGCCAAATTTCTTATTTGGAAACTCATCAAAGAAATTCTTGGGCGATTATCTCTGCTATACTGAATATACCGCCCAGTACTGTAACGTCCCACGATTTTTCGCGCGGTTCTATACCAAATTCTATTCATAAACCTCAGTATCACTCCATCAAACTCTAACAAACTCAACTCTTACCCCATCTCCTCAATCATCGATCGTCTTGATGTTATACCTTAGCGGTCACCAACACAAGATAATCGATACAAACTCCACCTCGCTGATGTATCTTAGAGATCCCCATCGCGAGATAATCGTTACAAAACCCTCTTCGCCTATTCGTCCTACAAGGCACGAATCATTCCCTCTTATTTGAATTCAAACAAATCCTTCGTTACAAATCCCTCTTAAATCGAGACCAAGTCTCAATCCCCTCTTTACGACTCATGAAGTCCAAGCCACTTTAACCCCTTTCCTATTAAACACCCAAAAATTCATTCGATGAGTTGAGTATCTCCTTTCACAGTCATAAAACCCCAAAAATCTAACTGCGACACATATTTGGCGTACGTGACATAAAAATGTCTATTAATAGTTGTACCGTTTACAAAAAAACCCGGAAGTCCTACTACGCCTTATCCCGAAATGTGTCAAGGCCACTACCGCGCGTACCCCCGCAACGTCCTTATAAATACGAGGGGACCGAGACAGAAGTCCTCTTTCAACGATAACAATTCGTCCAACGAACAGTGTTAAAACAAGAAAGTTTATATCATAATCATCTCGAAAATCATTGTAAGCATTAATAACCATACCATTTCACATTGTATATCATCCTCATACCATAATTTCATATTATTGCTATTTCATATTATTGCTATTTCATATTATTGCTATTTCATATTATTGCTATTTCATATTATTGCTATTTCATATTATTGCTATTTCATATTATTCACTTTATTTACTGCTTATTGCAATTTCGTGTCTATGCTTATTGCTATTTCATATTATTTACTTTATTTACTGTTTATTGCATTTTCTTGTTTACGCTTATTGCGATTACATATTATTTCTTTCAATAACTATTGATTATTACTTATTCACATGTAATTCATATTCATACTCATACGTTTCTATAACCATTGTATATAATGAATGCCATGTACTAATGATAAATCCCGAGTGCATAATTATAACATAAAAATCACCAACAGTGCATCGAATTTAATAAACAAATTCCATTTAAATCACGTTACGAGTTATTGTGTCTAGTCATCTGTTTGCGAGAATTCCCAAACGGAATCAAGCTGTCTCGACAGCTGATTCCCGTTCGTGAACGCGAAAAAGGCTCGAGTGTTTACAAACATACAGTTGCATGAGCCGTGCAATCCACGAAAAACTAAACGTAGTTTCTTATATATATAACTGCAACGGTAAATCCAGTCACCGAAACCAAAACAAAACAAGTAGTATAACGGGTGCTCTCCAAGTGTATATTTACCTTCCTTTAACGATTAGAGTGACGGATTTAATATTCGCGCCTGATCGCCTCCAGAAATTCTAAGTGTGACGGATTACAGATTCGCGCCTAAATTCCTTCCTCAAACCCCACAGAGTGACGGATTTAATATTCGCGCCTGACATTCCTTCTAAACCCCACAGAGTGACGGATTTAATATTCGCGCCTGGCATTCCCTCAAAACCCCACAGAGTGACGGATTTAATATTCGCGCCTGGCATTCCCTCAAACCCTCAGTGTGACGGTTTCAATATTCGCGCCTGGACTTCCCACAAACCCTCAGTGTGACGGATTTAAGATTCGCGCCTGACATTCCCTCAAACCCTCAGTGTGACGGATTCAATATTCGCGCCTGGACTTCCCACAAACCCTCAGTGTGACGGATTTAAGATTCGCGCCTGACATTCCCTCAAAACCCTCAGTGTGACGGATTTAAGATTCGCGCCTGACATTCCCTCAAAACCCTCAGTGTGACGGATTCAATATTCGCGCCTGGACTTCCCAGAAACCCCTCAGAGTGACGGATTTAAGATTCGCGCCTGACATTCCCTCAAAACCCTCAGTGTGACGGATTTAAGATTCGCGCCTGGAAATCCCTCAAACCCCCACAGAGTGACGGATTTAATATTCGCGCCTGACATCCATTCTTTCCCCCAAATTGTCATCGCTCCCCAAAGACCTCACCCGGGACGTGACCGTACTTTACCCGTGGAGTTATTTGAACAGTTTTTTTTGTAAAGTTCAAGGCGATATTTTAAAACTGGTTGAACAATAATTGTTTACACTGAATATATTTGTTTTGGTTAATTTAACTTAGTATTTATTTATTATTATTACCATCTAATTTCAACGATTTTATAATTTCCGTATGCTAATCCTGCGTACTCCTGGTGGGTTAAGCCCAAGTATTCTTCAGTGCAACCAAGACAAGTGGCTGCTTCTGCAATCCATGCTATTTGTCTACCGCACCGGTCGCATTTCGCAATTTGTTCTGCTACTGATTCTATACAAATAGCATGTAAGTAATTTTCAATAACATATTCTGGGGCCGCATTTGTTTGTACATAGCATTCAGCGCATATACATTTGATATCAGACATGTAGAGTTGGTATACACACTGTCGCACACAGTTTAATAATAATAGTGGTAGATAAGTATCTGGGAAGTCATAAGGAATTACTCCGTCGATAGGACCATGGTGTCCTTTGTTTTCCCGAGGTTGTTTAGGATCGTGTGGTACTCCCATTTTAATTCGGTTTCGATTTCCGATCTGTAATCATTTCGACATTGTTTTTTTTTCTAGTATATATATATACTTTTCATATGAGGGTTAATTATTCAATTAACAATATTATAGGTAAAATATATATATATTTAAATAATACATATATAAGTATATATTATATAGATACGAAATTTATAATCTTTTTTCCCTTTCATTACCATCTGGTAATTACTTCTATTATTCCCCCCGTATTTAAAATATTCCATTTGGTGGGGGTTAGTTCTAAATATTCCTCTATACACTCCGTACACCTACAAGCAGGTGTTACGGTCGCTAATGATATTTCGCATTGGTGACAGGAGGAAGCCATCATCAAAGCAGTGGATCTGCACATGGAGTGCCATCCTCCTTCTACAAGGTGCTGTTTTATGAGTTCATTTAATTGGTCGTAGCAGTTTGCACAAAATCTTAGCATTTCCCACGTGTAGACCCTTACATTTGATTTGGTTATGCAGTACATCTGCATTAAGGGCCTATAAACTTGTGGGTATTGGTTCGGGATAACCCCATCTATGGGTCCATAAAATTCTTGATCTTCTTCCTCCAAATCTTCCAATGGGAGTTTCATATCTGTAATAACAACTAATCTAAGTAATTTATACTTAATTTGGTTTATCCATTTTTAATGGTTATTGTTCTTTTGAATGTATATTTATGTACATTATATTGGGTAGGGTGGTTATCCAATACTGTTTTCTTTTCCTGTGGGTTTTTTTTATTTTTATATGTATTCTACAGCTAGGATTTCTCCACGCAACAATTGATCTTTATCGTATTGATCCAGTTGCAGACAGCAGGCGGTGCATTCCGAGCAGGTTAAAGCTGGTCGTCTAAATACCATGCCGATTCCGCATTTGGTACAGATGGAACCCCGCAATAATCCCACGTAATTACAAATGTAATGTCCTCCTGTTTCCATGAATCTTTGTTGTTCATGTAGGTTACTGGCTTCGTAACAAACGTCACATATTCTTTTATTTCCCCAGTTATATATAGTAGCTGTACTTCTGATCAGGCACCATAAGTGTTCAAATCTTGTGTAGAGAGGCGGAACCAGGGTTGATATTACATCTTCGATCGCCTTACTGTAATCTTCGTTCTCCTCTTGAGGAACTTCTATCGGGAGTATCATGAGTTATTTTGTCGATCTATTCTCTATTTTTATACAATTTTATTTATTTGGTTAATCATCCTGGATAGGACTTAATATAGCGAGTTTAAGTTTATTTATGTGTACTGTACGAGTTGTTCCATCAGATAATATTTTAACATTCTGATTAGGCAACAATTCGAGTACTTTATATGGCCCTGAGTACTGATCTGCAAACTTTGTCCTCCGAGGTTCTTTCAAAAGATACACTAAATCTCCTGGTTTAAAATCTTGCGGATTGATTTTCCGATCATAATATTGTTTAGATTTAGTTTTTGCCTTTATCAAATTTTCTCGGGCTTGGGTTTGCAGATTAGTTATTTTATAAAATAAATCTCTTAGATATTCAGCATATGTGGGTTCCAAATCTTCATCAATAGGTTTTTCACTCGAAGGTTCTCGTGCAATGCATCCGAAAACTAATTCATGTGGTGAAAATTTAGTACCCTCATGTACTGCAGTGTTATATGAAAACATTGCCAAATCTATCCAATCATCCCAATTATCGTCGTTCGTTGTATATTGTTTTAAATACTCTGTTAGTACGTGATGCGATCTTTCTATCGAACCGTTACTCTGTGGATGATAGGCTGTAGTAACATAACGTTTAATTTTAAATCGTCTAGCGACTATTTTTATCAAATTTGAAATGAAATTTGTTCCTTGATGGGTTAAAATGGCTTTAGGTGATCCGAATCGGCAAATAAACCGTTTTATAAATACGTCTGCTATATCGGCAGAGGTGGTTCGAGATAAAGGTATCGCTATTGAATATTTTGTTAACAAATCTTGTATTGTTAATATGTGTGTTTTTCCTTTTCTGGTTTTTGGCAATGGTCCTACGAGGTCCATGCTGATTTTGTCGAACGCTTTTCCTGGAGTGTCTGTTAAGACCATTGGTTGTTTTATTTTTATTCTTGTTAATTTCTTCATTTGACAGTCTTGGCATTCTCTGACGAATTTTTTAATTTCCTTTTTCATATTTTCCCAATAGTAATTTTGTCGTATCCTGTGGTAGGTTTTTGTAACTCCCTTGTGTCCTCCACTGGACGAAGTATGTTTTTCTTTTATTATGTATTCCCTCAGATTTTCAGGTGGTGTTATTACGTCACCCGTGCAAATAGTGATTGTAATTGGTAGTTCTCCGAAAATGTCTTTTAATCTATTCATAATATATTTCCATGGTACATCCTCTATATTATGGGTTCTACTTATAGCAAATGATTTCAGGTCGAATTCCGTGATTACGCCCTATAATGACGTGAGACCATTTAAAATATTTTCTGGTCGTATAGCAGTCCTTGAATCTTCTTTGATTGGTAGACTTATTATATATTTGAGTCCATCTGGTACTGGTCGGGCCCTTTCCAGGGTAAGGTCTACATGATTTGGTAGTAAATTTTCTGTTTCTAATTCTTTAGCACCTCTATCGATTGGACTTCCATCCAATCCGATGAAAATGACTCTATTATCTTTCATTTTTGCCAAAAAATCTCTGGATTCTCTTATCACTAATTGATTTTGTGGAGGAATTGTATCTTCATTTGTACTTGTTGTTGTTCTAGGTGATAATTGAGGCGATGATGGAGATATTTCTATTATTTCCATTGATTCTTCTTCTTGTGGTGTTTCTGTAGTTTCAGTATATTCTTCTTCTTCTTCTTATATTGTTCCTGTAGTTTCAATTGATTCTTCTTCTCGGATTTTTCTTTTTGGTGAAGGATCAACAATTGATGAATCGCTTGATAATGTTCTTTTTCGTTTTTGTTTCCTATTTTGAGGCGTTTCTGATGATAACGTATTTTGTTCCATATCTTCATCTTTTGATTCTTCTGCTATTGGTATACGTTTGCGTCTCCTTTTCGGGAATTCTAAAGATTTGAGTTCCCTATTTGGGAAAGTTAAATGTCTACTTCTCGTCATTGGTCCTTCGAAGTCCTCCGATGAAGTTGACTGCAAATTTTTCCTTTGAGGTGGTTCGCCTTCTGGAGGATCCTCTTCCTCTCTTGCTCTTATTGGTAAGCACACTTCTGGCGGATTTCGAGATAATGCATCCGCGTTAAGGTTACTTTCTCCTTTTTTATAACTTTGTAACCCCGCTCCGTGGAGGTTACTAGGGTCTTAAAAGAATGAGGCAAGGTGAACTTGGTAACTCGGCTCTTTATTGTGTACGCTAATTTACAAGTTCCCCGGCCAGGTCTGTGCTGGCTAACAGATATGTTTCGGCTTAACCTACGGCTTAATCTACTGGCGGTACGCGGAGAGATCGCGGCGGAGTGCGGACGGTGCGTCGCGGTCGCGTTCGCGTGCGCGCAGCGTTTCGGCGGCGGAGAAGAGATAGGAATGGGGGGTGGTCGTTCTGGTACCTCGGCTGTGGTCTCCACCGGTGGTCCTGACCGGGAAGTCTTGAGCCCGTTCGCCCAGTGGGTATAACCCACGGGTGAAACGGAGACTACGGGATGTCCTCCGGGACAGACGAAGTCTGACCCTAAGATTGACAGCGGATATCGACCTGCGTCTAGAGGTCGGCGAACTCGCGTTCCTCCAGGAGCCGTGGAGGTTGGGGAATTCAAAAATAGTACGCAGTGATGCAGCTTGTTCGCACAAGAGATCGCTGGGAGAGTTCGACCTGTTCGCTCGTATCGCTCGTGGACGACTCTGTCTGGTGGGCCCGTCGCGCCGGCCTATAGCGGGCGCCGTGGCATCTTTGCCAGCGAGAGCGTCGCTCGGCGCGTGGCCATCTCGCGGCCGCGCTCGGCGGCGACGGGCCACGGCAGGCGCGCGTAGTAGGGGAAAGCTTTGCGTTCCACCGTAACTAACTCGTTACATCTCCCTCCTCCCTCGGAGGACGCGAACTTCCCCCACCCCGAGTACACAATTTCTTATTTACCTTAAAACTACTATTTACAAACTTACTAACTACCCACCACCTTATCCCCCTTTTACAAACTTACTAACTACCCACCACCTTATGCTACTTAAAATAATCCGCCAGGTTCTGGCGGGCCTCCCTTACGAGAGGTTAATTCGTACCCGGAGCTGCTGCCTCCGCAGCATTTTGAACTCCAGGTACCCTCCTTGGGTGGGCACCCGGAATTTTTGCCCCTCGCGGAGGGCTGGAATGTCTATCCGCAGCTCCGGTGGGTTGGGGTGAACCGAAACGGATCTCGCGCGGAGTTGGGCCGGTTGGTGGCCGTTGAGGGCGGTGCCGGCGGGAGACCGGGCACTGGGGTGGTCGCCTCGAAGTCCATCAGCGCCGGGGTTTGCTGAGGGAGAGGTGGTGTCTGCGGTCGGGACGGCGGGACCTGCGGGGTTTGGTGGGCTCGGGGCGGTGCGGCGTGGCTCGTCCTCCGTGGTGCTGGCTGTGGCGGCGCCTGCGGCTGCGTCCTCGGCGGTGGTGGCCGTGGCGGCGCCTGCGGCTGCGTCCTCGGCGGTGGTGGCCGTGGCGGTGCCTGCCGCTGCGTCCTCGGTGGTGGTGGCCGTGCCGATGCCGGCTGCCGCGTCCTCGGCGGTGGCGGTGCCTGCTGCCGTGGTAGTGGCTGCGTGGGAGGCGGCGGGGTTGCTGTAGGCGGTAGTGGTGTGGCCGTTACTGGCCATGGTGGTGGTGGCGCCTGGAGCAACGCTGCCAGGAGTGAGGCTCCTGGCCCCCTCGGGTCTGTGGGTGTTACGCGGAGGTCCTCTATGATTCGAGGTCTCGGCCTCTCCTTCTCTGGCGCTCCCGGGGGCGGGAGTTGACTCCTTTCTACCGCCTTCAGAATTGCCAGCTTTGCCACTGCTGACGCCCGCGGGGGTGGCCGCGATTTCTGCGGTGGTCCCCGTGCCGGTGGTGGAGGGCCTCCAAAATCCAGCCTTCTTTTCGCGGCGGGGGCGGCTGGTCTGCCCCCGGTCTCTGCCGACTTTCTTGTCCGGCATTCCACCGGACGGACGGCGTTTTCCCGCCTTAGCGGGACGGCGGCCCGTCTGGTCGCCTCGTGGGCTATCCTTTGTCTTGGGGACATGTTGTCGGCCCGATCGACGGATTGCTTCTGCTAATTCGAGTCCTTCCGCGGGCTTATCACTCGTCCTGTGATAATTTTGCCAGCGCGAAACCTGTCTCGCGGTCCTTATCTTCGTGGCCCTCTGTTGGCCGTGGTTGGGGGCTGGTGCCGATTTGGCGTGTCCTGTGGCCATAGCGTTACCGGCGTATGCGTCGCTGTTTATGCCGGTGCGGGACGTCTCCTCGTGGGTTCTTTCGGTGGGGAAATCCTCCCCCTCCGTTTCACACGGTTTTAGGTCCTGTAGATGTGCCCTCTTGGTCCCCCGCCCGCACCGCAATATGACC
Source organism: Andrena flavipes (assembly GCA_963971345.1). Classification (NCBI taxonomy): domain Eukaryota; kingdom Metazoa; phylum Arthropoda; class Insecta; order Hymenoptera; family Andrenidae; genus Andrena; species Andrena flavipes. The sequence goes on along the minus strand of OZ020481.1, from coordinate 20,862,774 downwards.
GGATTTGGCCCGATGTATTCCCGTACACGGTATGGGCCGGAGAACTTGGGGGTTAACTTGGCCGTAAAATTTCTCTCTCCGGAAGACAGTGGATGTTCCCGTAGCATAACCGATTCCCCGATACGGGGCCTCCAGTCCCGCCGTCTCAGGTTGTAGGTTCTTTTCTGGGTCTCCGTGGCCTGAGCTTGAGCGTGGCGGGCGAGACGTATGGTCTCTTGTAGGCGGTCCAGATCCTCGGATCGAGTGGCATGCCGATCTGTGTCTTCGTCCCCCGCGAGTTCTGTGGTCGGCCGGTGGAGGTATCCGGGGGTCGCCGGCTCCCTTCCGTAGTTCAGGTATGCCGGCGTATACCCCGTGGAATCGTGGCGAGCGGAGTTGTATGCAAACCCGATTTCTGGCAACCACTTGTCCCAGTCTCGGTGGTTCCCGTTGACCAATTGGGCGATCATGGTCTTGATGACTCGGTTGACCCGCTCCACGGGGTTATACTGGGGGGTGTACGGGGGAGGGGGTTTCCGGTGCTCGATTCCGTACTCCCGGAGCATCTCGGTGAAATTTTTACTCACGTACTGTTTCCCGTTGTCTGAGATGACGCGTCGGGGGCACCCGAAACGGAGCACTACCCTCTCTCTAAAAGCTTTGGTGACGGCTGGAGGGGTGGCTTGTCGCAGCGGCTGTAATTCGACCCACTTGCTGAATTTATCCTGCATTACGGCCAACATCGTAAAGCCTTTCGTTGACCGTGGCAGGGGTCCCACCAGATCGACGGCTACCACGTCCCAGGGGTTCGCTGCTGGCGTGGTCTGCATACCGCCCGCGGGTGCCTGTTGGAACGCCTTGTGCTCCCGGCATTTCTGGCAGCGTTGAATGTGTCGGCGCGCGTCACGAATCATTCCGGGCCAGAAGTACTGCCGGGTTAGCCGGGCCGCAGTCTTGCTGATTCCTAGATGTCCTGCGGTGGGAGCGTCGTGGGTTTCCCGGAGTACTTTTTCCCTCAACGGTTGGGACACACACGTTCTCCATTCTTCCTTCGAACGAGGGCCATAAGCATTCGAAATATGGCGGTAGAGGCGTCCCCCTACTACTCGGTATTCCGGGTAGCGGTGTGGCTCCCTCTCGGCGGCGGCTTTCATCCGGTCGTACCAGGCGCACCCGGCGGTTGCATTAAGGGTATCTACTCCCTCCTGCATTGGGACGGACTTTCCGTCGGGTTGTCGGGAGAGGGCGTCGGCGACGACGTTGGTTGTTCCCCTTCGGTACTGTATGTCGAAATCGTATTGCTGGAGCTCCAGGCCCCAGCGAGCCAAACGACCGGAGGGGTTGTCCATCGTTCGCAACCACTTGAGGGATTGATGGTCGGTAAGGACAGTGAACCGATACCCCTCTAAGTATGACCGCATCTTGCGAATGCCCCATACAACCGCGAGGCATTCTTTCTTTCCCAATGTTTAGCCCAGCAATAAAGACGTCGAGGGCTGGAGCCCATCAGTGACGGCATTGCGGAGAGTCCCAGCAGTATGGCAGTTAGAATTGCCAAGTGTTCGCCATGCCCAGGATATAAACTTAAATATACCGAGTCTTAAGAGTCATGCGTAAAAAGGATGACTATGTAGGCGTAGGAGCGTGGTAATTAGAATATCTTGTTTTCAGACATTGCTAAACTAAATTCAGTTTTATTATAAGTATGTAGAAATACACGTGGTTCCACTGAATACACGCGATTACTCGCGACGAGGGCCGATACACTTCGCGGAGGGACCCGGGAACAGGTAGTTCGCGCGGGGTCCCGTCTACGCCGTGCACCCTTCAAATTACAGACGGATCCCTTATCGCTCGAGTATACACGCTTTCCTTCCTGTATCTTGTCTCCGCGAGGCGTATGTATTGATTAGTGATGGGCGTGATACCAGTCTTTTCTCATGAGTTTTAAGCAATACAAATCATAAAAGGAGTAGGGGAGGGTGGGGTAATCACGCACAGAGTGCTAAATATCGCAGAAGTCGCACAGAAAGCGCGATTTCAATGGTCAATTCATAAAAAACGTTCCTACAACCCATACCTAATGTATTTTTCAAACTCCTCTTTTTGTGCGTTAGAAAAAATTGCAATCGGTCGAAATATCGAAAAAATATAGTAAAGGCCATTTATATACTTTTTTTCTGAGCCTGTACTGAAAATCCAAAAATCCCTTTTGTACATTTAAATAAGTTTTATACATGCTGAAAATTTCATCAAAATCGGTTAACGTTGCTCTGAGCTACAACGCGCTTAAGGATATGTTCGGCATTACCCCACGACATCAAAAAATAAAAAGGAATTTATTTCAGGGGTTAAAATCATGATTCAAGCCACGCCTTGGTCAAAAAATGTTGGTAAAAAAGTGCTTTATTTCAACTTAAAAAAATCTCAATTGTATCATTAATTCAACAGTAATTACATGCAATTGAAAATGGAGAAAATATTACTTGAAACATGATGAAAATAATAAATTGTGTTTATCTTGACTAGCATGAGCGTTCTGTATTTATTACTTTCTGCCTGGCGTTGGATACGCCCTAAACTATTAGCTAGTGGAGAGGAAACATCACTTTTTATTTATTAAAATCCTGTAACTATCGCGTTCGGGATTACTCCGCGTTCGTGATTACCCCACTCTCCCCTAGGCATTCCGTAGTCCGAACGATGACCAGAACGAGCAAAGAACCTTGCTGATTGGCCAAATTTTCCTTGGAGAGGAGGGACCTTCTCTCTGTGAGTTCGACGGTGTAGGAGGAACCCTCCTCCCCCTCTTTGCAACGTAGAGGGTGAAAATTAGACATCTGCTTACAAAAATAACCAGATGGATCACCCAGAGTCTCGACACGGTCGCGGTTTATAACCGTATTGTTCCGCGGGTCAGCGGTGGAACCCGTCGATGGAGCAATATACTCATCAACTCAGAGCGAAGAAAGTCTTAATCCTGAAAAAGGGCACGATGTCGATTGCCCCTTTTCGACATCTGGCAGACAAATGCTTCCCGACGAAACCTTCGGAAACAAGCAATTGCCTAGTTGTAAACGTCAGGGGCCCCTACGCTGAACAGCGCTGTTGTAAACGAATGAATGAATTTTTTCATATAATTTTTAAATAGGTACAAAAATTAGTCCATTAGTACGTTTATTACGGTTACTTTCCTTATATTTATTCTCTTTTTATTAGGTTCTTTGCCCGTTCTGGTCATCGTTCGGACCACGGAATGCCTACCCCTTTCATGATTTGTATTGTTTGTGTAATAGTAGTCCGATTTGCACGATATTTGTGATAATTTTAATTGGGGGAACGCCAGGAATCCATTAGTGTTACTTTCATATCGATACGACTAAGAATAAAGAATTTCTTAATACGCTGTAATGAATATTTCACCCTCCACTTTGGGTCCCCGGCCTCGATTCGCTGCGGTCGGCCGAGGATTCATACCTGTTTCAGAAAAATTGTATACTTTATTCTTTATCGTATCGATATGGAAGTGATACCGATGGATTTCTCATGTTTTTCAAATGAAAATTATGCCTACCAACTTTCATATAAATCACACTATTCTTAACGAAGTTGTGGAAATCAATTTATTATGAAGATTCCTTAATTACAATCCAATTTGGGTCGTTTTTGGACCACTTTCATCGGGAAAACATAAGGAAACGATTCACGTCACTTTCGCCAAGATCCGGTGAGAAATGTAGAATTTTTTATTCGCCATGTCTTAGGGGACAACATTTTACGGCCCCCCCCCCCCTGGTCTCAAGGGTCAAAGTCCTCGAAACCCATCGAGGCACGGCTTATCGACGGCATTGCCTCTAGAGCCTTGGCTGCCAGGATCGGCTGCCAGGCGCGCGACGAGCCTGGTTTCAAATGTCGTTTTGTCCTTTTCCAACTACCTTTTCTGTCTCTTATGTAAACTCTTCTGGAATCGAGGTTGGAGCACGGACAGGACCGTGGTGCTTTCTGTCGCGCGGGCAGGACCGCGGCGCTTTCTTGCGCGCCACGCGAGAGCGTGGGTGAAAAATTTGACCTGCATCACGCGCAAGCAGAAGACTACCCCCTTTCTTCAAAACATCTTGCATATTACACCTCTTCAGCATTTATCTTACATATAACATCACTTGCATACCTACGTGTATTTATTGTCTATCAATATTAGTTTTTATATTAAAACAAACAATAACATGTGACAATACGGCAATTATTGCCGTCAATAGTAATAATTATGATCGTCACAACGGTGAATGTGTTAACTGCAATTTCATTTGCCAACGCATTGCCGGGGAAACATTTGGACATTTTTTAATGTACCCTTGTAAAATTTTACAGTCGTTATAACTGAGTCATAAACCATTTCCAGAATTTATAGCACCTTTAGGTCAACCAAATGTAGCTTCCTAAAAACAGATGTTTCAGTGTACCCTACAGTAACAGCATTTATGATATTTTCTATAAGCCAGGTATATCGAGGAATTTGTATACTTTTCGCGACCGTGTCTTGCCGATCGTTTCGCAGATCGATGATATACATCGAACAGGTAGTGCACAATTATACCACTGCGGTGGATCGTGTAAAAAGCATGTGGAGTCGACGTAGAAATGGGAGCCCGAACTCGCTGTCTCTAAGTAGTGACGGGTACGACCTCCTGGCCTGCGCGAAGGACCGCCGCGATCCGGCTTCACGTATTTTTGCGTGCCGTGCGGCGTGTGGCGCGCCGGACCGCGCGCCGGAACGTCCGTGTAAAGGGCCCTATTAAGACTCGCGATCAAAGATAGTGGATCTAGGTACTATGAGGTTTATGACTCTAGGGGAAAGGGAAATTTAAGATAAAGCATAACAAATGACAGGGTGCAGATAAAACGGATCGGTATACAAAAAATTAAATATTCGAGTCTATCTCGGACAATTAGGACATGGGATTGCGAGGAGTCTGTTTCGTTCTTTTATTCTTGCCTTTCTTTGGCTCAATCCCTTCTTTCACATAATACATAACTAATATGCGGAATTGAATAATAGCAGTATAGATGCGAGAACAGAGTTAACAATATATAGCTGACACGGCGATGCAGAGTTCAGATAGAATTAAATAAGTCATCCGATCGCGTACTATGGACTAAATAAAGCTCCAGCGAACAGAGACGAAACGAAGAGTCGGTGACGTGGGATCTGTTAAGGAGGAGAGACGTGTTGTCGTATCCTATAAGCAGGGAAATGTAATAATAATAGCTTCTTATAAATTGAATTTCATGTTTATTTATCAATTCATCCCATTATGTACGAGCCCTGCTCTGCGTCGCACAATTATGTGGACTGGGGATCGAACTCCTCCCTTGCGTCTGGGTCCTGAGATACGGGGTAAACCTTGATACTCTCCTCGGGCAAGGTTCTCATCCACGATCACACAGGTCGAAAGGATGGTTCAGGCCCGTGGGGACAACGAGGTGAAAACCTGATGACGTGGGCCGGGGCGTGGAGAAGGACGACGATGAACCTGAGGGCTGGGATCGCGTCGCTAAGAGTTGAGGAAACGTAGAGTGGCGGGGTCGACAGTTGTGGAATCTTCCATGAACAATGAATGGTCAAATCACTGTCAACAAAGAATAAACGAATTAGCACAGTCTCCCCTTCCGACACAGATATACGGAGTGTAGGACTTAGGTCGGTTTCCAGTTAACACAATAGCCTCGATGCTTACCTGGGATGTAGATTATAGAAAAGTCAAGGGATGAATAGGCCAGAGGGTGCGTCCTTCTCTTGTGACGGAAAGTAATCTGGCTATCTGGAGGTAGTTGATAAGGAAAAGATTATTTTTCTCTCTAAGCAACTATTAGTATAAGTTTGGCTGGACACACAGACCGGAAGCAATTAGCATAAGTTTGACAGCTTGGTACAGGTTGGAATTTATATACATACAAGAATTAACAAGGCACGGGAAATTCGGCATATTTGCTTACCACGCGAGAACTGATGATTACTTCCTTGACACACGAAGGAGACAATGCTTTCGATCCAGATTAAAGGAAATTATGCCTAGGAATGTAACAAATGAGAATGGACAGTTTAGGTATCGGATGGTCTAGGGGCGGTATTCACAGTCGCGTCTTGAGCAAATGCTTGAGATCATCTTCTAGAAGACGATCTTGTTTGCCTGAAGACATCAGGTATTCATAGTCGTTGCTCAAGATGATCTTAAGCATTTGCTTGGAATAAGCTATTGCTTATATGACGTATCCATTTACTTTATAAAGCATTTACTCAAGCATTTGCTCATTCATGTTCGGAAACTTTCGGAATAATTCTGTTAGAACAACCAATGATGAAGGATATTCCGTTCGTTCTTTGGTGGACGACGGAGTAGGATACTCGAACGTGAGTGATACGTATGACCGTCGAGGTTATATTATAGCGATGCCGGGGGACAGTTTATCGGAGAGTCTCCGGAATGGCGAGGATAACCCCTCGCGGTGCTTTATGATTTCAGGAACAACGTAATTCGGAGCATAATCAAGGGAATTAGATGTAAAATTGATTTATATTGATGTATGTAATGAACTATTATATAAACCCAACTACTAAACTGTAATGCGTGTGAGCGTCGAGGTTATATTATAACAATCCCGGGGGAACAGTTTATCAGAGAGACTCCGGAATGGCGAGGATAACTCCTCGCGGTGCTTTATAATGATTTTAGGAACAACGTAATTCGGAGCATAATCAAGGAAATTAGATGTAAAATTGATTTATGTAATGAACTAATATATAAACCCAACCACTAAACTGTAATGCGTGTGAGCGTCAAAGTTATATTATAGCAATGCCGTTGGAACAGTTTATCGGAGAGTCTCCGGAATGGCGAGGATACCCCCCGTGGTGCCTCACGATGACTTCCAGGACTTCGATACGATAGAATAAAGAATGTTGTTTTTATGAAACAGGTATCAAGGGGGCAATTATGGGATGGTGGTAAAGAAAAATATATACCCTTCTCGCTTTTTAACGTTTTGTAGTACCAATTTAAGGCTGTATTTCCGAATGGCCCCAGTGGCCGATCGACATGAGATTTGGGGGGAAGGGTGGGGAGGGGGTGTGAACCCTAAATCTAAAATTGTAGCTTCGGGTATTTCTTAGTTTCCGATTTATTAATAAAAAACTTTCAGTACAATACGTTGAGGTATGCCTATACAGACGCTACTAGTGAACTGTTTCCGTTATACATAGTAGTCGTCGTCGTCAATAATCGAATAACTAATGATGCAATAACGATATCTGTCGTTATTTGCGAAAAACTTCTATTCATTTATTCCGACGCAACGGACACAGCGATCAACTTGAGGTGGTCGGTCGTCTGGGGGATGTGTTTATATTCGTCTCTGGACACCTCGGGGCGCGAAGCGCTCCGAGGTGGACAGCACGCGGCAATGTGATTTAGAAAAAAGTACTTTTACCTGGAAAATTACGTTGGAAATGACTGTAGTAAGCGGCGGTTCCGCACTGACGAATACAGTGCCACGGTGGCGTACATATATATGCAAAATGTAATGTAGTAGTAGCAACAGTTTTTCCTCAATATCTCTGAAACTAAAGGCGACCGCCAAAAAGTTTAAAGGAAAATGTTGTTCAAAATAACGACCTTGACAACATATGTGAAACTCATCGAAAATAAATTCGCTTTCCAATCTCAAGACGGTCTCAAGACATGTAAAACGTCGTCTTGAAAATATAACCTCGCTTTACCGTCTATTTTGACACATGTGACGTCATACAAGGATTTACTTGTAGAGGCCAAGGAATAAGATTGAAATTATGGGGTGGCTCTGTTGATGCTAGATTTTGGCCTCGAAAGGAATAAAGGAAAACAAAAAGAAGAGAGGAGGGAAAAAAAGGCTAATAAATCATACTTAGCTGTGGACCTAGGTTAAGTTTGAATTAAGAAAGAGGGAAGTAGAGTCAGAGGATCCAAGCAGGGGGACTCTTGTTCAGTGACAAGATAGTTCCCCTGGGATGTATGTGAAAAAAATACTATCACACGGGCAGGGATCCATGGGAGGGGGCGAGGTGGTGCCCCCCCCACTGATGTGACAGATAGTGACGCTATCATAAATGGCGAGGGTCTGCAATATCATCAGTACTCATATATTTGCTTCTTGTTAAGGTAGAGGGGGATGGATAATGGCTAGGATATGGATTGAGGGCTGGGAGATAGGGCGAGAGAGGGTCGCATGATAGGTAGTGCATGGATATTTGGTATAATATGTTTAATCTATATTTAGTTTATCTAGCGTTAGGAAGCCGGTGATGGTAATGTGAAATCTTAGATCTGCGAGGGAAACTATCCGATAAGTCACAAGTTCATATGTGAACAAGTGAACATAAAGAAAACATAAAGAAAACAAGAGGAATGGCCCTGAACGTCATTCAGATAAATCTTCACCATTCAGCGGCAGCCACCAAAACATTGGTGAGACTAATGGTTACAAGAAGAATAGACGTAGCTTTAATTCAGGAGCCCTGGGTGGCACATGGAGCACCAAGAGGTTTATCGGAAGCAGGTACAACATATGCTATACGATCAGACAGGAAAGTAAGGGCATGTATACTTATTAAAAAGGGCATCGTAGCCACATTCTTAGCCCAATTAAGTAACACAGATGTAGCTACTATAAGTATCAGGAGAAGAGGAATAAATAACAGGGGTATAATACTCACATCTGCATACCTACCTGGAAATGAACAAGAAAATCCACCTGGAGAAATGTGTAAGAAGGTCGTGGAATGGTGTGAAACCAGACAATTAGGAGGGGTGTTGGGTATGGATGCAAATGCTAGACATGAAATGTGGGGAAGCACCGACACAAATAATAGAGGGGAAATCATGGCTGAGTATATATTGGAACAGAGGCTGGTCTGTCTGAATACAGGAAGGAAGCCCACCTTTGTCACGATGAACAGAGAAGAAGTTTTAGACATTACAATAATTACCACAGGACTGATAGGAGAAATTAGAGGTTGGACAGTATTAAGGGAGGATGCAATGTCAGACCATAGATACATATGGTTTCAGATAGGAGAAGGGGGACAGGAAGAGAGGGTATGGAGAAGGAACCCTAGATCAACGGATTGGAAACGTTTTATGGAATATCTGGAGGAAAATAGGAATCATCCGTCAGAAGCAAGATGCATAAACCAACAAGATCTGGATAATGCGAACCTTAAATTAACAAACTATGTGACAGAGGCATGGAATCAAGCCACAGTGGAAAAGGAGGTATTACACAAAATCACCACACCATGGTGGAATGATGAATTAGCGGAATTAAAAAGGCAAGCTGGAAGGGCATCAAATAATGCTAGAAGGGCAAGAGGAAACACCAGGAGGAAAATAAGATTAGAAGCAACAAGCAACAGGATGAACAAAACATACTAGAATGCGGTGATAAAAGCAAAAAGAGATAGCTGGAGGGATTACTGCGCGAACATGCGTAGAATTCCAGAAGTAGCAAGATTAACCAGAATCCTGGAAAGGAATGCGCAAGAGATGCTAGGAGCATTAAAAAAGACAGATAGAAATTATACGGAAACAGATGAAGAGATTCTTGTAATGCTACTGGAGGAACATTTCCCAGACATCCAGAGTATTGTGAGAGGCATAGATAATAATAATGATAATATCAATAATAACGGGGATAACAGGGAAAATATAGCCGAAGCGGCAAACTTAACAAGGGAATTGGCTGTGGAACCGAATAATGAAAACATAGATAATGACTTTGGAGGGGAGGTGCTCAGAATAATAAATGAAGATAGGATTAAATGGGCAATAGGATCATTTGAACCCTACAAAACTACAGGAATAGATGGAATACACCCAAAAACACTAAAAATGGCAGTCCCATACATTGCAAAGGCAGCAGTGGCCTTGATGAGGTCGAGTCTGGAACTAGGTCTAATACCAAAGGCATGGGAAATAACCAGAGTAGTGTTCCTGCCTAAACCAGGGAAAAAAGAATATACGACACCCAAATCATTTAGACCTATATGTCTTATGTCAAATGTTATGAAAACAATGGAACGTATGATCGATAGATACATCAAGGATGTATTCTTAATAAATAGGCCATTACATAGATATCAACATGCTTTTCGGTCTGGTCATTCAGTAGAGAGGTGGAACTAGCAAAAAAGATAAGAAGGTGACACTAGCATGTTTCATTGATATAGAAGGTGCATTCAACAGAACGCCCACGGAAGTCATGATTAATGCACTACGAAGATTCGGGATATGTGAAAAAATAACGACCTGGATAAATACAATTCTAACACAAAGAACTGTTAGGACAAAGAGAGGAGAAGCTACGGCCGAGGGTAGAGTAAACAGAGGATGTCCGCAGGGGGGTATTCTCTCGCCATTGCTATGGAGTTTGGCGGTAGATGATCTGATTTATAAATTGGAGGACTGTGGAACCACGGTGTCGGCGTATGTAGATGACGTGGTTTTTATGGTCTCGAATAAAGATATCCATGTAGCGGAAAGACATATTCAAAGAGCCTTAAGGGCATTAGAGGAATGGTGTGGAAATACAGGATTGTCTGTGAATCCGGAAAAAATGGAAGTGATTAGAATCGCGAATAAAAATAGAAGACCAACTTTCGGAGGACTCAATTACCAAGGACATGCATTACAATTATCTAGGAAAATTAGATATCTAGGAATCACCATTAACGAGACGTTAACATGGAGGGAACATGTTTTTCAGCAGATCCATAGGGCAAAGAATAATATGAATATGGTGTGCAGAATGGTAGGCCCAACCTGGGGACTCACACCAGTTGTAGTTAAATGGATATACGAGGCAATCGTGATTCCGAGACTCACTTTTGGAGCAGGAATTTGGTGGATTACAGCTAACATGGTGACAGTTCGTAATAAATTAGACAGTCTACAGGGCATCGCTTTAAGGAGAATATATGGAACAATGAGAACAACCCCAGTTAGGGCATTAGAAATGATAATCAATAGCCCACCGTTGAATATAAGGATTAAGGAACTCGCAATGACAACAATGTTAAGACTCCAAAGCTGGGAACATTGGTGCGCTGGGAACCTCACGAGCCATAGTTGGATTATTGAAGAAGAGGGAGGAGAAGAGTTAAACCATATGAAAAACCTTACAAAGGACCTAATTATTAAAAGGCACATGTTTGATAGGAAATTTGAAATCCTAATCTTAAATAGAGGGGAATGGAATGAAACAGAGCTGAACCGAAACTACAACATGATTTGGTATACAGATGGTTCCAAAAGGGAAGACGGACTAGCTGGGGCGGGATGGTGTGAGACAAATGGAGAAAGAAGGCAAGGCTGTAAAAGTTTAGGGAAATATGCTACGGTATTCCAGGCTGAGATCTCAGCTATATTGGAATGTATACGGTGCATTAGAACAAGTTTAGACGAAGCGGATGAAAATGACAGAGATTGGAGGATCACACATGGAAGCAGAAACACGATGGCCACAACGAGTAGAGGAACAGGTGGAGTACATATACATGGACGCGTGAATAGACAAAGAAGAATAGCAATCTGTACAGATAGTCAAGCGGCAATTAAAGCACTCGGGGGATATGTGTTCCTATCAAAAACTGCATTGGAGTGTAGGCAAGCACTGGAAGAATTATGTGAAAGAGTGGAATCGGTATGTATATACTGGGTACCGGGTCATGAAGGGATCGAAGGAAATGAAAGAGCGGATAGGCTGGCTTAGGAAGGAGCAAGCAGAGCACCGGAAGAAGGAACAGACATTCCTCCTATAGCCACGGTGGCCTTCAAAAAGGTATTACGTAATTGGAGGGACGGGGAAAGAACACGAACATGGGATCAAACAGTAGGATGCACACTAGCCAAGGAATTGTTAGGAATGGAAATAAATGAAGATAGGGCAAGAAATATATTAAGTTTATCAAGAACGGATGCAAGAAATGTGGTGGGCACATTGTGCGGGCACGCTCCGTTGGGAGCCCATCTGTCAAATATAGGAATGGGATGGACAGAGATGTGTTCATTATGTGAGGCAGCTAGAGAAGACACGAAACACGTATTATGTGAGTGTCCTGTAACGATGACAAAGAGGAAAAGATGGTTGGATGAAGAAATAATAGAAGGAAGGAATGTTAAGAGAATTTGTGTCAAGAAAATCGCGAAATTCCTAGGGGAGGTGAATCCCTGGAAGTATGTCTAGGGGTTCAGCTTTCGCAGAAGGGGAGGACTTGTAAAATTACGAACCGCATCGGTGGGGTCTCAGAGTGGAGGAATTCCATCGGTGGGGACAAATTTAAAATGCTTAGCGCAAACACCAAATATACCGCACGGGATTGACACCCCACGGCGAAGTCCACCAGGAGGGGGCGGGGTAGGTGGCCCCTCCCTAAAACCCTAAAACCCTAAAACCCTAAAACCCTAAAACCCCAAAACCTAAATCCTAAACCCTAAACCTAAACCTAAACCTAAACCCTAACCTAAACCCTAAACCCTAAACCCTAAACCCTAAACCCTAAACCCTAAACCCTAAACCCTAAACCCTAGATCCCAAACTTTAAACCCACATTTTTTATTATTTTTTTTACGTGGAGAAATCCCTAACGGATACCCCGGCCCCCGGGGGAGGGACGGGGTTATGTGAGGTTTGCACCCACTAAAACTCCACGGTGGTCTACCTCGGGCGCGGAGTCGCGCGCTCGAGGGGAAGGACTTTCGCGGGAGCAGACTAGCGATTCATCCGCTTGCCCTCCCCCTCAGCGCTTAGACGAACTCCGCGCTCAACAACCCCGCTCTAATCGGCGGGGTCTTCCCTTGTTCGAGCAAGAACGAGGAGATCCTACGTCTTGCCTTACCACGCACTGTAGTTTTATTTTACGCGGTTAAACGAACGTTATGTTTATGTATCGCGGGTCAAATAGTACGTTTAATGGAGTCAATAAACGAGCACGTTTATGGGACGTTTACAATTACTTTAACGCACACTTAATTTTAACACAAAGTACTACCACGCAAGTCCGCGGAGTGGAATTAGAAGATTCCCAAGAGAGTTTTAGGATTGAATATCGGAGCGCCGATTGCTCTTTGTGTTTAACGTAAAGCCACGATGTTGACGGTTCCGCGTTTCACAGAGAAGAGAGCAAGTGGTTGCAGAGACGGCACGAGTCAAGGCACCGGCTCGAGATCGAGGACACCTGGCCAATCCGAGAAGACCACGTAACATCGCGTGTTACTATGCAAATTAAGGTGGGGTAATTAGTCCAGGTGTCAATCAAGAGATGGCCCGCTCAGGCCGTCTCAGCGACCACTCAGTTGCCACGGTGACAACCACGCAGGTTTGAATTTACCGCGCGTCCTCGCTACAGCGCGCAGATGCAAATTGGTCGCATCACTGCGACCAATTCCGAACATTCCCGCCCGTCTCGTCCTCGTCTGACGAAATAGGCTCGTTAAACAGTCTTCCGGTTACAGTGAACGCGTGATTAACAGAGGAAACAGTTAATAAAGTAAGTAAAAGTTATACTAACGCCTTAAGTGCTAAGAACAAGTAATAAAGGAAAAACGCAACAGGTCAACTCTAAGAAAAATGGTTAGCTGACGTGCCGAGGTTATGGCGATTGGCATCATAACTACGTGCCACTTGAAGAGTTCCCAGCATCCGTCTCAGTGGCAGCAGTAAATGGCAAGGGAATAAGCTTATTCAACGGCCGCGTGAATATTGACGTAGCCGTCTTAAGAGTCAGAACGCGTGTTAGACCGTCGGGACCAGGGTGAGTTTTGACAACTCGAGGGAGGCCATCGCGACGGTGGCTGCAGTTCATTTTTTATTAGGCATAGGTCACCCTCTCGAATTGCAGGCTGAACGCGGTTTCATTTCCCCCGAGTCTGCAGAGTGTTTAAATAATCCCTAGACCACAGTTGCCAGAAATGCTGCTGCATTTTCTGGACTAGCTGCCAACGTGAGAGCCGGTTGTCTGGGAGCTCCTCCAAGTTTGGTTCGGGAAGTGCGGTGATCGCTTCACCGATCAAGAAATGACCCGGCGTCAATACATTGAGATCGTCCGGATCATCAGATAGAGGTATTAATGGCCTGGAATTCAAGCAAGCCTCTATCTCGGCTAGTAGCGTGGCCAGCTCCTCGTAAGTCAGCCGGTGTTCGCCAAACACCCTCCGGAGGTGGTGCTTCACGGACTTCACCGCGGCCTCCCAGATTCCGCCGAAGTGAGGAGCGGACGGTGGATTAAATTTCCACTCGATTCCCTCAGAGGCCAGCCGATCCAAAAGTTGTCTGTTTTCCGTGCTGACAGCTTGAAGGAGAGCTCGGAGTTCCTGGTTGGCACCCACGAACGCCGTACCGCAGTCGCTGAACATCTGGGAGCAGAGGCCACGACGAGAGGTCAGTCGCTTCAGGGCGGCCAAGAAGGCCTCCGTGGTCCCGTCCGACACCACCTCCAGATATACTGCTTTGGTGGCTAAACAAATAAAGAGAGCGATATAACCCTTGCGAGCTTGCTGACCACGCCCCCGGCTGGAGCGTATTAAGATAGGCCCTGCGTAATCAACGCCAACACGCAGGAACGGGCGACAAGGAGTCACTCGTGGAGAAGGTAGCACCCCCATCAGCTGGCTCGATGTCTGGCCCCTCCATCGTAGGCAAGTGAAGCACCGATGGATGCAGTACTTCACTAGATGACGACCTCGTAGAATCCAGCAGTGCTGTCTAAGAGTAGATAGGGTAAGTTGTACCCCTCCGTGCAGGCAGCGCTGATGTGCCTCATCGACCCACAGTGAGGCTAGTGGCGAGTCATCAGGGAGTATCACGGGATGTCGGTGATTGTAGGCGGTCCTCGAATAATGCAGCCGCCCGCCAACGCGTAAGGTGCCGTCAGCTGGGTCCTTGAAGGGGTTGAGCCGAATTAAGCGACTCCGTCGAGGCAGCGGTTGGCGTTCTTGAAGAGCGTGAATTTCAGCAGCGAAGACCGTTGTTTGCACGCATCGGACCAGCTTCGTCTGGACATCTCGAAGCTCGCTGGCAGTACGGTAAGGTAACCTTTTCCCCTTAGCCGAAGGGAGCCAACGATAGCACCAAGCTGTAACTCGAAGCATTCGACGAAAATTAGAAAACTGTTTTAGATACAGGTTAACCTTATCATCCGGGGAATGCTGGATGTGGTGTGTTTGCCTTCTCTCTTCGTAAGGCATTTCAATCAGTTTTTCGGAAGTGGCGGGTCGTCCTTCGTCTGCAGACAACCAAAGCGGCCCAGTCCACCACAGAGAATGCTTGGGAAGTTCAGCTGGTCTCAACCCTCTGGAAGCACAGTCGGCAGGATTGTCCTGGCCTTGAACGTGGTGCCAATTAGCTTGAGGTAACGTTCGCTGAATGTCAGCTACTCGGTTGGCAACATAAGTTTGCCATCGACTGGATGGAGCCTGGATCCAACCCAGGACTATTAAGGCGTCGGTCCACAAATGCACGCCATCGATTGGAAGTGACAGCGTAGACAACAGATGAGCCACCAGATGGGTGAGTAAGTAGGCACCACTTAACTCAAGGCGTGGCAACGACTGTTGTTTAATTGGAGCTACCTTTGTTTTGGCAGAAATTAACTGGATTTGGACAGCGCCTGATTCGTCTTGAACCCGTAAGTAAGCCACCGCAGCGTAAGCTCGCTCCGAAGCGTCGGAAAACCCATGCACCTCCACCACTCGACTAGTGGTGTTCAACCCCAGGCAGCGTGGGATCTGGATATGACGAAGTGTTGGTAACGCAGTCAGAAATTCGCGCCATTCGTCCTCCAGCTTCCCCGGTAACGGCTCATCCCAATCAGTCGTGAGTTTCCAGAGTGTCTGGATGAATATTTTTGTCCATACGGTTACAGGTGCGAGCCAACCTAAGGGATCAAAGATTTGAGCGGCCTGACTTAGGACGCTTCGTTTAGTGGTACCCGGCGTTGAGCTACCATCCAGAAGTCGAATCTGAAAGGTATCAGTATCGGGAAACCACTGGATTCCCAAAACGCTATGCTGGGTGTCCGTATCCCAGTGACGTGTCAAGTCAGTGGCGTCAATGTGGCATGCTCTCATAACCTCAGGCGAATTCGACGCCCATTTGTGCAGTTGAAAGCCGCCCGCCCTGGCGAGCTGGTCCAATTCTTTTTTCAGGGTCAGTACTTCCTCAACCGTAGTGGCACCAGTTAGGATGTCGTCCATGTATACCTCAGAGGAGATCGTCCTAGAAGCTAAAGGAAACAATTTGGACTCATCGTTAGCCAACTGCTGCAAGCATCGAAGGGCCAGGTAGGGTGCGCAAGCTAGACCGTATGTGACGGTGCACAACTGGTATTCCTTCAATTTTGACTCCTTCCCCTTTCGCCAGAGTATCCGTTGGTAATCGCGATCGTCAGGGTGTATCACAATTTGGCGATACATTTTTTCGACGTCAGCGACAACGGCCATGGGGTGGCGCCGCCACTTTAGCAATAAGTCGGCTAAGGATGGCAATAAATTGGGTCCCGTGTGAAGCACGTCATTGAGGGACCTCCCGTTGCCAGTCGTCATCGAGCCAGTGAAAACTACTCGTAGTTTTGTAGTGGAGCTCGTTGACTTTAAAACACCGTGATGTGGTAAGTAAAAATGTTGACCCTCTGGGGGAGTCCGTGCTACTACCATGTGACCAAGATCTTCATATTCTTTTAGAAAACCCTGATAGGCTTGGTGATATTCAGGATTCTTACGGAAGCGTTGTTGCATCGAATCTAACGCGCGAAGAGCGGCAGGTCTCGACGGTCCCAGCTCAGAATTAAATTTAAACGGAAGTCTTACCACGAAGCGGCCCTCGCTAGTGCGTCGATATGTCGACCGAAAGTGATCTTCCGCATCTTGGTCGTCGCGAGACAGCGTAGGTATGGACGGTACTTCCTCTTGCTCCCAGAATCCTTTCAGCAACTCAGGTAACTCTTTGTCGGTTGAACAACATTGTACAGTAGGCGCTCTCTTGTTGACGAGAGCGTGACCTTTCCCCACTGCACCGGTAAGTATCCAGCCAAAGGTCGTCTCCTGGGCCAGGGGGGAGCCTGGTGTTCCCTTGCGAACGCCCTCTGACGTAATTTCATGGTAGATGTCGGCGCCCAGTAAGAGTTCGATAGGATCCTGGCTATTGAGTCGTGGTTCGGCCCAGTGAAGGCCCTGCAGATGGGGCCAGGATGTACCGTCGAGCACGACGGGAGGTTGGTAGCTGGACAAATCCTGTAAAACGAAAGCCGACAGTCCGAGGATACTCGCACCAGCGCGGTCGGCAGTGATGTCCAGTTGTACTGCTCCTCGCGTACGCTGCGACGGAGTACCACCGGCGAACAGCAATGAAATACGTGAGCGTTGCCTCTTCAAACCAAGTCGCTTTACAAGTTGTTCCGATATTAACGACACTTCACTTCCAGGATCAATAAGGGCACGCACTGACGTATACTGCCCGGCAGGAGTGTATGTACGCACTCGTGCGAGGCCGAGCATCACCGGAGCAGTATTGAGCACTCGTGGGGTAACGTGCTGCACCACAGCACCAGTAGAAGTCTGGACTGCGTCGTGGACGCATGTTGTTGCTCAGCGCATAAAAATGCGCCCAGGGAGTGCATCCGCTCCGTCAGGGCCTTTACCTGTTCTGACAGTTTGTGGGACCTACGCTCCCAAGCACCCTGACGGTCTATGACCTCCTGCGCTGGTCTATCGGGGTTTTCTCCCCTCTCAATCCTCCCGAGCAGCTCCGCCGCGAAGGCGGATGCGCGACGTATGGCGATTCTAATGGCCCGCACATCCGTCGTCTTCATGTGGGACGCCGCGCCCACGGTCGCGGCGACCGCGTCCAACTCTCGCTGGGCCTGCCCAGCGAGACTACCGGTCGACAGGGTTTCGGCCCAGTCGCGGAGCTCCGCCCTGCCCGGGAGGGCCTTCATCCCGCGGTAGAGCCGCGGGCTGGTCCACACCCCGGGCTTCTTCTTCCTGCGCTTGCCCGGGTTCAGTCCGGGCCCCACACTCCCGTCCGTTCCCCCGTCGGAAGACGGCAAGGGGGCGGGGGCGGGGGCGCCCAGGAAACTCCTCCCGCCGACGTCCCCCGCCACCACCACCTCCAGCGCAACCCTCGTCCGTACCAGTTGAAACGAGTCGGCGGCGCGCCCCTCCCCCCCCCCCCGTTTAATGGTCCTCAGGGCCTCGTCGACGGAGTCATAGCCGGAGGCTCCGCCAGTCGCAGCCGAAGCGTCAACCTCCATTGCCTCTTCAGAGGCGCCGGAGGCGCGCGGGTTCCCCGTCGCGACATCCACCCCCAATGCCGCCGGAACCAGCCACTCCCGCTCTCTTTCCTCCTCCTCGTCGGAGGAGGCGACGACTACGCATCCGGAATCCGGTTCGGGCGGGTCGCACCTCTTAAGGACGACGCGGGCCTCGCCCGTGGTCGACACCGCCGACCTCGCGGAGCCGGCCGGCGAGCAGCGGCGCGGCAGCACGGTGATGGAGACGGATCCAGGGGCCAGCCGCCCCATCAGCTGTTCCACCTCCTCGTGGAGCCCCAGCAGCTCCCGCACCTGCTCAGAGGTCTTTACCTCCACACTCCTCACGTATGGCACCCCCCTGGTGTTACGGGGTGCCGCACGCGGAGCGCCCTCAACCCGGGTGAGTGGTCGCGGGAAGTGGCTGTGTTGCCACCCCCGCTGATACCACCCAACTCCAGCGCCTCCTCCTCCCTCCCATCCTGGCCAGCCACCCGCGAACTCACGATCGAGAACTGGTCCAGGGATGAGGCCGGCGACCCGCACGAAGCGATCGTACGCCGGTCCTCGGTACGCTCCAGCGACATAACCCGGCCGCTGGTCGGGGGTGTATGAAGGCCACCACCCTCTCCTCCCTCCGTGATGAAGTCTTCCATAACGATCCCACGAATATCCGCTTGGAAGAGTCGCGCAACGGTAGAGGCGGCTTGCCGTTGCGAAGCCATTATGCCCGGACCCCTAAGGGCACGGGCTACGTCTGGGGGCGACAGGTACCAGACGGATCTTGGTTAGGCGGAGCATTACCCTCTCCGCCCACGTGTCCCCTCAGACTGAGGGGAACACGTGCCCTGGCACTACCATTGGGGCTCAGGGTTGGGGGTTAGATTATAGAGGCTTTTCCGTGTCTCGCGACCCAGCCGGTTAAGGCAAGGCCTTCGGTCCGTGCTGGCTTCGCATACCCTCGGGAGATAGCTCACCGAGGGGCCGTCGTTCCACACAGCATGGATTACGAAAAGCCCGTTGTAGTCTCCGTGACGGAAGGCTTCCGCCACGGAGGGACCCCTACGGACAAGCCGATCATAGGGGAGAAAGATGCCATGTCCGCGTTCGCGCCCCTACCCGACTATGTCGTGTAGGAGCCCCAGCGGCACCACGTGGAGGTGCGGTACATGGACTTACCCCAGTCGAGCCTCCAACTTCGTCCAAATTCTCCGCCCTGGGCTGCCTCTGGATCCTCCACCCGCGACCCTAAGGTCCGGGGGTACCACCAGAGGCGACGACCCAGTTGAGAGAATATGGAACCCATCAGAGTTCTCCACCAACCATGCGCCGGCAAGCCGACAGCTGGTGGAGTGCTCGACCAGAGTTTCGGGATATTGACTGACCAGTCGGGGACACCCCGCATCGGCAAATACCGAAATACGGACCGACCGATCAATCCCGAACGCCGCCGCATTTTTTTATATTAACGTGGAGGAAGCTTTTGGGCTTAGGCACCCCTGACCTCAGGGAAGGTCTAGGAGTTATGGGGATGGTCGGGAACCTACCCCCCCCCCACAAAACCTCCACGATGGCCGCAGCACGGGAGTATAGGCCGGCCCATGTCCCGCGCCAAAGTTTCCCTGCCCGACGGAAGCGAGTCCCCCGCCGGGCACACAACACAAGATGCCGTTGCTGCCACTCACACACGGCACCCCCGCCCAGCCCCCCCCCCCCCAAAACCCCACACCGCCCTTCAGCCTGCGACGCCACAGTCCCTGTACTGGACGCCCAGCGGGCAACTTCTATTCTGGTTCCCCCCTTTCCCTATGCTACCGGCCTGTCTAAACAGTCTCCCCCAAATGCCCTAGCTACGTCCCTAAAATCCGCGGGCTGACCGAATCCCGCTAGCCCCGCCGTCCAGGCAGCCGACCCCGATCGGGGCCGCGTCCCGGATGCATTGTCGTCGGGCCGTATAGGTGCGTTTTCAGGGCCGTTCTCTCGCGTCTCCCTACTAAGGCACCGTACCCGAGGATTACACCGTTTCGCTACCACACCACGGTGCCGACCACCCTTCCGACGGAGGTGTCGCGGAGCTGGCGCCCGCGCCTTCCAGAAGAAAACGCAATCCCGTTGTACCTGAAAATAATTCCACCCTCGCAACGTTGCCCACGTAGCGCAGCGCCCACCCCCCGACGGTCGGGCAGCGCCCCGCACGGTTTGCGAGACGAGCCACCGCCCGCGCGCGGAAGCCGAGTCCCTTGACGACGAACCGACGTACGGTGTACTCCAGCCCGGGAGCTAGTGTCCCCCGAGGGCGAGTTCCCGTCGTCTCTCGAGGGCTGTCCAACCCTAGGCCTCCAGCGGGCCTCCCCAGTCGGCGCCACCCCGCGCCCACCCCGAGTGGGTTTCCCGGAAGATCGCGAGAGCAGCAGTCGCCTACCTCACCTGAAAATAATTCCCCCCTTCCCCCCGACAAAACCCTTTCTCCGAAGAGAAGCTAGCTACCACCCACCACGAACAGACGTCCCACCCTATCCCCCCCGCGGGCTCACCAACATACCGGATGGTGGCAAAGTTCGCCGACGCCGCACCAACCCCCCGCTCCCCGAGGTCGCGACCGCAATAACGTTCGCTTCCAGTGAGAGCAGGGAAGGGTGCCACCACCCCGTTCGAAGAGATACCCCACGGGCCACCCTTCCCCTCGCGGGCCAACCAACATACCGGAAGGTGGCACCCCACGCAGCCTTTCAGCTGCGCGACGAATTCATCCGCTCCCCACCATCCTCGGCCGGGCCCGGGAACAGTTCGCGCGTGCCCGGGGTCGGTAGGGAATAGGTATCCCTACCCCGAACGAAGCCCCATACGGAACCCACCCCCTTATCGCGGGCCAACCAACATACCGGATGGTGGCAACCCACGCAGCTAAGGGGGCAACTCAAAACTTCCAGTTGCCCTGCTGCGTATATCGTCCCGACGAGTCATCCCCTCAGTGCCTCCCTCGGCCGAGTGCACGAAACTTCAAAGCCTAAGGCTTATCGTCGACCACCCGGGGCACACACGAGGAGGTACCCTATCCCGAACGAAGCCCCATACGAACCCACCCCAAGTTCGCGGACAACCAACCCGGGTGGTGGCAAAAACACGCAGCTTACTTGCTGCGCACAACGTCCCGGCGAGTCCTCCCCCCTAATCTCACCTCGGCCGGGGGCACGAACATGTCGCCGTAACCTCCCGGGGTAGAAAAGGGCGGGTATCCCACCCCGAACGCAGCCCCAACGTCGGCCCACCCCTGGCAGCCACCCCGCACACGTCGCCGTGCTCACGCGATGCTCGGGCGAGGCCTCACTACCCCTTATCTCCCGAGGGCCACCGACGAACGAAACTCCGAATCGCGCCCACCCCGAGCGGGGTTCACGGAAGAACACGCAGCTGCACCTGAAAATAAAGTGCTGAAAATAAATTAATATTAGTAAGGAGCGCCAGCACCCACACACCGCGGCCCCCGGGAAAGAACGGAGGGCCCCGCGAACCCCATCGCCTGCGCGATGAGGCCGCGGAAGACCACCAACTCCCCCGGGGCCCACGGCGCACGAATATGCTCACGCTCCATAGGGGATGATAAGGGGGCATTGGGGGACTAGGGGTATGGGGGTAGGGGCGAAGTTAACCCTTTGCCAGGGGAGCGGCACCCCCCGCCGCCAGGCAAGAACAGTGCTCCTTCGCACTATCCGAGCCCCCCGACGCGAGGCATCGCCGCTTCCCCAGCACAAGGGGAGAATGGGGGAAAATCAACCCTCGGCAAGAAGGGCAGCACTCCCCGCCGACCCGCAAGAACAGTGCTTTAACCACACTATTCGAGCCCGTCGACGCGAAGCATCGCCACCCCCCAAGAACAAGGGAGGGAATAATGGTAGCCAACCCTTGGCCAGGAGGGCAGCACCCCCCACCGACAGGTAAGAGCAGTACTTTCATCGCACTACTCGAGCCCCCCGATGCGGAGCGTCGCCACCCTCGTAGAACAAGGGGTGGGGAATAGGGGAATAGGGGAAGCCGACCCTTAGCCAGGAGGGCAGCACTTCCCGTCGGTCGGCAAGAACAGCGCATGCACTGTCCAAGCCCCCGACGCGAAGCATAGCCGCTCTCCCAGAGCCCCCTCACCACGTCAAGGTGGTCGGCACTTAGAGGGGGCTTTAAACCCACAACCCTAAACCCTAAACCCTAAATCCTAAATTCTAAATCTTAAACCCTAATCCCTAACTCATGATCCTTAACCTCTAAACCTTAAAATCCCTAACCTCTAGTTCCTAACTCATGACCCTTAACCTCTAACTCTAAAATCTCTAACCCATAATCACTAGCTCCTAACTCCTATCTCCTAATCTTAACTCTTTTACTCCCTAAACCCTTAATCCTTGATCCATAATTCATATCTCTTGCCATTAAGGAGGATATGAGCTCTGATGGATGAGGTTCGGGGGTGGAGGGTCTCTGGGTCTTCAGTGGGGGACGCCCTTGTATGAAGGGCGTCCTGGTTCACCCGGAGGTTCAACCGACCTTGGCGGGACACCCCCCTCGCTTCCATTCGGAGCCTTTCATCACAAGCAAGACATGTAGACGATTGGATGTCACATCAAATAAACTAGGACATCGTGTTAGTGGCAACTGGGACAGACAGTCGTTGGTCGGGTCATACCGTGGGGCATAACACGGACCGTAGCGCTCACGGATGACTCGATTCCCGGAACAAGCATTATTGGAGGGAAAATATGAGTTCCGATGGATGGGGCCCAGAGATGGAGGGCCTCTAGGTCTTCAGCGGGGGACACCCTCGTCTTGGGGGCATCCTGGTTCGTCCAGGGGTTACACCGACCTTGGCGGGACACCCCCCTCGCTTCCATTCAAGACCTGTCCTCGCAAGCAAGACATGTAGACGTTTGGATGTTACATCAAACGAACTAGGACATCATGTTAGCGGAAATTGGGACAGACAGTCGTTGATCGAATCATACCGTGGGGCATAACACGGACCGTGGCGCTCACGGATGGCTCGATCCCCGGAACAGGCATCATTGGAGGAAAAATATGAGTTCCGATGGATGGGGCCCAGAGATGGAGGGCCTCTAGGTCTTCAGCGGGGGACACCCTCGTCTTGGGGGCATCCTGGTTCGTCCAGGGGTTACACCGACCTTGGCGGGACACCCCCCTCGCTTCCATTCAAGACCTGTCCTCGCAAGCAAGACATGTAGACGTTTGGATGTTACATCAAACGAACTAGGACATCATGTTAGCGGAAATTGGGACAGACAGTCGTTGGTCGAATCATACCGTGGTGCATAACACGGACCGTGGCGCTCACGGATGGCTCGATCCCCGGAACAGGCATCATTGGAGGAAAATATGAGTTCCGATGGATGGGGCCCAGAGATGGAGGGCCTCTAGGTCTTCAGCGGGGGACACCCTCGCCTTGGAGGAATCCTGGCCCGTCCAGGGGTTACACCGACCTTGGCGGGACACCCCCCTCGCTTCCATTCCAAGACCTGTCCTCGCAGGTAAGGCAACCAAGAAGGTGGTAATGAAGAAAAGACTGGGAAATGTATAAATAATTTGAGAAACTATGGTCCCGGAGTGGAACTACAAGGAATATGTGAGTAGTAAAGTAACGAATGTCTCGGTCGTAGTCAAGCATGACAAATGTTGGCCGGATGGAGACAGATCGTAGGTAAGAGGGATGGAAACAGACGCTCCTAGCGTTAAGGCGAATACCAGCGCACTGGTTGTACACACTTTGATACGGCATACCGTAGGGACGGGTAGTGACCGTCCCAACAGGCTTGTGTCAGGAACCATCTGGACCTTTGGGAGAGATAAAGGGAGACGCGAGGTTTAGATATAGAAATATAATAATAGTAGATCTGTAGGAGAATTAGGACACGTGGACACTATGAATTATGGATTAACACTCGAAGATATGAGAGGGGGGGGGGGGGGAATGAGGGGAAAAAATTCTATATACCAGAAGATTCATTAGGCAATCCAGTTGTTCGCGAGTCAGAGGCATTGCACGTGCGTGCTCGCACAGATCGAGTGCTTGTGGACAACTGAGAAGTGACCGGTAGTCCGGTTGAGGAACGAAATTTCGAAACTAGGAAGGTTCGGTATGGTGTCGTCTAGACACAAGCTAAAAACCGCGGCAAAATATTTAGTGACGGGCTGGTACCGTCGACTGGAGGGGGAGGCTTGCGCAACGCATAAAGCTATGACACATCCAGGTGTGCCTAGGTAGGGATCGCCCTCTCCCGGTGAAGGTCACCCCCGCGAGTACGATGTTTTCACAAGCTGGCCCGGGCCTATAAAAAGTGAATTTCACCGGAGAAACGGGGTAGAACTAATACGGGTTATTGCGTACCTTGAGGAGACGGCCCCCACAGCCATCTTTCACATCTAAGCTATTGCACAGAAGTTGAAAACACGACCTGACGCGTCGGGTGGCATAGTCGCACCTCTTATAATAGGGAGGCCCTTGGACCCTGTGTTTAACGAGCGCACAAGGGGAAAAGGTGTGGTTATACCAGGCGGCGTGGTCAGCCCTGGGGAAAAATCCGTGCTCCTCATGTGAATGCTCATCGGCTGGATGGTCAGAGCAACGCCTGGGACCTGCGGCACGTGTCGTTATGCTCTCCCCGTATCTTGTCACTACTAATCGACTAATCGACTACATATGAATAAGTAATAAGCAATTGTTATTGAAAGTAAATATGAAATCGCAATAAGCGTAGGTAAGACAATGCAATAAGCAGTAAATAAAGTAAATAATATGAAATTGCTATAAGCGTAGACAAGACAATGCAATAAGCAGTAAATAAAGTAAATAATATGAAATCTATATAATAATGAATAGCAATAAGCTTAGACACGAAAAATAATAATAATAATACAAAATAATAAGATGAGGATGATATGCAGTGTAAATGGTATGGTTTAAATGCTTACAATGATTTGTGAGATGAATTTTGTCACACTATTTAATATATATAAACTTTCGTGGTTTATCAAGATGATCCTCTCAATTGTTTTCGTCGAAAGAGGCCTTCTGTCTCGGTCCCCTCGTATTTATAAGGATGTTGCGGGGGTACGCGCGGTAGCGGCCTTGACACATTTTGGAATAAGACGCAGTAGGACTTCCGGGGTTTTTATAAACGGTATGGCTATTAATAGACATATTTATGTCACGTACGCCAAATATGTGTCGCAGTTAGATTTTTGGGGTTTTATGACTGCGAAAGGAGATACTCAACTCATCGAATGGATTTTTGGGTGTTTAATAGGAAAGGGGTTAGAGTGGCTTGGACTTCATGAGTCGTAAAGAGGGGATTGAGACTTGGTCTCGATTTAAGAGGGATTTGTAACGAAGGATTTGTTTGAATTCGTTTTAGAGGGAATGATTCGTGCCTTGTAGGACGAATAGGCGAAGAGGGTTTTGTAACGATTATCTCGCGATGGGGATCTCTAAGATACATCAGCGAGGTGGAGTTTGTATCGATCATCTTGTGTTGGTGACCGCTAAGGTATAACATCAAGGTGATCGACGATTGAGGAGTTGGGGTAAGAGTTGAGTTTGCTAGAGTTTGATGGAGTGATTTTGAGGTTTACGAATGGAATTTGGAATAGAACCGCGCGAAAAATCGTGGGACGTTACAGTATCAAGACTGCTTCGATACAAAACCGGCATTTTTCAGCATTTTGTGGCGTTTTTTATTTTTCACAGCTTGGTTTCTCAATTTAAAAATCTGACACGATTCCCTAATATGTGCACCGATAACAGCCATGCCTCTGAATTTTTTCAAAATTTTTTATCCGCTGGTATAGGAGAAATTCGGCAAAAACATGATTTTCTATTTTTACCCTTTACTACCCCCGGGTCGAGATACAAAGTTGAAACTTGGCAGAAATCATTCTTTTTTTATAAGCTTTCGTATGACCCATCGTGATTTGAATTCGGTTCAGGGGCACATTTGACCACCTTATCCGGCTATACCCTTTAGAGGTAAACAATTAGTTGCTTAATAATATTTTATGCAATGAACATAGGATATTAATGGCGATGAAGATAATAAATAGTCGAAGGAAATTAATTGATTTTCGGTAATTCGATGCCTCAAAGACGAAGAGGAGAACGGGAAGACACAGGAAAGCATAGACAAAGATAACTAAAAGCGTGGAAAGTAACATTATTCTCAAACACATAAGGGCCTAGGTGCCTAATGCGACAGCGACAAAAGTAATAAAAAGCAATCAGAGACGAACACCTGAAAACCTTATATCTTTGAAGGGTAGTTTCACCCATAAATATGCAAACAGGCCAAAATAAAAAAAACCTATATCTTATTTTTCTACCCTCTAAAACATATCCAAAAACTAGAACAATCGGAGACGAATACTTGAAATCCTATAAGGGGTAATTTCAACCCCTAAACATACAAATAGGCCAAAATAAAAAAACACCAGTCACGTCCCGTGACGTGGAGTCTAATTTTAATTAACCTTTTAAAGCATATATTTACTATTTCGTACTCAGAGGTATTGTAATTACCTCATATGAATACTATACAAATATTGTGCAACAAATAGCCGACATGACATTAAAACTGTAAACAACGATAAGAAGAGATCAAGCGAAGAATATACGGATGGCAGCGAGCAGGACAACCAGATCAAGGAGGTGGCGGACAGTCAGCTGTATACCAGGTAGCTGACCGCACGAACACCAAGAAGGCCCAGTTAACACCAGCTGATGCTCAGCGTGATACAAAGGCCCTTATCAACCAGTGGAGACGACATCACCTTCGCGGAGCTGTGCCCCTGCTCCTCGCTAGAAGATTGCCCTCCCGTTAATTCCCGCAAACCAACCTCCAAAATAATGTGTTTAACTTCAACCCCTAGTAAATAAGCTGTACGAAACCGATCGTACAAAAGTATTGTAATCAAATAACATATAAATCAAATACAGATTAATATAAGAATCTTACTATCGTCGCTACTGGGAGTCAAATGAAATGATGCGCATCAGTTAAAATGGAACGTGCCTAAGTAGTAAACAAAACTCCCAAAATAGAGCGATGGGAAGATTCTTCCTGGAAGATTCCAGGTGGAGGCTGTGAGATGGGGTCTCCCACCTATGATTTGTCATGTGACAAATCCTAGAGAAGGAGCGACCGACTACCCTATAAAAAGGGATCGGACCACCCGCGGAGCTCATTACCATGTTTTTTCAAATACTTGTATTTAACCACCAGTGTAAGAACTTGTAAAGTGCAACCACCAAAAACGAAAATAAAGGTGATTGTTTTACTGTTATATTAGTGAGTGAAGTGTTTCCACTCCTTACCTCATTCTATAATTTGAGCATTGGTCTTAAGGAAAATGAATCGAATTACAAAAATGTACATTGACAGCAGTAGTATAGCAACACGGGTTCCAACCCAAATTTGAGATTGAAGGCCATTTCCCCCACTCCTCCCCGACCTTAAAATCCAAATTTGAGTCTCAAGGTCGCAGGAAATCCATCGCAGCGGGCGGGCGGCGGGAGCGGACCGCGGCGGAGTGGTGGTGGGGGTATAAGCGGACCGCGGCGGATGACGTCATAGAGATGGCGGAGTAGTGGGAGTATAAGCGCGAGAATCTGAATATCGAATCAATCGATACCGAACTGTATCGAGGAGGAGGAGGAGCCGCGGGTGAGAAGTGCTACCCTGGACTCCAACCTGTTGGTAAGGAAGGAAACATTAATTTATGATTTATGATATTAATATAAATGAAAAAACTGAATCTCGGGCGACGGGGTTCGAACCCACGACCTCCGCGGTACGAGTCAGCCGCCTAACCAACTCCCCCAACGTCGGCTCTCCGACATTAGTCTTTCCCGAATGGTATATATGCCGAGCGTCACACGCGTTTGTTTTTTATCGGACGATGTCGGCTTTTTTACACACCGCGTCTTCGCAGGAGGGAAAGAGACAAAGCATTACTTTAAAGCTAAATTCGGAAGAGAGAGAGAGCACTACATAGCATCGCAGCGTCTCGCGCGATCGCGTGTAACTCGAATCTTCTGGAGCGACCGTGCGGGGTGACGTCATTTTCACGGCGCGAAGAACGAAACAGAATTAAGGTCGGTTTATACAGCCGCCGAGCCGAGCCTTCCCAGCCGTCCGAACTTCTATAGTATGCTTATGGCGGCGAGGAGTCGCCCAGCTCGGTGGCACCTCGGAGGCTCCTCGTTGCACGCTGGGCCCGGGCTCGGTGGCCACTCGTTGAGACGACTAGACGGGCGGGCCGAGTCCGTGCCCTGTCGAAGTGCAACGCTGCTGTATTTTATGCTCCCAAAACACGTAGGGTACATCCGCGAGACGCGGTCGACCTAATATGAAATGGCTATTAAAACTAATAAAGTAAAATTATTTATGAGTGAATACAACTACAGATTCATTGATATTTAATTTGTTTACGCTAAACAAGTAAAGAACACATGAAAGAAAAAGGGAACTACCTACTGGCGATTAGTAGGGCAAATGAATACAAATGTGAATAAATAAACTAAATAAACAAAAATAATAATAAATAATAAAAAATCATAACTCGACCATCTCACCTTTCTGCAGCGAGAGATGGTCTTTTCGTTAGCTTTCAGGGGAAGAGTTAATATGGCCAAATACTCGACTATGTTATTATCCCAAACATTAAACGAAAATAAACTTAGAAGTATATTTTAAAATACGATTCTGTACACATTTAATTTTTTTGCTATTTCTCGGGGTTAACACTCACTGGACTAGGCACAATAGCGGACTTAGAGTAGGTACTATCCAACATCAATACGCCTTGCGGAGAGACAAAGGAAGCCTAATATTCCATAGGCAGGTCATTGCAGATGTTACAGCGTACACTGTATGATAGAACCTCGCGGTCCGTTAAGATTTCGCGTCGTGCTGCGAGTGTTCGAGCCTAAATTACTTTACGATCCCTTCCAAAGGTAGCAGTAGGTCACCAACTTTATAACTCGCCTTTTTTGGTTCATTTTCTAAATGAAACGACCGGAATTCCCCATCGTGAGTCACGCCAAGGGGATGCCGCAAAGGCGCCCCTACTTCACTATACAAATATGTACACCGCTTTGGCGAGTATATACGGTAATTCCGGGAGACGTGGCCGGGCTGGAGAGTTGGTCGTGTTGCTATATTCAGACTCTACATCTGTGTATATGTAAAAATGTGTTAAGGTTCAGAACAATTCATTCTCTAGAAATCAACTGTTTCAACCAACTCTCCAGCCCGGCCGCGTCTCCCGGAATTACCCTAATAGTAGTAATTATACCTGTACAAATTTTACACCTGAATTTAAAAGCAAACTATGTATTTGCACACACATGTTGTGTCTTTTTGGTAACAAATATATAGTATAACTTTATTAACTACATACACGATTATGCAATTTAACTGATACACGCGACTTCCTTATGTTCTCTCTGCTATCTCACTATTTTCGTTCTCTTCCCACCATTCACATAAACATATTCTACACACAGAACATTTATTAGGTGTTTGTGGTGTATAAAATTCTTATGTTTTCGTTGCTTTTACAATAAGTATGAAACGACTTTATAGATTAATTGTAACAAAAGTATTAATGAAACGGATATTAATAATAGGTACAATATTTTCAAATAAATCTACTCTAAAGCGTCAGTACAACTAACGCGATATTAATATAATGAAAGAAAATATAAAATATGTGTGAGAGCAGATGTTCCATCTTACAGGACGAAAGCGGGTTAAGAGTGAAGCGTAAATTCGTTGACCGTTTATACTTACGACCGGCAATTACTTGTTTTTCGATGCGTTCGTCGTAAAATATTTCCTTGCCAGATTTTCAAAAAGGCCACCAGAAATGTGCCGCCCTTAATGGTTTATACCTTTTTTGCCCTGAGTTAATCCGTATATTGCTCTGCCGGTGGGTAGTAAGTACATACGGTGACTTCGGATCTGCGCGTACCGTTGTTAACCATCGACTCGCGGGACAAAACGGTCATAAACCACTACCGTGGCGAGACGCTCGGGCCGATCAACCAGGCTAGTTTTTTACAACCAGATGTTCATTTTCCTACCATACTTCATCAAGGAGGAGAGGATTCCTCCCCCACCGACTAATTCACAGAGAGGAGGCCACTTCTTTCCTTCAAAATTCATTTAACATTCAACATCTCATAAAATACCATAAACCATGTATCAGTACATTCAGTATGTGAAGCCGTATCTCAGACTGCAAAAGTTCATTGACTCATAATGGATGAAAAACATTGAGTCCTTCATTAAAAAATTAGAAACTTTAAGCGTTAAAATTTTTTTTCTTAAATACTTTTTGCGAACATTTTTCGCGATGCAGTCATTTCAAAATTACCAATATTTTCGGGAAATTATTGACGTTAATGATGGACGAATATTGCTGATATATTGATATTTTTTTCATTTATTGATGTTTGTGCAAAAGGTGGGCGAATTGTATAGTTTCACCTCAAGTAGAAACAATCGATACCACTCAGAGAACGCTTGGTAATCTGTCACAGGTACATAAATAAAAGATTGTCGAGAGACTGTTACATTTGCAAAAATTAATAAGCAATAATATTATTAAACGTACACAAACACATATAATACATATAAATGTACAAATTACACTTAAAGACAAAATGCAAACATTCAATACATATAAACATAACAGTTAAGAGTAACTATACAAGGCGTAACCAATATTTAGAGAAATATTCACAAGGTACGCAGAGAGGTTTAATAAATGATAAAAAATGTTGTATGGCCAAGTGTTCGATCTGACTCCGTTTTGCAATAATAATTACTTAAAGTTAATCGTACGACTTTGGGACTATCCTATCTTCGCTTTTATGGCTATACCTTCGGAAGGTGCTTGTCGTACCCCACGCTCGAAGAAGCGCGTCCGATGAGTAAAACAAGGGAGGTTTCGAAATGGGCAACCATGATTGGTTATTTCCATTCAGGTAAATGACCAATTAGAAGTACCATAGGAAAATGAAAACTTACGAGGTCGGGTGACTTGGAGCACCAAGTCAGTCTACTTTCAAGTCTTGAAGATTATCAAACGGTGCATTTAACGAAAGTGTGAGCACAATGTTCGACGAAAAATTGATTGCGCTCGTGAGGCAGTACGTAGTCTTATTTGACATGTCGAATCCACGGTATATTGACCACAAGTACAAAATGTCAGTGTGGACACAAATTGGGAGTGCCTTGAACACGCCAGCTATGTCTGAATTACTTACATATATACTTAATTAACTTAAATTTAAATATATATACATATATGTACAGTGGGCTGGTTTTAACTATAAACGCTGGATATCTCGTACATCCCGTAGGACGTTAAAGATATAGGAAATTATTGTTATGAGAGTTGTTTGCTATAGAGCTATTCCACGTCAAAACGAATAGGGGGAAAATTTAGTTTCTATTTTAAGACTTTAACATTAATTATTTCGAATAATACTTGACATAGGCCTTTAAAATTCAATATACTTTGTTTTCGCAAGGTTATCGACAAATGCTGTAATTTTGAAGAGAATCGGAGAAACTAAATTTTTCCTCTATCCGTTTTGACGTGGAATAGCTCTATGGAGGGTGACTTTGTACGGTGTAAGTAGTTTGTTTCTGCATGTTATTGTAGGGGAGATTTGAAGATCATGTTCATTTGTTCAATGCAATATTATACATTTTTATTCTTACGATGGTGTTTGTTAAGACGAGTGCAACGGTGTGCCACATAATGTTATTACATGTAGTACAAGGTCATGATACATATGTATAGTACATTTCACGATCACTTAGGGTTTTACCTACGCGACGATCCACGATTTGCGTTGCCCTGTCTCCATAGGATGTCATTAATGTATAACCTTGTACTACACTGAATTACCTTATGTGGCACAACGTTGCACTCATCTTAACAAACGCCATCATATTATGAGTAAATATGTATAATATTCAATTTAAACAAATGAACTTGACCTTCAAATCTCCCCTACAATTTCATGCACAAAAAACTTTTAGCACCACACAATGCCACTCGCATAAATCACTTAGTCTGTCATTAAAAATTTTGCAAACGCATCTCTAATTTTGAAAAGTTGCAGATGCGCTGCATTTCCTCCTTCTAACGCGATCATTCTCGGGTGTACCGTGTTTGATTCTGATGTTGTATCGGTTACGGGGGCAACGCATACCTCTCTTTTTCTGATGAAATTGTGTAAGATACACGTCGCCATTACAATGTAGTCGACGTGGTCGGGGGTAGATTGGATTCGTCTATTATATATTCGAAATTTTTGGGACAAAATGCCAAATGTATTTTCTACGTAACGCCTGGCTATAGTTAACCGATAATTAAAGTTTCTCTTTTCGTTCGTGGTTAATTGTGGCCCCGGAAATGGCCTCATGAGATAAGTTTTTAGGGGAAATGCCTCATCCCCTACAATAACATACGGTAGTGATAGAGAAGTGCCTGGCAGAGGCGCATCGGGGGGTAAACGGAATGTGCCGTTTTCCAATGACACCCCTAAATTGGAGTGAGCAAGTATGCCACCGTCGCTATTTTTACCAAAACTTCTCACATCCACAGCGATAAAATTGTACTGGGCGTCCACCAGTGCTAGCAGCACTGTGGAAAATGTTTTCTTATAATTAAAGTACATACTTCCACTATTTGCTGCGGCTTGAATTTGAACGTGTTTCCCATCTATTGCCCCTAAACAATTTGGGAACCCGGTACAATGGAAAAATTCTGCGCTGATTACTCTCCATTGTTCTTCGGTTGGAAGAGGCATTGCTTCTTGCATTAGTGCTTTAACAATTGCGTTGCACGTTTTATGTACAATCACCGATGCAGTGGTGTGCCCAATTCGATAATTATAGGAAATTGTCTTAAACGAATCTCCTGTAATAAGATACCTAAATCAGAAATTAAAAACCATATTTAATTGAAAAGTAAAAAAAAGCCTGAAAACATTCATACACATTTCTTATTAAACACTCTGCACAGTATTGTACTTCCTACTTCCTATTCTGTAATTACTGTATAATTGAAATTATTATTACTGTCTTTTTAGCATTGGAATGCAAGAATAGATGGACAAATATTAGAGACCAATTCCGGCGGAATTTGGGCAAAAAACCGAAAAGTGGGCAAGCTGCGGAAAAGATAAAGCACTATAAATACGCTAATATTTTACAATTTCTATTGCCGCACCTGAGCGAGAGGGGCACTATGTCGAACGTACCGACAGCGGAGGAGGTTCCACACATCGAGGTTCCACAAATCGACGTTCCACAAATCGAGGTTCCACATATTGAAAATTCCGCGAGAGTAAATGAAAATAATACATCCGTCGTTCGCGTGGAATTGGAAACTGTGGATAACAACGGACAAACGGAGGAGCCTGTGGCCTCGCCACGACAACAAATGCGTGCTGCGACGAAGAAACGATACAAATCCATTTCCGAGAATGACCAAACACCGGCAGCGCTAGTAATGGAATACATTTTGCGGAAAAACGACGAACGAGACTTGCCCCCGCACCCGATGATTACTTTTTTAAAAAGTATGGGAGAGGTTTTGGTAAATTTATCGCCACGTGCCCAACATACAGCCAGGGGACGCATTTTTAGCATCGTCCACGAGCTGGAATATGAAGCGTTGCATGAAGCAGCCACGGAGCAACAGCAGCCCTTATCAAGTTGGGTGCCACCGCATACACATTATTACGATGGTCCCTCCACGTCCCAGGGATTCTCCCCAGCTGACATACCCCATGACTGCTTCGAAGTAGAGCACCAAATTCGTAACAACGAGGCACACAATCACCAATAGTTGTCAATACTTGGAAAAGTGTGTTCGAATTCGTGTGCCCCTACCTATTTTGTATATATTTGACCGTGTATGTTTGTATTTTATGTTTATGTTTATATGTATTGTATGTTTGTATTTTATGTTTATAGGGTAATTGTATGGTTCGAGGATACAAATTTATTAGACCAGCCAATTTTTTTTCTTACATTATTATTTAAACAGATACGATGGTCAAATTTGATTTTTGTAAATGGAACTATATATTTTTTTTACAGATCACTTGATAGTGCGTTTCAAGACAAATTCAATAACTTGTAATGTATACACATTATTTCAAATAGTTTTCGAAATATTACGTTGGCAAATGTACTCATTTTTAATGGAAGAGAACCCGCCCGAATAGGAAGCACCGAGGGTGGTCTTGTTTACGCCACGGGTGGCACGCGCTAGACATTGCCTCTTGAAACAGATACTCACTAATAGTCTATGCCAGGAGTGGCAGGCCCAAAGGCTAGACAATAAGAAAAATGCCACCAATATAGCAATTAATAAGTATTATGGGACACGGGTACATTACAGGTTATTGAATGTGTCTTGAAACGCACTATCAATTGATTTCTAAAAAAATATATTGTTCTATTTAAAAAACCAAGCTTGTCCATTTTATCTTTTAAAATAATAATTTAAGAAAAAAATTTGTCCGGGCTAGTAAATTAGCTCCCTTCAACCATGCAATTGCATATAAACATTTCTTTCTATTTCGAGTACGTTACGAAAGATTCAGCAGTTTACTGTTACCGCGGACACCCTGTATATTTGTATTCTGCGTTTTGTGTACGTTTATTATTACTATTTCCTGTTATTTTCTGCACATGTAACAAATAAACTTCTGTATTTACCTCAGACAGATTGCTAAGCGTTCTCTCGGTGATATCGACCGCTTCCAGTTTGTATCGGTTCTGCTTATTAGTAGTTTGATTTTATCCAGTAGGGCATCAAACGTATTTCTGGACATCTTGAAATAATTGTAAAATTTGTCTTCGTGGTCAATTAGCGTATTGTACATTTGAAATTCTCCTTGCTGGCTTCTATTTTTCCACAGAGGGTGGACACTCCATCTTCTTTGCCTTCTTCTGGTTTGAGGTTCTTGAGGTTCTTCCAATAAAATTGCCATTATAGCTAAGTACTCCATAGGAAATGAATAAGACATTGCGAATGACAGAACTGAAAGGTCTTCACTAGTCGAAGATTTGCTCAGAACTGATCAGTCACTCGTTTTCGACCAGCTAAAAAGGCGTAGGCAATAAAGTCATGAAGCTACACCTCGGGACCTTCGCTTGTCAGGTATGACTCCTCTAGGGTAAATCCTGGAGACGCGGTCATGCCGGAGAGTTGGTCGAGTCACCATAGGGTAAATCTGGGAGATGCGGTCGGGCCGGAGAGTTGATCGAGTCGCTATATTTCAGACTCTATACGTAAAAACGCGATAAAGTGCCGACCAATTACTTTTATAGAAGTCAAATAGTTGAATGAATAGCGTCATTCCGCTACCTCTTGTGTTTTTCTGGATTTATAAGCTTGAAAAGGCAAATTGAGGTTACATTTAACCTGTTTTGTCAAATAGCGGTGTACAGAATCGGATTTAAAATATATTTCTAAGTTTATTTTCGGTTAATGTTGGGGATAATAAAATAGTAGAGATATTGTGGGACAGTTCAGCCAAAGTATTTGGCCATATTAACTCCTCCTCTTAAAACTAACGAGAAGACCATCTCTCGTTGCAGAAAGGAGAGATGGTCGAGTTATGATTTTTTTATTATTTTTGTTTATTTTTTATTTATTATTGTAAGTTTGTACGTACGCGCCAAACTTGGTCGCCGGACTCTGACGGCCCCACGACCAGGGACAACGCTCGCGAGGTGACGCGGTAGACGTTAAAACTAACGGAGGATAAAGACACGTGCTTCAGATAAAGCTAAGGATTATTAAGGACAATAATATTGATTCAGGTATCTTAGTAATTATCATTTTGTAAATATGTTATTAGCCATGAGCTAATGTGTAAATATGTTTATTTTTAAATCAGTTGTTTTTCTGCATCAACGAGGGTCATCTTAATAACCTACAAATCCGATCCCAAATCTGCTAAGTCTTGAATCCAGACTTACATTATTATTATTATTTTTGTTTATTTAGTTTATTTATTCACTTTTGCATTCATTTGCCTTGCTAATCACCAGTAGGTAGTTCATTTTCTCTTTGAGGAGTTCCTTACTTGTTCAGCATAAACAAATTAAATATCAATAAATCAATAGTTCTATTGACTCATAAATAATTTTATTTTCTTCTTTGTTATTTTTCCATGAATAATTATGTGTCTGCCAACGACGAAAACCATTTCTCCCGGCACGTCCGCAGAGGTGGTCAGATGTCATGACTTCAATTTTCAATCCAATTTACAGTAAATATTGTCTTAAAACAAATATCGACCAGTTTTTCTGAATCAGCATAAAATTCTGAATATATAGGTTTGTTGTGATAAAATAAGTAATATCTATTTTAGTTTAAATAGCCATTTTATATTAGGTCGACCGCGTCTCCTGGATTTACCCTATTTTAGACTCTATACGGAAAATCACGTTAAAGTGCAGACCAATTACTTCTCTATAAGTCAAACAATTGAATGTGTTCGCGAAAGTCACGACTGAGCACGCTGGTGTAAGTGAGGTTAAGGACGGTAAGAAGGTGGGCAAAGGAGACACTGATCTAAACAGTTATTGTCAGTTTATTTAAAACCACCATGTGAATTTCGGTGTACAAATTGATTGAGCTTGTGAGCCCTCAAACACTTGCACAATTCGGTCGCGATACACAATAACGCGGTGCGCGATGATCGGCAATGAGCCCCCAATTCTTCCAAAGAACAATGTTTTTGAGTCTTTTGGACGTGAGCACGGTGTGCAATGAGCACAAGAAGTCTGAATAAAGCACTTGAAACACAACGTTTGAAACTTGAAAAAAGGCGAAAGACGCGTCTATTCTTAACTCGCTGTGAACAAAGAATGAACCGGTAGCGTCGCTTTTTGAAAGGCCCAAAAAGCAACGGCTATGAGGTGGAAGCTCATTGGCTGATCAAACGGTGAAGACGAGCGTCGGTTGGTTGATCGAGCGGACGTGGCGAGCGTTGATTGGCTCACCGCCTGACGGTGAGTATCGATCCGAAATCGATCGTCGATCAGCCGCGCGCCTGGCGCCCAGGAGGTGCTGCGCCGCGAGTAAGTGCGGCGGCTTTGGGAACTACTGCATTCCCAAACAGAATGAATAGCGTCATTTCGCTTCCTTCTTTGTTTTTTTATTTATAGGCTATAAAAGGTAAATTGAGGTTACATTTAACCTCTTTTCTCAACCAGCGGTGTATAGAATCGTATTTTAAAATATACTTCTCAGTTTATTTTCGTTTAATGTTTGGGATAATAACATAGTCGAGTATTTGGCCATATTAACTCTTCCCCTGAAAGCTAACGAGAAGACCATCTCTCGCTGCAGAAAGGTGAGATGGTCGAGTTATGATTTTTTATTATTTATTATTATTTTTGTTTATTTAGTTTATTTATTCACATTTGTATTCATTTGCCCTACTAATCGCCAGTAGGTAGTTCCCTTTTTCTTTCATGTGTTCTTTACTTGTTTAGCGTAAACAAATTAAATATCAATGAATCTGTAGTTGTATTCACTCATAAATAATTTTACTTTATTAGTTTTAATAGCCATTTCATATTAGGTCGACCGCGTCTCGCGGATGTACCCTACGTGTTTTGGGAGCATAAAATACAGCAGCGTTGCACTTCGACAGGGCACGGACTCGGCCCGCCCGTCCAGTCGTCTCAACGAGTGGCCACCGAGCCCGGGCCCAGCGTGCAACGAGGAGCCTCCGAGGTGCCACCGAGCTGGGCGACTCCTCGCCGCCATAAGCATACTATAGAAGCTCGGACGGCTCGGAAGGCTCGACTCGGCGGCTGTATAAACCGACCTTTATGCGATGTCAGCAGAACTGTTTTCCCCCCCAACGCAGAGAAATAATAATTATTGAAACGCAGAATCTTAAAATTATGTGAGGAAGACGGGCGAATGAAATTGTGAAATTATATATGTTTACGATATATATTGTTACATAATAATAATGACAATAATAAAATAAAAAAATAAAAGCAAAAGAAAAAAGTCTGGATGATAAAATAAAAAAAAAAATATATAAATCTAAATATCGTCGCTGTCGTCGTCCATCGGTGCCGAAGATGTCGAAGGTGGTGGGGACGGTTGCAGCCACTCCGGTGGGGATGATGGGTTCCGCGCATTTCCATGAATCACCTGCACACAGATACAAAAGTTGATATAATAACGATACATTAAACATAATAAACATCACGCACATAAACACAATGCAGAATGTTACATACCTGCGGATGCGATGAAGGCGGCGAAGGCGTAGAAGGCGGCCACATATCCCACTCGATAGGACCATCAGCAAATTTATTCAGTTGAACGGTATCAAACGGTTCTGAACGGTTTCCCATATAATAATTACAACTATCGTCTTAATCTAGCGTACATGTAGGAAGTTGGGGAGGGTGAAGAAAAAAACATTTATGCATTAAAATTGATTATATTTTATTTAAGCATTTCTCTCTGGCGTTTAGACCACCAGTTGAATATTTTAAATACATTTTGCATGGCACAGTGTTTCACGTGTCTGCCACATCACAGTGTATTAACTACATTTAGCTTATTTAGTGATTTGATATCCTCGTAGTCAATGTCCAACGTCTCGATGACCGCGTCCGCTATCGTATTTTCGTCGAGGAATTCCATGAGCCAGCCGCGTTTCTGCAGTTCTTTAACGTATATGATATGGGATGCGTCATCTTCTTCGTCGATCGCATCAGCTACAGCTTTCGTAATTAGCCATTTAGCCATACTGTACAGAACGTCTCCATCGTCCCACCGTAGTCCATGGTGTTTTGCCACCAGCCACCGAATGCTTGATTTGTCAGATTTCGTAAGAAGATATTGCGGCATTGAACTCCCAAAAATATAGTGCGAGAGAATTAATCCATTTCGTAGGACCGCCACTTCCTTGACGACAAATCTTCCATCGACGTCGAACCCTTGCAGGTCAACAAATGTTGGTACAGCCATCATCGGTACAATTTGGAGGTCCGTTCGCTTCCAAGACAGACGGGGAGAATACAGCCTTTCTCGTAAAGCATGTCGATTTTCACGAAGAAATTTTATATGAATTTGGCACAAGAGAGGGCGGGCAAGTAGCGTGGCAATTTAATTGATTTTGCGCACCACGTTTGTCAGTGGATTGTATTCAACCACCCGATCGTGCAGAATCATACAGTATGCCGTAGTATTTGCAGGTACATTCTCTTTACACTCGAATTCTATGCGCACGTCCACGGTGCCATTCTTGATCGACTCATTTTGTCGCGAGCAATCAATCACCACGAGGGGGCCAAATTGTAAAAATTCAGCCACGGTGAATAATGCCTCGTTGCAACTATATCCATAATACGATTTATGGAATTGCGTATACATGTTAAACAAGATGGCATGCTTATTCTTGTCAAAGTCCAAGTTCAGATCATCGTATGGGTAAAATTCCGAGTTGAGAAAAAGTTTTACATTGATCAATTTACAATTGTTGAACATAGTAACGTCTTCGCTCATCACATTCTTTCGAGCAGTCTGTAGAGCAAAGATAATGTATCGCGGCTTCTCCAGCTGCACAGCTGCCTTCACAGCCCACGAATGTTTGGTCGTGCTCTGTAAGAGAGGATACTCGTATAAATCCCACGAGTGAAAACAAATGCTCAGGTTTTGTCCACTTTCCAAAACACGTGCAACGATAGCTTATTAACGTCGTTCAGCGTCACATGAGGCATCCGCCATTGCACTTTAAGTAATTCGATTTCTGGTTCCAACATCGGCGATCCTATTAGAGAATTGTTATCGTTGCGTGATCATATTAAAATCAATTCGTACGAGCATTAATAATCATGCGTTTGTAGTCCTCGCAAAATCCCAGCAAATATTTAAGTGGGACGCAAAAATTAAAATGCTTTTTCAATATTAGCCCATCGCGTCGTTTCAAGCCCCATCCTGCATTCTCCATATTTTTGTCTTCGTCGGATGTCAGCGATACATAGTTTTTAAGCGTGCTAGTTATTCCGACGTTTCTGTTGCGGTCAATCTCCACGCCATTCAGCTCGTATCGAATCTCATCGAATAAGAAAGCCATGCAACTATTTCCCAACGTCACAGTTAACGCATCATTTGGCTTATTTATCTTCAATTTCCCCTCAACGTAGAGGAAACTTTCACACGGCAATGTGTATAAATCCTGCTGCTGTATAGGTATTCTTATCTCATCGCTGTATCCAAACGTCGTGTTGACGTATGGGTTGTACGTGTGAGTCTCGAGCTTGACAATGCGATCATCAAACGTCGGCTTCCCTCCAATGCTTAGAATGTCAGCCATTTTTTTCAACTTAAATGCGCACAATGAATCCTAATGTTTTCAAAAATGCAATGTTCGCAGCACTGAGCCTCTTCTTTTTAGCGTGATCAGAGCTGTTGCAGTTGTTGTTGTTGTTGTTGTTGCAAACAATTTCACTTGGAAGAAACGGGTTTCTGGAGTCGTTCAATACAAGCATCTCTTTCGTTCGCACCACATGTATTATCGTCGTCGTACGTGCAATCTGATGGTAATCTCTTCACCTCGAAAATCAAGCAACCGTCCGTCTTGATCCACAACGCGTATCGTCAGATCCGAAATGACCTGTGCGGTGATTGGAAGGTAAATGATCTGTGCAGGCGTTTCCGATATCTTATATCCTGGTGGGACTCTTGGAGAAAATTCGTGTATCGTATGTACACGCCTCCCATTGTTGTACGCTCCAGCGGTTACGCTACATTCTACGCGAATAATGTTCACGTTCATGATATTAATCGGATCGTCCGATTCGTACCACCGTCCAGGTTCTAATACCCGATTCGTCGAGAATCCCAGTAGCGATCCAATGTTATTCGGCTTTGTAAAGTCTACGGCGAACCGGCAGTACAGTTCGCTTTTCATGGTGTTGTTGTTGGGACGCAACACTATAGGATATACATCATTGTCACTGTTATCACCGGTGCCACCGAGATTTTGAGGATACCGTTCGAGTAATCGCTGCTTCAGATACTTGGCGATGGCGTCTAGTTCGTAGGAACCGTGGGGAATCGTAATATATTCATGAGTGGTGTCGATGCTGTTGTTGATATCATAGTTTACGGCGAAATAGAATTTATCGTTGCTCGAGTCGATGTTCGGTATTGTATGATAGGTTTCAAAGGTTGTTAGACCAAGCTCGTATTCATCGTCGCTCAAATCTATGGGTGGAAAGTAGCTCACCGCGAGGGTGCTACTCTTGCCGGTTAGAGTGAATGTTAACGACATATTCCGAGCTGTACGACTGGACTGGTACTGACTCAGAGTGGTGGGAAGTCAATCCTTAAATTTGGTGCCGATCGTTTGTAGAAAGCGTAGACATAGTTGTCCACAATTGCTCTGATTGTACTTCTGGTAAGACGAACGATTGTATTCAATTTCCACAGCATCTTTATCCAGATATTTTACCAATTCCTTGGGCGGTCGAAGATTCCCAAAGCTGTCGAAATATATAGCTCGACATCCTCTCTTCGCATATGCCACCCAATGAGTCCCTGATCCCGCAGCATTGTCCAAATTTACGATACCGTTCTCGTTTCGGCGTACTCCTCCGGCTGGTAACGCGTTTCGCATAAAAACACCTCTAAAAAATGGGATACGCACACGTTTTGCCAACTCCTCCAATTGCAAATCGGTAGTTACGCCCGCAGGCATTTTTATTTTCTTCTCGACGTTTTTTTTTTTTCGTTTTGATATTCCCTGTCCGCGCTTGTACAGTGCGAGATAAAGTCCGCGACCTTCCATGGAGCGATTATGGCGTTGCATTTCCTGCAGCTGATGTTGCGCCGCCTTATTATCGTTGACCGCCTTGGCGATCCCCGCCGCTCCACCAGCTAACGATCCGAGGACACCTAGCAGCGGGAGAAGCGGTAATATACCAACCCGTTTTGCTACTGGAAGAATCCGTTTTTTCGATGCTTTCTTTGGAGTCCTTTTGCAGGTTTTTGTTTTCATCCCCATTCCGATTTTCGTCTTGGCCTTCATAGCTGCCGAAACAGCTGTAGCAGCACCTCTTTCACCCAGAGTCGAGTCTCGCGCAACGATGCGTTTTCGCGCTTTGTCAGCGAGTACCTTATCTGCCGCGTGCCTTTCGTCGAGGTCGTTGCTACGCGAATACACAATATCGTGTTCGCGACACGCTGCGTCCAACGGATTGATGCCTCGATCACCTCTAGCCAATCGTTTTGCCAGATGAGTTCCTGGACCGCAAAACTGATATCCCGGGATATGTAATTCGATAGTAACACGACCTTTCTTTACTCTCGTCGGTGACATTCGCTACAGTTTTTAATCAATGGTGCCGGACCGTCGATATGCGTTCGCTGCCAAGGGCAATTATAATGCTCCAGACACCGGCGATGCTGCTGAACCTCAGGATCTGCTTTTATATGCTCGGGGAGCCTGTTCCACAACTGATCAATATGTCTGCCAAACTCTCGCAGTAGAATAATCTTTGGTATATATTTCAACTGCTCAGAGGTTAGGGCTCGAATATTGAAATTATCCGACAGGACCAGAAGCATGCTGCATACTGAGCTGTTTTGCTTCGGCGCAGACCTATAAATAGACGGCTTCGACGTATCAAAAATCATTTTTCATGGTTCACGGACAGGATGCGATTCGTACGGCAACCTGTGGCGATACGCGTGACAAATTTTGACGATAAATCGCAGCTGATGTCTCCGAAAACAATGCGCAGAAACGGTAGCATGCTGCCAAACACTATCCGCTGCCTCATTTGCGGTCCATCAAATTGTGGAAAGACCAACGTGCTAGTGAGCTTGTTGGAAAGTCCTCACGGCGTCCGCTTCGAGAATGTGTACGTGTACTCCAAGTCGTTGCAACAGCCGAAATATCAGTATTTGGATAATTTATTGACTCCTATAGATGAAATTGGCTACTTTACGTTTTCGAATAACAGTGACATCATCCCACCGAGCGAATCGCTTCCGAATTCCATTTTTATCTTTGATGACGTGGCATGCGACAAGCAGGATACGATAAGGGAATACTTTGCAATGGTTCGCCACTCGAACGTTGACTGTTTCTATCTCTGTCAGACGTATGCAAAGATTCCCAAACATCTTATACGCGACAATGCCAATCTGTTGATTCTGTTTAAGCAGGATGGCACCAACTTGAAACATGCGTACAACGATCACGTAAACACAGACATGTCTTACGAGGATTTCTGCGCTTTGTGTCGTAATTGTTGGCAACGGGAGTATGGTTTCGTGGTAATAGACAAGGATAGCGCGATGTCCAATGGACGTTATAGAAAGGGATTTAACGAGTTTGCCGTACCGTGAGATGATCAATTGTCGTCAAAACGTCGGTAGGAACGCAACGTCTGCGATACAACGACGATGATTGATATCGATAGTCTGGAGATTAAGGATCGCGAGAGAATAGCGAAGGAAATTGCAAAAACCAGTGAAGCCATTCGCCGGAAACATCAAGCTTTGAAGACCGGCAAGATGGAGGAATATATCGCGTTGGAGAAATACTTCAAACCTATTGTGGAACCCTTAAAACATATTGTGGAAAATACTGCAACGACAGAAGCTAACACAACACCACCGATGAGTACAGACGTTGAAGAGAATGAAACATTAACGCCTAAAACAAAAATCGTGTCGAAAGGGAACACATCGCGTAAGAGAAAGAAGAAACGACACATGTCATCGGAATATTCACTCGTAACCTCCACACCAGTTCAATCGAAGCATAAACGGCGGAATGCCGCATCAAACGAGTCTCCCGTTCCACCAGCGCCAATAAATACAATTCCTCGCGTACAATCGCTCTCAGCTATTGATGATGACGACGTTATCGAAACTACACCAGACGAGTCGTTTGCAACATCTATTAGACATCAACTCCAAACACCCGAGGGACAAGAAACGTTACGCAGTCATTTCGGTCCGCTGGGGCAAAAATACATGAGCACGATCCTAAGTGGTGATAGGTATACGACAATGGACTATGTGTACGGCGTGTACTTTGGTAATAGTGGAACGATGCTGGGGGATAAGGCTTTCGATATAGACAGGGGCGATAATATAATCATAGATGGTGTAAGATACGAAGGGACACCCGGTCTTTACGAACTGATTTTCAAAAGAATTCCCGACGATGCTGTGTACACCGATGCCGATAAACAAAAATACAAAAGTATACTGCTGGCGACGAATGCCCACAGACGCGATCATAATGCTAAATACCCCATATTAAGCAACAAGGGATACAA
This sequence comes from Andrena flavipes, assembly GCA_963971345.1. Taxonomy (NCBI): domain Eukaryota; kingdom Metazoa; phylum Arthropoda; class Insecta; order Hymenoptera; family Andrenidae; genus Andrena; species Andrena flavipes. The sequence continues at coordinate 20,818,032 of OZ020481.1, read as the reverse complement.
GTACAAGCATGTAATTGCACCTCTACTTCCCCGTGTGTCGACTAGTAGGGCGGGGAAAGGTCTAACGGCGCCACGAGCCATGGTGGTAAACGATAACCAGATCGATTACGTGCACTGGGACGATCCCAACGAGTTGGTGGATCGGTTGCGTTTGCTTGAAGCGTCGCGTCAGGCGGGTAACAACTCTCACGATCCCGAAATTCTATCGATTATCGAGGAACTCCGCGAGGTAGGCCTCATTATAAATTGAACCGCACGCCAATGATTTGCATTGTATACGTCGAGATGCCGATCAACAAATTTGGGGTATCGCTCGAGAAAAGTGGAGCAGCTACAATGGACTATTACAAATGGACCGGTCTGCTTCGAAATTACATGCGAGATAACGCTGTTTGCGTGACCGGTGCCGACTTTGATGCAAAATCACGCAAGATACGGCGCGTAGCTCAGCCGGTGACCGACACCGATGCTGTCAATAAACTATACGTGGAAAAGAACATTAAACTTTTGCGAGAGCAGCAGGAAGAATTAGAGAGGAAGCTGGTCGTGTTTCAAAGAGATATGCTGACGTTGCAAAACAGCGTTCAAAAGATATCGGGGGCATTGAATCCGCAGCGACAATGCGAAGGAGAATCATGCGAGACGGTTGAACATGCCCTCAGGCCGACGGGGAGCACATAATGCACGTATACGATAATTATCACATCATTCGCGTCAAACATGCAGTCATTGCCGAAATCCAAGAGTAAAGAAGAAAACCATGGTCACAAGAAGCGACGACTCGTTGACGAATTGCATGCTTCAGCTCGAAGACATTTCCCGCGGAGGCGCGTCATAGTGCGTGGATACGACGATCTGTGGCAAGCTGACATTGTAGAAATGCGACCATACTCGCGATTCAACCAGGGTCACCACTACATACTCACCGTCATCGATGTGTTGAGCAAGTATGCATGGGCGTTGCCGCTCAAGACTAAAAGTGGTGCTGAGGTGACTAAAGCGTTTGCAAAGATATTTAGAGATCGATATCCTAAAAATTTACAAACCGATTGTTTGGGATTGGTCGCAGAGATGCGACCAATTTGCGCTTGCGCGCTGATGTACGAAACCGCGGGAGATTTAACGCGTCATTATTGTCGGCAGGACAATAGAGTGATCGCGGAGACGGTATAACTAGGCCATCTTTTGATTGACAGCGAGACTAATTGCTCCCACCTAATTTGCATAGCAACGATGCTTCACGTGGCCTTCGCTGATTGGCCAGGTGTCGGCTCTCCCGAACCGGTGGCTTGGCCCGTACCGTCTCTGCGATCGCTCTCTTCCGTTTCATCTGTGATCCAGTAAACACGTCTCCGAGTGTGAAACACGAAAACTAAGCCTCGTGGCCTTTGCTGAACTTAAACTCGAAGAGCAATCGGCGCTCCGATAATTCTACTTCAAGAATTCCAAAACGTTTACGCGAAATATCCTCACTCGCTATAGTTGACTTAATTAAAAAATAAGATTAATTTGAGTGTATTAAATTCACACGAGAAATAGTTGCAAACACGTGCTCGTTTATTTGACGCCATTAAAATATCGTGCGCTATTCAAAACCTTTCTACTTAAATACTAAGCCGTCGCGGTCGACTTGATTGTGCGGTTAAGCAAGACATAGGTGCTCTTTTCTTGTTTCAAACACCGATCAAGGAAAAGAATTTTACAACGCCGATGTGCAGAAACTCATGACAAAGCATGACATCAATCATTATTCTACGTATTCGGTGATGAAGGCCTCCGTCGTGGAACGTTTCAATCGAACGTTGAAGAACAATATGTGGAAACTGTTTACGCTGAATGGAACCTATAGATGGACCGATTCGCTACCGCGTTTGCTCGCAGAGTATAACGCGCGAAAACATAGAACCATCGGAATGCGTCCTTGCGATGTTACCCCTGTGATCGCCGATAAGCTGCTAGCCACCGTATACAACAACATAAAGATCACTGCTCCGGCGAGATTCAAGTTGGGCGATTTTGTGCGCGTGAGCAAATTTAAAACTATCTTCGATAAAGGCTATACACCGAATTGGACAACGGAGGTGTTCAAGATAGCCAAAGTACAGACAACTAATCCCGCGACCTATCTGCTGGTCGATTCCTGTGGAAAACCCGTTGCCGGAGGATTCTATGAGCACGAGCTGCAACGCGTCACCGATCCTGATGTATATCTAGTGGAAAAAGTGTTGCGTAAAAAGGGGGATAAGGTGTACGTCAAGTGGCTGGGGTTTGATAAATCACACAATTATTGGATAAATAAAAATAATGTATTGTAAAATAATCAATAAATATAATTATACATGTGTGAACAATTTTTTATTTTTAACACGTTAATTCCGCCATTTATAATTTCTATATATGTATGAATAATTTTTATGCAATAATTCTACTATTTATAATAATTTCTATACATGGGGAATACAATTTCTATTTTACAATAAATACAATAGTTTCTATTTTTACAACGGTATATTATAATGTCCCCAGGGCAGAGTGTTGGTCGAATCGGGTACGATATGTCGCTTGTCGTCGTACGGACTTAGCGATTTTAGACTCCGAAATGGTGTACACTTTGTGCAATTTAGACCGTATGCACGATTGTCTGCGAACCATTTCGATCTCCCTATGCAAACACTTCGCGTAGTCGTCGAAAGTTATCGTTCTGGCTATGACATTGGTCTTGACACCTTTAGCTTTTTTCGTATCTTTTTTATCGTCTACGCGAAGCGCATACATTTTCGCTCTAAGACCTATGAATTCGGTCATTATCGCACCGTTATTTTCGTCCTTCATCAGCCCTGGAACCTTCTTATTTACACGCGGCATATTATATGGATTGTCCATAGGATAATCGCTCGTGTCGAATCTATCGATATTGTGTTTCATGGACTGTAATAAATGGTGTTCGCATCGAATGTAATAAATGAGGCTGTCTGTATCGGTGTATAGAATTTTACAATTTTGTCCGTGCAGGGGAGACATGTACTCGTGATGAAATTCGTACAAACAAATTTTTGATATGTCTAGAATGCACATACCCACGTATATCGGTTTGTTGAATTTTACCTCGAGTTTACGCAATTCAGCAGCTATTAAATTTTCCGAAAAAACACTTCTGCTGTGGAAATTCGGTTTCGCGATCATTGCCTCCGCGCCATATCGCCCTTCCCAATGTGTCAAAAGCTTTACATCCACATGGTTTCGTACATTTTCCATAGTTTTATCGAATACCGCGTTCTTCATTAATTTGTACAAATTTTTTTCAAAGTCGTTTGTCGCGCGTGTTCTAAACCGCGTATTGAGTTCGATATAATCGCGGAGCCAGGGGGATTGAGCGAATTGAAGCACGCGGTGTATCTTTGTAATACGAAGACCGTGACGCGTGCACTGCTGCAGGTTGCGATAGTGGATAACGTAACGCTGCTTATCGTATACCGTCGCGAGTAACTTGTCCTGCCTGCTGCCCGGTGGCTTGGCACGCGTCGGACAGAACGGTAGATCGGCGTGAGCGTCGTGCAGACGTTGCGGATATTCCAGATCTACCTCGAGAATGTATCCCGTGGGTGAATCGACCGGGATCGAAGACACGTTAAAACTCGCAACATCTTCGACCCATTGAAATTTAGCGTGTGGTAGAGGTTGACACATTGCCCATCCATACAAATTATTCACGTCAAAGTACATCAAGTACGATGACTGTTCCGATGCATCGTAAGATGACATGTACTTGTTATTGGCATGTGCATATGTTAGTTGTTAATTAGGTTTAATTTTAACTCTAAGTTTGTTAACCTTTAAGTAGTTTTAGGTTTAGACTAAGTAGATTTAATTTAGCGAGCAGAATTCGTGTTTTCACCAGCACTAGTATTGTACCGGTATTTTGTTTATTAACAGAGAAAACTTAGTCACTGCGAATGTTATGTGAATCGCACAAAGAACGAGTTATAAGGATCGCACAAAGAACGAGTTATAAGATTCGCACAAAGAACCGAGTTATGATTGAGAGAATAGCGTAGATGTTTTGTAAAGCGTGTCAAGTAAACGACTTCAAGAGACCGACTGCCAGAATTCGTCGCGATCGCGGAAACAGAGCTCTCTCAGAAGAGTGGGGAGAGAACCGCTGTTTCGCCGGTAATTAGCGAGATGGTGACACCGTGACGCTTCGTGTCGCGAGTGTCAGCTGATATGGTTCCTTGCGCGAGACTTTTCTTACAGCTAAGACAACGTACAACTTAGATCTAATATTTACAATATATACAGTCCTAAACATTCCGCCCGCCTTCGTCGCGGGTACGAGACGAATGTTAGTCGCTCGAGCGCTGTGACGGGGAAAGTTCCGGTTGTGATGACGTCGAGCGCCTCGGATCACTGTCGCTAGAGTCGGAGGGGAAAATGCTGATCTTCGCGATCGGCCGTTGTAGTGTCGTATACGGTGTTTTTATAGTAACGACTCGGACAAGGTCGTCTTTTCCCGGATGCACGGCGGTGATCCGTCCGATGGGCCAGTGGGTTGGAGGCGCAGCTTCGTTGCGCACGAGACAAAGGTCGCCCACTTGTACGTTTGGGTGGCCCGTTACCCATTTGTGTCGACCTTGCAATGTTTGCAGATATTCTGCGGCACAGCGTCGCCAGTAATGGTCTCGCATCTGTTGAACCAATTGCCAGCGGGTCAGTCGATTTCTTGGTTCAGCGGCTAGACACGGCTCAGGCACGGCTACTAAAGGAGAGCCTACAAGAAAGTGCGCGGGTGTTAAAAAGTTAAAATCGTCCGGTTCGTCACTCAGCGGAAAGAGTGGCCTAGAGTTGAGGCAGGCTTCTATTTGCGTCAATAACGTAGAAATCTCCTCGAACGTCATCGGGGTATTGTTACGTGAGGGCGTTAATTTTAAAAGTGATCGAGCGGTTGAGTCTAATTTCCTCAGGTAACGCTTAACGAATTTTAAAGAGATTTTATAATTTCGACATAATCGGATTATTACGCAAAAATCAGGATTGTTTTGGGGGCGCGGCTTTCGTCTACAACCCATACAGGTTGTCCAATCAGGATGTGGTACTTTAGAGGAGACTGGTTCGAAACAAAATTAGACAAATTAAGGAATAATATACCATGTATTACAATATAGATATATATATATATATAGGAGTTTTTAAAGGTGGAACAAAATGGTGAAAATTACATGGATTTGAACCAATGACCGATCAACAATAATTGATCGAGGGAAAACCCCACAACCCACTAAGTGGTTGGATCAATAATCGTGTGTATTGTTAATTTTACACATTCACTCGAATAATTAATGTGATTACAATTTATATTACGCGAAACAAGCCAATTCTTAAAACGCGTCACACGCCGAAGGGAAAGTAGCAGCTAATTGAGGGAAAACCCATAACCCACTAGGTGGTTGAATCAGCCGCTGCCTCCTTACAATATCATGACAGATCGAGTCACTCACCAACTCTGTACAAGAGATTGCTAATTCGTATTTTCAAGTCCTCTCTCTCTGTATGACCTGGAGGGTCCCGCGTCCGAGATGATAAAGCGCAGGGGTGTCGCACAGCACACACGCACAATGCCGAAAGTCAGTTTACAATAAAGCCCGAAGATATAAATGTTTAGTTAAATATACGGTTGAAACAAATAGGAGTTTAAAATTGTTGAAAAACGCAAGAATATACAAGTATCTACGGGGACTGAGTCCTTCCACGATCACTGGGATGCACTGGAACTCCGGCTCAAGACTATCTTAGAGAATAGCTATGTCCCTCGGACAGATCGACCACGCACTATGCGACTTAACAGCCGACTGCCCCGAGCGTTCGCAGGGCAGGCCCGAGCACTTGGGACTTTGAACAAAGAGAGTCAAATTGCTGAGCATGCATTTCGTATACGTAGGCCCAACCGTCGTCGCCTCGGACAGCCTCGCAATGCTTAGGTTTTCGAGTGCTATCGCATCCGGCGTTCCAAGAACATTGATGCTGATGAAAGATTTTCTCATGGAAGAACGCAGTGGCGTAGCAATTATTATTTTAAATCGGTTAGTATACCATATCGGTTTATTGACAATTGATCGAGGGAAACTCCCACAACACTTAATGGTGGGATCAGATGTCAACGATACTGTAATAAAATTTTAACAGGGAAGAAAAATATAAAGTAATCTATTACAATGCCTCGAAAGACTTATCACAGCACGCATTCCAGGAACGTCGATGGCGTTGAAGGATCGTTGATAATATTCCTTCGTGAGTACCTGCCCTGACGTGACCGGCTTCAAGCAGAAATAAATCAGAAATAAGTCAAGCACTATTAAGAATATCTACAGATAATCGACTATTGATTGAGGGAAATTCCCATAACACGCTAAGCGGTTGGATCAATAGAGAACATCTGCGAAATGACTGTAAAAATTAGTAGAATTTAGAAATGAATTTGGAAAAAGTAACCGGCACGTAACAGTATCACCGATGACTCTACGCAAGTGAAATTTCATGGATTTCACAGCGGCCTCCCAGATTCCGCCGAAGTGAGGAGCGGCTGGCGGATTGAAGATCCATGTCGTACCCATGTCAGCTAGCATTGGGGCTAGTTCACCCAATTCGGAGGTTGCAGCGGAGAACCACTGCCGAAGCTCCTTGTCGGCGCCTACGAAGTTAGTTCCGCAGTCGCTACGCATGGAAGCGCAATGGCCGCGGCGAGAGACAAATCGTCGAAACGCAGCTAAGAACGCGGCCGTGGTATAATCCGACACGAGTTCTAAGTGTAGCGCTCTAGTGGATAGACATATAAATATGGCTGCGTAAGATTTTCGTGTGCGTTGTCCGCGCCCTGGAGACGTTTTTGTGTGAAAGGGACCGGCATAGTCGACTCCCGAGTTGAGGAAAGGTCGCGTAGCAGTCACGCGGGAGGGGGGTAGATTCCCCATTTGTTGTTGCGACGCCTTAGCTCGCCATCGCCAGCAAGTGACGCATGAGTTTATGTATGTACGGACAACGCGACGTCCGCGAAGGATCCAGTATTTTTGCCGCAGCATACTTAAGGTAAGTTGCGTACCGCCATGAAGCGCTTTCTCATGGTGGTCGCGTACGATTAAAATGGTAAAATATCCCTTCTCCGGTAGGATTATCGGATGCTTTTCGTCGAAGTCTAGCGTGGAGTGTTTTAGTCGACCGCCGACACGAAGGATGCCTTGAGCATCTACGAAGGGAACGAGACGTGCGAGAGGACCTCGGGAGAGCGAAGCTGAACTTTCTAACTTCGAGATGTCTCGAGCAAAGGCTAGGCGCTGCACAACTCGGATTAAGGTGAGTCTGGCTAGCTCCAATTCGGGGACGGTCAGGTAACCACTTGGAATTTCGAGCGAAGACTTTCGTTGAAGCTTCGAAGTGAAGCGAATGCACCACGCAGTGATGCGATTCAACTTTTTAAACGAGGAATATTTGATTATGACTTCCCATATTGGTGGTTCATCGTCTAGTTTGCTTCTGCAGCCAGCTCAAAACAATCGTAGAATCTGACCATAAATGTACCTTACTCCGAGGTAAGTTTAGAGCTTGTACAACGCGTATTGACAGCCGAGCAAGCAGTGTGGCGGCACACAATTCGAGCCGTGGCAGAGATATCTGTTTAAGTGGAGCGACTCGTGTTTTGGCCGCGACCAGATTAATACGAGGGGGCTCATCGTCGGACAAGGAACGGAGATAAATCACCGCGGCGTACGCCTTGATCGACGCGTCGGCGAAGCCATGCAATTCATAGAATCCGGATTCCGTTCTAACGGCAAGCCATCGAGGTATCCTTAACGATGAGAGAGCGCCCAATCCGGCGTAATAACGTTCCCAGTTTTCGGTAAGATTTAAAGGGAGAGGCTCATCCCATCCCAGTTTTATAAGCCAGAGAGATTGCACGAAAATTTTCGCGGCGATGATTACCGGAGCTAGAAATCCTAACGGATCGTACAGACTCGCGGTTTCCCTAAAGACAATACGCTTTGTAAGAGCACTGTCTCGGTTTTTAGGCGCAGCAGAGAACAAGAAACAATCCGAAGTGGATTGCCACTTCAGGCCCAGTAAGGAAAAGGTGCCCTCGAAATTGCAAGAAAGTTCCGGATTGACTGCCACATAATCAAGTGGCAGCGTTTCGAGAAGCTCGGGCGCGTTCGACGCCCATTTTCGGAGTTTGAAACCGCCCGCCTTGAGCAAAGAAAGTAGCTCCTTTTGAATTTGGAGTGCCGCCGAAACGGTATCAGCTCCCGAGATGACGTCGTCCATGTACACGTCGTTAAGCAAGCACGGAGCGGCAGAAGGGTACCGATCAACTTCGTCCGCGATCAATTGTTTTAGAGTACGAATGGCCAAGTAGGGCGCACATGCCATCCCGTATGTGACAGTGAGCAGTCGGTACGCCTGCACAGGGTCCGACGCGTTCTTCCGCCAAAGAATGCGCTGGAAATCACAATCGTCCGTATGCACGCGTATCTGGCGGTACATCTTTTCTATGTCCGCTGTGAATACTACGGAGTGAAGACGCCATCGTAATAAGATATCGAATATCTCCGGAAGTAAATTAGGACCTTTATGTACAAGGTCGTTAAGCGAGAGACCAGAGGTCGTTTTGCACGACGCGTTGAAAACTACGCGAAGTTTCGTAGTAGTGCTAGAAGCGCGGATTACCCCATGGTGAGGTAAATAATAGTGACTCGAAATATCACAAGAATCTCCCGTAGCTAGAATCATATGGTCAAGGGACTCATATTCATCCATAAATTGGCGGTACGCCGTTTCCAGTTCGGAAGAGTTTCGGAATCGCCTTTCGAGTTTTTTCAAGAGGACCTCTGAAGTCGCGCGAGATAAACCGAGGCTAGATTTTGAACGCGAGAACGGTAGTCTTACGACATACCTGCCACTGTCATCACGAGAATGCGTCTGCGCGAAGTGCTCCTCGCACGCCCTTTCGTCATCATTTAATGGAGTGAATGGTGTCGATACCTCTTCAATTGCCCAGAACTGTTGCAAAATTTCAGAGATATCGGCCTCCGTCGAGCACTGGAGTGTTACCGCGGCTTTCGCGCTAGAGAGATTGCCCCGATCAGTGATCGGGCCAGTAAGGATCCAACCTAAAGTTGTAGCTTGCGCTACGGGCGTGCGAGGAAGGCCATGTATTAACCCTTCAAGTATGATTTGCGAGTAGACTTCTGCCCCGAGAGTAAATCGACTTTCCTGCAAGATAGGAATTCGGTATCAGCAAGTTCGAGATCCGTTAAGTGCGGCATAGAAGTAGACAATTGAGCGGGACTGGGTTGATAGGAAGACAGCCGAGGAAGTACCAGGGCTTGAACCGCGAGATTTACTGATTCGTTTTTGCGATAAGAGACCGTTAGAGTTACCGAGCCCCTCGAGTAAGTCTTGTTCTTCGCTACGCCTATTACCGGAATATTTGTTTGAATCCTGGGAAGCTTTAATAATTGAGCGATACTCTCACCAATCAAGGACACCTCGGAGCACGGGTCGATCAGCGCCCTGACAGTTATTTCTTCAACCGTCACGGACGCCACACGAACCAAAGCCGTGGCGAGAAGCATTGCAGCGCCCATCTTTTGAGTCTGAGCGCAGTGAGTCGTTGGAGTAGCCGAGTTCAGCGACGGAGAAGCACCTTGGTTAGTAGATCCCGTTTGTTGCGTTACCTGCGAATTAGGGCCAGAAGCAGAATCTTGTTCGAAGGGAATATGAATTGTTGTATGGTGCTTACCCAGACAGAGTTGGCATCGCTTGTTGGTCTTGCATTCGCGAGAGGAATGCGCGACCAGACAATTAAAGCATAATTTCTTTTCTATTACCCTAGCCTTTCTCTCCCGAGGACCCAGCGCTTTATACGAAGGACAGTAGAGAATGAAGTGTTCTCCCGCGCACAGGGCGCACTTCTGACTCCCAGTGTTGTTCCGCGTCACACAGTGCGTCTTGGGGCGACGCGTCGCACCGCTGGAGGCTGGGTGCTGTGGTTTTTGGTCTCCTCCTCGCTGTCCAGATGATTCAGTGGTTTGCTGGCTCGTAGATCCGCTAGTGCTGTGGTCCGAAGCCAGCGCGGCTCGGACTTGAGTGCGGAGGAATTCCAGCAGCTGCTCGAAAGTGGGATGCTCTTTTGAAGTACCGAGAGACGTCTCCCACTCCTTCCTAGTCTCGGCGTCTAAGCGTTCCGCCGTCAAGTAAACCAGCCACGCACTCCAGTGCTGGACCGGTAGCTGCAGTGTTTCCAGAGCTTCCACTGCATCTCGAGTCCCGTGCAACAAATCCTTTAACTCTTGAGCAGATCCCTTTTTCATAGAAGGCAAGGACATAAGCGCCTTTAATTGAGCGTGAATAAGAAGACGAGGAACGTCATACTGGTCGGAGACGGCTGCCCACACGCGCTTGAAATTATTGGTCGTGATCGTCACGTTTTGGATCAAGCGCACCGCTTCTCCCGAGAGGCTGGATTTTAGATAATGCAGTTTGTCAACCGCCGAGAGGGATGAGTTCTTTATAATCAGCGAAATAAACAGGTCTCGAAAGCTGGGCCAGAGCTGATAGTCACCGGCGAAGGTCGGAATAGCTATCCTTTGCAGGGTTCTGCCACAAGAGGAATCATTTTCATCGGAGTCGGTCCCAGATTGTTCTTCAGTTTTCCTTCTCACAGGAAGAGCGTCCAGCAGGTCGAGAAGGTCGGCTTTTTGATTGAGGTAAGCTTCTTCTCCGAGGCTTATGTAGTCATCGGTGAAATATGAACTCTTTAGTCTCCTCCGTGGCACCGGCGGTTATTTTTGCATCATTCTTGCAAAACGTAGTCCAGTAGTTTTCCAGTAGGTCTATTCGAGAGGTGATTACACCTCGCGTTATTCTCTTTTTCCCGAGTTTCATCATGTTCTCCTTGAGATTTGAAATTCGCTTGCACAATGTACTCTGTTCGCTTATGATTTTATCCATTGTTCCAGATTCAAGAACGTTCGGTAGAGAAAAAACTGTTTTGACCGGCACTGTTTACGAATTCGAACGGGGTCGAGAACGTTCGAAGACTCGTGGATCAATGGTTACGCAACGATTCCTTTGTTCGCTGGTTTTCGAAGAGTGATTTTTCAATCACCGCGTTAAATAATCCGGCTCGAAGGACCATTTTGTTAGTTGTTAATTAGGTTTAATTTTAACTCTAAGTTTGTTAACCTTTAAGTAGTTTTAGGTTTAGACTAAGTAGATTTAATTTAGCGAGCAGAATTCGTGTTTTCACCAGCACTAGTATTGTACCGGTATTTTGTTTATTAACAGAGAAAACTTAGTCACTGCGAATGTTATGTGAATCGCACAAAGAACGAGTTATAAGGATCGCACAAAGAACGAGTTATAAGATTCGCACAAAGAACCGAGTTATGATTGAGAGAATAGCGTAGATGTTTTGTAAAGCGTGTCAAGTAAACGACTTCAAGAGACCGACTGCCAGAATTCGTCGCGATCGCGGAAACAGAGCTCTCTCAGAAGAGTGGGGAGAGAACCGCTGTTTCGCCGGTAATTAGCGAGATGGTGACACCGTGACGCTTCGTGTCGCGAGTGTCAGCTGATATGGTTCCTTGCGCGAGACTTTTCTTACAGCTAAGACAACGTACAACTTAGATCTAATATTTACAATATATACAGTCCGTCAGCATATCTTCCGGAACATTGGCTTAAATCCCCGCGTATACCGCGTTCGATAAACATAACCATATCGAACAATTCGAATGTAATTTTGGTATGTTTTAGCATTGCATCCCATGTGAAACCAGGTAGAGTATAATAATGCGCTGAATCTAATCCATAGCTCTTGATACAACTTTCGCGAAAATTTTCAAAAATATCTGCCAATAACAAGACATCTGTTTTCAAATACAAGTCGCTGTACTCGCCCAAGGTTCTAATCCCGAAACGCTGCCACACTGTCTCGGCTTGCGCGTAATCGATCTCGGATACAGTCTCACCCGTTAACAAACTGTGGAATGACTCGCGCGGCGGTAAGCATGTGTAGGGATGGCTGAGGTTGAGCGGGTAACTGAGTGAATAGGTTTTAAATAACATAAACTTTAATAAAAGAAATATACGTCGCTTGTGCGGATGCGAAGTAGACCCGATGGCAACTGATCACAGAATGCCCTTCCGCCCTCGGGCTAACTCGCACTTTTCCTCGCTTCCCGTGACCCTGTCATAAAATGGTCGCGTAAGTCAAGCGTACTCGCCAAACCAACAATACACCGACCAGGCGTAGGGAAAAACCCCAGGCCCGGTACTAGTTCAGGGCTGCAGCCTACACATGGATCCTGCAGCTTGCTCGCGCAATCAAGGTATTCGTACGGAAATACGCCCTTTCGAGTCAGTAAATTGAAATCCTCGGTGGATAATGTTTCAAATTGGGATTGTAAAATTTTTAATTGATCTGTACTAAGAAAAGACGCTAATTTATCGAGACGGGTATTGAGAAATTTGTACGAATCGATGAATCGCAATTTAATACAATTTCGCGAGTCTGAAGCAGCCGTATCGTCGACATTTTTTGTGAATGAAATATACTTTTCTTTAGTTATAGGCAATACGTCAACGTGACCGTCGAAAGCGGTAACTATTTCCTTGATAATGAAATGTGAATCGTAGCCGGATAAATTATGGAAAACTACGGGGATGTAAAACGCATTTTTATAATTTACATTGCACTCCGAATGTGCCGGGCCTCTGAATCGTTCGAAGAGATGGCAATGATCGCGGACTCGTTTATCGCTAGCCTCGAATGGTTCTTCGCAAATATGACAGTGTGTTGCATCGCGAAATGTCGTCAACTGTTCGTTGGTTAAATCCAGCATGGGAACATTACTGGTCAAGATGGGTTTGGCGAAGTTTGCAAATTTTTAAGTTCGTCTACGAACCATGAAACACAATCCGCGTCGCGGCGACATCGATACGTGGACAGTGATGTATCGTACGAACAATGCATATAATAGGCAATACTGTGCACTTTATGGTGCTGGTATGTGTGTAATTTATTATCTGTATCACCCACTCGGTGACTGTCCTCTGTTTTCTCGATGATGCACTCGAGATCTGCATATACCACGAAGGGAAGTCGCTCCTTCATGCGGTGGTTGTCAAAGTTGAGCAAATTTTTGCCTTCGCTGGGCAGCACGATGGCACAGTCGTTCATCTGCCCACAGTCCACTGTATGCGCCTCCAACTTCTCGGTTGAGTTAAAGTAGTGCATGCATCTGTAAAAACACAAAAAATTTTATTTTTATTTCTTTTTTTTCGCGAGACATTTCAATATTTCACAAGTTTCTATACGTATCGATCGCAGATGAATTTTTTTTTCTTCTCCTTGCTCAGCTGTGCGCTCACCAACCGGGATAAATCCTTGATCAGTACAAAGTGCCCTACATCGCCGTGCTCTTGATTCGGTGTGTAGAGCATATTGACGTGTCGATCCATCTTGTGGCTGGTGAGACGCAGCGTAAAGACCGTCGACCGTTTCTCCTCCTCGAAGGTGTAGACGTTGACGGAGATGTTGTTGAGCCGTTCAAATTTTCCAATTTGGTTCAGTGCGGATATGAACTTGCGCGATCAACGTGTCTTTCCGCAGGATGAAGAGCTGCGACCACTGCCCACGCGAAACACGCGTTGTCCTCGGATTGTATACTGATCGTAGCTTTCTTCAGCAATAAATCCCGCGGCAACTTGTAGCGGCATCCCGCGCGCAACGGATTGTACTTATTAACATTGACGGTCAGGTTGAGGATTCTCGTCAATGCCCATCCGCTATCACGTTCTTGGAACTCTTCCAACGATGCCAGGGTGGGTTCGATAACGCATCGTTGGTACCACTCCTGTAGATCGGATGTGCGGAAGAGTTCGCAGTTTCGGGTGTTGATACTTTTACAAGCACGCTTGTCACCCGCCACAAATTCACCGTTGAACATCGTGTTCACTTTGAGGTTCCGCTGTTTCCTCAAAGTGCTCCGCACATGCTCCAGCACAATGGTCCCCGCATCTTGGAGGAAGTTGCGCGGCTCGATATAGTTTGAATTTAGCACGGCACCAGTTAATACGCGGTTATCGAACGCAGCGTCTATTTCGCGCCACAAAAGTCCTATTTTAGAATGTCCGGCACCTTCGCGCACGAAACGGCTGCGCAATGAATGTTTCAGCCCTTCGAGATGCGCGATTCGAGCAACCAACGATTGCCGACCACCGATTGATAATCGCGGGCATTTCACACGGCTCTGTTCTTCCAACGATTCGATACACTCGTTGCACCTGTTACATGGGCCCTTCAGGTCCATTCCGTGCTTGCTGTCCCCGCGTCACATTCCATTTCATCATCGGCGATTCAGCGGAATCGCAGCGCGCGGGTTAGTAGGTCAACAGACGCGGAATCCGTCAGCGAAAACACAACGAGACCACCGATGGTCCGGGCCCTAGATTCCAGGGCATGGAGCAATAGAAATTACGAGAAGCAGTAACTGACGGAGCAATTCTTCCCCGTTCTCCAAATGGGGAGTGCGTGGCTCTGGCCTGGATCGCGCTATAAAAGCTTGGACCGCGCGACATCGCGAGGAGATACATAATTTTCATCCTTAGTCGCGAGTTGATCGGTATTTGGAAGTCCGATTTAGGAAGTTACGACGAGCCAGCGGGCCGTCTAGAGATCGCGTCATCGTTTTGTTGTTTGCACCGCGAAGCACGCTCGGCGGGTAGTAATTCGCAAGAGGGTAACTCCATCCGACGCACCGAGAACGGCCTAGCCGGGAGAGCCCTTGAGCGTTAACCGTGACCGACGTTGACGGAGCTAGGATAGCAAACTGTTCGACATCGCGAGTTACAATACGAAGATTTGACAGCGCAGCAAGCAACCACGACCTACGTTTGGGTCAGCGACATCGCAAGTAGGCGAAACCTTAGACGGCAAGCGTGCCGTGTGCCATCCGAGAGCACAGCGAGCGACGCTGGGACGGAGCGTAGTCCCGAAGGGTATGTTAACCACAGATCTGACTTTCTCGAAAATATATCTTACTTTGTTGTTTTCCTCCTAAATTCCGAATATCAATTGATTCAACCCTTCTACTCCTTATCCTTCCTCGGTAAGTATAGTCAAGGTGTGCTTTAGCACTTCGACAGAGCAGCGAACCCAGTGGATCACCCTAACCGCTCGGGGTGTTTCACAGCAGTCCCTTCAGGACGTAACACACCGTTCTTCCCACGCAAGGTACTCTTCCTGCGAAATCAATTGTGTAGATTGATTCAACAATTGGCTTTCTACTTGCGCGAATTTTTCCATGGTCGTCAATGCAGTATGTCTTTTTCCCCCGCAACACGTTGCAACGATTTGAGACTTTGTGCAGTATACAGCGCGCTTTTTATGCATGATTTGGTATCTCTGTCTAACTCACTCCCGAGATCGTCCGAAACCATTTCTGCTGATTCTGCATAATTCTAAGATTCAACGTTCCCAAAAAGTATCATATTACATTCGACACGTGTCGAGACTTTTATGCATGATTTGCTGTCTTACTCTTTGATGTATCTCCTCCCTCGAATGCAAAAGTATCATATTATATTCGACACGTGTCGAGACTTTTATGCATGATTTGCTGCCTTACTCTTTGGTGTATCCCCTCCCTCGAATGCACATTGATGTGTACGTGAATTTGTATAAAAAGCGACGTTGGTCAGACCTGTGGACTTCATTACACCACGTTCGCTCGAGTGCTAAAGGGTATCGTTTGCGTTAACTTCTCCACCGATCAGTATAACGTACATAGCGCATATCAAGATGTACAAACGTAGTTTCAACGCTTCATCCTATGCATCCGCCATCAATGGTGATTATCCCAATAAACGCCAACAACAGGAACATCAGTTCAATACGAGGTATGTACGCGTTATTATACACTTTTCACTTTTCACTTACTTCTTTCACTGTAAACGCAAGCGAACCGAGTATTAATTTCGTGTGCATGTTTCTTACAGTTCTGGATCCGCAACACCAAAACCAACAATCGTAAGGATCCTGGGGCGTGATTACCCGTTGACTGCAACAGCATATAAAAGGCTAACTATTGGAATTCGCATCGGCATGGATTTGTGCCACGTCGAGATCGCCATAGCCGACAATAAAGGCTGTGGGTATGTTTTTCAATGTCAACGTGGAAGCTTCTACTTCAAAACGAGGCGGATATACTCCAAGGATTACGCAGCAACGCAATATCGCCCCAAACCCACATCGAAATTGATCATTTGCGAATCGAATTCACGCGTATGCATGATGATCAGCTCGTTAAAATCACAGATAATCGCGCTGTCATATATATGACTGAAACGACGATGCAAAAACTATTCGCGTACCAACATTGTATCGAACATATGTATACCTGGCTAACTGAAAATATGTACTCTGTCAGTAGTAAATATGCAACCTTCGTAGAACTGCTGCGTACCGCTCCCGTATCGACGAATTATGTGAAATTAATTTCCGAAAGCGAACACTTTGAGCAGCATTCATTGATCGATTGTGAATTGTTGGCGTTAGGATTACAATCCATGTTGCGTGATGTAAACCACATACCACTATAGTACGTTTTAATAAAAAATGTATGATTTTCACATCAATACTTGTAACGATTCATTTTTTATAATATCCTTTCCGACATATTTCTCTGCGTTGGGAAAGAAATTTCTGCTGACGTCGCATAATTCTACTTCGTTCTTCGCGCCGTGAAAATGACATCACCCTGCCCGACCGTTCCAGAGGATTCGAGTTACGCGCGTTGCAAAGGTACACACTTCTCAATTTCATGATAAGGGTCCCCCTTCTGCGAGCCTGGAGATGTAGCGAGCCTGGAGATGTAGCGAGACCAGTTGCACTTCAAAGCTTTTCACGACATCAGTCGAAGCACGTCGAGCATATATATTTTAATTATAACATGGAAATACAACGAATTGTCCCGGAGTGTGATTCTGAGGTATGCACTTTAAAATATTTTTTACATTTATCGCGTTTAACCTTTTAAATCGAGCGAGATCAAATCAAACGTTCAAGTCAATATTAAATCGTGGGTTTCTATCTTTTAGATCTTGCCACCACCGTCACCTCCGCCACCACCTCGTTCGCCGTCGCCACCGCCGCCACCGCCGCCACCGCCGCCACCGCCGCCGCCTCCGCCGCCACCGCCGCCGCTTCAGCAAGTATGTAATACTTTCCACTGTTTTGTGCGTTTGATGTTTATTCATGTGCTAGTGATATATTGACGTTTGTGTTCTAGGAACATCCTATGCTTTACATGGGGTGGTTGGCGCAGATTTTGGAGGCGCAACCAAATGCGATGGCTGCGCGACGTCTTTGGGTGCCAAATCAGCGCATCCAAATGGACCCATTGCGACGACCGCTGCCTCCCTCGCCACCGTCGCCACCGCCTCCAAATTTTTAAAATTTATATATTTATATTTTATATCTATTTTTTTATTTTATATCTATTTTTTTATTTTATATCTATTTTTATATCGTACTTTTATATCATATTTTTTATATTGTATTTTTTGTTACGTATATAGAATTTCTATACGCCGCTTTCATCGAGCTCGCGTCTGTGAAGGGAAGACGCCCTAAAACCCTTTCGTTTATCAAACATTTCACTTAGGGGGTCATGATCTCGACCATCTAGATAACGACCACGGGAACGGAAGTGACACGACGATAACCCCGAAAGATTTCCTTATATGGAAAATTCCTAATGAACCCCCACTCATTTTTGGGAGTATATAAACCCTTTGTTTTCTACCCTCTGCGGTTAAAAGTTATAGAGTCACGCGTAGAGTCACGTCGTGTCACGCTCGTACAGAGTTGGTTAAATCTAGCAAGATCGGGCAAAGTCTCCGTCAGAATCACAGTTAACCTCATAGAATCCGCAAGTCCGGTTTATATTCTATTTGGCACGTTGAAATAGCCGCTCGTACGCCCCGCATCGCCAGTGCGTCAACACCGTGCAATTATTGGTAAATTATACACTTTATATAATTAACTAATCGCGACACTTACATTTGTACAATAACTGATTATTGAATATACGAATGGTGTTCACTTGTAAATCGAGTAGATTCGTTAAACCCATCTTTTGCCCAGCGATCCTTATAATATTGGTAGCACTCACCCACTGATACAACTTTACCGCTCGAGTTGTATTAACTTTAATTAAGAGTTACGAGGCATTACTAACATTTCCCGCGACTCCCTGATTTCGTATCAGGTCCGTTCGCAAACCCTTTACCACAACAAACCATCTTCTCCAACCCAGTGGCTCCCCGATTTAGCATTGGGTTCGTCCACGAAACCTCACCCTCCTACGGCTCCCTGATTTAGCATCAGGTTCGTCCGTATCCTACAGCTCCCTGATTTCGCATCAGGTTCGTCTGTAATTCTACCAACTTCCGAACAGCTCCCTGGTTTCGCGCCAGGTTCGTCTGTAAATAATCCGACCTCCTAGCAGCTCCCTGGTTTCGCACCAGGTTCGTCTGTGAACTTTATCCTAGTGACTCCCCGATTTCGCATCGGGTTCGTTCACGACATTTCACAATCCTGCGGCTCCCTGATTTCAAATCAGGTTCGTCCACGCTTGACTCCATTCCTAGAGGCTCCCTGATTTCACATCAGGTTCGTCCTTACCATCAATAATCCTAGCGGCTCCCTGATTCCGCATCAGGTTCGTCCGCGCACCTAACTAATAAACTCATAAACCATATTCCCTAGAAAATATACCTCTCGCCGGCCTCTCGCGTTGCCGCAGCCCCGGCTCGTAACAGAACTGGTGACAGCGGTGGGATGCTACTGCATTAGAATCGCCGTAAAATTTGGGTTTTTAAATACGTTAAAATCACTCGTAATTTAGTATCGACAATATACTAGTTTTCTCTAGTTAAGTCACTTAGTAAATTTTCAAAATGATAAACGCACAGGCGAACGTCTCTTCTACCCACACAGCACACTTCGTTGCGGCAAAGTTGCAGGATGGTTGCAGTAACCTTGCGTTGTTGTAATGTTGCAGCGCAATGTCGATGTATGGTTGCTGCGACGTTGCCGTGCAACATTGCACGGAGCGGACATAGAATTGTTGCTGTATAGTTGCTGCATAGTTGCGTTGCAATAATGCACTGCAACTTTGCCGCAACTTTGCCGCAGCTTTGCCGCAACTATGCGGCAACTTTGCTGCAACTTTGCCGCAAATTTGCTGTAACTTTGCCGCAGCTTTTGCCGCAGCTTTGCCGCAACTATACCGCAACTTTGTGGCGTTAGCAAATTTTAAAACATAATATCTCCAAAACAGGCTGAAATAAAGTGTATACATTATACCTTATTGAATTCGTCATGAAACGCACTATCAAATGATCTGTTAAAAAAAGAGTTCCGTTTAAAAAAAAGGTCATCGTATCTCGTAAAATAATAATCAAAAAAAAAAAATTCGTCTGCTCCAGTAAATTTTCCCCCTCCAACCATGCAATTTCATATAAACCATTTCTTTTATATCTCCAATACGTTAGGAAATATCCAGGTGTTTACTGTTTCCGCGGACATCCTGTATAATGAACTAAAATATAAAATACTAGCATGCCCCGTCCCGGTTTCGCCCGAGGTATTAGCGTGACTGATTCGTGTTTATTAGAATTAATACCTTTCAAGGTGTTTGGGATTGGTCGCAGATATTCGACCAATCTGCGCTTGCGCGTTGAAGTACGAAACCGCGGCAGATTCAACGGCTCATTGCTGTCGGCAGGACAATAGAGTGGTCGCGGAGACGGTATAACTAGGCCATCTTTTGATTAATAGGGAGACTAATTGCTCCCACCTCATTTGCATAGCAACGCTGACTTACGTGGTCGTAGCTGATTGGCCAGGTGTCGGCTCTCCCGAATCGGTGTCTTGGCCCGTACCGTCTCCGCGATCGCTCTCTTCCGTTTCGTCCGTGATACAATCAACACGTCTCGCTGTGATAAACGTGAAATCTAAGCCTCGTGGCCTTGCCGTATCAAAAACGCGAAGAGCAATCGGAGCTCCGATAATTCTACTTCTAGAATTCTAGAACTCGCTCGCAAAATAGTTGCGCCCGCTGTTGTTCAATTAATCTAAAATTAAGATTAATGCGGGTGTATTAAATACCCACGGTAAATAGTTGCAAACACGTGCTCATTTATTTGACGCCATTAAAATATCGTGCGTTGTTCAAACCGGTACACTTAAATACTAAACCGTCGCGATCAACTTGATGGTGCGATCAAGCAAGTCATAGGTGCTCCTATCTTGTTTCAAACATAAATTTGGTCCTTCGAGCCGGATCTCCGGTGAACTTTCCAGTGCCGTGCATTGTGACTCGTGGTTCTATCGGTCGTTCGTTACATCATCATGGCCGACTCACTCCCTAAACAGATCGAGCTGTTCCATCGACTCAAACGAGTCTACGAAAATCTGAAAAAGAAAGGGGTAGCCAAAATAACCGAAGGTTCTGTGCAAGCTAGATTGGAACTACTAACGACACTCTGGGAGCAATTTTCGAGGCAACATAGTGCTATTATAAAAGGGCGTACCGAAGAATTAGCAAAACACGAATATTTCGCAAAAGATTGCTTTGGGCTAGCAGAAGACTCGTTCCTTGAACAAAAGGGATCGTTACTTGATCTCCTTCGAGAGCTAAAGCGGAAGTCTGAACCCATAGTCGTCGTGGCTCCTCCCGGTAGCGCTCCTGCCCCGGAGACTCGTTCTCGCGCAACTCTGCCCCGCATCCCTCTACCCACCTTCGATGGGCGATACAGTGAATGGCAGGCATTCCACGACTCTTTCGTATCGTTAGTCATCAAGGACCCTACGTTGATGGATGTGGACCGACTGCATTACTTGAAGGGCTGCGTTAAAGGCGAGGCGAGCACGGTGATCAGAAACCTCACCACGACGGACGACAACTTCCACCCAGCGTGGGATGCCCTAAAGGAGCGTTTTCAAAATAAACGCCTTTTAGTGAAGGCGCAATTGGATCTTCTGAATGATTTACCTGCCGTGAAAAGTGAATCGTCCGTAGAGCTAAAAAGGTTATTCTGTGGGACTTGGGACGTGGTCGGTGCTCTAGCCGCCATGAATCGTCCCGTGACTACCACAGACTGGATAGTCAACATGACGGTAGACCGATTGGACGAACAATCGCGACGAGAATGGGAAGCATCGCTCGGTCTGTGCACAGAGCCCCCCTCCTTGGATGACCTTAGAGTCTTTATTGAGACCCGTATCCACACTGTCGAAGCCCTGGAATCACAACGAAAACGTGACCTACCAGCAGCAAGTAAACAACCCGCTTCGAAAGACAACGTTATACACACCTTTGGAGGTGCCAGTGCTAAGGGCACTGCTGTCCATCAAGTCGTCACTGCCTCGTCGTCCTCAAAGAGCTGCGGACTATGTAAGAACAATCATTATTTACTGTTCTGTCCAAAGTTTAAAGGTCAGGACGCTTCAGCGAAGAAGGCTATTGTCGAGAGGTTGCAATACTGTCTCAATTGTCTGGGTAAACACCCAATCAGCAGTTGCCTATCGGTTAAACGTTGCCAAAAGTGCGCGGAGCAACACCATTCCTGCCTTCACGACGCGTTTCCGATGACCCAGGGTGCGGTGGTGCAGCACGTCACGCCACGCGTACTCAGCACTTCGCCAGTGATGCTCGGCCTCGCACGAGTGCGCGCCTACACTCCCGCTGGCCAGTATGTGTCAGTGCGTGCCCTTATAGATCCTGGAAGTGAAGTGACGTTAATATCGGAGCAGCTTGTAAAAAGACTTAACTTGAAAAGGCAGCGCTCACATATTTCCTTGCTGTTCGCCGGTGGTGCTCCATCGCAGAGTACGCGAGGAACAGTTCACCTGGACATCACTGCTGACCGTGCGGGTGAGAGTATCCTCGGGCTTTCGGCCCTTATTTTGCAGGATTTGTCCAGTTACAAACCATCCGCCTTGCTCGATGGGACATCCTGGCCACATCTACGGGGTCTCAACTGGGCCGAACCCCTACTCAATAGTCAGGACCACATCGACCTCTTGCTGGGCGCCGATATCTATAACGAAATTATGTTAGAGGGCGTACGTAAGGGCACTCCCGGCTCCCCGCTGGCTCAGGAGACAATTTTTGGCTGGATACTTACCGGTGGCCTTGGGAAAGGTCATGCTCTCGGTTACAAAAGGGTACCTACAGTACAATGTTGTTCGATCAACCAAGAGTTACCTGAGTTACTGAAGAGATTCTGGGAGCAAGAAGAAGTCTCGGCCCTACCCACGCTGTCTCTCGACGACCAGAAGGCGGAAGATCACTTCCAGTCGACTTATCGACGCACAAGCGAGGGACGCTTTGTGGTAAGACTTCCATTTAAAATTACTCCTGAACTGGGTCCGTCTAGGCCCGCCGCCCTTCGTGCGTTAGAGTCCATGCAACAGCGCTTCCATAAGAACCCTGAGTATCACCGAGTCTATCAAGAATTTCTAAAGGAATACGAAGATCTTGGCCACATGGTCGCAGCGCGTGCACCCCCGGGGGGTCAACACTTTTACTTACCTCATCACGGTGTTATGAAGACCACTAGCTCCACTACGAAACTACGCGTAGTTTTCAATGGTTCGCTAACTACTTGCAACGGGAAGTCTCTCAATGATGTCTTGCTCACAGGTCCCAACTTACTTCCACCCTTAGCCGACCTTTTGCTGAAGTGGCGGTGTCCTCCCATCGCCGTGGTCGCCGATATCGAAAAGATGTATCGCCAAATTGTGATACACCCTGACGACCGAGATTACCAGCGGATCCTCTGGCGAAAGGGGAACGAGTCAAAAGTGAAGGAGTACTAACTATGTACTGTCACTTACGGACTAGCTTGCGCCCCTTACCTGGCTCTTCGATGCTTGCAGCAACTGGCGAACGATGAGGCCGAAGGGTTTCCCTTAGCCTCTAAGACGCTGGCCTCCGAGGTTTACATGGACGACATACTGACTGGTGCAACTACTGTGGAGGGAGCCCTGACCCTGAAAGCAGAATTGGATCGGCTCGCAATGACGGGCGGCTTCCAATTGCACAAATGGGCGTCGAATTCACCCGAGGTCATGAGGGCATGTCACAATGACGCCTCTGGCTTTACACGTCACTGGGATACAGACACCCAACATAGTGTTTTGGGAATTCAGTGGTTTCCCGAGACTGATACCTTTCAGATCCGCCTCCTGGATGGTAACTCGACACTGGCTACCACGAAACGTAGCGTACTAAGCCAAGCGGCGCAAATCTTTGACCCTTTAGGTTGGCTCGCTCCTGTGACTGTTTGGGCAAAAATATTCATCCAGACACTCTGGACCCTCACTACTGGTTGGGATGAGACCTTACCTGGAGAACTCGAAGACGAATGGCGTGAATTCCTGACCGCTCTACCAGCCCTTCGCCAAATCCAGATCCCACGCTGCTTGGGGTTGAGCACCACTGGTCAACTGGTGGAGGTGCACGGCTTCTCCGACGCTTCTGAGCGAGCCTACGCTGCGGTGGCCTACTTACGGGTCCAAGACGAGTCAGGCGCTGTCAAAACTCAGCTAATTTCTGCTAAAACGAAGGTAGCCCCACTTAAACAACAATCGCTACCACGGTTGGAGTTAAGTGGCGCTCATTTACTCACCCGTCTGGTGGCACATCTACTGGCTACGTTGTCGTTTAAAATTGGTGGTGTGCATCTATGGACCGACGCCTTAGTAGTCCTGGGTTGGATCCAAGCGCCTTCCAGCCGGTGGCAAACGTACGTGGCCAACCGAGTAGCTGACATTCAGCGAACGCTACCTCAGGCCCATTGGCATCACGTTCAAGGACAAGATAATCCTGCCGACTGTGCCTCGAGGGGACTGAGGCCGACTGAACTTCCACAACATTCTCTGTGGTGGACTGGACCTCCCTGGTTGTCCACCAGCTGCGGCCGACCCGTCACACCCGAAAAACTGGTTGGAATGCCTGATGAGGAAAGAAGGCTAACTCATCACATCCAACCATTGCCGGAAGATGAGGTAACACTGTATCTCAACCAATTCTCTAATTACCGTCGAATGCTTCGAGTTACAGCTTGGTGCTGCCGATGGCTCCCGTCAGCCAAAGAGAAAGGGTTACGTTACCTTACTCCTAGCGAACTGAGGGATGTCCAGTCGAGGCTGGTCCGGTGCGTGCAAGCAACGGCCTTCGCTACTGAAATTGTCGCACTACGAGATCACAAACCTCTACCTCGACGAAGCCGACTGCTGCGTCTTAATCCTTACCTGGACAAGGAGAACGACATTTTACGAGTGGGCGGACGGCTACATTATTCAAACACCACGTATGATCATCGCCATCCAATGATACTCCCGGACGAATCACCACTGTCCACCTTGTGGATCGGCGATGCACACCTGCGTTGTCTCCACGGAGGGGTACAACTTACACTATCCACTCTTCGTCAACACTGCTGGGTCCTACGAGGTCGGCAGCTGGTGAAGGCCTTCATTCATCGGTGCCTCACTTGCGTGCGATGGAGGGGCCGAACCACAGATCAGCTGATGGGGGTGCTACCGTATCCTCGAGTAACCCCTGGGCGCCCTTTCCTGCGTGTGGGCGTAGATTATGCAGGGCCTATTTTAATACGATCCAGCCGAGGCCGTGGCCAGCAAGCGCGCAAAGGTTATATTGCTTTGTTTGTGTGTTTAGCTACCAAAGCTGTCCATCTGGAGGTGGTGTCGGACGGAACTACGGAGGCTTTCTTGGCAGCCCTGAAGCGACTGACCTCTCGCCGTGGCCTCTGCTCCCAGATTTACAGCGACTGCGGTACGGCATTCGTGGGCGCCAATCAGGAACTTCGAGCCCTTCTTGAAGCCATCAGCGTTGGAAACCGAAAATTCTTGGATCGGTTGGCCTCTGAGGGTATCGAGTGGAAGTTTAATCCTCCGTCCGCTCCTCACTTCGGGGGAATCTGGGAGGCCGCGGTGAAGTCCGTGAAGCACCACCTCCGAAGAGTACTTGGCGAGCACCGGCTAACGTACGAAGAGCTGGCCACGCTACTCGCTGAGATCGAGGCCTGTCTGAATTCTAGACCTCTGATACCTCTCTCTGATGATCCCGATGATCTCGATGCGTTGACACCGGGTCATTTCTTGGTCGGGGAAGCGATCACCGCGATTCCCGAACCTAACCTAGAAGAGCTTCCAGACAACAGACTCTCCCGCTGGCAACTCTTACAGAAAATGCAGCAGCATTTCTGGCGTCGGTGGTCACGGGATTATCTGAATACGCTTCAAACGCGGGGGAAGTGGGGTCGAGTCCAACCTGCAATTCGGAAGGGAGATTTATGCTTAATTAAAAACGAACTGCAACCGCCTTCTCGATGGCCTCTCGCTAGAGTCATCAAAACTCACGCAGGTCCCGATGGTCTCACTCGCGTTCTTACTCTTAAGACGTCTACTTCCAAATTCACGCGTCCATTGAATAAGCTTATTCCCTTACCATTTATCGCTGCCGTTGGTACGAATGCTGGGAGCTCTTTAAGTGGTTAGTCGTAACGACGATAACCGTTATATCCTGTTTGCGTTTCATTTTTATTACTGTGCGTGTCTTTATTACTTTAAGGTATTAGTATAACCTCACTTACTTGTAAATTGTCTTCACTTTTAATCACGCGTGCACTTTTACCGAGGTCTGAGTAACGCTCAGCCTATTTCGTCAGACTATGACGAGACGGGCGGGAATGTTTGGGATTGGTCGCAGATATTCGACCAATCTGCGCTTGCGCGTTGAAGTACGAAACCGCGGCAGATTCAACGGCTCATTGCTGTCGGCAGAACAATAGAGTGGTCGCGGAGACGGTATAACTAGGCCATCTTTTGATTAATAGGGAGACTAATTGCTCCAACCTCATTTGCATAGCAACGCTGACTTACGTGGTCGTAGCTGATTGGCCAGGTGTCGGCTCTCCCGAATCGGTGTCTTGGCCCGTACCGTCTCCGCGATCGCTCTCTTCCGTTTCGTCCGTGATACAATCAACACGTCTCGCTGTGATAAACGTGAAATCTAAGCCTCGTGGCCTTGCCGTATCAAAAACGCGAAGAGCAATCGGAGCTCCGATAATTCTACTTCTAGAATTCTAGAACTCGCTCGCAAAATAGTTGCGCCCGCTGTTGTTCAATTAATCTAAAATTAAGATTAATGCGGGTGTATTAAATACCCACGGTAAATAGTTGCAAACACGTGCTCATTTATTTGACGCCATTAAAATATCGTGCGTTGTTCAAACCGGTACACTTAAATACTAAACCGTCGCGATCAACTTGATGGTGCGATCAAGCAAGTCATAGGTGCTCCTATCTTGTTTCAAACACAAGGAAATTAAGTATTTTGAAAAAAAAAGCTTAATTGCTCCATAATATTTCGAAAAAGATAACATTCTTGGTATATATAATGATTTTCTGACATTCGGATGAATTGTTATTGCGCATCCTATTTTAACTTCTCGTAAGTTAACATACCTAGTCAATTCCTGGATCAAAATTGAGTGCAAACCTTCCGATAATATTCACTCTTATGAGTCCAGGTTTTACATTCCGCGTTGCTCGGCGTGTTTAACCGCCGAACCATGGTGTATCTTAATATATAAAGGAGAAAGTGTTTGTGTGTTTTTCTGTCGCCTAGAAACTCTCGAACGGTAAACTTAGGGATCACGGAATGTGTCGCCAGCTCATTACACCTACCTAATACAGATGCACGTGGCTATTTAAAAAATAAATAAATAAATAAATAAATAAAAAACGATTTTTTTTATAAAATCAAAATCTAAATTTCGGGTGAAGCCGAATAGCAAAGTTAGTATTTGCAAACGTCGAGCAGGCGCGGTTGATCTTGACAAATTTGATCGCACTCGGAGCATAAGTAATAACATCCACAGGGGGTACGAATCAATTTGCAACAGCGATTTGTAACCTGACGATCATTCTAACATATATGTCCGCGCGAAAACGCTCGAGAAGCTTCGCCACCTAGTGATAACATCGTGGTACTGCTACGGGCGAGGTATCGCGCGGGCCGAATATGCGCATGCGCGCGCGAAGTAGAATGTCGTATACACGGGTCACGTGGTCTGCAAACCAGCCGTACACATGACACGTTTACATATAAATTACATGTTAATAAGGCGTTTCTGAGACATGCTACATAGCCTATGTCCGTTCTAGAGTATGCAGGAATAACGTGTCAAAATTTGAGGAAGATCGGTTAAATATGATTTCAGTTAGAAAATGTTTTGTGCCGCGTTTCGAACCGATTTGCCCCACTGTGCGGTGCGACGGGCACGGACACCAGGGCCGGCGCGAGGATGGTTGGCGCCTTCATGCAAGAAAATGTTTAGCGCCCCAAAATTGTTTGCCCCTGGTTTCTATTTAATATGTTTTGCCTTTACGGAGTACAAAAGAAACATTACATTAACATTTTGTGTATGTGGGAGTTGTATTCCTTTATTATTAAGCGTGCGGTATAGTTTCTTACCATCCCCTTCGGATGGCGCCCTTATGCGACACATAACTTCCATAATGGGTTCCGCCGGACCTGACAAATTAGTCTAGGCCTCTTGCGGACTTTTCTTAAACGACGACGACGAAGGGACTTTCCGAAGGGACTGACCGAGGAAAGTCAGTCTTCGAATTACCTGCACTCGTTGCGGAGCTTGTAACGAGAAAGTTGTATTTTGCATTTGCATAATTTTAAATATTTATTTAAAAGTGTCAGAAAGTGGATAAATGGACGATATGTCAAATGTAAGTATTAAAATTGTATAATATTAAACAGGGTGATTCTCGCTGAGTTTCGTGGATTTCGACGCACAAAAATATGTTTGCGTACATTATTCGCGGATAAATATAATATATAGGGTAGCCGCACCGTTTGTGGCCACTGTACTGTTTTTGGCCATGTGCATAATTATCGCGGTTTTCTTAGCTTGAAATTGCTTGCAGCCACAATTATGTGTAGAATTTCGCACCGTAAATATTTTGTTTAGTATACCACCAGAAATATATGGTTACAGTTATTGCTTACGGGAAAAAACATTATATTTTTTAAGAAGTGTGTAAACGGTTCGCTGTTCTTGTAACAATCGTGAAGGATATGCGGTAAATAAAATTCCCATATTTACTAATCAAAGTATGTTAATATATAAATTATGGCAGATATAGGTTAAATGTAGTTTCAAAATTATTCTGAAAGTATAAAATTATGAAATTTAATTCACTATTACGAAAAAATTATGTAGCAAGAAATGGTACAATATTTTTAAAAAATTTCATTTCTGGCTATCCGGTGGCCAAAACTGATACAATAGAGTATCCAGTTGTGGCCACCCGACGGCCAGAAATAGAAAATTTATTAAAATATTGTTCTATTTTCTGCCACCATGCTTTTTAAACGATTTTATTCAACTTCGATCCTCTGTTTAAAAAAAAATTAACCCCGAGCGGGTGGGAAAATTACCCAGTCATCAATAAATATAACCCATAATCACAAATCCAAACGACTTGAAATCAGCCACTCGCTTGCTTTACGAAAACGACAAAAAGCCGCTGCGTTCGGGTCGCTAGTCGCAACGCGATTTGAAATTAAATAAGAGATATTTCTAAAGAAGTCAGAGCCGCGAAATGTAAATCTATAAACACTAAAAACTAGAAAATAAAATATATATAAAAAAAATTCATGTTAAACGATTTTATTAAAAATGCACTAAAACATAAAAAGATTTGAAAGTGGCCAAAACTAGTGTGCAAGTGGCCACAAACGGTGAAAAATGTATTTCTTATATATTTTTAACTTTATCAATTATTTAACGATTTCTCTAGTTAATGAAAACTTAGATATTAATAGTAAAGATAGTGTAGAATTTGGTAAAGCTTACAGTTTTCTGATTTTAAGTACAATTTTAAAGATAATTATGATGAAAGTCACTGAAATCCTTAAGGTGGCCACATACGGTGCGTCTACCCTACATGGTCAAAATTAGGCCAGTAGAAAAATAGGGTTACGTTACAGATGAACTATCTCTATTCGCACACCACGTTTCATAATTTTTTGAATTTCCGGGTTGCCGAACGTTCCTTGTTAGCGAGGCGCGGCTTATTATTGACGGCATCGCCGTTGAGGACTTCAGCGAGAGAATCACCCTGTATATTCATAGAATCTTACTATTTTCAATAAAATAATACATTCATTATATCATTTCCAGTTACAGGATGCACTTGTGAATGTGGGGACGTCAAGCGCGCTTGGCGAAAACCAGCAGAAGCAGGAGGAGGAGAAGAAGCAGGAAGGAGGAGAAGTGGGAGCGGAAAAGAAATTGGATGACGGCGAAAAGAATTGAAAAAAGTAAGTAATTATGCGCAATACTAAATACTATATTCTTTTGTTCGTAATAAAGTACTATTGCCCGGTCGAAAGAAGATCCCTAGCAGGCGGTCTCGGGCGTTGCAGTCCGTCGCTGTGACGATTGGTCGCGAGTCACCTATTTGGGCACACTTTTAAAGACGGGGCACACGTATTTTGGTTATTGTCTGCAGTAGGCACATACGTTGTCGCACCGCGCGACGAAGAGACCGAACAAAATACACCGAGATCGAGTGGGATAGAGCCATCTGACCGACGAACGCCAAAGAAATAGCGTAGACATCTCTGACGGTCAACCATTAATATATAATAACATACAAATTTCCTTATTTTTCACAATATGTTTAGGAAAGTATTATCATTGGTTTGGTAACAGGATAATACTATTATCTTTGGTTTGGTATCAGGATAATACTTTCCTAAACATATTGTGAAATAAGGAAATTTGTATGTTATTATATATTAATGGTTGACCGTCTGAGATGCCTACGCTATTTCTTTGGCGTTCGTCGGTCAGATCGCTCTATCCCACTCGATCTCGCTGTGTTTTGTTCGGTCTCTTCGTCGCGCGGTGCGACAACGTATGTGCCTACTGCAGACAATAACCAAAATACGTGTGCCCCGTCTTTAAAAGTGTGCCCAAATAGGTAACTCGCGACAAATCGTCACAACGACGGACTGCATCGCTCGAGACCGCCTGCTAGGAATCTTCTTTCAACCAGGCAATACCTCTGTCAAAGACGAATTTGAACAATGTGATATACGATAATATTTGATTTCACGTCAGATCTACGGTTTATCAATATTTCACGATTTGTAATGTAACAAAATATCGTATATTGTGTCAATTTGTCTCACAAAGAGCTGCAATATTATGAATAGAATAATACAGCATTGCATTTAATGAAACTGACTTGACCGTCTGTTATTCCGGTTGTGTCTGAATATTTTTGGAATTCACTATATGTGCGGGTAGAAGTAGAAAATGTAATTTTTGTGGTACTGTTTCAGATTTATAAGGCGATGAAGCGCCTCGCTTACAGGCGCCACGGAGAAACGGGCAGAGGCTGGGAGCAAGGAGGAAGAGGCCGGGGAGGATGGAACGAAGGAAGAAGAGGCTGGGAGCAAGGAGGAAGAGGCCGGGGAGGATGGAACGAAGGAAGAAGAGGCTGGGAGCAAGGTGGAAGAGGCCGGGGAGGATGGAACGAAGGAAGAAGAGTCTGGGAGCAAGGAGGAAGAGGCCGGGAAGGATGGAACGAAGGAAGAAGAGGCTGGGAGCAAGGAGGAAGAGGCCGGGGAGGATGGAACGAAGGAAGAAGAGGCTGGGAGGGCCTTGAGGAGAGGTAGCGAGCAGACGTGTACCACTGTCGCTCCCTGTGTTTACTAATTTCGACAACGTATATTTGGAATATTTCAAATATTTCAGTCACACTGTTAAAAGCTTTCATGAGTGGTGAATAGTGTTTCTACTTTCGAGTCTTTCAAACTGCGGTTGCAGTTTGATAGTCTTCAACAAATCAGTGTAATGGCCTCTGACAACAGGAGTCATGGCACTCAGGAAGATAACAGTCCTACCCAACCACCCGCAAACAAAACATATGCCTATGTTATGGCGCGAAGCTCACAGCCAAAGAAAGAGGACGCAATTATACTGGATTCAGTGGAAGGCATCACTAATGACGACTACATTGACGGTCTGGAAAAACTAACCGATGCAAGTAATATTCTGTTTATTTCAAAAATCTCCGGTGGTAGAGTATGCGTTTTTCTGTCCAACAATTCCCTAGTTGAAAAGCTAACCAACAAATCAGTGCAAATAAAGAATCAAACACTGAATATCAGACCTTTAATGGAAAAAAACAAAAGAGTAGTTATCTCCAATGTATCTCCTACTATACCGCATGAAACATTAACAGACATATTAAAAAGCAAAGGTATAACATTGGCCTCCCAGATGAATTACATCAGAGCAGGATTAAATAAACCGGGTCGTTCACATATTCTTTCTTTCCGTCGACAAGTTTACATCAAGGAAGAAGATGTACATCTTCTACCAGAGTCACTACAAGTAAATTATGACAACACGACATACTGGGTATATTGTAGCACGGACTCAGCGTCCTGCTTTATATGTAAACAGAACGGCCACATAGCCAAATCTTGTCCGAATCAAATGGTGGAAAGGACTGTAAATACTGCACCTAAACAAACCCACATCTTAACTCCTTCGGACCACACCCCGGAAAGCGATCTAACTCCACAGAATGCAAATATTCAAATCAAAAAAGGGACAAAGAGACCTCCTCCAGCATCCACTACATCTGAAGGTACAATAGATAATCTCTATTCCAAGAACAACGAACACACTTATCCGCTCTTAAATCACAACAGTGTAAATTCTCCGGCACCAGAGATCGTAAGCTCTAAATTCAAAAAACCGGAAACCAAAAAAACGAAGCGCAAATCAAATACAGCCTCAGATGAATCTGACGCAGAAGAAACTCTCACAAACTTAGAAAATAGTCTACTACCAGCAAGACATGTAATTGAACACTCTCCAGATCCTCAAACCTTGGGGTATGATCAATTCAAAAAGTTTTTAGAAAAATCCAGGGGTTGTTCTAACTCACTAGAAATTGCCTTCGAATTTACACAAGATATAGATGGCTTAATTAAAATGATCGGCATCGTTTACCAACATTTAAATGATCGTAGCTTAAAAGCAAGGCTCACAAGAATTAAAAAGAAACTCTTCTGGCAAAGTCAATCAGCACAGGATTCGGATCAATCACTGTCATCTAGCAGATCATAAACCAAGAATCAAAATAAAAGAAAATTAAAATAAAATACATAATCCTTTTCTCTCAAGAGCTGGATGATGACACCAAACCCGAGCACGGACAAATTGCATTCTACAGAGCTCAGATTAATGTTCTGGAACCCCAGAAGCATCACGAAAAGAAAAGAAGAACTCCCTAAAATTCTCGGAGGCTTAGACATTTTGGTTTGCGTAGAGTCATGGCTTTCGGACAAAAGTCCCAGGGAAAAGGATTTCCACTTCAGCGGCTTCAAAACCTGCAGGAAAGACCGTACTCACTCGAAAGGTGGAGGAATCTGCATCCTCATACGCAACAATCTAGCATTTGTTGAACTTAACAATCTGAAATGTTCCGAAAAATCTGTGGAACTGGCTGGCATTAAAATTACTAATGTTAAACCCGTAATTGATATTATTGTTTGTTACAGAACTCCAGGTGCAATACTCCCACAATCCAAATGGGATGAAATCTTCGAGAATATTGGTAATAAAAAGCACACAATCTTAATGGGAGATTTCAATGCCCATCATAAAAATTGGAATTGTAGCAAAAACGACACCAATGGGGAAAGACTCCTTAATACTTTTATTAGATCAAATTTAATACTACACAATTACAAATCTATCACTCATGTACAACCGTACAATAACAATAGCATCACGTCCAATCTAGATTTAATATTTTCTTCTGGTATCATTGCAGACAAGATCAACGTAAAAGTAAATGACGACACCTGGGGTTCTGATCATTTTCCGATCTTTATAAATGTAAGTTTAGGAAAAACTATTTATCGCAAAAAATCTTTTAATATAAGTTCACAAAGAACTAACTGGGAAGAAGTACACAAAAACTTAGAGGATAACTACTCTAAATTCTTAACGACAGAATTCGATCAATTGACGGGTAGCGAAAAATATCTCTTATTTACAAATATATTAATCACCGCTGTTAAGTCAAATACACCCAAAAAAAGAATCGTTAACAACAAAATTCATCGAAATCCGGTTCCCTGGTGGGACCCAGAGTGTGAGAAGGTCAAAAGGCTCAGAAAAGCAGCGCTTAAAAAATGGCAATTCACCAATAACCCCAAACATCACATAGAATATAAAAGGAACGTGGCCATAGCTAGGAAAACTTTTAAAGTTAAAAAAAGAGACTATTTCAAAGAATTCGCAAAGAGCATTAATTTCAGTACCAGTAGAAAATATGTTTGGAACATTAGCAAAATATTAAAGAATAAATGGAGTAAAATAATACCTTCTCACACGTCTGAGAATCACCAGCTGGAACACAAAATTATGGAAGCTCTGGATAAAATCAGCTCCCCATGGGTCCCAACTGACCCAGAATGGTTGCCTTCTTGCGACTACAACGCAATCCTAAATTCACCCTTCAACTTTGCAGAGTTTAATATTGCTCTCAAAAGTAGAAAGACGCACTCAGCTCCTGGCATAGATGGAGTGAACTACGAAATTCTTCAAAATCTCCCAATAAAACACAAACTAATCCTACTGGATATATATAATGAAATGTATTCCTCGAGCAACTACCCGCCAGAGTGGAAAACATCTTACATACACTTCATTAGTAAATCGGATGGTAAGAGTGTCAGGCCTATATCCTTATTATCATGTCTAGTTAAGCTGTTTGAATCGATGTTAAAAAATAGACTAGAGTGGTGGACGGAACGCAATAACATTCTTCCAAAAACCCAAACAGGATTTCGAAAAGGTCAATCAACCATAGATAATCTGACCAACTTAGCCTTGAATGTAGATGAAGCCTTCAGCAACAAAAAACACCTTCTAGCTGCATTTTTAGATGTCAGCAGCGCATTTGACAATGTCAACATAAATATTCTTTTACAACAATTAGCAACGATTGGATGCCCCATTCAGACGATTAAATTTATTAAACATGTAACTTTCGAAAGACTAATATATGCTGATACCACAGGTGATCAACCCAGAAAAGTATTCAAAGGCGTTCCCCAAGGTGGGGTACTTAGTCCCCTATTGTACAATATTTATGTATCTAGAATAGCCGACAATTTACCAAAGAGTGTGGTGGTTTCCCAATTTGCAGATGATATCGCAGCTTACTGCAAAAGGGCCACAATCAGTTCGAGCAAAAGCCTATTAGAAAAATCGATCTCCACAATTCATGACAACTTGCGACACTTAGGATTAGAATTATCTCCTCAGAAAACTGTATTTATACATTTTAACAAACAAAAAGTCAAACCAGGGCAAACCGAAATAAAAGTAAAGAACATAACAATTAAGTCAAGTGAATCAGTACGCTTCCTAGGTATAAATTTTGACTACAAAATGTCATTCAAGAATCAAATAGACCAAATCCAGAAAAAGTGTTTAAGAGCTATGAATATAATAAAATTTCTCAGAGGTACATGGTGGGGATCCGGCCCCGAAACTTTAATAATTTTATATAAGAGTTTGGTTCGGTCAATACTTGACTATGGCTGCTTTGTATATTTTCCCACCCAACTAAACCAAATAGAAAAGATAGAAAAAATTCAATATGCGGCAATAAGGCTTGCCCTGGGATATAGAATCAGCACGCCCACTAACATCCTTGTGGCAGAGTCAAAATTGCAACTCTTACAAGAGCGCGCAAGATTCTTATGCAATGGGTACCTCAACAAAATTTACTCAAATAAAAAAATGTTAGTATATGAAACCATATCACACTATAAAAAAAAATCGTGGCAAATAAAACTAACAAGCGTAAATTCTGCAATCGATTACTACATCAATGCGTAAAATGTCTAGGAAATACAATTGATCTCATTTATTGTACAAATCATTCCAATATTTATGATCACGATTTCAAGACTCTAATAAGCAACATCGAAATTGACACAGAGTTTGGTAAACAACTAAATAATGTTAAAAATCCCAACACAATGATAAACAACTTGATCAGAGAAGAAAAGTCTTATTCCCTATACACGGATGGAAGCAAATCAAAAAACTCTATCTCTGTAGGAGCTGCGTGCGTGTGTAGTGATTTAAACATGACAGTAACTAAAAGCATAAATAAACATTCATCAATTTTCACCGCTGAATGCATTGCTCTAAACGATGCTGTAGAAATTGCCTTAAGCCACCCTAATCAAAACGCCCTTATTTTCACTGATTCCCTAAGTGCACTCTCTTCTTTGAAATATCCTAATTTTAACATAAAAACTAACCCTTACATATTCGAAATAAGAAGAAAAGTTTCCAAGTTTTACAGAAAAACCTCAAATGACAGTAAAATCAAATTCTATTGGGTACCAGCACATATGGGGATCCAGGGAAATGAGCACGCTGACAAATTAGCAAAAAGAGCAGCAAATTTCATACCAACAAACTCTCCTAAGATTCCCTACACAGACTTAATGGAATCGGCAAAAACAATAGCTACCAGAAATACTCGTGACAAAATTGCCAAAGAAGGCTTATACAAAGGTGTCAACTATTTCAAACATTTTCACACACAAAACGTAAAACCATGGTATGCGAACAAAAACCTCAAACGTGAAATTATAACAACGATCAACAGATGTAGATCAGGGCACTACAATCTAGCCTTCTCACTTGCTCGTACAGGGATAATTAGTGACCCACAATGCCAATGTGGCTACGAATTTCAAGACATTGACCATATATTATGGCAATGTCCCTCACTTGAAGAACGGAGAGCGGATTTTATAGGACAACTACGGAAACAGAATCTCTTCCTTCCGTTGTCGTGTAATGTCCTGCTCTCCGATCCTTCTACAACTATATGTAACCTCGTATATCTTTTTCTGAAAAACTGTAATTTATCAATATAAGAAAATAATGTATCTTCACTCCGACCCGATTTCCAAATACTGATATCATGTACTGTACACTGTACCGCATAATAATCTCCTAATGGAGATTCTAAATGCTCAAATAAAAAAAAAAAAAAAAAAGAGGCTGGGAGCAAGGAGGAAGAGGCCGGGGAGGATGGAACGAAGGAAAAAGAGGTGGAAATGTAATTATATATTTAAGCAAATAAATTTAAAAAATAAAAAAACATATTTAACCATTATATCATGAGTTTTATTTATTGTTAACATAATTAGTGTTAATAGCTGTAAACGACTCTAATAGTCTAGAAATAGAAATTGTTTAAAAAAAAGTAGACGGGTCCACAAAAATGTACAAAAAACACGTTTCCTACGAAAAAAAAGTTATTGGCCAGGCGAAGGCAATGATTGGCCGATCGTTTGGCAGTTATTGGCCACTGTTTCATAACCTATATTTAACATATATCCTACCTAATTATGAAATAATGTAAATGTAAAAAAATGAATTGATTCGGTTGGAAACATAAGATTCAAATTATTAAATAAAAATGGGTATATTTTATATGGGTAATGTAATAGTATTAAATTTAAAATATATAATCTATAGTACCTTTTCTATATTAGCTAGTATTGCACCTTCTTTTAACCCCACACAGGTACGGGCCAAATGTCACGTAAGAGGTCGCACACGGAGGTTCCCTCCGGGTTTCAATTTGAGTAGTAATACATACATTAACGCAGATCTTTAGTTTGTAATGTTCAAAATCACAGTTTTCTATATTGAGATTAATATTTCAGTATATATTTTCTAATAAATATTTATAAATTGTTGAACTAAAAATACGTTTTTAATCTTATACATATCGCAGAAGAATGTTGCGAACTAATCCTGCCATTCTCTTATTATTTAATGATATGTACGACACCCTGTGTTAACAGCGTTTTACGTTGTATTAATAGCATTCTCTTTTAAAACATAACCTTTTAAAATCACAACAAAGAAGCGGCCAAAGTTCTGGCGAATGGCGGCCAACAACTATTTCACTGTTGCTACGACTGTTAGTTACCCGTTGGCCTCGTGGCCAATGACTGTCCTAAGACATTCTTACATTACAGTTCTTGGCCACCTATAATTTTTGCAATGATGTATAATATTAATGAATAAATAATCCTTTTTTATAAAGTTTAAACCTTTATTTGTCTATACGTATAACGAATATATATATATATATATATATATATATATATATATATATATATATATATATATATATATATCTTAAATACATTAAATTATCTAAGAATTGCCTAATGTAACCGTATGGCTATTCAATTCAATCATATAGTTTTCAAGCATCCATTTCAACTTGTCTATTTTTTACACGTAGTATAACAATGAGTAGCGAAATACTGGTTGCATTCGACGCATGAAAGTACAAAGTACCTGAATATGTTCATTATAAAAGGCATAATGTACATTATTTCTTAATATTCATCTTTTTTTTAAAAAAAACTTTCTTGGTAAAATTACGCCGGCGTGGATCGAACTCGCGTGATCCTACGATCCGCGAGTACAAGTGCCATTGCAGGCACTTGTGACCACTGACAGAGTCAGTGGTACCGCACTTTACAGCGCGATGCGACACATGACCGATAAAATGTATTAGTTAGTTCGTCATTTTCTTGGTAAAGTTACTTGGATCGACTCGCGTGATTCTACGTTCCGCGAGTACAAGTGCCATTGCAGGCACATGTGACCACTGACAGAATCAGTGGTGACCGCACTTTACAGCGTGGTGCGACGACAAGAATAGCCCATCTCTTCAAATTTAGTCATGCTTATGTCGCAAGGGCATAACGTAATCCTGGGTTTCGTTTCTTTTTATAGTCCACATTTTACATTTTATTTGTGAAACCGGCCAATAATATAATCGCGTCCCTTCGGAAACAATAAAAACTTTTAAAACTGAAGATAGGCAGGGTTTCTGAAACAGATTATCGGCAACTACTTTCCGTTTGTGACCTATTACATTGTACATCTGTTCCGTCCGTATTTGCACTATATTTACAATGCGAATGATCGTTCCATCCTTCAGCATGAAACAATTATTTCTGTTGTCATCGCAATGTATATAATATCCATCACTTTCCAATTTTTTGTACTGCGTCACAGTTTTGTTTGAGAAAATGGGCAATAGTGGTCCATTGCGATGGGAACCTTTACAAATATATTTTCCCAGTATTGGTGATAATTTTAGAACCGATCCCCGCTGCAGTTCTCCATAACGTCTTGCCAATTGCTGCAATGGTTTATCCGATTTTCTTATTAATTTCTTCAAACTACCTAAAAAGTTTTCAAAAGGAAATGCACTAAAATTATCCAACACTCCAAATTTTCGAACGTCATTGCACAAATGAAGTAAGTTGTGAACATTATGAGAAATATATTGTTTCCCATACAATACCTCGAAATGTTCAACAAAGTATTCTAATAATTCCTCAGCATATTTAATATTTTCTTCACTATTAATTAACATAGGGCTAACTAACACACTGACAGCCACGTGCAGAGTTAAAAAATGTTCGTAAATATGTTTCGCTAGTACACGCTTGAGTACAATAGGACCTGTGTACAGTAGAAATTGCCGAAATTCCGTAGCTTTCCAGTAATTGATGTCCGTCAAACTTCTCGGCTTTCGCGAAAACTCACGCGGTACAGAAGTTCCAACCATTATGATTATGAGATGTTCCGATATCGAGTTCCTAGCTTGTCCACCAATCCTTACGTTTAACGGTCCCTTAATCCACAATAGCAAGAGCTTCTTCATAACCCCCAGACAAATTAAGTGCATATAGTCTAGGGGCACATTTGATACTAACCCAATACTTGGCACTTTTAACAAACCACTTGTTCCTTTATGGTAATCTTCGTCGGTTTGCTGTAGAAAATCTTCGTCTGTTCTCAGTGTATCAGGCACTGCGCTGTAAGGGAAACACGTAGTTCTGTTAACTGATTTCCCAACAATTGTACATTTCGAGCAGCTCGAAAAGCCTGTATGGCCTTTTGTATATAATACAAACGATTTCGCTGGAGCATCACAGATAAGTTTTGTTAACCTAATAGAAAGTTTATTATTATCATACATAAACCCATTGTTTATGAAATATGTTATTTCATCAATGAATTTTTCCAACAGCTCGTTGGATGACTCTGGTTTCTTATACCCATAATAGATTCCAACAATCTGTATTCGTTTCAAAATTGTATCCGATACTAATATGGGCCAGAAACTGTTGGAGGAGGCCCTTGACAACGGCAAGCCATCAATATTTATAGCCAGATCTATATATTGTACGCTAATATCGTGTGTGCTAATGTCGCAGGGCTCTCCGGTTCATTGCAATCAACAATATCATTCGCTGATTCATCATCGGATGTGTCATAATCCAGTATGCAATGATAGTATTCATTATTATCATCAAATAATGAATGAGTTTCTTCTTCTTCATCACTTTCACAAATATCATTGTTGTTTATATTCATGATATTGTCATTGTGAGTGCACGGTACTTCATCGCAAGACTCGTACACTTCCTGCGAACTATTTAGTTCAGAATTTTTATTTTCCTCATCAGATTGATTTCTTTGGCTTTCAATATCCTTCAAATATTGCTGGACTCTCCTCCTTTTATGTCTATCAGAACATAGACTATAGTCCTTCCTGGTACGTTTTTTGTCCGCCATAATAACCTGCACATATTTCATACACAAATCAGAAATTAATTATAACAATTTGTTAAGAACTATATACTTGAGATGATCTACCAGCAGTGGTACTTACCAGATGTTGAAACGCAAATTAGTTATATTTGGCAATTATATTTCGGCAATTATCGACAATGCACGTCCCGAATTGAAACGTGGTTCGCGCCGTGATACCACGATTTTCAAATATATATAACAAAACACTAATACGAAGTAAAAAAAGGATAAAAAAAAGTAAATATAATATAATGTAAAAAAGAAACTAACTCTAACTACAAGCGCTGTTCAAAATCAGAGATGCTTGTTCCTTCAGAGTTTACTTCGATTTAACGAGCGATCGCACGCAGGATTGGCCGAAGGCAGGGACGACGGGGTTGACACGATCTCTTCGCGTTGAGATAACATGATGTCACATAGATCTAAGTATGTACATATACACTCGAAAGCGTATCTCCACTCACTTGGAGAGACTCCTAGTGAAAATTTGGCAACGCAGCAGAATTTCTTCCACGCTCTAAGCGCGTGACGAGGCTGGTCGCAGGCCGCCAGGCATCCCAGCGTGGGCCCTTCGGAAACTCAGTGTTTATGATACCCGTAATTGCCAGTGAGGCCGTAACGAAAGTTTTGAAGGGTAAAAACATGCTGTGTTCAAAATTCAAATAGGATGCGAACGGAAAGCGCCTTTTTAAAAAATAGCTTCTCTGCCGCGCGTGTCATAAATTGTGCTGACCATTTACACGCCAAATGTTCGTATTTGGTCGTGCCGTTAGGGTTGCTACCCGTACTTTAAAATAAAGTATCTTACGTTATTATAGGTAAAAATACTCTATA
Organism: Andrena flavipes; assembly: GCA_963971345.1. Lineage (NCBI taxonomy): Eukaryota > Metazoa > Arthropoda > Insecta > Hymenoptera > Andrenidae > Andrena > Andrena flavipes. The sequence goes on along the minus strand of OZ020481.1, from coordinate 20,777,262 downwards.
CTTTTGAATAATAATAAAGTACGCGAAAATAATTTATTTCACAATTAATGATATTATGTGAAACGCAACGCAATATTATTATATTCTATCTGTTCCCGCCACTTCAGCATTTACTGAGAGAGTTTTCTCTGTCATAAATGTGAAGTGGCGCTATGAAAGAAACAAGGCCTCTCTCAATCTAATAAAAAACGAATTATTTATATATTTCAATATGAATATTGAGTGCAGTGATGCCATTGAGACATTTCAAAATAATACAAATTTACTTTGTAATGCTAAAAACAATAGAAAATATGTTTGGAAGAAATAAAAACTAATAAGATTAAAATGTACGTTATTTTTCTGTAAAAAAGGTGGCAACCCTACGTGCCGTTGGCCACTACAGTTTAAAGAATATTCATGTTTTATGAAGATGAAGTGCAGGAAAGCAAATTTCCACGCGCAGTCAGCGGACTTCCCGTTTCGATCCTGTGTACCTCCGCGAGGTATCTTGAATGCATCTTGCTACCAGCGAGACCGTAAAATCTTTAGCCTGTTAAAAGAAACGCATTTCGAGTATTCGGAGAAGGGAATTGACAGAAATATTACGACGAAAGTACACGTCCCGTTGGTTGAAATTCTTTTTCCAACGAAAGGTCGTGTTTAATAGCTTCGGCAAAAAAAAAATACAAGACACGTACAATTCAGCGAAGGTCCTTAAGAAATAATCCTGGCAAGTCATTTAACTTTGCTAGGATCGGTTCGAAACGTTTTATTACTTTATTGGTAATAGCACAGGTATATCCGCATAGGTTCTAAGCCGTAGGGGCGAAAGACGGTTAAAGGGTCCCATAGACCAACGCGATATATCGGGAACCGCAGCGGAAAAGTTCCGGGTTGGCCTGGGAACCTTTAACCTGCAGTTAAATCCGCGCGGACAAGGTGACGCAGAAAGTAACAAGACAATTAGAGGACACCCAATTATAAAAGCGAAAATGTGAGATTGGTGGGAGTCATGTACTAATGGAAATACCAAGCCCGTGCATACGTTCAAATTAGGCACGAAATGTTGAAATTTTGTCTTTTGCGCTTCATCTTGATAAAACAGATATTTGAAAACGATCAAATTATTCTGGAAATTATAGTGTTCCCTGAATTTTTACCAGCAGTGTATTTTACCTGACGCGGGGTGCGCCGCTGTCTTTAACAGCTTCCTAAGTTCCTACGACGTTCAATATGTAAATTACCAACAAGAGATAGGCTTATTTTATACAAAATTCTTCACCGAATGTGGTAATATTTTTTCTGATTTTTAAAATCGCGACCTTCAGCCTAAATTTGTTAAATAAATCTTTCTTTATAATTGTCATTATTGTAAAAACGATTTTTTAACCTTAAACAAACTTATTCTTTATTTCACCACTCTTCATTTTTGTCTTATTTTCGCCTGATAGAATCACCCCCTAGAATATCCTTGATTACCAGTAAAGTAATACCCTGTATAGGTATGTATGTATTAAGTACGTATGCCCAAAGTTTCTTAACTTCTTTAATTTTCAATATCTTGCCTTGTGTAAGACAATTCGACGCGGTGCGGAGAAAGGCTGGTCGATGCATCGTGGGTCTGTTTAGTGTTTACGTTGGAACGGCTACGGCGATGAGTGCAAGTTGCCGTTCCATTATGCGGCCGACGACGGTCCCACTAGTGCATGAGAGAAACAGATGCATACTTCTCCCTTGCACCAGTGGGACCGTCGTCGGCCGTTGTCGCCGGCCGCAGGTTAGAACGGCAGCCTTGCGACGACCCCAACGCAAGGACGCCTTCGCCGATCATAAAGTGTTTCAAGGGCCGAGGGGTGTGGAAAAACCAACTGGACCCAAAGACGTCTTAATAAATTTGAGCGGCCTTGGCTAAAAAATTTTGATGCCCTAGCCCCCAAGGGTCTAATTTCTTCGCAATCGGTACAAGATAGTACATCTCAACCCCGTGTCTCCACCAAGGCAGATAGAAATTATTGTCTCCACAATCGAAGAGGAAAAAGCTTTTCAACATATTTGATTCTTAAGCGCCGTTGGATCACGGGCGCCACTGGGCTATAGCCTATTTAGCCCATTGTTAAAGGCGGCCCTGACTGGGCCCGTGACTTCGGCACACGGGCGGTCCCTCCAGAGTTTTCCAAACGAACGGACGTCTGGAGTAGAGATGCAAAAACGTAATTTCAAATTGTAATAGTGTAATTGATTACACATTACATTCTGTAATCAATTACACAATTACACTTTAATCGTAATTTGTAATTAAATTACTTTTTGCCCAACTCTGGGCCGTACGTGCGAGAGAGTCCGACCGTCGGACTTCCTTTTAATTCGATTCAAAAACCATACGATCGCCTGTTGCTTTGTATGATACTCGTTCTTGTGCCATCTTATGTTTTTCTGATCGAATTGAAAGAATGCCGACTCTCTCGTTCGCATTGCGCTACTCACAATCAGTGGCCGCTCGGAGGCAAAGTTATATTGCGCGATCTGTCCACGGGTATTGAAATACACGGGTACACGTGGTACTACACTAATACAAATTGTAATCAATTTCATTTGAATATCAGACACTCGTTGATAGAGTGATGCGTGCACGTGAAAGTAATAAATATACGAGGTCAAGGATTAACTTGACCGCGTCAAATTCTCGAGCGCTTGCCGACGGTGCGGGTTTACTACCCCTGTTGTTCGGTGCTTCCCGTAGTTACTATCCCCACGGACGAGGCCGACTGTCGACCAGATGACGGGACCTTTGCTTATTGTCTAAAGTGTCAAAAATATTCGAATGCTAGAAAATATTAAACAATGGCAGCTATGTATAAAGCGAAACGCGTACACGGCTGTAGAAAATATTTAAAGGCAGAGTTGCGCTATGGGTGGACCATATGGAACGAAGAAAACTTATTTCTAAGAGTATTTGAGTACAATACTAGTATATAAACTACTTAACTTTAACTACAGTACATTATATTAATATGGATATGTTAATACACGTGAAACCGTATATTTCGATACACATGTACCCGTGTATTTCAATAACCGTGTACCCGTGTATTAACAAGTACACGGATTAGAACACGGATATATTAACTACACATGTATCTTCAATACACGTTCTACGCCGTGATCCCTATTTTGGAGGCCTCGTTTCATTCCGTGCAAAATATATAGTAGAATAGTACAACCAATTCCGATCATGATTTCCATTGACTCTCAGCTTTTCCTTACACTTGTGAATTGATGTCTCATGATTTCGTCTCACCGTGTAGGTATACCTATGTCGTTTCATACAGAACCGAAATCTGAGACGCATATATAGCGCGATCTGTGTTGATACATGCATCGATATAGGTCTCCACGTGTATGAGGACCTTTAAGCCTTCAACGACGTCGCCAGATCTCATTATTTACTATGTCATCTTTCTACGCGAACGGCGTTCTAAACGGATATATGCGTACAATGTAGCCATTACTATAGGTATTACAGCAAGAGGTCCGCTGCCCGTGAAAATTGGCACTGCGTATGGAGGTCGTCGCTGAGGGGTTAATATTTGCTTTCGCAGGAAGCATGCGATCGCGTCGCCATCACATTTCCCTAAGTTCCATTCAGCTTTGTGAATAATTATTATGAAAGGGGGGGGGGAGCCTTGTGGGATATACTACGGTATGACCCAACAACCGGAATGAACCAAAATTTTGAGGGGTTGGGCGGGAGGGTGAGAGAACCTCTAATATAATATTTTATCTGCAGGTATTTGTTAGTTTCTGAGATATTAATAAAAAACTAACAAGTACCCGCAACTAAAATTTTATATTAGAAAGTGTGAAAGAGTCGATTTAAAAAAGAACCGTTTCAATTTTTCGATCCCTCAGCGCGCCCCTGGGCCCGCTGACGCATCGGGTTTTCCCAGCCACGCCATCTCGTCCACTCTTTCGCCCCCTCTCGCTCGCTCATGGATTCTCTCACTCGCGCTCACTGCAGGCTCGAAATTTTACAACCCTCTCTGTGAGAGTGAATTCAACGACGCAGCGCTTGGCTTCGCTCCGCTCGGCTCGGCTCGGCTCGGCTCGGCTCGGCTCGGCTCGGCTCGACTCGGCTCGGCTGGGCTCGGCTCGGCTCGGCTGGGCTCGGCTCGAGCGCCAAACAAAGTACTTCTTTGTCGCCTCGCTGACTCGCGATCGGCAACCCTGGACCGGGCCAGTTCGAAGTAAACTCTCGAAAAACAAGCAGCTATCCTTTTCACAAGTTTTTTATATCTCGCATTATTTTGTTTTAATATATATTCCCTTTTCTTATTCGTTTTATACTTATCGTGTGTTAGTGTTTTTTAAAATTATATATATTCCCTTTTCTTATTCGTTTTATACTTATCGTGTGTTAGTGTTTTTTAAAATTATATATTCAATTTTTCTTATTCTTTTTATACTTATAGTGTGTTAGTGTATTTTTTTAAATTATATATAATTCTGTCCTTATTCTTTTCATAGTTATAGTGTGTTTAGTTTCTTTTTTAAAATATATTTAAGTTATTTTATTCGTTTTATAGTTCGTGTGTACGCGTTACTTTTTTTTCTTTTTTTTTTTTAAATTTCTCGTTTGTTTTCCGAAAGCGAGCTTCGAACACCGTTTACAAAGTGTTAATTCATCACCGGTAAGTACGAGTGATATCACGATTAAGACAAAACTATCATACTGCAATATTTCATAAGTATTATTATATAAGACAGTGACAATTTTTTAATAAATTCTCCTAATTCTTTTTTCAGTAAAAAATGTTGAAAAAATTTTCGATCGTGGAATTCGCGGATGGTATGCAAATCATACCATCCAGCTGGATGGACGCTGATAGACGACGAAGTATTTGGCCGAGCCATATCAAGAATTTGTATACCCTGAATAGAACAATTATAAAAGGAATTGTTCCAGTGGACCACGATGAGTGGGACAAATGCGACATCGTCAGGTGGTTTGCCTCAGCAGGTATATTTATTTCATTAAAGTATTATTTATACACCGCGTCAAAATTAAAGAAACACTATAATTGTGCGAAAATTTTGGTCATTTTCAAAAGGCTGTATTTGTGGGAAAAATGTTTTGAAAAAATATTTAGAGAACGCATTTTAACGCTTCAAGTTTATAGTTTTTGAACGAAGAATTGAATTTTTTGTTTCATCCATTATGATACTGTTTTATCAAGATGAAACGCGGGAAACGAAGAATCTGAAATTTTTGCCTACTTTCAACGTATGCATGGGCAAAAGAATATGTTGCCCCTAAATCCAAGGAAGAGCTCTTATAGAGCAAACATTTCTGTTTAATTTCGTTTCTTTCGTTTTGTTGTATGATTTTTATTGACAGAGTTATTCGCGATCAAAGCAAAAAAGGTACATACTTTTCAATTTGAATACCTATAACTTGCGAACTCATGATCGTAGACAAATTTTCAAGAGCGTTTTGGAAAGCTAAGAAATTTTCCTTTCAGAAGCATTAGTTGGCAATTTGATGAGATTTTTTTAATCGTATTAAATCAATTAGAAAATGATCCCAAACATTACATATTCATCATTTTGTAGGAAACTTGATGCCACTTCCAGGATAATCATGGAATCATTCAAGTTTTTTAAATATTTTTTTCAAATTTTTTCGCAGATATACAGTCCTTTGAGAATAAGCAAAAATTTCGGGAAATTATATTGTTCCATTAATTTTGACGCGAAGTGTATAAATTGAACCTCAATATGCATAACTTATTAATGTGTGACGTATTAATGAATTCTATGTGTCAGATACTTATGAGGGAGCATTAGATAAACTGGAGACGGCCATGGACACCTCCAATATTCCCGATTCGGATGCGACCAATTATTCGGGATATAGGAAAGTGTCGAAAGAGCGCAGGCGAAAAAATATTCGCGTTCACGTGTCCAGCGAGGAAGAGGACATTGAAGCAGAAGGGCCATTGGAGAAAAGGAAGAAGGAAAATATGTACCCCAAGGCACCTTCTGAAATGTCAGAAGTGCATGTACAAGAAGGTATTTTTATATTATTCAATCATTATTCATTATGAAAGTAAATGTGAAGTAATTTGTACAGTGTGTCCCAAAATTGTGCGACTTCCCGAAACGTGCAATATCTTGATGCAAAGAGACATCGAGAAGTCATTTACCTACCGTACGCTGCCACGCGCACAGCTCACACGGCTTTAATCTGTGTGGGCCGGAAGCCTCGGATCTGAAAATGGTTAAGGACTTTTCGATGTCTTTTTTCATCGGTACTATATTGCATCATCCGAGTAGTCTCGCCATTTTGGGACCCCCCTTTGAATATTGATCGGAGCATGGTGTCAATTATATGCTGAATTGCGGGTTTCAATGCAGATTTTCCATCGACGTCGACGCCATTTCCCCACCACTATTTCCAAAGAATTAATAGTGGTGAGAATAGGATGACACCCATACTACACGCGTCTCCCGAGGAAAGTAGAGTAGGAACAGCACCAACACCAACACCAACACCAACAACAACACCACAACCACAATCATCATCGTCGTCGTCATCGTCATCGTCATCATTAGCAAGTACGTCTCCGCATGTACAAAATCATATCCAATCCAATGGGTTTCTACCCATTGACTATATAATCCTAAATACGATTTTTAAATAATTAACTTCTCTTATCTTTATTCAGAGTTGGAAACACTTATAAAGAAAAACTTTGCAGCAATTAATTTGACATTGACCGATATGATGAAAAGGTTGGAACAGATAGAGTCAAAAATGCCGGAAATTTCAAACGTTACAAGCAGCAATATTGATACCGAATTTTTGGCAATAACGGAAAATCTCCCCGTTAAGGATGAAGAGGGTTTACGTAATTTGGAAGATAAATTGCGGAACAAGCCCACATTTAATGCTATGGTAAGTGACGTAAGAATAATAAATGAACTACTAAGAGTAGTATGATAAAGTCCAAAATTTAACTTTATATTCTAATTATTTTTATATTCAACAACTACTTTATCTTTCTGCATTGCAGTCATATAAAGGAAAATTACACAAGTATTATTATTTATTATAATTTATAAATGGTAGCAACATATCGTAAACTGGGGAAACATTGGCACATCATATATAAATAGCACTAAAAAGTTAAAGTTTTACCACATCCGAACTTACATTAACACTTAAATTTGTTTCTTTTTATGTTCAATGCACTCTGTTTTGTTTATTTTTACTTTTTAATTTTTTTAATTAACATTTTTAAATTTGATTTAGGTATCCTATTATAACATTGCATCGTTTGTGATTGTACTACAAGTGTGCAAATGCATAAAATTTTTGTCCTTTTTCTTTTTAATAGATATTAAGTAGATGCCAATGTTACCCCGTACAGTCCCTCACTTTGCGGTACCTGTAATTTGTAAAATGCACTTATACTATTGTACGGCGATGGGATTTTCTTGCATGTACAGGGTGTTCCATAAAATTGCGGAACATGAATATTGCAGACTTCCCGGAACATGTGATATCCCGATGCAAAAAGACAGGATATTGCATGTTCCGGGAACTCCCGTAATTTTATGAGGCATTTGTTTGCTGGCGGCGCGACAAGCTTTTATACTTTGCATACAGTTTTTTTGTGTATATGCATATACTGTATAACTTTAATTTCACTTTCCGTTAAAAGTATTATAAAGTACTTAATGGTGATTGTTACTTTTAACTGCTTCAATGCACCCTGTGATTGGCGTTACGCGAATGCTTTTTTTAATGTAGCCCATGTTTCATGACCGGAATAATTTATTACTGACTTTTTATAGATTGAAATGCTGAAGAGGACCAGTGGAAAGAACGTTGCCCTGACGACATCCGTAATTTTGGATAAACTGATGACATGGAGTGTCGCTACAAATTATAGTTGGCATGGGAAGAAGCAGAAACCAGCGTTGTCCAAGTTCGTTAATATCACGAAATTATTACTGAGTAAGTAACTTTATTATTTATCTCCTTTGAGCACTAAAAATTGCAAAATAAATTAATGCGTATTATTCCAGGTGCTGTAAACGATGCATGTGCATCCAGGAACATATATTGTTGTGATGCGGACATTGTAGATGCGGCCTCGAAATGGCTAGCGCAATGTAAAGTGCGCATTGCACGTAGGGCGAATAAAGAAATGGGCGTAAGCCAGACGTAGGGGAAGAGTGGGTAGCCCCGATATTTAAAAAATGGACGAATCACAATCGCATCACCCTTTAAGGCGCGAAGCCACCCTGAAGCCACTAACAACAGACAAAGTTAAGGATTTTTGTTTATATAAATAAAGGTATAGAGCTTTTATATAGATTGAAAGCAATCTTTATTTTGCTAAGATCTCTTGTTTTTGCAGATTTCCGCAAAATGGCTTCCCGGAGCACTGCAACAAAAATGTCCCACACTTCCGGGACTGATTGGATGATCTGAGATGGAAATATCTATCTTCTATCTATATATATATATATCTATATAAATAAAAATGTAAATGTTCGTTTCTTCGAAATCTTAAATCTCCGAAAGTTCTTCATCGATTACTTTGAAATTTTGACATGTTTTATATACATATTATTATATAGATGTCACACCTGTGACAGGTAAAAACATTTAACATGCTGTTGTTTAACCAGACTGAGCCACAACAACGCGTGGCCGGGTACAGCTAGTAAGAAATATATATATATATATATAAAATGAAATCTATTATGTTCCATTTAGCGTAGGATTTCAATTTTAACAAAATCACACTAATCGTTCCTATTTCGGATAACTTTTTTGTTAAACTTACGCTGCGTCGCCGGCGTGGATGGACTCGCGTGATCGTATGATCCGAGAGTACAAGTGTCATTGCAGGCACTTGTGACCACTGACAGAGTCAGTGGTACCGCACTTTACAGCGCGGTGCGGCACATGACCGATAAAATGTATATTAGTTAGTTCGTCACTTTCTTGTTAAACTTACGCCGCACAATGGGGCAAAGTGACGAAGTTTGTTTCAAAATCAAAGGACTTTTGATAGAAATGAGATAGAGAGATGATTTTTTTTAAAATTAAAGCTGAAAGATTGCAGAATAAGGGAAAATTAAAGAAATTATGCTACGAACGTTTTTTAACTTTGAAAATCTGTGTTAAACTTGAAATATTACAACCAAATTGTGATTTATCCAATACCATGTACGGTTAGATTTCTTTCTTAACATGTTGTACATCATTTCCTGTAGATTTTGTCACGCTGATTTCAAATCCGTTCGCAAAATTTGTCTACTACCTCAGTATTTTGGAAAAATCAATTTCAAGTTTAACACAGATTTTCAAAGCTAAAAAACGTTCGTACCATAATTTCTTTAATTTTCCCTTATTCTGCAATTTTTCAGCTTTAATTAAAAAAAAATCATCCCTCTATCTCATTTCTATCAAAAGTTCCGTGAAGTGTCGTTGATTTTGAAACAAATTTCGCCACTTTGCTCCACTGTGCGCCGCGCCGCCGGCGTGGATGCACTCGCGTGATCGTATGATCCGCGAGTACAAGTGTCATTGCAGGCACTTGTGACCACTGACAGAGTCAGTGTATAATAAAAGTATCGAGCATTGATTTTTTATATAGATTGAAAGAAATCTTTATTTTGCGAGGAATTATTTTTTATTTTTAAGAATGTAATATACATATGGTTATTAGTGTTATTTGTATTGATGATGAGTTGATATATAAATATATGAATATTTAACGATTAATGTTTATTGTAATTTAATTCCCTTCCCTCACATTTACTTTTAACGTTTCCGGAATAACGCGACCATTTTGGGGGCACGTTTCGGGAGGACGATCATTGCCGCAAAGTTGCTGTGCAAAGTTGCCTCAAAGTTGCTGTGCAAAATTGCCTCAAAGTTGCCGTGCAAAGTTGCCTCAAAGTTGCCGTGCAAAGTTGCCTCAAAGTTGCCGTGCAACTTTGCAGCAGGCGGACATAGAATGATTGCTGCATAGTTGCGACAACCTTGCGTGAATCGTTGCAATCTTGCACCGCAACTATGCTGCAACTATGCCGCAAGGAGAGTGTGCTGTATGGGTAACGACATTATGAACCTGACAGTTTCTATTGCAAACACAATGTCACTCTTGACGCAACGGACATGTATACAGAACATTACAATGCCAATTCCAACCTTCGACGGTGAAAGTCCACCCTTGACGCGCTTTGCACAAAATGTGGAAGACGGGTTAACTTTGATTCCTGAGGGTACGGAAGCTGAGTATCTTGCGATAATATTGACAAAACTGATCGGTCCTGCACGCAGGTGCACGTTAGAACATAAATTCAATTCTGTTAAGACATTAGTCCAACATTTGAAAAAGAGATTCGCGCCGGGAACGAGTTTGTCGTATTTTCAAGTTGAAATCGCGAAACTACGAATTCGCGAAGGAGAAAGTCTGCGACAGTACGTCGACAGGACTAGTCATCTCGTTTATTGTGCGCGCGGAGCTATTCGGGAAAGGTATCTGGATCACTCCGAAGACCTCGTCAAAGAAATGGAAAAAGACGTTAAAGAAAACTTCATCGATGGTTTACCGGATCGAATTTCCTTGAAAGTGTCGGCTCAGTCTCAAGACATCAAAACACTTGAACAAGCTTACGACGCCGTGCTACAGATAGACAGAAAATTAAGGAATCGGCGACAGTCCCCTCGTAATGAATCACCCTCCAGGTGGTCTCGTCGAGACCATTACGCCGAAGATTCTCGCCATCACGACCGTGAAGTGTCGTACCCACTTTCTCCGAGTAGATATGACCAAAACAGGGATCGGTCTACAAGAACATCTGGATTTGAAGAGGAACGAGAAGGACGGACACGCACGACGGCCTGGACCTTGCGTCACCGGAGCCCTTCGAAGTCCCCTTCTTATCGCTCCGACTCACCGCTTCCAGATGATGGGGAAAAGCAATATTCCATTCTAAAAAATCATGATAAAAATCGCAAGCCGAGTTTATATTGTTGGCATTGCGGTACAACTGGACATGACGGAAAATCCTGTAGGAAACAACCGCGTAGTCCGAGATATCGACGAGATTCGCGAGATTCGTCTGCCGAATCAAACAAGTCTTTAAACTTCGATCGCGCTCAACGTACAGGCGAAACGATGAGCGGAAACAAAGAAGTTCGCCAAAGGACAGTCCGCTTCGAAGAGGAACTCTCATCAAGGAAGCACCTGCCCCACGCATCAACATCAAGGTTCCAGAACTGGAGACAGGAACGGGAGAATTCTTGATCGATGGTGGAGCATCTGTTAATTTAGTAGTCATTAACGCCTTGGGAGAAAAAGCCGCGATAAACTCTCGGGAAGAACTCGAGCTAACCGGAATTACTACTAACCCAATTCATACTTTAGGAACAACAATTCTCTATATCCACGAAGCTCCTGCGCTTTTCTATGTGGTAAAAAAGCTTGCAATAGAAGCAGACGGACTTATTGGAAGCCCATTTTTAAAACAGGAGGAAGCCGAAATTTCCTATTATCATGGGACCTTGGTGTTAAAAAACAAACCAACCCGACCTATACGTTTTTCAAATTATCAGGACCTACCTCAAACAAAAGAACTACTGTCGTCGACCAAACATCGTATCGAACCTAGGACGTCGCAACAGATTGCTATAACAATTACAAACCCGAGGATTAAGGAAGGATATTTACCGCGTATCAAGACCCTTGAATATCTTTACATAGGAGAAGCAGTCGTGAGGAACAATAAAGGGAAGTGCTACGTTATGGCAACGAATACCAGCGATGCACCTCTAGACGTAGAGATAGAACCACAAACATTGGAGTCGTTCGAAATCTTCGATTCATCAGACGAGGATTTTTACCCAGCTGCGGAACATCCGTCGAAATTCCAATCACACGAAGATAGAATACAAAAAATCTTAGAAGCCTTAAACACTAAACACTTGAATAAGGAGGAACTAGATTTCGTTACTAATTTAGTTAGAAATTTTCCTGACCGTTTTTATCTTCCTGGAGATAAACTTGGGAAGGCCCGTGATTTTAAACACTCAATCCATACATCCAACGATATTCCAATCAACACAAGACAATATCGCTACCCTCTTATACATCAAAAGGAAATTCAAAAGCAAATCAGCGCTTTATTATCAAATGGTATAATTACACCTTCAAAATCTCCATACAATTCACCTTTGTGGATCGTACCGAAGAAAGAAGACGAAAACGGAGTAAAACGTTGGCGTCTGGTAATAGATTTTCGCGGTCTCAATGATATAACAATTTCTGATAAATATCCATTACCTCAAATCACAGAGATTTTAGATCGTTTAGGAGGAGCCAAATATTTTTCAGTCTTTGACCTCGCCAGTGGATTTCATCAAATAGAGATGGATCCAAAAGATAAAGCAAAAACAGCATTCACTACTCCAAATGGACATTATGAATTCTCCCGAATGCCTTTTGGATTAAAGAATGCACCACCCACCTTTCAACGCCTGATGGATCAAGCACTCACTGGACTTCAAGGAACAGACCTCTGTGTTTACTTGGACGACATAGTGATCTATGCATCATCGTTACAGGAACACAATATCAAAGTCAACAAGTTGTTAAATCGCCTTCGAGAACACGGATTAACACTCCAGACCAACAAATGTCAATTTCTTCGAAAAGAAGTTGCATACCTGGGACACATTATTTCAAAGGAAGGAGTAAGACCTGATCCTAGGAAATTAAAAGCTGTTAAAAATTTTCCTACACCTACAACGCAGAAGAACATTCAACAATTTTTGGGACTTGTTGGATATTACCGAAGATTCGTACCTAATTTCACCATAAAAGCAAAACCTCTAATTAATTTATTAGGAAAAGGCGTCAAATTCAAATGGACAGAAGAACAGGACCAGAGTTTTAAGCAATTACGTAATGAACTCTGTCAACAGCCCATATTGCAATACCCTGATTTCAGTAAACCTTTCATTGTAACAACAGACGCATCTGATTACGCAATTGGAGCTGTACTTAGCCAAGGAGAGATAGGAAACGACTTGCCGATTGCCTACGCTTCCCGCAGCCTAAATAAACCTGAGAAGAATTATTCGGCTACGGAAAAGGAATGTTTGGCCATGGTTTACGCCGTAAGATACTTCAGGCCTTACATCTACGGAACCCCATTCACTCTCGTTACAGATCACAGACCCCTGGTCTGGTTACATTCTGTTAAGGATCCAACTTCTAGACTTATGAAGTGGAAGCTCCGACTTTTAGAATATGAGTATCAGGTTGTACATAAATCTGGAAAAACGAATAAGAACGCAGATGCATTGTCGCGCAACCCCACGTCTGCCTGCCTGCCACTTATTCCACGAGAGCTCCAGGATCCCGAATACAAAGTCCAGATACCGAAAACAGACGCCAACCTCGAAACAATCGGACACCGCATACGACAGTTACGACGAGATAGGGAAACCCGACCCAAGTACCGAGATACAAGCAGCAGCTCGGATGAAATAGAAGAAACCACACGTGGAAACGTTCAACATTCTCCAATAACACACAAGAATCGATCTTTTCCCAGCTTATCTCAAGAGGTAACAATGCCAGACGAACGCCAGGAAACCATAAACAGTTTTTTGCCTGCAGCAAATTCCACTCAAATCGTTCCTTTAGATAAGGACCAGATCATGTTTGATAATCTGATATCTTTTGAAGAGCCGTTCGAAGATACAGTCATAGAAAATACAAAAAACTTTCAACCAGATTTACTGAGTACACCGCAAGTATCATCGGAAGTAATGGAAGAATCTTTACGACCTTCAATAAATCAGCTACCTGCAGAAACTATGACCGAAGCAAGTGTGGGACAACCACTTGACAACAGGTCAACTCAACCTAGGGTCTTTGACCACACGCTTGACCCATACCCATTCTCCACTACCGAAGTCGAGAATATAAACGACCTTGATGATTTGGAAGAGATCCCATTAGATCAACCACATAAAATTATTGTTTCTTCAAATACCTTTACCGCTGAAGAAGGACATTATGTACATTTCATTTCCGCAGACTGCAACTTAGTAAACCCCGTTGGAAAATTACTGCTGGACACTGAAATGATTAATAAACCAAATCTTCTAGCAGCACAACCAAAAAGGGGACAGGTGATAACTACAGATAACGGACTATTTAATACTTTCAGCGTAATAATCTCAGACAACTTCTTTGATAATATTAAAAGAGTAGATGTGCTCGATGGATTGAAAACTCTTCGACATACTTTGGATCAGAAGCAAATTAAATCAATTCGGATCTCTGCTACGGGGGACCTTCACAAAATACCATCCACCGAATTCGTCAAGATGTTAGAAGAAGTTTTCATAGGAACAGGCCTGCAGATTATTCTATGCAACTGTACCATCACAACTCCATCCGAAGAAGACAGACAGCACATCATCTGCGAAGCTCATGACAGTTTAATTGGAGGACATAAAGGAGTAACGAAGACATATAAACGCATCCGATCAAAATTCCATTGGCCGCACATGCGCAACGACATTCAAGACTATATCCGAAGATGCCAAAGCTGTCAAGAACAAAAATTAGTTCGAGCGAAAACTCGTCAGCCGATGTTAATCACTGACACACCTATAGGAGCCTTTGACAAAATTTCCCTGGATACAGTAGGACCTTTACCGATTACACCCAGTGGGAACAGACACATTCTCACCATTCAAGACAACTTAACTAAATATTGTGCAGCTGTAGCAATACCTAACATTCGAGCTGCTACCATTGCCGATGCTTTCGCCAGACATTTCATCGCGATTCACGGTACACCCCGCGCAATACTGACAGACAAAGGAACTAGCTTCATCGGAACACTTATGACCAATCTCTCTGAAATATTCAAAATCAAGCAAATCACAACCTCAGGATACAGACCACAAACCAATGGATCTCTGGAACGAAGTCATATCGTCCTCACTGAATACCTCAAGCATTACATGGATAATTATGAAGACTGGGATTTATTAATACCGTTCGCAATGTTCTCTTACAATACATCCGTTCACGAAGCAACAAATTTCACCCCATACGAATTAATCTTTGGAAAACCAGCTCGAGAACCAACCTCTTTTCCAACCGGTGAAAAACTAAAATCGTATGGAGACTACCTAGTAGAATTAATAACACATATGACTAATATTCGCAATATAGCATCCGATAATTTAAATAAAGCAAAAATCCGTTCGAAAAGCTATTATGATGCTCATGCAAAACCAGCAACATTTAACGTAGGCGACTCTGTCTATGTACTCAAGGAACCGCGCATTAGTAAATTTGATCCACATTACATTGGACCTTACCAGATAGTAGACGTGACAGACCTGAATAATGTAGTATTACGAACGCGTAATAAATTAATCACCAAGCATCAGGATAAACTAAAACATGCTTATTTTCCATAGATAGTTGAAAATCAACCATGATTTTCGCATATTTGCTCCTGTTGCCTCTCGCTGTCATTAGCGACGATCAAACCATAACACCACTCGAAGGAGACACTGGACTCTTCTACGAAAAACTACCTGAAATAAGGACCTTTCAATCACAATGGCGACTAGTCACATCTCTAGATGTTACTCGATATCTTAGCTATGCTCCACATGTAAAGCATCATATCTCATCGATGAATCAACTCTGCAACCGTCACAATTCTATCAATTGCCTCAGTAAAGAATTAGGACCTCGATTAATCAAGAAAGAAGAAAACACCATGCATTACAGTAATCTAATACGCACTGCAATAGGTGACACCACACATCTTAAAACATCATCGCCACGTCGTAGTATACCTTTTGGATTTATTGGCACTGTCAGTAAAATGTTATTTGGAACCTTATCACAAGAAGATGCAGAATATTATAACCACGAATTAAACAAAATCTACAAGGATCAGCGCGAAATTACCGAAATCATAGCAAACCAGACGCATATCATAAAGGGAGAATTCTCAATCACGCATGCAAGGCTAGTTAATCTAACTCGAGCCATATCCCAATTAACTTAAACAATGGTTGAACACTCCAAAGCATTACAAGAGACACAATCCGATATCAGCAAACTACGTTTTGAAGCAATCATCAGAGACTCAGTAATTGAAATCGAAAGGGGTTTAGACGACTATAACACCAACCTACTGCTGCTAATAGACGCAATATTATTAGCGAAGCAAGGAATTCTACACCCCGCTATTCTTTCACCAGATCAATTATTAAGATCAGCGCAGAAAATTAAGGAAACACTAGTATACGAATTCCCTCTAACGCCCGAAGAATTACTCACAGAACAAATTGAAAAAATTACAAACTTAAACGTAGTATTTACCAGAGGAAGGATACTCTTTGAAATCACCATACCTCTTTTAGAGCGAAAAACCTATAGCTTATATAAAATATACCCCTGTCCATCAACACACAACATTGGAGGAAAAACGGTAATCTCTTATATCCAGCCACAAATTCAGTATATTGCGGTCTCATCAGATGAACAACAATATTTTTCTCCAACGGAAGAATACTTAAAGACTTGCCGTTTTCACCACAACCAATTTTTGGGACCAGCTAACCTACCTATATACCAAGCAGATCGACAACCAACTTGTGAATCTACTCTGCTACTGAACCCCACTTCAATAAATTGGAACTCTTGTACCATTAAATTGACCACACAAGTGAAACCGTATTGGCAGACTTTAAATACACCAACTACATGGCTTTATTTCATGCCAGAAAATAAAAAAGCACAAATTTATTGCAAGGGAAAGAAACCTATAACACGAAACATTACTGCTATCGGAATCTTTAAATTACAACCCGGTTGCCAAGCAACAATAGACTCGGTACAACTAAAATCATTGGAAAATATTGATACACCGCAAAACATTGAATATTACCCCTCTAAACCTTATAATATATCAATAATTATACCGGAGGTTACTGAGCATCACTTCGAAGCCTTGAAAGTGAACGAGCAAAAACTTGCAAAATGGGAGGATCTTCCAACAGCCTTATCCCTTGCCGAAATAGAACAACGAGCTAGGAATTTTGCAAGCCACCGAACATCTATTAGGCAGGTACAGATTTCAACGTTTTCCACTATTGGAAGCATAATAGTAATACTGGTCATAGTAAATATAATATTGGTCATGAAACGAAATCCTCGTCAGCCCAACGAAAAATTAGAATGTCCCAAAGAAAATCAGGAAATAACGATAAATGTACCAAGTACATCCGAAAACCACAGCCCATGCGCTACAGTTTTCTAAGGAATCCTGCACACTGGGGTAGAGGGAATTTAGGTGAGGATCTTGAATCCTACACACTGGGGTCGAAGGAGGCTAGGCGAGGATCTTGAATCCTGCACACTGGGGTAAAAGGAGGCTAGGCGAGGATCTTGAATCCTGCACACTGGGGTAAAAGGAGGCTAGGCGAGGATCTTGAATCCTGCACACTGGGGTAGAGGGAATTTAGGCGAGGATCTTGAATCCTGCACACTGGGGTAGAAGGAGGTTAGGCGAGGATCTTGAATCCTGCACACTGGGGTAAAAGGAGGTTAGGCGAGGATCTTGAATCCTACACACTGAGCGACCAAGGAGGGTTTAAATAATGAAATTGTATCCGATGAACACCCGTTAGACCCTTGTGGGTTTTTATACCGGTTCGATAATAGGATTTACCGCTGCATATACATAAGAAGTCACTCGTAATGGTTCCGCGAAATCCGTCTAGGCATACGTCGGTACGCGGCCCGTGCAGAAGAACGTTTGTAAACACTGTAAGAACACTCGCTCGCGAACCGAGATTAGCTGTTGCAGCGGTTCGTTACGTTTGGGATCTTCGTTGCCGAAGGATTAACACAATAACTTCACGATTGATTTAAATGGTTGTTTATTCAGGTTAAACAAGTACGTTATCATGCACTGCGTTAATGGTGCAGTAGCGATGATCGTTCGCGTATGACATTTATAAATGTATATAAAATAAAATGTTTAAGGTTTATGTATGGACGTGAAATACAATAAAAGATAGTAAAATAGTATGTAATAAGCTTTTAGCGTTGACAAGACAATTGAAGTGATCGCAGTATGCGTTAATAAGACAAATAGAATGGTTGCAATAAGCGTTAACAAGCAAATAGTATGATCGCAATGAGCGTTAATAAGATGATTAATACGAAAAGCAAATAAGAATAGTAATATGGGATGTGGGTGATATACAATGTTATTAATAATAATGATAATAGCTTACAGTAGCTGCCGTAGATAATTGTTTCGTAGAACACTGATTTGAACGTTAGAAATACTTGTTGCTCCACAGGAGATTTTCCGTTGAAGAGTGTGTCGAAAAGTTTCCGTAGAAGAGGACGAGGACCTCTTGGGTCCTCGTATTTATGTAAAATCAAAAGATTGTTAGGGGCGAAGGGCGGTTGCGGTATGCAACCTTGACCTATTTCGGCACGTGTCGCAGTACAGGTTATTAATAGATTTGGTCTTCCGGGGTTTTTATATGGCCTTGTAATGAATATTTGTCGTTAAGACTTCCGGGGTTCTTTTGCATAGAGTTTTGAAAGGGGATACTCAACCCATTGGATGGACTGTGGGTGGTTTGATTAGAAAGAGGGAAAAGGGGTAATGACTTCTTTGGTCATGGGGCGGTTGTGAGACGTGGTCTCGATTTAAGAGGGGTTTTTAGGGACGAGGGACTTGTATTTATTAGATTTGGAGTGATGTGGTCGTGCCACGTAAGGTTAAGAGGGGATTTGGGGGTCGTCGTTGACCATCTTGAGATGGGGACCGCTAAGGTACATCGCCAAGGTGATCAGGGGTTTGGGGAAAGGGTAAGACTTGATTCTGGAAGACTTTGGTGGAGTGAGTTTATGGAGGACTTGTACTGTTACCGCGCGAAAAATAGTGGGACGTCACACTGTTAAATTAGAGTTAATATAGTGTATATGTAACATAAAAGTGGTAATAGATTAGTGTTAAAATTAATTAAATTAGAAAACTCTACAATGGGTAGGAAAAAGTGTGACATTGTGCGAAAGTACTTTAAAGACTGTAATGCTATGAACAAGTTGCGGTGTACAATTGAAGATTGTTCTTCAGAAATTTCGGTAAGTACCTATATTTACATTTTCATTGCATAATCTTTCATTTTTATTTATTCTTTTATGTTTTTTGCCTTCTTTAATCTTGTAAATTCCAAATTCTAGAATCATTCTACAAACTTAGTGAAACATTTAGAAAATCATCACCCAAACGAATTTACTGTTGTAATAATGGAGAAAGAAAATTACAAAAGAACATCTCGGACGGGGACATGTACTAGATTCAACAATAGGAAGAAGACAAAATTCGATTTAATGGGTACTTGCTTAAAATTAGTCACTATTCACGGCCGGCCATTTTCTTTAATTGACGATGAGGCTTTTCGGGATATTATTAACGTGATACCTCAAACGGAAGTAATCAATGCACATAAAGTTCGTAATGCAGTAATGATAGAAGCTGATACAGTAAGGAATAAAATTAAAGATGAAATAGTAGGAAAATTAATATCGCTGAAAGCAGACAGTGCGACATGCATGGGGCGTTCATTTCTGGGAATTAATATACAATTCTTAAAAAAGGACAAAATACAGATTCGTACATTAGGTGTCGTGGAATTATTTCAAGGCCATACGGCCGAATATTTAAAATTTATAATTATGAACACGTGCAGCAGATTTGGTATTTCTATGAAACAAATATACACCGTCACAGTAGATAATGCTGCAAATATGTTGAAAACCGTAAGAATTTTCAGTGACAAAGACGAGCAAAATAACATTGAAGATAGTAGTGATGATAGTGCAGATATAATCACAGAATCAGAAGTGATTGAGGTTTTATTGAATCAAGAGGCAAGAGACACATGTCTGGATGACATAGAAACTTCCGAATTTTTAAATGAAACAGATTTCACGATTACCGCAATTCGATGTGCTGCCCACACGCTTCAATTAGCCATCTGTAATTTTTTGAAAAAAAAAAAAAAAAAAGGAAGTGTCACATATTGTGGAAAAAGCTAGGCAAATCGTTAGGCAGTTACGCACGCCTCTCTTAAAATCCACATTGTCAGCAATGTATGGAAAAAATGCCATTCTTGATTGCACTACAAGGTGGCATTCTACACTTGATATGCTCGAAAGATTATTCGAGCTGAAAACATATTGCGAGCAAATCGAGGATACGAACCTAAAATTATCAGAAATAATGTGGTGTAAAATTTCTGCATTAATTGAAGTTTTGAAACCTGCTCGTGTTGCGACAAAGCGTTTGCAGAGTGAACGATTGTTACTTGGCGATTTGTACGAAATTTGGCAGCGATGCATTATCGAAACCGGCAAAAAAGATAATGAATTTGCCACAGATGTGGTAACTAATATGAAAAATAGACAATCAAAGTTACTTGAAAATGAAGTAATTGTGTCCGGAATATACATGGATCCCCGTTATAATATCATATTAACAGAACCAATGATTCGTGTGGCTAGAAATTGCCTTCTTCGGACATACAGCAGGATGCAAAGTATATTAAACAACGCATCCAATACAGAATATAACGCTGTAAGTAACGATGTATCTGATGTCTCAGAAGAAGAAGAATTTGAAAAATTATTGAAAGATGCAGAAGCTACGCATGCCTGTAATAAATCATTAACTCAGAGATCGCAATGCCATATCGAAAATGAAATGGACGAATATTTTAAAGAACCTCGGTTAAAAAGTTCCTCGAATATTTTAACTTATTGGAACGCGAAGAAAAACAAAATGCCTGAATTATATGAATTAGCGCAGGTGATTCTAGCCGTTCCACCGACGCAAGTAAGCGTGGAACGACTGTTTTCGGGATTAAAATTTATCCTGTCTCCTCACCGTTCGAAAATGAATTCAGACGTTATAGATAATATATTATTAATTCGATTGAACATGCAAAAGCTGGGAGGAGAGAAAGATGCAAACGCTTAAGAAATGAGGAAATTAGAAACTATATACAATAATTGAATGAGAGCTACGATGGATAAATTACTGATACCCCCACAGCACATTTGTTGCCGAAATGTCTCAGTTGCGTTGCGGTTTAATCCTTGGAATATTGCACGGAATGTTGCCGAAAAGTTACAAGTAAATTGCTATGTCCGCCCTGTGCAACATTGCAGGATATATTTCAGCAACATTTTTTCGGGATATTACAGCAATGGTAGCGCAACATTTCTGAGATTTTATAGGAATGGTAGCGCAACATTTCTGAGATTTTACAGAAATGGTAGCGCAACATTTCTGAGATTTTACAGAAATGGTAGCGCAACATTTCTGAGATTTTACAGAAATGGTAGCGCAACATTTCTGAGATTTTACAGAAATGGTAGCGCAACATTTCTGAGATTTTACAGAAATGGTAGCGCAACATTTCTGAGATTTTACAGAAATGGTAGCGCAACATTTCGGGCAGTTGGGCCAAAAATAAAAATAACGGTATTTTATATATATGCACGTACATATTTTTATCACTTCACTTGAATGTGTGAAGAAGAATCATAGTAGTATAACATCCGTGTATATTTTAAAAATAGAATATTTAATTTACCCCAGGGAAGATTCGAACCCGCGGACCTGTAGCACCGTAGACGAACACTTTACCGCTGTAGCTGCAATTGTTAATTGAGAAAACTGCTTCCGTATTCGAACATTACATTCCAACCATGCAACACTTCAAACTGAAATTATTCAAAAACGAAGATTCGTTTTGACAAACCCCATTACATCTCCCTAATCGCTAAGCTGAACATTTCACAACAAATTCATTCCGACGCTTGATGTTGTATTAAGTTGATTCATATTCTGTTATGAAATATCCTGCGTAGTACAAGAAAATAATATTGTTTTAGTTTTTAGCGCATTTTTAATACAATCGTTTAACATAATTATTTTATATATTTTTTCATTTTCCAGTCTTTAGTGTTAGTGGATATACATTTCACAATTCAGACTTCGTTGCAAATATAATTTTTCCAACACCTGCATGAAAATAGGTGCTTTTTTACGCCTGCTGAACGGGAGCAAAATGACCAATTTCAGACGTATTCGCGTAAAGTCTTTCTCCCAAGGGAAAAAGACTTTACGCGCATGCGTATTCACAATTTCTTACTTTTTCTCCCAAGGAAACTGGACTACGCCTATTTTCATGCAGGTGTTGAAAAAAAAATAGTACGTGACAAGGGAGAGACGCGATTTCGCCTCGCGTGAATTACTGCCCTCGCTGCGCTCGGGCGGCAAACTTCACTCTCGTCGAAATCACTGTCTTCTCTCCCTTGTCACGTAATGTACTATTATTGCTGTATACAGTTTAATAGTTTGCTTACACCTTATAGTGCTAATTTACTAATTGTATTAATTACTTATATCACATTTTGTCACTGTGTACATACATTCCCTCGGAGGTTGCCTGTGAAATGTAACACTGTATTCTGTTTGTCGACATATTGAATATAAATAATTACTACAATTACTTAATGAACACATATCGTTTAAACAAATTCATAAAATATATACAGCAACAAAACATGTGTGAATAACTGCCAGTGACCGTAATATTAGCATTTAGTTCATTGTATGTAATTAAAACGTTCCGAACTGTCGAGGGAAAATATCTAAGTCCGGATATATTGCAGAAAAATTGCTGAAATCTTGCTCATATGTTGCGAGCGCTCGCAAGATACGAGCAACATTTCTACAATTTTTCCGCAACATATCCGTATTTCCGCGTAGCGATCCCGACTTCTCCAGACACAGAATGCAGTCTAAGACTCCACAGACTATCATCGAGGGAATATAAGCGAACTTGGACAATATCTGACATAAATAATTAATACGATTATTTAATTAACATTATATAGTTTAAACAATCTCATAAACAATATTCAGCAACAAAAGAGATTTGAAGAGAGTGTTACACGTGCCAATAACTGCCAGTGACCGTAATATTAGCACGTAATTCATTATATGTAATTAAAACGTTCCGAACTGTCGAGTGAAAATATCTAAGTCCGGATATATTGCAGAAAAATTGCTGAAATCTTGCTCATATGTTGCGAGCGCTCGCAAGATACGAGCAACATTTCTACAATTTTTCCGCAACATATCCGTATTTCCGCGTAGCGATCCCGACTTCTCCAGACACAGAATGCAGTCTAAGACTCCACAGACTATCATCGAGGGAATATAAGCGAACTTGGACAATATCTGACATAAATAATTAATACGATTATTTAATTAACATTATATAGTTTAAACAATCTCATAAACAATATTCAGCAACAAAAGAGATTTGAAGAAAGTGTTACACGTGCCAATAAATGCTAGTGATCGTAATATTAGCACGTAATTCATTATATGTAATTAAAACGTTCCGAACTGTCGAGTGAAAATATCTAAGTCCGGATATATTGCAGAAAAATTGCTGAAATCTTGCTCATATGTTGCGAGCGCTCGCAAGATACGAGCAACATTTCTGCAATTTTTCTGCAATATATCCGGACTTAGATATTTTCACTGGACAGTTCGGAACGTTTTAATTACATATAAGGAATTACGTGCTAATATTACGGTCACTGGCATTTATTAGCACGTGTAACACTCTCTTCAAATCTCTTTTGTTGCTGAATATTGTTTATGAGATTGTTTAAACTATATAATGTTAATTAAATAATCGTATTAATTATTTATGTCAGATATTGTCCAAGTTCGCTTATATTCCCTCGATGATAGTCTGTGGAATCTTAGACTGTATTCTGCGCGTCGACAATTCGGAATCGCTCTGCGAAACCCGGATTAATTGCTGAAATCTTTCACATTTATTGTATCTCAATATATGCGCAATATTTCACGGCAATGTGTGCGCAATATTCCTGAAATATTGCACAAACTTGGCCATTGTAATATTGCACTTCAATATGTGCGCAATATTCCTGAAACATTACACAAATGTTTCCATAGCAATATTACATGCCAATGTGTGCGCTATATTTCTGAAATATTGCGCATATGTTTCCATAACAATATTACACGGGGATGTGTGCGCAATATTTCTGTAACTTTGCACAAATGTGGCCATTGAAATATTACATGGCAATATTACCGCAATTTTGCAGTAATATTGCAATGCAACTCGCAACCAAACGGCAACATTGTAATGTACTGCAACTTTTGTGCAACATTTCGGCAATGAAATGTGCTGTAGGGGTAGTATTATTACAACTTTGATATTGTGAGTACATTTAACGCTTTAAAATTGATGGGATTTTTGTCTATGAAATAATGCACTCCCCCATTATGAATGCACTTATGAATGTTTTATTACAATAAAGGGTTACTACCCAGAACATATAATTATATATAAGAAAATACAAGGTTAATCTCGTCTATACTCGCGACGTTGCGGCGTTCGTGTGTCTCCTCCTCTCTCTCTCTATATCTCTCTATATCCCCACCAGGGCCGCGCGTACAGACAGCAGCACCCCACCAAGGAGCTTGTTACATCAAAAATTATATTCTATTAATGAGAAAGTAGTATTTAATTTTTTATCTATTATCTAGATTCTAGGTCGTATCATATGAAATTGTAATTATAACACTACCAAGTATTTCGTACATTAATTATAATACAAAATGTAATAAAAATTTAAAACATGAAATCCAAACTTTTATTTGATATTCATAAACAAAGTACGTCTCAATGACTGTTGAAAACCGTTGCAAACGATACAATGTTTATACCGCGTATCAGTTGAAAGTCAAAAAGAACCGATATTATGACACCAAGAAAACCACTTATATTAAAGAACACTTTTCATGTTACAAGATAATGGTATGCATAATTATTTTACTTTTGGTTTTTTTCATAATGATTTTGTAAAAGGTATGTTTACGCTTATATAGAATAATCTGCAACCGTAATACTGGCGATCTCAATTAGATACTCTAAATTCGATACGAGAATCCATTGCAGAACCGCCTTGGAACCGATATAGAACCGAAAAAATAACGGTCCTAGAACCGAAAATTAACGGTTCTAGAACCGAAAAATAACGGTTCTAGAACCGAAAAGTAACCGAAACCGATATAGTCAGAATATCGGTTCTTTATAACAGTTATTCAGAATATCGGTTCTTCATAACTGTTTCAAGAACCGAAACCGATATAATAACTGTTTTCAACCCCTGCCGCAAAGGCTCCATGTGGTGGCGGTGGTTTGGCATTCAGGGGTGCAACTGTCGCGCGGCCATCGCGGGGCCAATGACTGGCCCCAAATGCGCATCCAAGAGCCAAGCCAACCGCGCCATGTCAATGATTGGTACAAGCATCGGCTGGTCCTAGAACACAAACGTCAATATAACACTAGCACGTGAATAAACATAATAAACATCAAACGCACAAAACAGTGGAAAGTTGGAAAGTATTACATACTTGATGAGGCGGTGGCGGTGCCGACGGCCAACGAGGTGGTGACGGGGGTGACGGTGGTGGCGAGTTCTAAAAGATAGAAACCCACGATTTAATATTGACTCGAACGTCTGATTTGATCTCGCTCGATTTAAAAGGTTAAACGCGATAAATGTAAAAAATATATTAAAGCAGGCCTGCCCCAAAGGGTGCAAATACCTCCTGAATTTCTGGGACCCGGGCAATAGCTTGGACAGCGGGACTTACGTTGCTAAGCACAGCATGGGCTGCGGGAGAACTGCATGAGTGTGCGATCGTCCTAACAGGCTCGCACACTCGTGCAGTTCTCCCGCAGCCCATGCTGTGCTTAGCAACGTAAGTCCCGCTGTCCAAGCTATTGCCCGGGTCCCAGAAATTCAGGAGGTAGGCCTGTTTTAAAGTACATACATCGGGGTCACACTCCGGGGCGATTCGCAGTAATCCCATTTTCACAAACTTGCAGACTTTGCTCTTTGAAGACGAGCTATACGAGTTCGACTGCTGTCCAAAAAGCTTTGAAGACAACTGGTCTCGCTGCATCTCCAGGCTCACGCATCTAAACGCATATCTTGAAATCGAGAAGTGCCTAGCTTTGCAAAAGTAAGATGTTCTTCGTTGACTATCCCCTTCCTGCTTGTACTTATCTTCTTCGCTGATCATACTCTCCATATTCACACGCATCTCCTTTAGGGAAAGGAGATGCGTGTGAATGTAACAATGTAACAATATATATATTCTTAAACGTATTTGATTGTACCATTTCATTTGTTCGCGAAATGGATCTCACGATGAGCGTGAGTTGCCGGTGAGGTTATGTAAAACAAACAACACAGTATTTGTGAAAATTGTATAGTCAATGTTTATTTCACACTCGAGGAGTGAGTCACGAATGTTTGAACGTGAGCCGTGAGCTAGAGCACGTTGTGCAGTGCAAACAAAATTCTCGCCGAGATTGATCACACACGTTTACGATGCGGTCGCACCACAATCCACAATTGATACGCGCGTAGGTGAGCCGTGAGAGACTGAGTCTAAGCGCGGTGAGTTTAATATTAGCGCGTTGCGTCTAATGAGCACAATACGTGACTTTGAATTGAGAATATTCACGTGTTACAATTGAAAACGAAAAATCATGAGCAAAGCATCTTCGCCGGTACGCAACGTGAACAAGAATGAATTCAAGATGGATGATCATTTCCGTTACGCGTCTTCTCCAACTTTCCAGCGGATCGACCGACTTGGGGAAATCTGATTGGATGCGCGTTTGTCGCTGACGCGTGATTGGCCTATCGATTGTGGATCGGGCTTGACGTTCTGCTGGTCCAGGAGGTGCTGCGATGAGTTCGGTGTGGCGGAAATCGGAACTACCAAATCTCAAACATCATTCACCCCGTCTTCCCCCTCGCCACATAATTTTAAGATCCTACGTTTCAATAATTATTATTTCTCTGCGTTGGGAAAAAAATTTCTGCTGACGCCGCGTAATTCAATTTCGTTCTTCGCGCTGCCAAATGACGTCACCCTACCCGGCCGCTCCAGAGGATTCGAGTTACACGAGCTGCAACGCGTCACCGATCCTGATGTATATCTAGTGGAAAAAGTGTTGCGTAGAAAGGGGGATAAGGTATACGTTGTCGTCGAGGTAACTCCGATTTAATATCTACTGGTTCTTTATTATTATAACTGGTACAATTTGAAATTTTTACGGTGTCGATTCGGAACGGCGTTGTGACGTGACGCGTCTTAGGTGTACGAATGACCTGTCCCTTCGTTTGGGACCGGTATTTAACTCGGTTATTGGGAGGAGTGAGAGGTGAGCTAGGCGAGCCACCTGAGGAATTTGGAAAAAGGGGGTGTTTGGAAAAGGTGATATCAGGAGGAGTCATCTTGGCGACGCTCGGAGTCTGGAAAAAGGGGTGTTTGTGAAATCTGGTATCGGGATGAGCCATCTTGGCGACACTCGGAATTTGGGAAAAAGGGACTGTTCTGGAAATCAGGATATTGTTAAAAGGGATCTGTTGTCCGGAGAGATAATTATCTTGGCGACACATGGAATGTGACTTTCTCTTACTGAATGGTCGAATTTCTGACCGGACCCATCTTGGTGGGTCCGTACAAGCGAAACCCATTCGTCTAAAGGAGGGGAAGGGGGTGGTCGATTGGCGACTACCGCGATAACGTCAAGTGGTTGGGCTTTGATAAATCACACAATTCTTGGATAAATAAAAATAATGTATTGTAAAATAATAATAATACATGATTCAATAAATACAATGATATACATGAGTGAACAATTTATTTAACATTAATCCTGCTATTTATAATTTCTATACATGTATGAACAATTTTTATGCAATAATTTCGCTATTTATAATAAATACAGTAGTTTCTATTTTACATCAATATTTTTTTACAACGGTATTTTACAATGGGATATTATAATGTCCCCAGGGCAGAGGGTATGCATGATTGTCTGCGAACTATTTCGATCTCCCTTTGCAAACACTGCGTTTATTCGTCGAAAGTTATCGTTCTGACTATGATGTTGGTCTTGACGCCTTTCGCCTTTTTCGTATCTTTTTTACCTTCTACGCGAAGCGGCATACATTTTCGCTCTAAGACCTACGAATTCGGTCATTATCGCACCGTTATTTTCATCCTTCATCAGCCCTGGAACCTTCTTATTTACGAGCGGCATATTATATGCATTGCCGATGGGATAATCGCTCGTGTCGAATCTATCGATATTGTGTTTCATGGTGTCGTAGATATCGTCGCATCGAATATGGTAAATGAGGCTGTCTGCGTATTTTGTGTCCCCTTAGGGATTACAATCCGTCTTCCTCCTCCTCTCACACTTAACCCTTACTCTATCTTAATCTAGTCTCCGCTCTTACAAACTACCTTAACCTAGTTTCCCGCTCTTACACACTACCTTAACCTACTCGCCCGCTCGCTCGCACCCCTCCGCCACGCACGCATCCCCGTACCTCCCATCCCTATCTTTTGACCCCCGCTTCCGCTCGCCGCCTCTCAATCTAGTAGTAAGGCAAAGGGGATTCTAACCCATGGGGCAATGAGGGGAGCGCGGGGGCGGGGGGAAGTGAGGGCGCGCGGGGGAGCGCGGTGGGGGGAAACCTGGGCGCGGGGCCTGCGGGGGGAGGAAGGCCGGTTGCGCGCGCACGAGCCGCGGAGTGGGGGAAGCCGCGATGATGGAGGGGATTAGTCCGGGCCGAGCCGCCGCGGAGACCTGACCCACAGCCGAAAACTTTTGGAGGGGGTGAATGACCCCCCGAAAACTTTTTCAAACACCGGGCCCATCCCCGAAAATTTAACCGGAGGGAAGTGAATGACCCCCCGAAATTTTTTTCCAAACCATTACGCGGCATACAGACATTTATTTCCAATGCAGAGAAATAATTTATTTTTTATCGGATGATGTCGGGATTTTACAAACCGCGTCTTCGGAAGAGGGAAAGAGACAGAGCATTTTTTAATTCGGAGGAGAGAGAGCACTACATAGCGTCGTCGCAGCGTCTCGCGCGATCGCGCGTAACTCGAATCCTCTGGAGCGGCCGGGCGGGGTGACGTCATTTTCACGGCGCGAAGAACGAAGTAGAATTATGCGACGTCAGCAAATCTTAGAATTATTGAATCGTAGAATCTTAAAATTATGTGAGGAAGACGGGCGAATGAAATTGTGAAATTATATATGTTTACGATATATATTGTTACATAATAATAATGATAATAATAAAATAAAAAATAAAAGCAAAAAGAAAAAAATTTGGATGATAAAATAAAAAAAATATAAAATCTAAATATCGTCGCTGTCGTCGTCCATCGGTGCCGAAGATGTCGAAGGTGATGGGGACGGTTGCAGCCACTCCGGTGGGGATGATGGGTTCCGCGCATTTCCATGAATCACCTACACACAGATACAAAAGTTGATATAATAATGATACATTAAACATAATAAACATCACGCACATAAACACAATTCAGAATGTTACATACCTGCGGAGACGACGAAGGCGGCGAAGGGGTAGAAGGCTGCCACATATCCCACTCGATAGGATCATCAGCAAATAGTTCACTTAACAATAAATCTACAGGAACTTGCGCAGGGTCGGTTTGAACTGAAACATTACTGCCCCGAAGCCCCGATACTGAGTTCTTTAAAACGGCGTCGTAATCGATCTTTTCAGCATTAACACTGTTACGCCACACCACACTTTGCGGAGCACCCACACGATTCCGCTGATATATATTTGGATACGCGAAAATATTATCATCCTCATCATCACCTTCTAATAAATATTCATTCCGTGTATTGCGATTCAGCCAGAACTCTTCATCCCCGAAGTGGTCGTCCGGTGGATCATCTCGTATGGTGGTCCCATTATGAAATACTTTTAAAAAAATTCCACCATCATGCTCTGCCTCCGCCTCACGATGTTCACCAACCCGAATTTCCCCAGATTGTACTGCGATATTTCGACACGTCACGTATACTTTTGGATTAATCTGGCGAATAGGTGTCACAGCAGCTGTGATTGTACCCGTAGCTGACCGGTTCAAATTCACGGGTAGATACATAATCTGAAATCGATTTTTCTTATAATTCTCAAAGTTATTAACACAACGATTCACTAAAAATATGATAATGGAAACTTACGGTATTATTCGATTGTATCTTCTATGCGTTGAACGATTGATGATATCCTTCAAAGCAATTTCACTTAGCTCAAAAAGATGAAGAGTGTTTAAAAACTGTCAAAGTGACTGCACGTCAACCACGATTTTGAATGCAACTGGTCTCGCTACATCTCCCTTACCATGAAATCGAGAAGTGCTTAGCTTTACAAAGTGAGACGCTGTTGTTCTCTAGATTCATTTCCGCTGACCATTACATTTATTCTTTGCACACATCATTTCGTTGAACCGTTTTCTCCTTCTTCTTTGACACATCATTTGACTAGATCACACCATTTTGAATGTCTATCGCATCACTTTCAACTCCTAACATACCACTTCGAACGTGAATCGAACGGATTTTGAACGCGAATCGAACGGTTTTGAACGGGTGTCGAACGCGAATCGAACGGTATCGAACGGGTATTGAACGGGTATCGAACGGTTTTGAACGGTATTGAACGCGAATCGAACGCGAATCGAACGGTTTTGAACGGGTGTCGAACGCGAATCGAACGGTATCGAACGGGTTTTGAACGGGTATCGAACGCGAATCGAACGGTATCGAACGGGTGTCGAACGCGAATCGAACGGTTTTGAACGGGTATTGAACGCGAATCGAACGGTTTCCCACATAATAATTACAACTATCGTCTTAATCTAGCGTACATGTAGGAAGTTGGGGAGGGTGAAGAAAAAAAACGTTTATGCATTAAAATTGATTATATTTTATTTAAGCATTTCTCTCTGGCGTTTAGACCACCAGTTGAATATTTTAAATACATTTTGCATGGCACAGTGTTTCGCGTGTCTACCACATCGCAGTGTATTAACTACATTTAGCTTATTTAGTGATTTGATATCCTCGTAGTCAATGTCCAGCGTCTCGATGACCACGTCCGCTATCGTATTTTCGTCGAGGAAATCCATGAGCCAGTCGCGTTTCTGCAGCCCTTTAACGTATATGATATGGGATGCGTCATCTTCTTCGTCGATCGCATCAGCTACAGCTTTCGTAATTAGCCGTTTAGCCATACTGTACGGAACGTCTCCATCGTCCCAACGTAGTCCATGATGTTTTGCCACCAGCCACCGAATGCTTGATTTGTCGGATTTCGTAAGAAGATATTGCAGCATCGAACTCCCAAAAATATAGTGCGAGAGAATTAATCCATTTCGTAGGACCGCCACTTCCTTGACGACAAATCTTCCATCGACGATGAACCCTTGCAGGTCAACAAATGTTGGTACAGCCATCATCGTTACAATTTGGAGGTCCATTCGCTTTCAAGACAGACAGGAGAATGCAGCCTTTCTCGTAAAGCATGTCGATTTTCACGATGAAATTTTGTGTGAATTTGACACAGGAGAGGGCGGGCAAGTAGCGTGACAATTTAATTGATTTTGCGCACCACGTTTGTCAGCGGATTGTATTCAACCACCCGATCGTGCAGAATCAGACAGTATGCCGTAGTATTTGCAGGTACATTCTCTTTACACTCGAATTCTATGCGCACGTCCACGGTGCCATTCTTGATCGACTCATTTTGTCGCGAGCAATCAATCACCACGAGGGGGCCAAATTGTAAAAATTCCGCCACGGTGAATAATGCCTCGTTGCAACTATGTCCATAATACGATTTATGGAATTGCGTATACATGTTAAACAAGATGGCGTGCTTATTCTTGTCAAAGTCCAAGTTCAGATCATCGTATGGGTAAAATTCTGAGTTGAGAAAAAGTTTTACATTGGTCAATTTACAGTTGTTGAACATAGTAACGTCTTCGCTCATCACATTCTTTCGAGCAGTCTGTAGAGCAAAGATAATGTATCGCGGCTTCTCCAGCTGCGCAGCTGCCTTCACAGCCCACGAATGTTTGGTCGTGCTCTGTAAGAGAGGATACTCGTACAAATCCCACGAGTGAAAACAAATGCTCAGGTTTTGTCCACTTTCCAAAGCACGTAGCAACGATAGCTTATTAACGTCGTTCAGCGTCACATGTGGCATCCGCCATTGCACTTTAAGTAATTCGATTTCTGGTTCCAACATCGGTGATCCTATTAGAGAATTGTTATCGTTGCGTGATCGTATTAAAATCACTTCGTGACGAGCATTAATAATCATGTGTTTGTAGTCCTCGCAAAATCCCAGCAAATATTTGAGTGGGACGCAAAAATTAAAATGATTTTTCAATATTAGTCCATCGCGTCGTTTCAAGCCCCATCCTGCATTCTCCATATTTTTGTCTTCGTCGGATGTCAGCGATACATAGTTTTTAAGCGTGCTAGTTATTCCGACGTTTCTGTTGCGGTCAATCTCCACGCCATTCAGCTCGTATCGAATCTCATCGAATAAGAACCCCATGCAATTATTTCCCAACGTCACAGTTAACGCATCATTTGGCTTATTTATCTTCAATTTCCCCTCCACGTAGAGGAAACTTTCACACGGCAATGTGTATAAATCCTGCTGCTGTATAGGTATTCTTATCTCATCGCTGTATCCAAACGTCGTGTTGACGTATGGGTTGTATGTGTGAGTCTCGAGCTTGACGATGCGATCATCAAACGTCGGCTTCCCTCCAATGCTTAGAATGTCAGCCATTTTTTTCAACTTAAATGCGCACAATGAATCCTAATGATTTCAAAAATGCAATGTTCTCAGCACTGAGCCTCTTCTTTTTAGCGTGATCAGAACTGTTGCAGTTGTTGTTGTTGTTGTTGCAAACAATTTCACTTGGAAGAAACGGGTTTCTGGAGTCGTTCAATACAAGCATCTCTTTCGTTCACACCACATGTATTATCGTCGTCGTCGTACGTGCAATCTGATGGTAATCTCTTCACCTCGAAAATCAAGCAACCGTCCGTCTTGATCCACAACGCGTATCGTCAGATCCGTAATGACTTGTGCGGTGATTGGAAGGTAAATGATCTGCGCGGGCGTTTCCGATATCTTATATCCTGGTGGAACTCTCGGAGAAAATTCATGTATCGTATGTACGCGCCTCCCATTGTTGTACGCCCCAGCGGTCACGCTACATTCTATGCGAATAATGTTCACGTTCATGATATTAATCGGATCGTCCGATTCGTGCCATCGTTCTGGTGCTAATACCCGATTCGTGGAGAATCCCAGTAGCGATCCAATGTTGTTGGGCTTTGTAAAGTCTACGGTGAACCGACAGTACAGCTCGCTTTTCATGGTATTGTTATTGGGACGCAACACTATAGGATACGCATCATTGTCACTGTTATCGCCGGTGTCACCAAGATTTTTAGGATACCGTTCGAGTAATCGTTGCTTCAGGTACTTGGCAATGGCGTCTAGTTCGTAGGAGCCGTGGGGAATCGTAATGTATTCATGAGCGGTGTCGGCACTGTTGTTTACGATGAAGTAGAATTTATCGTTGCTCGAGTCGATGTTCGGTATTGTATGATAGGTTTCAAAGGTTGTTAGACCAAGCTCGTATTCATCGTCGCTCAAATCTATGGGTGGAAAGTAGCTCACCGCGAGGGTGCTACTCTTGCCGGTTAGAGTGAATGTTAACGACATATTCCGAGCTGTACGACTGGACTGGTACTGACTCAGAGTGGTGGGAAGTCAATCCTTAAATTTGGTGCCGATCGTTTGTAGAAAGCGTAGACATAGTTGTCCACAATTGCTCTGATTGTACTTCTGGTAAGACGAACGATTGTATTCAATTTCCACAGCATCTTTATCCAGATATTTTACCAATTCCTTGGGCGGTCGAAGATTCCCAAAGCTGTCGAAATATATAGCTCGACATCCTCTCTTCGCATATGCCACCCAATGAGTTCCTGATCCCGCAGCATTGTCCAAATTTACTATACCGCTCTCGTTTCGACGTACTCCTCCGGCTGGTAACGCGTTTCGCATAAAAACACCTCTAAAGAATGGGATACGCATACGTTTTGCCAACTCCTCCAATTGCAAATCGGTAGTTACGCCCACAGGCATTTTTATTTTCTTCTCGGCGTTTTTTTTTTTCGTTTCGATATTCCCTGTCCGCGCTTGTACGGTGCGAGATAAAGTCCGCGACCTTCCATGGAGCGATTATGACGTTGCATTTCCTGCAGCTGATGTTGCGCCGCCTTATTATCGTTGACCGCCTTGGCGATCCCCGCCGCTCCACCAGCTAACGATCCGAGGACACCTAGCAGCGGGAGAAGCGGTAATATACCACCCCGTTTTGCTACTGGAAGAATCCGTTTTTTCGATGCTTTCTTTGGAGTCCTTTTGCAGGTTTTTGTTTTCATCCCCATTCCGATTTTCGTTTTGGCCTTCATAGCTGCCCAAACAGCTGTAGCAGCACCTCTTTCACCCAGAGTCGAGTCTCGCGCAACGATGCGTTTTCGCGCTTTGTCAGCGAGTACCTTATCTGCCGCGTGCCTTTCGTCAAGATCGTTGCTACGCGAATATGCAATATCGTGTTCGCGACACGCTGCGTCCAACGGATTGATGCCTCGATCACCTCTAGCCAATCGTTTTGCCAGATGAGTTCCTGGACCGCAAAACTGATATCCCGGGATATGTAATTCGATAGGTAGCGCGTTTATCGCCCGATTTAACAAACCACGACCTTTCTTTACTCTCGTCGGTGACATTCGCTACAGTTTTTAATCAATGGTGCCGGACCGTCGATATGCGTTCGCTGCCAAGGGCGATTATAATGCTCCAGACACCTGCGATGCTGCTGAACCTCAGGATCTGCTTTTATATGCTCGGGGAGCCTGTTCCACAACTGATCAATGTGTCTGCCAAACTCTCGCAGTAGAATAATCTTTGGTATATATTTCAACTGCTCAGAGGTCAGGGCTCGAATATCGAAATTATCCGACAGGACCAGAAGCATGTTGCACACTGAGCTGTTTTGCTTCGACGCAGACCTATAAATAGACCGCTTCGACGTATCAAAAAATCATTTTTCATGGTTCACGGACAGGATGCGATTCGTACGGCAACCTGTGGCGATACGCGTGACAAATTTTGACGATAAATCGCAGCTGATGTCCCCGAAAACAATGCGCAGACACGGTAGCATGCTGCCAAACACTATCCGCTGCCTCATTTGCGGTCCATCAAATTGTGGAAAGACCAACGTGCTGGTGAGCTTGTTGGAAAGTCCTCACGGCATCCGCTTCGAGAACGTGTACGTGTACTCCAAGTCGTTGCAACAGCCGAAATATCAGTATTTGGATAATTTATTGACTCCTATAGATGAAATTGGCTACTTTACGTTTTCGAATAACAGTGACGTCATCCCACCGAGCGAATCGCTTCCGAATTCCATTTTTATCTTTGATGACGTGGCATGCAACAAGCAGGATACGATAAGGGAATACTTTGCAATGGGGCGTCACTCGAACGTTGACTGTTTCTATCTCTGTCAGACGTATGCAAAGATTCCCAAACATCTTATACGCGACAATGCCAATCTGTTGATTCTGTTTAAGCAGGATGGTACCAACTTGAAACATGTGTACAACGATCACGTAAACACAGACATGTCTTACGAGGATTTCTGCGCTTTGTGTCGTAATTGTTGGCAACGGGAGTATGGTTTCGTGGTGATAGACAAGGATAGCGCGATGTCCAATGGACGTTATAGAAAGGGATTTAACGAGTTTGCCGTACCGTGAGATGGTCAATTGTCGTCAAAACGTCGGTGGGAACGCAACGTCCGCGGTACAACGACGATGATTGATATCGATAGTCTGGAGATTAAGGATCGCGAGAGAATAGCGAAGGAAATTGCAAAAACCAGCGAAGCCATTCGCCGAAAACATCAGGCTTTGAAGACCGGCAAGATGGAGGAAGATATCGCGTTGGAGAAATACTTCAAACCTATTGTGGAACCCTTAAAACATATTGTGGAAAATACTGCAACAACAGAAGCTGACACATCACCGCCGATGAGCACAGACGTTGAAGAGAATGAAACATTAACGCCTAAAACAAAAATCGTGTCGAAAGGGAACACATCGCGTAAGAGAAAGAAGAAACGACGATTGTCATCGGAATATTCACTCGCAACCTCCACACCAGTTCAATCGAAGCATAAACGGCGGAATGCCGCATCAAACGAGTCTCCCGTTCCACCAACGCCAATAAATACAATTCCTCGCGTACAATCGCTCTCAGCCATTGATGATGATGATGACGACGTTTTCGAAACTACACCAAACGAGTCGTTTGCAACATCTATTAGACATCAACTCCAAACACCCGAGGGACAAGAAACGTTTCGCAGTCATTTCGGTCCGCTGGGGCAAAAATACATGAGCGCGATCCTAAGTGGTGATAGGGATACGACAATGGACTATGTGTACGGCGTGTACTTTGGTAATAGTGGAACGATGCTTGGGGATAAGGCTTTCGATATAGACAGGGGCGATAATATAATCATAGATGGTGTAAGATACGGAGGAACACCCGGTCTTTACGAACTGATTTTCAAAAGAATTCCCGACGATGCTGTGTACACCGATGCCGATAAACAAAAATACAAAAGTATACTGCTGTCGACGAATGCCCACAGACGCGATCATAATGCTAAATACCCCATATTAAGCAACAAGGGATACAAGTACAAGCATGTAATTGCACCTCTACTTCCCCGTGTGTCGACTAGTAGGGCGGGGAAAGGTCTAACGGTGCCACGAGCCATGATGGTAAACGATAACAAGATCGATTATGTGCACTGGGACGATCCCAACGAGTTGGTGGATCGGTTGCGTTTGCTTGAAGCGTCGCGTCAGGCGGGTAACAACTCTCACGATCCCGAAATTCTATCGATTATCGAGGAACTCCGCGAGGTAGGCCTCATTATAAATTAAACCGCACGCCAATGATTTGCACTGTATACGTCGAGATGCCGATCAACAAATTTGGGGTATCGCTCGAGAAAGGTGGAGCAGCTACAATGGACTATTACAAATGGACCGGTCTGCTTCGAAATTACATGCGAGATAACGCTCTTTGGGTGACTGGTGCCGACTTTGATGCAAAATCACGCAAGATACGACGCGTAGCTCAGCCGGTGACCGACACCGATGCTGTCAATAAACTATACGTGGAAAAGAACATTAAACTTTTGCGAGAGCAGCAGGAAGAATTAGAGAGGAAGCTGGTCGTGTTTCAAAGAGATATGCTGACGTTGCAAAACAGCGTTCAAAAGATATCGGAAGCGTTGAATCCGCAGCGACAATGCGAAGGAGAATCATGCGAGACGGTTGAACTTGTCCTCGGGCCGACGGGGAGTACATAATGCACGTACACGATAATTATCACATCATTCGCGTCAAACATGCAGCCATTACCGAAATCCAAGAGTAAAGAAGAAAACCATGGCCACAAGAAGCGACGACTCGTTGACGAATTGCATGCTCCAGCTCGAAGGTATTTCCCGCGGAGGCGCGTCATAGTGCATGGATACGACGATCTGTGGCAAGCTGACATTGTAGAAATGCGACCATACTCGCGATTCAACCAGGGTCACCACTACATACTCACCGTCATCGATGTGTTGAGCAAGTATGCATGGGCGTTGCCGCTCAAGACTAAAAGTGGCGCTGAGGTGACTAAAGCGTTTGCAAAGATATTTAGAGATCGATATCCGAAAAATTTGCAAACCGATCAAGGAAAAGAATTTTACAACGCCGATGTGCAGAAACTCATGACAAAGCATGACATTCATCATTATTCTACGTATTCGGTGATGAAGGCCTCCGTCGTGGAACGTTTCAATCGAACGTTGAAGAACAATATGTGGAAACTGTTTACGCTGAATGGAACCTATAGATGGACCGATTCGCTACCGCGTTTGCTCGCAGAGTATAACGCGCGAAAACATAGAACCATCGGAATGCGTCCTTGCGATGTTACCCCTGCGATCGCCGATAAGCTGCTAGCCACCGTATACAACAACATAAAGATCGCTGCTCCGGCGAGATTCAAGTTGGGCGATTTTGTGCGCGTGAGCAAATTTAAAACCATCTTCGATAAAGGCTATACGCCGAATTGGACAACGGAGGTGTTCAAGATAGCCAAAGTAAAGACAACTAATCCCGCGACCTATCTGCTGGTCGATTCCTGTGGAAAACCCGTTGCTGGAGGATTCTATGAACACGAGCTGCAACGCGTCACCGATCCTGATGTATATCTAGTGGAAAAAGTGTTGCGTAGAAAGGGGGATAAGGTGTACGTCAAGTGGCTGGGGTTTGATAAATCACACAATTCTTGGATAAATAAAAATAATGTATTGTAAAATAATCAATAAATATAATTATACATATACATGTGTGAACAATTTTTTTATTTTTAACACGTTAATTCCGCCATTTATAATTTCTATACATGTATGAATAATTTTTATGCAATAATTTCGCTATTTATAATAATTTCTATACATGGGAATACAATTTCTATTTTACAACGGTATATTATAATGTCCCCAGGGCAGAGTGTCGGTCGAATCGGGTACGATATACCGCTTGTCGTCGTACGGACTTAGAGCGATTTTAGACTCCGAAATGGTGTACACTTTGTGCAATTTAGACCGTATGCACGATTGTCTGCGAATCATTTCGATCTCCTTATGCAAACACTTCGCGTAGTCGTCGAAAGTTATCGTTCTGGCTATGACGTTGGTCTTGACGCCTTTCGCCTTTTTCGTATCTTTTTTACCGTCTACGCGAAGCGCATACATTTTCGCTCTAAGACCTACGAATTCGGTCATTATCGCACCGTTATTTTCGTCCTTCATCAGCCCTGGAACCTTCTTATTTACACGCGGCATATTATATGGATTGTCGGTAGGATAATCGCTCGTGTCGAATCTATCGATATTGCGTTTCATGGACTCGTAGATATCGTCGCATCGAATGTGATAAATGAGGCTGTCTGTATCGGTGTATAGAATTTTACATTTCGATCCGTGCTGGGGAGACATGTACTCGTGATGAAATTCGTACAAACAAATTTTTGATAGGTCTAGAATACACATACCCACGTATATCGGTTTGTTGAATTTCACCTCGAGTTTACGCAATTCAACAGCTATTAAATTTTCCGAAAAAACACTTCTGCTGTGGAAATTCGGCTTCGCGATCATTGCTTCCGCGCCATATCGCCCTTCCCAATGTGTCAAAAGCTTTACGTCCACGTGGTTTCGTACATTTTCCATAGTTTTGCCGAATACCGCGTTGTTCATCAATTTGTACAAATTTTTCTCAAAATCGTTTGTCGCGCTTGTTCTGAACCGTGTATTGAGTTCGATGTAATCGCGGAGCCAGGGGGATTGAGCGAATTGAAGCACGCGGTGTATCTTTGTAATACGAAGACCGTGACGCGTGCACTACTGCAGGTTGCGATAGTGGATAACGTAACGCTGCTTATCGTATACCGTCGCGAGTAATTTGTCCTGCCTGCTGCCCGGTGGTTTGGCACGCGTTGGACAGAACGGTAGATCGGCGTGAGCGTCGTGCAGACTTTGCGGATATTCCAGATCTACCTCGAGAATGTATCCCGTGGGCGAATCGACCGGGATCGAAGACACGTTAAAACTCGCAACATCTTCGACCCATTGAAATTTGGCGTATGGCAGGGGTTGACACATTGCCCATCTATACAAATTGTTTACGTCAAAGTACATCAAGTACGATGACTGTTCCGATGCGTCGTAAGATGGCATGTACTTGTTATTGGCATATGCGTATCTTCCGGAACATTGGCTTAAACCTCCACGTATACCGCGTTCGATAAACATAATCATGTCGACATCTGTGAGCAATTCGAATGTAATTTTGGTATGTTTTAGCATTGCATCCCAGGTGAAACCAGGTAAAGTATAATAATGCGCTGAATCTAGTCCGTAACTCTTGATGCATCTTTCGCGAAAATTTTCAAAAATATCTGCCAATAACAAGACATCTGTTTTCAAATACAAGTCGCTGTATTCGCCCAAGGTTCTAATCCCGAAACGCTGCCACACTGTCTCGGCGTGTGCGTAATCGCTCTCGGATACAGTCTCACCCGTTAACAAACTGTAGAATGACTCGCGCGGCGGTAAGCATGGATCCTGCAGCTTGTTCGCGCAATCGAGGTATTCGTACGGAAATACACCCTTTCGCGTCAATAAATTGAAATCCTCGGTGGATAATGTTTCAAATTGGGATCGTAAAATTTTTAATTGATCTGCGCTGAGAAAAGATGCTAATTTGTTGAGACTGGTATTGAGAAATTTGTACGAATCGATGAATCGCAATTTAATATAATTTCGCGAGTCTGAGTCAGCCGTATCTTCGACATTTTTTGTGAATGAAATATACTTTTCTTTAGTTATAGGCAATACGTCAACGCTGCCTTCGAAAGCGGTAGCTATTTCCTTGATAATAAAATGTGAATCGTAACCGGATAAATTATGGAAAACTACGGGGATGTAAAACGCATTTTTATAATTTAAATTACACTCCGAATGTGCCGGGCCTCTGAATCGTCCGGAGAGATGGCAATGATCGCGGACTCGTTTATCGCTAGCCTCGAATGGTTCTTCGCAAATATGACAGTGTGTTGCATCGCGAAATGTCGTCAACTGTTCGTTGGTTAAATCCAGCATGGGAACATTACTGGTCAAGATGGGTTTGGCGAAGTTTGCAAAATTTTTAAGTTCGTCTGCGAACCATGAAACGCAGTCCGCGTCGCGGCGACATCGATACGTCGACAGTGATGTATCGTACGAACAATGCATATAATAGGCAATGCTATGCACTTTATGGTGCTGGTATGTGTGTAATTTATTGTCTGTATCACCCACTCGGTGACTGTCCTCTGTTTTCTCGATGATGCACTCGAGATCTGCATATACCACGAAGGGAAGTCGCTCCTTCATGCGGTGGTTGTCGAAACTGAGGAGATTTTTGCCTTCGCTGGGCAGCAGAATGGCGCAGTCGTTCATCTTGCCGCAGTCCACTGTATGCGCCTCCAGCTTCTCGGTTGAGCTAAAGTAGTGCATGCATCTGTAAACACAATTTTTTTTATTTAATTTATTTCGCGAGACATTTCAACATTTCATACGTTTTCTATACGTACCGATCGCAGATGAATTTCTTTTCCTTGTGTCTGCTCAGCTGCGTGCTCACGAGTCGGGACAAGTTCTTGATCCATACAACGTGCCCTACATCGCCGTGCTCTTGATTCGGTGTGTAGAGCAGGTTGACGTGTCGATCCCTCTTTTGACTGGTGAGGTGCAACGGAAAGACCGTCGACCCTTTCTCCGCCTCGAAGCTGTACACGTTGATGGAGATGTCGTTCAACCGTTCAAACTTCCTAATCTGTGCTAGAGACATTGGAAACTCAATGCCCTGGAGATTTAATACGGAAGTATAGTCGGGGTACGAACTTGGGCGATCGGTATGTCTTTCCGCAGGATGGAGAGCGGCGACCACTGCCCACGCGAAACACGCATTGTCCGAGCATTGCACACTGATCGTTGCCTTCTTCAAAGATAATATCTGTGGCAACTTGATGTGGCACCCAGCACGCAGTGGATTGTACTTGTTGACATTGACGGTCAGGTTGAGGATTCGCGTCAATGCCCATCCGCTATCGCGTTCCTGGAACTCTTCCAACGATGCCAGGGTGGGTTCGATAACGCATCGCTGGTACCACTCCTGCAGATCGGATGTGCGGAAGAGTTCGCAGTTTCGGGTGTTGATGCTTTTACAAGCATGCTTGTCATCCGCCACAAATTCGCCGTTGAACACCGTGTTCACTTTGAGGTTCCGCTGTTTCCTCAAAGCGCTCCGCACATGCTCCAGCACAATGATCCCCGCATCTTGGAGGAAGTTGCGCGGCTCGATATAGTTTGAATTTAGCACGACACCAGTTAATACGCGGTTATCGAACGCAGCGTCTATTTCGCGCCACAAAAGTCCTATGTTAGAATGTCCGGCACCTTCGCGCACGAAACGGCCGCGCAACGAATGTTTCAGCCCTTCGAGGTGCGCGATTCGAGCAACCAACGATTGTCGAACACCGATCGATAATCGCGGGCGTTTCACACGGCTCTGTTCTTCCAACGATTCGATACACTCGTTGCACCGTTCTTCCCACGCAAGGTACTCTTCCCGCGAAATCAAGCGTGCAGATTGATCCAGCAATTGGCGGGTTATGTGCCCGAATTCTCCCATGGTTGTAAATGTAAATGTCTTTTCCTCGCAACACGTTGCAACGATTTGAGGCTTTGTGCACTTTGGAGCGCGTTTTTATGCATGATTTGGTATCTCTTTTGATGTACTCCCTCGAATGTAAAAACGATGATGCATCCCAACACGGTTCTATGCAGTTTCTGCTGATATCGCATAATTCTAAGATTCAACGTTCCCAAAAAGTATCATATTACATTCGACGCGTGTCGAGACTTTTATGCATGATTTGCTGTCTTACTCTTTGATGTATCTCCTCCCTCGAATGCAAAAGTATCATATTATATTCGACACGTGTCGAGACTTTTATGCATGATTTGCTATCTCTGCCTTACTCTTTGGTGTATCCCCTCCCTCAAATGTGCATTGATGTATACGTGTACGTGAATTTGTATAAAAGCGACGTTGGTCAGACCTGTGAACTTCATTACACCACGTTCGCTCGAGTGTTAAAGAGTATCGTTTGCGTTAACTTCTCCACCGATCAGTATAATCGTACATAGTGCATATCAAGATGTACAAACGCAGCTTCAACAATTCATCCTATGCATCCGCCATCAATGGTGATTACCCCAATAAACGCCAACAACAGGAACATCAGTTCAATACGAGGTATGTACGCGTTATTATACACTTTTCACTTTTCACTTACTTCTTTCACTGTAAACGCAAGCGAACCGAGTATTAATTTCATGTGCATGTTTCTTACAGTTCTGGATCCACAACACCAAAACCAACAATCGTACGGATCCTGGGGCGTGATTACCCGTTGACCGCAACAGCTTATAAACGGTTAACTATTGGAATTCGCATCGGCATGGATTTGTGCCACGTCGAGATCGCCATAGCTGACAATAAAGGCTGTGAGGTATGTTTTTCAATGTCGACGTGGAAGCTCCTGCTGCAAAACGAGGCGGACATACTCCAACGATTACGCAGCAACGCAACATCGCCCCAAACCCACATCGTAATTGATCATTTGCGACTCGAATTCACGCGTATACATGATGATCAACTTATAAAAATCACCGATAATCGCGC
Source organism: Andrena flavipes (assembly GCA_963971345.1). Classification (NCBI taxonomy): domain Eukaryota; kingdom Metazoa; phylum Arthropoda; class Insecta; order Hymenoptera; family Andrenidae; genus Andrena; species Andrena flavipes. Next base: position 20,733,668 of record OZ020481.1, on the reverse strand, counting down.
TGTCATATACATGACTGAAGCCACGATGCGTAAACTGTTCGCGTATGAACATTGTATTGAACATATGTATACCTGGCTAACTGAAAATATGTACTCTGTCAGTAGTAAATATGCAACCTTCGTAGAACTGCTGCGTACCGCTCCCGTACCAACGAATTATGTGAAATTAATTTCCGAAAGCGATCACTTCGAACAGCATTCATTGATCGATTGTGAATTGTTGGCGTTAGGATTACAGTCTATGCTGCATGATGTAAACCATGTACCACTATAGCACGTTTTAATAATAAATGTATGATTTTCACATCAATACTTGTAACAATATATATTCTTAATCGTATTTCATTGTACCATTTTCTTTACCTGTCTTCCTTCTCTCCTCATCATCTAATTCTAAGATTTGCTGACGTCGCATAATTCTACTTCGTTCTTCGCGCCGCCATAATGACGTCACCCCGCACGGTCGCTCCAGAGGATTCGAGTTACGCGCGATCGCGCGAGACGCTGCGACGACGCTATGTAGTGCTCTCTCTCCTCCGAATTAAAAAATGCTCTGTCTCTTTCCCTCCTCCGAAGACGCGGTTTGTAAAATCCCGACATCATCCGATAAAAAATAAATTATTTCTCTGCATTGGAAATAAATGTCTGTATGCCGCGTAATGGTTTGGAAAAAAATTTCGGGGGGTCATTCACTTCCCTCCGGTTAAATTTTCGGGGATGGGCCCGGGGTTTGAAAAAGTTTTCGGGGGGTCATTCACCCCCTCCAAAAGTTTTCGGCTGTGGGTCAGGTCTCCGCGGCGGCTCGGCCCGGACTAATCCCCTCCATCATCGCGGCTTCCCCCACTCCGCGGCTCGTGCGCGCGCAACCGGCCTTCCTCCCCCCGCAGGCCCCGCGCCCAGGTTTCCCCCCACCGCGCTCCCCCGCGCGCCCTCACTTCCCCCCGCCCCCGCGCTCCCCTCATTGCCCCATGGGTTAGAATCCCCTTTGCCTTACTACTCAATCTCATTCCTTTACCATACTTCCTCCCATTCCCCCCCCCTCTCCACTCCTCCACTCTTCTCATCCATTCCTCTCCCCCTCCCTTGTCATCCAACACCTCTCCCACTACTTCCTGCCACCCCCTCCCGTCCCCCCAGCCGGTACACTCCTCCCACACATGTTCCCATGTCTCAACCCCCCATGCACATACCCTACATTTCCTCTTCTCCTTTTCCTCCCAGTACCTCCCTCCCCTCATCTCGCACCCCAATCTATACCGCGCCACTCTCCTCCACCTACTTTCCCCCAGCCCTTCTTTAAATAACCCGGTAACCCTACCCCCTTTATCGCTCCATACCACCTATTAAATTTTGATTCCTTAATCCTTTCCCATCTCTCTGCCTCCTGCAATTTCTTTTCCCTACTTACTAACTCCTCTCCCCTCAATTCCCCCATTTCCCTTATTCTTTCCAGCCCCTCCACTGTCCATCCTCTCTCCTCGAAGGAACCCCTCCTTTCCTCCTCCCACCCCCCCCCCAGAACTTTACCCCTCTTTGCCCTACCCTTTATCTCCTCTCAGCACATCCTAGCCAATTCCCCTCCTTGCCCCTCCTCCAGCTTCCTCTCAAAACCCCATGCCCTTAAATCCGCCCTACCCTTCAACCTATCCCTCTGCAATTCCTCCCTCACCATATATCCCAGAGTAACGCGTCTGTGTATAGAATTTTACATTTTTGCCCGTGCTTGGGAGACATGTACTCATGATGAAATTCGAACAAACAAATTTTTGATATGTCCAGAATACACATATCCACGTATATCGGTTTGTTGAATTTCATCTCAAGTTTTGGCAATTCAATGGCTATTAAATTTTCCGAAAAAACACTTCGGCTGTGGAAATTCGGCTTCTCGATCATTGCCTCCGCGCCATATCGCCCTTCCCAATGTGTTAAAACTTTTACGTCCACGTGGTTCCGTACATTTTCCATAGTTTTGCCGAATACCGCGTTGTTCATCAATTTGTACAAATTTTTTTCAAAGTCATTTGTCGCGCCTGTTCTAAACTGTGTATTGAGTTCGATGTAATCGCGGAGCCAGGGAGATTGAGCGAATTGAAGCACGCGGTGTATCTTTGTAATACGAAGACCGTGATGCGTGCACTGCTGCAGGTTGCGGTAATGGATTACGTAACGCTGCTTATCGTATACCGTCGCGAGTAACTTGTCCTGCCTGCTACCCGGTGGTTTGGAACGCGTCGGACAGAACGGTAGATCGGCGTGAGCGTCGTGCAGACTTTGTGGATATTCCAAATCTACCTCGAGAATGTATCCCGTGGGCGAATCGACCTGGATCGAAGACACGTTAAAACTCGCAACATCTTCGACCCATTGAAATTTAGCGTGTGGTAGAGGTTGACACATTGCCCATCCATACAAATTATTCACGTCAAAGTACATCAAGTACGATGGCTGCTCCGATGCGTCGTAAGATGGCATGTACTTGTTATTGGCATGTGCATATCTTCCGGAACCTTGACTTAAACCCCCGCGTATACCGCGTTCGATAAACATGACCATATCGACGTCGGTGAGCAATTCGAATGTAATTTTGGTATGTTTTAGCATAGCATCCCATGTGAAACCAGGTAGAGTAAAATAATGTTCTGAATCTAATCCATAGCTCTTGATACAACTTTCGCGAAAATTTTCAAAAATATCTGCCAATAACAAGACATCTGTTTTCAAATACAAGTCGCTGTATTCACCCAAGGTTCTAATCCCGAAACGCTGCCAGACTGTCTCGACGTGTGCGTAATCGCTCTCGGATACAGTCTCACCCGTTAACGAACTGTAGAATGACTTGCGCGGCGGTAAGCATGGATCCTGCAGCTTGTTCGCGCAATCAAGGTACAGTATTGTCTCCGTATTTGCTCGCTGCTCGGGACCGGTGGTGAGCATATATTCTGTACAGAGTCCTAATTCCGAGTGTTCATTCGTCGCGCACGCAACGCGTTCCATCTCGCTCTGGCCTTCGCCGGAGAAGAGTGAGATAAAAGTGGTGGGGATAGCGACAAGCTTGTATCGCATGCATAAAATCGAGCATATACGGAGACAATACTGTATTCATACGGAAAGACACCCTTTCGCGTTAGTAAATTGAAATCCTCGGTAGATAATGTTTCAAATTGGGATCGTAAAATTTTTAATTGATCTGTGCTAAGAAAATACGCTAATTTGTCGAGACTGGTATTGAGAAATTTGTACGAATTTAATACAATTTCGCGAGTCTGAATCAGCCGTATCTTTGACATTTTTTGTGAATGAAATATATTTTTCTTTAATTATGGGTAATACGTCAACGTGACCTTCGAAAGCGGTAGCTATTTCCTCGATAATAAAATGTGAATCATAGCCGGATAAATTATGGAAAACTATGGGGATGTCAAACGAATTTTTATAATTAAATTGCAACCTCTAAACCGTCCGGAAAGGTGACAGTGATCGCGAACTCGTTTATCGCTAGCCTTGAATGGTTCTTCGCAAATATGACAGTGTGTTGCATTGTGAAATGACATCAACTGTTCGGGAGTTAAATACAGCATGGGAACATTACTGGTCAAGATGGGTGGCGAAGTTTGCAAAATTTTTTAGTTCATCTACGAACCACGAAACGCAATCCGCGTCACGGCGACATCGATACGTTGATAGCGATGTATCGTACGAACAATGCATATAATAGGCAATGCTATGTACATTGTGGTGTTGATACGCGTGTAATTGATTATCATCACCCATTCGGTGACTGTCCTCTGTTTTCTTGATGATGCACTCCAGATCTGCATATACCACTGTTACGTGCCGCGACCTTTAGTGTTCAAGCGGCGCGTTTTAGACAGCCAAATTCTGATTAGGGGTATCCCACAGTCGTTAGACTATCAGAATTTGTTGTATTGAGTATAGAATGGCATGGAGGCTCGCCGCAGTTGTAACAGTCAATTCTTTTTATTTTAGTTGTCTAAGTACCTTATCAGAAGGATAAGGGGTAGATTTAGGGATCGTTGATGCTCTAGTCCCATACGGGTCTTTTCAATGGAATCAGATAGGTAATGAAAGAGTAGAATTTAATGAATTATAAAGCTTTTATTATTGAAATATTGAAGAATCAGAAGAACATAATAAAGCATGGAAATATTCAATGAATAACTTCTGACTAGGGGAATCCCACAATGCTTTGATTGTTAGAAATTGTCGTTATATACGAATGAATATTAACAATACAGAAAGAGATAAAAAGTACAACTCACCAGACAGTCACAATAATTTTAAATGACAATATAACTTGGATTCCCTTTTTATGCTTGGATAATTCTGAGCGTTGGTATACCTGAATCAGAAAGAGGAATAAGACGCGAACACGCACACACTTGATTATGGGTAAAATACACGCAAATTGAACTATGAAGCGAATAACAATAATTCTAAGTGAACAAAATGAATGAAGATTTAAATTAAATCGTTAATTGAATAAATATATATTGTAAGCAAAGTTTAGTAGATTTTGTTTCGCAAAGTTGAGTCTTTCACGCGGTTACACAGTAGACCGGAGAACTCTATCTCTAAAACACTTGCGGACCCAGCGACACGCACCTCACGATTTATCGTCACAGAGTGTCGCAGCTTCACGCTCTCGGCAGCGTCCAGAGTGGGTCCGTACCGAAAATGCTTACGCTGCATTTTATCGCTCGGCTATGCTACCATGGGCCCGTCTACTTAACGAGGCGGTGTGTGTGTGTGTATGCTCACGTCCCTCCATCAGATTCCCGATTCAATATATGATCGATATTCGTATGCACAGGAAAACATGACATTCCACATCTCGAAAACCATACAATTTCGCACAGCTGAGAGCCGCTCTCTCAATGTGTATAATTTCATATACACAATTTCTGATTAGGGGAATCCCACAGTCGTTGGACTATCAGAAATTGTGTTGGGTATTCAATTTTAACAACAATTTTTAATTAATTAATAACTTGCACGTGCGACAAAACCGTGGGAAGGCGCGGTTCCCTGCACCGGATGTAGGATATACAATTCCGTCAATCTTCTAAGAAGTGATCCAGTCTGCGCATTCCTGCTGTAGCCGTTACTGATTATGTTACAATGTTTAACGCGACGGTCAGAGGTGTTCTCAACGAGGGTTCTCCCACAATGCTGCAAGGCATTGTTGAAACGCACCCCTGCCGCTTGCACAGGACGGATACGGCACAGAAGGAGAGCCACTGGTTTTTTCGAACGCGACTATCTGGTGAGAACGCCGCTGCGTCAGCACCGCTTTATCTGTATCGCGGGACGGCAATACGTCGAGACGGCGACGCTCCAAGAAAGGGATTTTTGTTCTATCAAAAATATTAATGGGCAGGAATATGATCAACGAGGGATTTCCCATAACGCTAGGCGTTGTTGATCAATACCCTGACCCAAAAAAAGAAAAATTTTACGTTCCGAACGTAACACCACGAAGAAGAGCCGCTCCTTCCTGCAGCGGTTGCCGAAGTTGAGGAAATTTTTGCCTTCGCTGGGCGGCAGAGTGGCGCAGTCGTTCATCTGCCCACAATCCACTGTATGCGCCTCCAGCTTCTCGGTTGAGCTAAAGTAGTGCATACATCTGTAATAAAACAAAAATTTTTATTTTTATTTCTTTTTTTCGCGAGACATTTCAATATTTCACAAGTTTCTATACGTACCGATCGCAGATGAATTTCTTTTTTTGGTGCTTGCTCAACTGTGCGCTCACCAGCGGGGACAAGTTCTTGTTCCACACAAAGTGTCCTACATCGCCGTGCTCTTGATTCGGTGTGTAAAGCAGGTTGACGTGTCGATCCCTCTTTTGGCTGGTGAGGCGCAGCGGAAAGACCGTCGACCCTTTCTCCGTCTCGAAGGTGTAAGGTGTATACGTTGATGGAGATGTTGTTCAACCCTTCAAATTTTCCAATCTGTGCTAGGGACATTGGAAACTCAATGTCTTGGAGATTTAGCACCAATGTATAGTGCGGATATGAGCTTGGGCGTGCGGTGTCCACTGCCCATGCGAAACATGCATTGTCTGGGGATTGTACACTAATTGTTGCGTTCTTCAGCAATAAATCCTGCGGCATGCCGCGCGCAGCGGATTGTACTTATTAACATTGACGGTCAGGTTGAGGATTCGCGTCAATGCCCATCCGCTGTCGCGTTCCTGGAACTCTTCCAGCGATGCCAAGGTGGGTTGGATAACGCAACGCTGGTACCACTCCTGCAGATCGGATGTGAGTAGTAAGGTAATGAGAGTTCTAACCCAGGGGGCAATGAGGGGAGCGCGGTGGCGGGGGGAAGTGAGGGCGCGCGGGGGAGCGCGGCGGAGGGAAACATGGGCGCGGGACCTGCGGGGAGAGGAAGGCCGCTTGCGCGCGCACGTGCCGCGGAGTGGGGGAAGCCGCGATGATGGAGGGGATTAGTCCGGGCCGAGCCGCCGCGGAGACCTGACCCACCGCCGGACACCTCTCCAGACCTGACCCACCCCCGAAAATTATTTTAGACCTAACCGATGCTGGGGACGACCTTGGCCCACCCCGCAAACTTTTTCAAACCCCAGGCCCATCCCCGAAAATTTAACCGGAGGAAGTGAATGACCCCCCCGAAAACTTTTTCAAGCCCCACGCCCATCCCCGAAAATTTAACCGGAGGGAAGTGAATGACCCCCCGAAATCTTTTTCAAGCCCCAGGCCCATCCCCGAAAACTTTGGAGGGAAGTGAATGACCCCCGAAATTTTTTTTTCCAAACCATTACGCGACATACAGACATTTATTTCCAATGCAGAGAAATAATTTATTTTTTATCGGATGATGTTTCGGACAGTGTCGGGGAAAGATCGGATTTTATTGCGGCGTATTCGAGGGAAAGAGACAGAGCAATATTTTTAAAAGCTAACAGTATTCTAAAGCGTTCCGATTTAGCGTCGCAGCGTATCGCGCGATAACGTGCGAAATCTGAGTCCTCTAGAGCGGCCGTGCAGGGTGATGTCATTTGGCGGCGCGAAGAATGAAATAGAATTATGCGGCGTCGGCAGAAATTTTTTTCCCAATGCACAGAGAAGTAATAATAATTTTTTAATCAACGAATCTTAAAATTAGGTGAGGAGGAGGATGATGATGGGTAAATAAAATTGTAACAGAATATATGTTTAAAAAAAATGATAATTTATTTAAAAAATATAAAATGAATATAAAAAATGAATATAAAAAAGTGGAATATATAAATAAAAGAAAAAATAATAGAAAATATGAAAAAATAAAAGAAAAAATAATAGAAAAATAGAAAAAAAATATAAATAATAATGAAATTAAAAATTTGGGGGTGGTGATGGTGGCGGCGATGATGATGGGGAGGAGGAGGAGGAGGAGGAGGAGGAGGAGGAGGAGGAGGAGGGGGATGCCGCACGTAGCCGCTTAGCCATTAGGGGGCCAATCACTACCCCCAACCGCCGCATTTGCACTTCGCGATGGATCGCTTGTGCCAGCAACCACCGCTGCAAATCATCAAGTGGTATGCCCTATAACATACAAAAATAGTTATAACATATCAAACATAATAAATATCCAACATGCAAAAAACACTGTAAAGTATTACACACATGATGCTGCGGTGGTGGCGAAGGTGGCGGCGATGGCGGCGGCGATGGCGGCGGCGACGGATTCCGCGGGGGAGATGGTGGTTGAAGCAAGTTCTAGAAACCACAAACATCAATATAATATTTACGGCTGTGAGATCGAACTCGATTTCAGCGGTCAAACATGATAAAAACATCAAAATATTGTTATATACATACCTCGGGGATGTCTCCACACGGCCCGGGGTTGGGCTCTGGTGAAATCCCATTCAAACCCATTATTATAATTAAAAAACCTTTGTCGTCAACAGTGCTCAACAGTGCTCAACAAAGCTTTGAAGACAACTGGTCTCGCTACATCTCCAGGCTCGCTCAAGGGGCCCTTATCGGGGACCCATGAAATCGAGAAGTGCTTAGCTTTGCAAAGTAAGACGCTGTTGTCCTCTAGATTCATTTCCGCTGACCATCCTCTCCTTATTCACACGCATCTTCTTTCCCTTCTTCTTTGACACATCATTCGACTAGACTGTATCACTTGATCATGTATCGAACGTGTATCAAACCTCTTTGATTGTATATTCAACGGGTACTGAACGCGAATCGAACGGGTATTGAACGGTATCGAACGGTTTTGAACGGGTATCAAACGGTATTGAACGGTTTTGAACGGGTATTGAACGCGAATCGAACGCTGTCGAACGGGTATCGAACGGTTTTGAACGGGTACTGAACGCGAATCGAACGGGTATTGAACGGTATTGAACGCGAATCGAACGGTTTTGAACGGGTATTGAACGCGAATCGAACGGTATTGAACGCGAATCGAACGGTTTTGAACGGGTATTGAACGGTTTTGAACGAGTATTGAACGCGAATCGAACGGTTTTGAACGGGTATTGAACGCGAATCGAACGGTATCGAACGGGTATTGAACGGGTATTGAACGGTATTGAACGCGAATCGAACGGTATTGAACGCGAATCGAACGGGTATTGAACGCGAATCGAACGGTATTGAACGCGAATCGAACGGGTTTGAACGCGAATCGAACGGTATCGAACGGGTATTGAACGGGTATTGAACGCGAATCGAACGGTTTCCCACATAATTACAAATATCGTCTTAATCTACCGTACATGTAGGAAGTTGGGGAGGGTGAAGAAAAAAACGTTTATGCATTAAAATTGATTATATTTTATTTAAGCATTTCTCTCTGGCGTTTAGACCACCAGTTGAATATTTTAAATACATTTTGCATGGCACAGTGTTTCGCGTGTCTACCACATCGCAGTGTATTAACTACATTTAGCTTATTTAGTGATTTGATATCCTCGTAGTCAATGTCCAGCGTCTCGATGACCACGTCCGCTATCGTATTTTCGTCTAGGAAATCCATGAGCCAGTCGCGTTTCTGCAGTCCTTTAACGTATATGATATGGGATGCGTCATCTTCTTCGTCGATCGCATCAGCTACAGCTTTCGTAATTAGCCGTTTAGCCATACTGTACGGAACGTCTCCATCGTCCCAACGTAGTCCATGATGTTTTGCCACCAGCCACCGAATGCTTGATTTGTCGGATTTCGTAAGAAGATATTGCGGCATCGAACTCCCAAAAATATAGTGCGAGAGAATTAATCCATTTCGTAGGACCGCCACTTCCTTGACGACAAATCTTCCATCGACGATGAACCCTTGCAGGTCAACAAATGTTGGTACAGCCATCATCGTTACAATTTGGAGGTCCGTTCGCTTTCAAGACAGACGGGAGAATGCAGCCTTTCTCGTAAAGCATGTCGATTTTAACGATGAAATTTTGTGTGAATTTGACACAGGAGAGGGCGGGCAAGTAGCGTGACAATTTAATTGATTTTGCGCACCACGTTTGTCAGCGGATTGTATTCAACCACCCGATCGTGCAGAATCAGACAGTATGCCGTAGTATTTGCAGGTACATTCTCTTTACACTCGAATTCTATGCGCACGTCCACGGTGCCATTCTTGATCGACTCATTTTGTCGCGAGCAATCAATCACCACGAGGGGGCCAAATTGTAAAAATTCCGCCACGGTGAATAATGCCTCGTTGCAACTATGTCCATAATACGATTTATGGAATTGCGTATACATGTTAAACAAGATGGCGTGCTTATTCTTGTCAAAGTCCAAGTTCAGATCATCGTATGGGTAAAATTCTGAGTTGAGAAAAAGTTTTACATTGGTCAATTTACAGTTGTTGAACATAGTAACGTCTTCGCTCATCACATTCTTTCGAGCAGTCTGTAGAGCAAAGATGATGTATCGCGGCTTCTCCAGCTGCGCAGCTGCCTTCACAGCCCACGAATGTTTGGTCGTGCTCTGTAAGAGAGGATACTCGTACAAATCCCACGAGTGAAAACAAATGCTCAGGTTTTGTCCACTTTCCAAAGCACGTAGCAACGATAGCTTATTAACGTCGTTCAGCGTCACATGAGGCATCCGCCATTGCACTTTAAGTAATTCGATTTCTGGTTCCAACATCGGTGATCCTATTAGAGAATTGTTATCGTTGCGTGATCGTATTAAAATCACTTCGTGACGAGCATTAATAATCATGTGTTTGTAGTCCTCGCAAAATCCCAGCAAATATTTGAGTGGGAAAAATTAAAATGATTTTTCAATATTAGTCCATCGCGTCGTTTCAAGCCCCATCCTGCATTCTCCATATTTTTGTCTTCGTCGGATGTCAGCGATACATAGTTTTTAAGCGTGCTAGTTATTCCGACGTTTCTGTTGCGGTCAATCTCCACGCCATTCAGCTCGTATCGAATCTCATCGAATAAGAACGCCATGCAATTATTTCCCAACGTCACAGTTAACGCATCACTTGGCTTATTTATCTTCAATTTCCCCTCCACGTAGAGGAAACTTTCACACGGCAATGTGTATAAATCCTGCTGCTGTATAGGTATTCTTATCTCATCGCTGTATCCAAACGTCGTGTTGACGTATGGGTTGTATGTGTGAGTCTCGAGCTTGACGATGCGATCATCAAACGTCGGCTTCCCTCCAATGCTTAGAATGTCAGCCATTTTTTTCAACTTAAATGCGCACAATGAATCCTAATGATTTCAAAAATGCAATGTTCGCAGCACTGAGCCTCTTCTTTTTAGCGTGATCAGAACTGTTGCAGTTATTGTTGTTGTTGTTGTTGCAAACAATTTCACTTGGAAGAAACGGGTTTCTGGAGTCGTTCAATACAAGCATCTCTTTCGTTCGCACCACATGTATTATCGTCGTCGTCGTACGTGCAATCTGATGGTAATCTCTTCACCTCGAAAATCAAGCAATCGTCCGTCTTGATCCACAACGCGTATCGTCAGATCCGAAATGATCTGTGCGGTGATTGGAAGGTAAATGATCTGTGCAGGCGTTTCCGATATCTTATATCCTGGTGGGACTGTTGGAGAAAATTCATGTATCGTATGTACACGCCTCCCGTTGTTGTACGCGCCAGTGGTTACGCTACATTCTACGCGAATAATGTTCACGTTCATGATATTAATCGGATCGTCCGATTCGTGCCACCGTCCAGGTTCTAATACCCGATTCGTCGAGAATCCCAGTAGCGATCCAATGTTATTGGGCTTTGTAAAGTCTACGGTGAACCGACAGTACAGTTCGCTTTTCATGGTGTTGTTGTTGGGACGCAACACTATAGGATACGCATCGTTGTCACTGTTATCGCCGGTGCCACCGAGATTTTGAGGATACCGTTCGAGTAATCGCTGCTTCAGATACTTGGCGATGGCGTCTAGTTCGTAGGAGCCGTGGGGAATCGTAATGTATTCAACAGTGGTGTCGGCGATGGTGTTGTTTTCGATGTCATAATTCACGACGAAGTAGAATTTATCATTGCTCGAGTCGATGTTCGGTATTGTATGATAGGTTTCGAAGGTTGTTAGACCAAGCTCGTATTCATCGTCGCTCAAATCTATGGGTGGAAAGTAGCTCACCGCGAGGGTGCTACTCTTGCCGGTTAGAGTGAATGTTAACGACATATTCCGAGCTGTACGACTGGACTGGTACTGACTCAGAGTGGTGGGAAGTCAATCCTTAAATTTGGTGCCGATCGTTTGTAGAAAGCGTAGACATAGTTGTCCACAATTGCTCTGATTGTACTTCTGGTAAGACGAACGATTGTATTCAATTTCCACAGCATCTTTATCCAGATATTTTACCAATTCCTTGGGCGGTCGAAGATTCCCAAAGCTGTCGAAATATATAGCTCGACACCCTCTCTTCGCATATGCCACCCAATGAGTCCCTGATCCCGCAGCATTGTCAAAATTGACGATACCGCTCTCGTTTCGACGTACTCCTCTGGCTGGTAACGCGTTTCGCATAAAAACACCTCTAAAGAATGGGATACGCATACGTTTTGCCAACTCCTCCAATTGCAAATCGGTAGTTACGCCCGCAGGCATTTTTATTTTCTTCTCGACGTTTTTTTTTTTCGTTTCGATATTCCCTGTCCGCGCTTGTACGGTGCGAGATAAAGTCCGCGACCTTCCATGGAGCGATTATGGCGTTGCATTTCCTGCAGCTGATGTTGCGCCGCTTTATTATCGTTGACCGCCTTGGCGATCCCCGCCGCTCCACCAGCTAACGATCCGAGGACACCTAGCAGCGGGAGAAGCGGTAATATACCACCCCGTTTTGCTACTGGAAGAATCCGTTTTTTCGATGCTTTCTTTGGAGTCCTTTTGCAGGTTTTTGTTTTCATCCCCATTCCGATTTTCGTCTTGGCCTTCATAGCTGCCCAAACAGCTGTAGCAGCACCTCTTTCACCTAGAGTCGAGTCTCGCGCAACTATGCGTTTTCGCGCTTTGTCAGCGAGTACCTTATCTGCCGCGTGCCTTTCGTCGAGATCGTTGCTACGCGAATATGCAATATCGTGTTCGCGACACGCTGCGTCCAACGGATTGATGCCTCGATCACCTCTAGCCAATCGTTTTGCCAGATGAGTTCCTGGACCGCAAAACTGATATCCTGGGATATGTAATTCGATAAGTAGCGCGTTTATCGCCCGATTTAACAAACCACGACCTTTCTTTACTCTCGTCGGTGACATTCGCTACAGTTTTTAATCAATGGTGCCGGACCGTCGATATGCGTTCGCTGCCAAGGGCGATTATAATGCTCCAGACACCGGCGATGCTGCTGAACCTCAGGATCTGCTTTTATATGCTCGGGGAGCCTGTTCCACAACTGATCAATGTGTCTGCCAAACTCTCGCAGTAGAATAATCTTTGGTATATATTTCAACTGCTCAGAGATTAGGGCTCGAATATCGAAATTATCCGACAGGACCAGAAGCATGTTGCACACTGAGCTGTTTTGCTTCGGCGCAGACCTATAAATAGACCGCTTCGACGTATCAAAAATCATTTTTCATGGTTCACGGACAGGATGCGATTCGTACGGCAACCTGTGGCGATACGCGTGACAAATTTTGACGATAAATCACAGCTGATGTCCCCGAAAACAATGCGCAGACACGGTAGCATGCTGCCAAACACTATCCGCTGCCTCATTTGCGGTCCATCAAATTGTGGAAAGACCAACGTGCTGGTGAGCTTGTTGGAAAGTCCTCACGGCATCCGCTTCGAGAACGTGTACGTGTACTCCAAGTCGTTGCAACAGCCGAAATATCAGTATTTGGATAATTTATTGACTCCTATAAATGAAATTGGCTACTTTACGTTTTCGAATAATAGTGACGTCATCCCACCGAGCGAATCGCTTCCGAATTGCATTTTTATCTTTGATGACGTGGCATGCGACAAGCAGGATACGATAAGGGAATACTTTGCAAGGGGACGTCACTCGAACGTTGACTGTTTCTATCTCTGTCAGACGTATGCAAAGATTCCCAAACATCTTATACGCGACAATGCCAATCTGTTGATTCTGTTTAAGCAGGATGGTACCAACTTGAAACATGTGTACAACGATCACGTAAACACAGACATGTCTTACGAGGATTTCTGCGCTTTGTGTCGTAATTGTTGGCAACGGGAGTATGGTTTCGTGGTGATAGACAAGGATAGCGCGATGTCCAATGGACGTTATAGAAAGGGATTTAACGAGTTTGCCGTACCGTGAGATGGTCAATTGTCGTCAAAACGTCGGTGGGAACGCAACGTCCGCGGTACAACGACGATGATTGATATCGATAGTCTTGAGATTAAGGATCGCGAGAGAATAGCGAAGGAAATTGCAAAAACCAGCGAAGCCATTCGCCGGAAACATCAGGCTTTGAAGACCGGCAAGATGGAGGAAGATATCGCTTTGGAGAAATACTTCAAACCGATTGTGGAACCCTTAAAACATATTGTGGAAAATACTGCAACGACAGAAGCTGACACATCACCGCCGATGAGCACAGACGTTGAAGAGAATGAAACATTAACGCCTAAAACAAAAATCGTGTCGACAGGGAACACATCGCGTAAGAGAAAGAAGAAACGGCGCACGTCATCGGAATATTCACTCGCAACCTCTACACCAGTTCAATCGAAGCATAAACGGCGGAATGCCGCATCAAACGAGTCTCCCGTTCCACCAACGCCAATAAATACAATTCCTCGCGTACAATCGCTCTCAGCCATTGATGATGATGATGACGACGTTTTCGAAACTACACCAAACGAGTCGTTTGCAACATCTATTAGACATCAACTCCAAACACCCGAGGGATAAGAAACGTTTCGCAGTCATTTCGTTCCGCTGGGGCAAAAATACATGAGCGCGATCCTAAGTGGTGATAGGGATACGACAATGGACTATGTGTACGGCGTGTACTTTGGTAATAGTGGAACGATGCTTGGGGATAAGGCTTTCGATATAGACAGGGGCGATAATATAATCATAGATGGTGTAAGATACGGAGGAACACCCGGTCTTTACGAACTGATTTTCAAAAGAATTCCCGACGATGCTGTGTACACCGATGCCGATAAACAAAAATACAAAAGTATACTGCTGTCGACGAATGCCCACAGACGCGATCATAATGCTAAATACCCCATATTAAGCAACAAGGGATACAAGTACAAACATGTAATTGCACCTCTACTTCCCCGTGTGTCGACTAGTAGGGCGGGGAAAGGTCTAACGGTGCCACGAGCCATGGTGGTAAACGATAACAAGATCGATTACGTGCACTGGGACGATCCCAACGAGTTGGTGGATCGGTTGCGTTTGCTTGAAGCGTCGCGTCAGGCGGGTAACAACTCTCACGATCCCGAAATTCTATCGATTATCGAGGAACTCCGCGAGGTAGGCCTCATTATAAATTAAACCGCACGCCAATGATTTGCACTGTATACGTCGAGATGCCGATCAACAAATTTGGGGTATCGCTCGAGAAAAGTGGAGCAGCTACAATGGACTATTACAAATGGACCGGTCTGCTTCGAAATTACATGTGAGATAACGCTCTTTGCGTGACCGGTGCCGACTTTGATGCAAAATCACGCAAGATACGACGCGTAGCTCAGCCGGTGACCGACACCGATGCCGTCAATAAACTATACGTGGAAAAGAACATTAAACTTTTGCGAGAGCAGCAGGAAGAATTAGAGAGGAAGCTGGTCGTGTTTCAAAGAGATATGCTGACGTTGCAAAACAGCGTTCAAAAGATATCGGAAGCGTTGAATCCGCAGCGACAATGCGAAGGAGAATCATGCGAGACGGTTGAACTTGTCCTCGGGCCGACGGGGAGTACATAATGCACGTACACGATAATTATCACATCATTCGCGTCAAACATGCAGTCATTGTCGAAATCCAAGAGTAAAGAAGAAAACCATGGCCACAAGAAGCGACGACTCGTTGACGAATTGCATGCTCCAGCTCGAAGGTATTTCCCGCGGAGGCGCGTCATAGTGCGTGGATACGACGATCTGTGGCAAGCTGACATTGTAGAAATGCGACCATACTCGCGATTCAATCAGGGTCACCACTACATACTCACCGTCATCGATGTGTTGAGCAAGTATGCATGGGCGTTGCCGCTCAAGACTAAAAGTGGCGCTGAGGTGACCAAAGCGTTTGCAAAGATATTTAGAGGTCGATATCCTAAAAATTTACAAACCGATCAAGGAAAAGAATTTTACAACGCCGATGTGCAGAAACTCATGACAAAGCATGACATTAATCATTATTCTACGTATTCGGTGATGAAGGCCTCCGTCGTGGAACGTTTCAATCGAACGTTGAAGAACAATATGTGGAAACTGTTTACGCTGAATGGAACCTATAGATGGACCGATTCGCTACCGCGTCTGCTTGCAGAGTATAACGCGCGAAAACACAGAACCATCGGAATGCGTCCTTGCGATGTCACCCCTGCGATCGCCGATAAGCTGCTAGCCACCGTATACAACAACATAAAGATCGCTGCTCCGACGAGATTCAAGTTGGGCGATTTTGTGCGCGTCAGCAAATTTAAAACCATCTTCGATAAAGGCTATACACCGAATTGGACAACGGAGGTGTTCAAGATAGCCAAAGTACCGACAACTAATCCCGCGACCTATCTGCTGGTCGATTCCTGTGGAAAACCCGTTGCCGGAGGATTCTATGAACACGAGCTGCAACGCGTCACCGATCCTAATGTATATCTAGTGGAAAAAGTGTTGCGTAGAAAGGGGGATAAGGTGTACGTCAAGTGGCTGGGGTTTGATAAATCACACAATTCTTGGATAAATAAAAATAATGTATTGTAAAATAATCAATAATCAATAAATATAATTATACATGTGTGAACAATTTTTTATTTTAACACGTTAATTCCACCATTTATAATTTTTATACAAGGGAATACAATTTCTATTTTACAATAAATACAATAATAATTTCTATTTTACAACGGTATATTATAATGTCCCCAGGGCAGAGTGTCGGTCGAATCGGGTACGATATGCCGCTTGTCGTCGTACGGACTTAGAGTGATTTTAGACTCCGAAATGGTGTACACTTTGTGCAATTTAGACCGTATGCACGATTGTCTGCGAATCATTTCGATCTCCTTATGCAAACACTTCGCGTAGTCGTCGAAAGTTATCGTTCTGGCTATGACGTTGGTCTTGACGCCTTTCGCCTTTTTCGTATCCTTTTTGCCGTCTACGCGAAGCGCATACATTTTCGCTCTAAGACCTACGAATTCGGTCATTATCGCACCGTTATTTTCGTCCTTCATCAGCCCTGGAACCTTCTTATTTACACGCGGCATATTATATGGATTGTCGATAGGATAATCGCTCGTGTCGAATCTATCGATATTGCGTTTCATGGACTCGTAGATATCGTCGCATCGAATGTGATAAATGAGTGTAGTGTTCTGCGGGTTTATAATCAATACAGTCCGTTAATAATTAATTGATTAATATATATTATAACAGTGGTACAGACGTCTGATGCTCGAGCCGGTTACTGAGCTACTGCTCCCCACTCTCTCAGTTACCTGCGCGCCGCTAATGGGTACATAGTTTCCTAATTTACCGTTCATACATTACAATTTCCTCCCTTTTATTTAACTCTAACGAGATAATCGCTCGGAACGACGTAAGCTCTCAGGTGTTCCGTTCGCAATTATCTCGTTAGCACTCGCCTTGTTATGGTTTTCTGTCGCCAACCGAATCAGCTGATCGACATACCGTTTCCAGATTCTTCCCGGTGCAATTTCTACTCCAAACGTAACTGGTGACATTTTCTTGACTATCGTGCCTTGTCTTCGCTTGCTACTACGTACGCTAAAATCGTCTACCATCACCGTATCTCCTACCTGGAAATTAACATTTCGACTGCCCTTTTTACCGGCTGTTTGTGCCGTCTGTTTAGCTATCACATTGTCGTGTACATTCGGTATTAATAAGTCAAACCTCGTTCGCAGTTCCCGTTTATAGACCATATATGCCGGTGTCCGGCCTGTTGTACAATGTTCTGTTGACCGATAGTCAAATAAGAAGAGATTTATCGCATCATCGAGTGATTTACCGCTTTTGACAATTTTATCGACCTTGTTCTTAAATGTTCCTACAAAATTCTCAGCTGCACCATTCGTCGCAGGATGGTGCGGCGCTGTGTAGCTTTGCTTAATACCGTTATGTTTACAAAAGTCTTGAAACTCTACACTTGTATATTGAGATCCATTATCAGTAACTAAGTGTCTCGGTAAGCCGAATCGCGCCAATATTTTCTTAAATGCTTCCAGGACTTTCGGTACCTGGGTGCACTTATGCATATTAACAATTTCCGGCCACTTCGTATATGCGTCAATAACTAACATGAACATTTGGCCATGGAATGGACCTAAAAAATCGGAATGAATTCTACTCCACGCTTTATCCGGATACGGCCACGGTGTTAACGGAACACTCGGAGGCTTTTTACTCTCTTGCACACATACTTTACATGCTGCCGCCATTTTTTCGATGTCACTGTCTATATTTGGCCACCACACATATGATCTGGCCATCTTTTTTAATTTTTACTATGCCAAAATGCGATGCATGTAATTCTTGCAACACTTTTACTTTCACTGACTCTGGGACTACCACTCTGTATCCCCACAATAAGCACTCTTTCTCAATAACTAATTCGTTACGTTTCGCATAAAATTTTTGTTCATCGTTACATAGTTCATTCACTCTTGGCCACGTGCCTTTTACATACCGTACAATTTTGCTTAGTAGCATATCGCGTTTTGTTTCTTTTGCAATCTCCACCGCACTTAATGTGTCCAACGTTTCCGCAATATAATTTATTGCAGTGAATTCGCAGTGAAATATCGGAGTTGAATCGTCAATTGGAAGGCGTGATAGTGCATCACAGTTACCATTCTGCTCAGAGCGAATGTATTGTATTTTGTATGTGAATCTAGAAAGGAAATATGCCCATCTTTGCAATCGACTCGTTACTGTCAATGGAATTTCTTGTTTAGGGCCAAATATAAAAACTAATGGTTTGTGATCGGTTCTCAGCGTTATTTCTTTGCCATAAATGTAATTATAAAATTTTTTGAAACCAAATACAATCGCGCTGGCTTCCTTATCTATAATTGCTCGATTCAATTCTTTCTCCGGTATTACTTTAGATGCATACGCTATCGGTTTCTCTGTCTTGTCTTTATATCGGTGAGACAGTATCGCTGCTAACCCGTACGCCGATGCGTCGCATGACAAAATAATTTCTTCATTCGGGTCGAAATGCGCTAATACACGCGGCGATATTAATTCCGCCTTAACCCATTCGAATGCGTTTGTGCACTCTTTTGTCCACTCAAAGTTATCTGCTTTCGTACATTCGTAAAGTGGTTTTAATTTGTCGGCCCTACCTGGTAAAAATCTCGCATAATATGTAATTAAACCTAGAAACGAATCTAGTTGTTTTTTATTTGCCGGGGTCGGCGCCTCCAGCATTGCTTTAATTTTCGTTTTGGATTTGTGTAATCCATCCTTATCAATTACGAACCCGAGAATATCTAGGCGCTCCTTGAAAAATTCACACTTCTTTATATTTACTTTAAACCCGCTATCTTCGAGACGCTCAAATACCGTATAGAGTGCTTTTAAATGATCTTCATCATTTCTAGCTGTACAATATATATTGTCTAAATATGGGATCACGCCATCAATTCCTGCTAGACATTGCTCGATTTTCCGCTGGAAATCTCCCGGCCCCGACGCTATACCCTCTGTCATTTTTGTGTACCTATAAAGACCCTTATGCGTAATTATTGTTAAATAATTCCGACTGCTTTCCTCTACTGGTATCTGCATGTATGCATGTTCTAAATCGATTTGCGAGAAACTTTTACCGGTACGCAGCGCCATAAAAATTTCGTCGATTAATGGTATCGGGTGTCGATCTCTTACTAACCACGGATTTATCGTTAATTTAAAATTACCGCAAATTCTAACTCTCATATTGGATTTTATTACAGGTACTATTGGCGTAACCCATTCGCTCACGTCGACTTTCTCAAGATGCCCCAATTTGACTAGTCTATCAATTTCATCCTCAACCTTACTCCTCAACGCAAATGGCAAATGTCTTGCCTTAAGTGCCACAGGCTGTGCATTTTCTTTTAGCACTAGTTTGAGCATTCCTTTGTTATATAAACCCGGACCGTCGCCAAACAATTTCGGAAATTTCTTCGGGAATATTTTCGATACGCTTACTAAATCAATTTTATTACAATTGTTGACTTTGTCGTTTACCTTCAATGGCAGTGGCCATAGTCCAAGGACTTTCAGCCACTGTCTACCAATTAACATCGGACCTTTGTGTTTCATAACTACTATCTGCAGTGTAGCTTCACGAGCTCCTAACTTCACATTTAAATTATCTAGGACCCCCTCATGTTCTAATGAAACTTTGCCGTATGCTTTTAACGATCTTATCATTGGTTTCATTTCGGTCAATGGAAAAAATTTATTTTTATCATCTTTTGAAATTATTGTCATATACGTTCCTGTGTCTACTTCCATTTCTAAATTCTTACCGTTTACAACCACATTTAGGTACATTGGATCCGCTTCAAAGTTTTCGTTTACCGCTTCTATGTTCCCGACCATAGCTTTCCGTGGTCCTCTGTCACCGTCCACCATGAAGAAATCGTACGTTGTCTCTTCTTCCTGATGACCTTCAGCTTCGGTCTCCTTCCGCCCTAAGTGTTGGACTGCCTCTTTCTGCGATCGGCATACTGCTTCCAAGTGTCCTTTTCGTTTACACACTTTGCATGAATTGAAACGATGGTAGCAATCTCTCGCCCACTGGTTCGCCTTACCGCAACAATAACACGTTGTGTTTCTTGTATGTTGTGCTCTTACGCCATTGCTTGTCGTTCGACTTCCTCTATTTGTGGGACGCCTATTGTTGTATCGTGGTCCTCGTCTATTAACATAATCCGTACCTTTTCCCCTTGAGTTCGGATTCCGGTTGCCTAATTTTGAAACTGATTTTGACTTTCCTTGTATCATATTTACATTGGCTTTTTCTGTTTGTTCTCCGCTTAATTTGTTAGTCAGTGCCGCATTCTTCTCAGCTGCTTCCATCGCGGTTGCGATTTTGTAGGCTGTATCGCATGTTAGTTTATCTTCTCGAAACAGAGCAGTTTTTGTGTCATGGTTTTTGAGTCCACACACTAATTGATCACGTAATGCTATTGATGCGTCACTGAAATTACAGTTTATCGATAGGCTTTTTAGTCTTGCTGTAAAATCTGCTACTGATTCTGTTTCCGCTTGTTGAGCTTGATAAAACTTGCACCTTTCCATCGTCTCTGATGGTTTGGGACTCAAGTGATTTTGTAATAATTTTACGATGTCGGCAAACGATTTTGTACTTGGTTTATGCGGTGCACACAAATCGCGAACCAATTTATAGGTTTCGGGGCTGACCTTGGTCAGCAATACTGCAGTTTGTTTCTCTTCTTTAATATCGTGTGCTATGAAATATAATTCTAGCCTTTCCGTGTATGTTTCCCAGTCATCTTTCCCCAGTTGAAATTCTAATTTTGTGCTGATGTTTTCGGCCATTGTGTGTGTTACCTTTAACACCTGGTTTTTGCTTCCCAAGTCGCCCTCCTTTTGTCCTTCCGCTTTGTTTACTTCGGCAATATGCGTACGAAGAATTTTACGTAGCTCATCTATATTACGATTTTCGTCGAAGCTTATTTGTAATTGTGTTAGGATTTGTATTATTTGTAGTTTTTTTAAATTATAAATCCATGACGTTGTCGTATAATCAATGAGATTCTCGTTATTGCTCGACATTCGTATTTAATATTTCTGGCACTTTCCTGTTCATCACTATTCTGTTGCACGTTTCGCGCGTTATGTATTCACCGCGCACCTTTTCGTTTGCATATAATTTTATTTTCGTATACTATATTACTGTTTTAGCAGTGAGTTTAGAAAGGCCTCGTCGCCAGAATTGTAGTGTTCTGCGGGTTTATAATCAATACAGTCCGTTAATATTTAATTGATTAATATATATTATAACAGTGGTACAGACGTCTGATGCTCGAGCCGGTTACTGAGCTACTGCTCCCCACTCTCTCAGTTACCTGCGCGCCGCTAATGGGTACATAGTTTCCTAATTTACCGTTCATACATTACAATAAGGCTGTCTGTATCGGTGTATAGAATTTTACATTTTGATCCGTGCTGGGGAGACATGTACTCGTGATGAAATTCGTACAAACAAATTTTTGATATGTCTAGAATGCACATACCCACGTATATCGGTTTGTTGAATTTCACCTCGAGTTTACGCAATTCAACAGCTATTAAATTTTCCGAAAAAACACTTCTGCTGTGGAAATTCGGCTTCGCGATCATTGCCTCCGCGCCATATCGCCCTTCCCATTGTGTCAAAAGTTTTACGTCCACGTGGTTTCGTACATTTTCCATAGTCTTACCGAATACCGCGTTGTTCATCAATTTGTACAAATTTTTTTCAAAGTCGTTTGTCGCGCCTGTTCTGAACCGTGTATTGAGTTCGATGTAATCGCGGAGCCAGGGTGATTGAGCGAATCGAAGCACGCGGTGTATCTTTGTAATACGAAGACCGTGACGCGTGCACTGCTGCAGGTTGCGATAGTGGATAACGTAACGCTGCTTATCGTATACCGTCGCGAGTAACTTGTCCTGTCGGCTGCCGGGTGGTTTGGCACGCGTCGGACAGAACGGTAGATCGGCGTGAGCGTCGTGCAGACTTTGCGGATATTCCAGATCTACCTCGAGAATGTATCCCGTGGGCGAATCGACCGGGATCGAAGACACGTTAAAACTCGCAACATCTTCGACCCATTGAAATTTGGCGTATGGTAGGGGCTGACACATTGCCCATCCATACAAATTGTTCACGTCAAAGTACATCAAGTACGATGACTGTTCCGATGCGTCGTAAGATGGCATGTACTTGTTATTGGCATGTGCGTATCTTCCGGAACATTGGCTTAAACCCCCGCGTATACCGCGTTCGACAAACATAATCATATCGATGTCGGTGAACAATTCGAATGTAATTTTGGTATGTTTTAGCATTGCATCCCAGGTGAAGCCAGGTAAAGTATAATAATGCGCTGAATCTAGTCCGTAACTCTTGATGCAACTTTCGCGAAAATTTTCAAAAATATCTGCCAATAACAAGACATCTGTTTTCAAATACAAGTCGCTGTATTCGCCCAAGGTTCTAATCCCGAAACGCTGCCAGACTGTCTCGGCGTGTGCGTAATCGCTCTCGGATACAGTCTCACCCGTTAACAAACTGTGGAATGACTCGCGCGGCGGTAAGCATGGATCCTGCAGCTTGTTCGCGCAATCGAGGTATTCGTACGGAAATACACCCTTTCGCGTCAATAAATTGAAATCCTCGGTGGATAATGTTTCAAATTGGGATCGTAAAATTTTTAATTGATCTGCGCTGAGAAAAGATGCTAATTTGTAGAGACTGGTATTGAGAAATTTGTACGAATCGATGAATCGCAATTTAATATAATTTCGCGAGTCTGAGTCAGCCGTATCTTCGACATTTTTTGTGAATGAAATATACTTTTCTTTAGTTATGGGCAATACGTTAACGTGACCGTCGAAAGCGGTAGCTATTTCCTTGATAATGAAATGTGAATCGTAGCCGGATAAATTATGGAAAACTACGGGGATGTAAAACGCATTTTTATAATTTAAATTGCACTCCGAATGTGCCGGGCCCCTGAATCGTCCGGAGAGATGGCAATGATCGCGGACTCGTTTATCGCTAGCCTCGAATGGTTCTTCGCAAATATGACAGTGTGTTGCATCGCGAAATGTCGTCAACTGTTCGGGAGTTAAATCCAGCATGGGAACATTACTGGTCAAGATGGGTTTGGCGAAGTTTGCAAAATTTTTTAGTTCGTCTACGAACCACGAAACGCAGTCCGCGTCGCGGCGATATCGATACGTCGACAGTGATGAATCGTACGAACAATGCATATAATAGGCAATGCTATGCACTTTGTGGTGCTGGTACGCGTGTAATTTATTATCTGTATCACCCACACGGTGACTGTCCTCTGTTTTCTCGATGATGCACTCGAGATCGGCGTATACAACGAAGGGAAGTCGCTCCTTCATGCGGTGGTTGTCGAAACTGAGGAGATTTTTGCCTTCGCTGGGCAGCAGAATGGCACAGTCGTTCATTTGCCCGCAGTCCACTGTATGCGCCTCCAGCTTCTCGGTTGAGATAAAGTAGTGCATACACCTGTAAACACAATTTTTTTTATTTAATTTGTTTTCGCGAGACATTTCAATATTTCACAAGTTTCTATACGTACCGATCGCAGATGAATTTTTTCCCATTGTGCCTGCTCAGCTGCGTGCTCACCAGCCGGGACAAGTTCTTGATCCACACAAAGTGCCCTACATCGCCGTGCTCTTGATTCGGTGTGTAGAGCAGGTTGACGTGTCGATCCCTCTTTTGGCTGGTGAGGTGCAACGGAAAGACCGTCGACCCTTTCTCCACCTCGAAGCTGTACACATTGATGGAGATGTCGTTCAACCGTTCAAACTTCCTAATCTGTGCTAGAGACATTGGAAACTCAATGCCCTGGAGATTTAGTACGGAAGCATAGTCGGGGTACGAACTTGGGCGATCGGTATGTCTTTCCGCAGGATGGAGAGCGGCGACCACTGCCCACGCGAAACACGCATTGTCTGAGCATTGCACACTGATCGTTGCCTTCTTCAAAGATAATATCTGTGGTAACTTGATGTGGCATCCCGCGCGCAGTGGATTGTACTTGTTGACATTGACCGTCAGGTTGAGGATTCGCGTCAATGCCCATCCGCTGTCGCGTTCCTGGAACTCTTCCAGCGATGCCAGGGTGGGTTCGATAACGCATCGCTGGTACCACTCCTGCAGATCGGATGTGCGGAAGAGTTCGCAGTTTCGGGTGTTGATGCTTTTACAAGCATGCTTGTCATCCGCCACAAATTCGCCGTTGAACACCGTGTTCACTTTGAGGTTCCGCTGTTTCCTTAAAGCACCCCGCACATGCTCCAGCACAATGATCTCCGCATCTTGGAGGAAGTTGCGCGGCTCGATATAGTTTGAATTTAGCACGGCACCAGTTAATACGCGGTTATGGAACGCAGCGTCTATTTCGCGCCACAAAAGTCCTATGCTAGAATGTCCGGCACCTTCGCGCACGAAACGGCCGCGCAACGAATGTTTCAGCCCTTCGAGGTGCGCGATTCGAGCAACCAACGATTGCCGAACACCGATCGATAATCGCGGGCGTTTCACACGGCTCTGTTCTTCCAACGATTCGATACACTCGTTGCACCGTTCTTCCCACGCGTGGTACTCTTCCCGCGAAATCAATCGCGCGGATTGATCCAGCAATTGGCGGGTTATGTGCTCGAATTCTCCCAAGGTCGTAAATGTAAATGTCTTTTTCCTCGCAACACGTTGCAACGATTTGAGGCTTTGTGCACTTTGGAGCGCGTTTTTATGCATGATTTGGTATCTCTGTCTATCATCTGAAGCCATTTCTGCTGATATCGCATAATTCGTTCCATGATTCACGTCAATGACGAATTAGCGCCCAAAATCATTCGATGCAATTTCTGCTGACACCTATTTTCTAAGATTCAACGTTCCCAAAAGTATCATATTACATTCGACACGTGTCGAGACTTTTATGCATGATTTGCTATCTCTGTCTTACTCTTTGGCGTATCCCCTCCCTCGAATGCTGATGCAATATATTCTTGCACATTGATGTGTACGTGTACGTGAATTTGTATAAAAGCGACGTTGGTCAGACCTGCGAACTTCATTATACCACGTTCGCTCGAGTGCTAAAGAGTATCGTTTGCGTTAACTTCTCCACCGATCAGTATAATCGTACATAGCGCATATCAAGATGTACAAACGCAGCTTCAACGATTCATCCTATGCATCCGCCATCAATGGTGATTACTCCAATAAACGCCAGCAACAGGAACATCAGTTCAATATGAGGTACGTACGTGTTATTATACACTTTTTCATTTACTTGATTCACTGTAAACGCAAGCGAATCGAGTATTAATTCCGTGTATACGTTTCTTACAGTTCTGGATCCGCAACGTCAAAAACAGTGAAAACGTCAAAACCATCAATCGTGCGAATCCTAGGGCGGGATTACCCGTTGACCTCAACAGCTTATAAACGGTTAACTATTGGAATCCGCATCGGCATGGATTTGTGCCACGTCGAGATCGCCATAGCCGACAATAAAGGTGCCGAGTTGAGCTTCTCAATGTCTACGTGGAAGCTTCTACTGCAAAATGGGGCTGACATTCTTAAAAAATTACGCGACAACGTAACACCCCAGACCCACATCGAAATTGATCATTTGCGAATCGAATTCACGCGCATGCACAATGATCAACTCATCAAAATCACAGATAATCGCGTTACCTTATACATGACGGAAGTTACGATGCGAAAACTGTTCGCGTATGAACATTGCATCGATCATATGTTCACTTGGTTGACCGAAAATATGTACGCTGTAGCCAGTAAATATACCGCGTTCGTAAACGTTCTACGTAGCGCTACCGCACCAACAGATTATGTGAAATTAATTTCCGAAAGCGATCACTTCGAACAGCATTCATTGATCGATTGTGAATTGTTGGCGTTAGGATTACAATCCATGTTGTGTGATGTATAAACCATGTACCACTATAGCACGTTTTAATAATAAATTTATGATTTTCACATCAATACTTGTAACGATTCATTTATAATATCCTTTCCAACATATTTCTCTGTGCGTTGGGAAAGAAATTTCTGCCGACGTCGCATAATTCTACTTCGTTCTTCGCGGCGTGAAAATGATGTCACCCCGCACGGTCGCTCCAGAGGATTCGAGTTACGCGCGATCGCGCGAGACGCTGCGACGACGCTATGTAGTGCTCTCTCTCTCTCTCTCCTCCGAATACGCCGCAATAAAATCCGATCTTTCCCCGACACTGTTCGAAACATCATCCGATAAAAAATAAATTATTTCTCTGCATTGAAAATAAATGTCTGTATGCCGCGTAATGGTTTGGAAAAAAAATTTCGGGGGGTCATTCACTTCCCTCCGGTTAAATTTTCGGGGATGGGCCTGGGGCTTGAAAAAGTTTTCGGGGGGGTCATTCACTTCCTCCGGTTAAATTTTCGGGGATGGGCCTGGGGTTTGAAAAAGTTTGCGGGGTGGGCCAAGGTCGTCCCCAGCATCGGTTAGGTCTAAAATAATTTTCGGGGGTGGGTCAGGTCTGGAGAGGTGTCCGGCGGTGGGTCAGGTCTCCGCGGCGGCTCGGCCCGGACTAATCCCCTCCATCATCGCGGCTTCCCCCACTCCGCGGCACGTGCGCGCGCAAGCGGCCTTCCTCTCCCCGCAGGTCCCGCGCCCATGTTTCCCTCCGCCGCGCTCCCCCGCGCGCCCTCACTTCCCCCCGCCCCCGCGCTCCCCTCATTGCCCCCTGGGTTAGAACTCTCATTACCTTACTACTGATGTGCGGAGGAGTTCGCAGTTTCGGGTATTGATGCTTTTACAAGCATGCTTGTCACCCGCCACAAATTCACCGTTGAACACCGTGTTCACTTTGAGGTTCCACTGTTTCCTCAAAGCACACCGCACAGGCTCCAGCAGAATGGTCGCTGCATCTTGGAGGAAGTTGCGCGGTTCGATATAGTTCGAATTTAACACGGCACCAGTTAATACGCGGTTATCGAACGCAGCGTCTATTTCGCGCCACAAAAGTCCTATGCTAGAATGTCCGGCACCTTCACGCACGAAACGTCCGCGCAACGAATGTTTCAGCCCTTCGAGCTGCGCGATTCGAGCAACCAACGATTGCCGAACACAGATTGATAATCGCGGGCGTTTTATGCGACTCTGTTCTTCCAACAATTCGATACACTCGTTGCACCGTTCTTTCCACGCAAGGTACTCCTCCCGCGAAATCAATCGTGCAGATTGATCCAGCAATTGGCGGGTTATGTGCCCGAATTCTCCCATGGTTGTAAATGTAAATGTCTTTTCCTCGCAACACGTTGCAACGATTTGAGGCTTTGCGCACTTTGGAGCGCGCTTTTATGCACGATTTGGTATCTCTGTCTAACTCTTTTGGCGTACCCCCTCCCTCGAATGCAAAAACGACGATGCATCCCAACACGGTTCTGTGCAGTTTCTGCTGATATCGCATAATGCGTTCCATGATTCACGCCAATGAGGAATTAGCGTGCAACATCGTCCAACACAATTTCTGCTGACACCTATTTTCTAAGATTCGACGCTTCCACAGATATCATATTACATTCAACACGTGTCGAGACTTTTAGCCTTGAAGGTGGGGCTCAAATTACATGTAATCGCGCGATATGCTGCGATGTTAAGATTGAAAAACGTTATGGAAAAATTGGTAGCTTTAAAATAAAATGCTGTGGTGGGGGAAGCAATTGCACCTCTATTTAAGCCGAGTTCTCGGACGCTATTCCATCAATCGCTCAGTAGTCTCAGTGACTTTGACGAAATAGACGGTACTCCATAAAAAATATAGTGCACATCAAAATGTACAAACACAACTTAAACGATTTATCGTGCGCAGTGGGCAACGATTGTGGGTTTCCAAATAAATGCCAACAACAGCAGCAACAACAACAACATCATCAACAATGCAATATGAAGTACGTACGCGTTACTATACACTTTTCATTTACTTCATTCACTGTAAACGCAAACGACCGATGTATCAATTTCATGTACTTGTTTCTTACAGTTCTGGATCCACAACACAGAAACCATCAATCGTACGGATCCTAGGGCGTGATTATCCACTGACTGCAACAGCTTATAAACGTCTAACTATAGGAATTCGCATTGGTATGGATTTGTGTCACGTCGAGATAGCCATAGCCGACAATAAAGGCAGCGAGTTAAGCTTTTCAATGTCTACGTGGAAGCTCCTGCTACAAAACGAGGTGGACATACTCCAACGATTACGCAGCAACGCAACATCGCCCCAAACTCACATTATAATTGATCATTTACGACTAGAGTTCACGCGTATGCATGATGATCAACTTATTAAAATCACCGATAATCGCGTTGTCATATATATGACTGAAGCCACGATGTGTAAACTATTCGCGTACAATCATTGCATTGAACATATGTACACGTGGCTAACTGAAAATATGTACTCTGTAAGCAGTAAATATGCCACTTTCGTACACGTTCTACGTAGTGCTACCGCGCCAACAGATTATGTAAAACTAATTTCTGAAAGCGAACACTTCGAACAGCATTCATTGATCGATTGTGAATTGTTAGCATGTGCAATCAATCATATTATAGATGATGCTCGTAGGAAAAAAATTTAAATTATATTCTTTTAATTTTAAATAAAATTTCTTAAACATATATTATTTCTCAATTTTATTTACCCATCATACTCCTCGTCACCTAATATTAAGATTCGACGTTTCATAATTATTATTTCTTTGCGCTGTGAAAAAAACATTCTGCTGACGCTGTAATATTCTACTTCTAAACGTATATTCTGTCCCCATTTTATTTACCCGTCCTCCTTCTCTCCTCCGAATTTAGCTTTAAAATAATGCTCTGTCTCTTTCCCTCGAATACGTTGCATGTAAAAAGCCGACATTGCCCGACATCGTCCGATAAAAACGAACGCGTGTGACGCTCGGCATATGTACCATTCATTAAAGACTAATGTTAGAGAGCCGGCGTTGGGGGAGTTGGTTAGGCGGCTGACTCGTACCGCCGGAGGTCTTGGGTTCGAGCCCCGTCGCCCGAGATTCAGTTTTTTCATTTATATTAATATCATAAATAAATTAATGTTTCCTTCCTTACCGACAGGTTGGAATCCAGGGTAGCACTTCTCACTCGCGGTTCCTCCTCCTCGATACGGTTCGGTATCGGTTCGGTATCGATTGATGATTATCGGTATCTGCTCTCGCGCTATAACCCCACCACTCCGCCATCTCTATGACGTCATCCGCCGCGGCCCGCGCCGCCCCCGCTGCCCTGGATTTCCTGCTGCCTTGAAACTCAAATTTGGATTCCAAGGTCGGGAGGAGGAGTGGAGGAAATGGCCTTCGAACTCAAATTTGCGTTGGAATCGGCCTAGCTATACTACTCTAGCCTTCCTTAGCGTTAAGTTCAAATCGTCCATCTCCGTGCATAAAGAGTTGAATGCATAATTTCGTACAAGCATACACAGAATTGCATATGTGTCATCAACGTCACTTTTGGACGCTCACCACATAAGGGTCATTCGGTCTTAGACACCGACCCGTGGTTATGGTGTGTGGAGAAATCCGAAACGCAACACGGCAGGAACAGTCGAGACAGAATCTCGGGGAGCGGTGACTGCTTCTCGACCGAGGTCGTAGAATAGCCACGCGCCCAACGCTGCTCCGACCGAGACGCTCGGACCGTCGCTCTCCCTTATACATACCGAACGGTCGGCCGGAACGTCGGCGCCGC
Organism: Andrena flavipes; assembly: GCA_963971345.1. Lineage (NCBI taxonomy): Eukaryota > Metazoa > Arthropoda > Insecta > Hymenoptera > Andrenidae > Andrena > Andrena flavipes. Next base: position 20,703,458 of record OZ020481.1, on the reverse strand, counting down.
CGTACCCTACGCACTAGGGTGGAACGAAAAATAGGGGCAAAATATTTTTTTATTATTCATGAGTTCTAATAGTGGGCAAAAGTTGTTTTTTATAATGGTATTTAAGGTGCCAAAGTTTGAACGTGATCAACAAATTTTTTGAGGTGCCGCAAGCCTTTCAAAAAGTAATATTTCAGTAAATATTAATATTTACTTATTTGATCACATTCAAACTTTGGAAGCTTAAATACCATTATATAAGGCAACTTTTGCCCACTATTAGAAGTCATGAATAATAAAAAAATACTTTTCCCCTATATTTCGTTCCACCCTACTACGCACGGGCGCTTATGGGTGCAAACCGCCGCTACAACAGACCGCTCGCCCGGCACGTTCGGACTTAGCCACGGACAGTGTCGGAGAAAAGAGTAAACCGACTAAACGAATTATTATAAACATTCGCCGCGAACATTACCACGGTACATACTCGGTCACAAACGACACTCCAAAATTATTTCTCGGGATTATTGCTCGAAATTTTTCCGGAGCGATTGGAGTTATTCGCGATTATCTCGAAAACCAGCGCGACGACCGTGGTCGAACCATTATAGTAATACTTTCGCAATGGGCCGAGGAATCGAGTTCAATGGTTGTTTCGAGAATTGGTCAAGTTTGGGTTCGGACGATAGTGCCGGAGGACTCTGAAATCCGTCGGGACTTTGAAATTTTTACGGAGCGATTGGAGTTACTCGCGATTTTCTCTAAAATGAGCGCAATGACCAAGGTCGAACCTTTATTGTAATACTTTCGCAATGGAACGAGGAATCGAGTTCAATGGTTGTTCGAGGATTGGTCGAGTTTGGGTTCGGACGATAATGCCGGAGGACTCTGAAATCCGTCGGGACTTTGAAATTTTACGGGCGACCACCGATGAACCGACATTATTACAAGTCCCAACGGCGTATTGCTTCGCCCCCGAAGTATTCAATGTCCCTGTGGCGTATTGCTTCGCCGCTTTTTATGCCTGTTCCCTAGCGGCGTATTGCTTCGCCGCCGAAATATTCAAAATCCCAGCGACGTGTTGCTTCGCCGCTTGTTATGCCTGTTCTTCAGCGGCGTATTGCTTCGTCGCCGAAATATTCAAAATCCCAGCGGCGTATTGCTTCGCCGCTTGTTATGCCTGTTCTTCAGCGGCGTATGGCTTCGCCGCTTTTTATGCCTGTTCCCCAGCGGCGTATTGCCTCGCTAACTGTTACGTCTGTTCTCCAGCGGCGCACAGTGGTTCGAGTATACTACATGCTAGCTGGACAAAATTATTTTTTGACGATTTGGGTTCATATGGGGTACAAATTGTTAAAAAACATACCTGATTTGTATTACAGTTTATTATTTAACTAAAAATAGCAATAATATAAAAATATGACTAATTCACTAAAGGAAAAAGGACAAAACGACAGTATTGTACATTAAATATAATTAACAATTATAACATTATGTCTATTCCTGTAATTTCTGAGTTTTTAAGTTATAAAACCTGGTTTGTGAACTCAGTTTTCTCTGCATCGCTATTAAAATAGTGTTTTACAATATGTTCCACGTCGATCCACGCGACAAGGGTTGAATGTACGGAAAGTAGAGACATTCTAGTTTATTTTAATCAATCGGTCGATCTGCAAAAATTTGCAAAACTATATTTTTTTAATTGTTTTCGAGCGCGACGATCGGTAGCACCACTCCGTGGATTAAAATAATGTTTTACTATATGTTCCATGTCGATCAATGCGAGGAAGCCCGCGAGGAAGCCCTCCGTACAGTCAAGCAGCTGCTGGAGCCCAGTCGTCGTTGAGGCCGCCAGTATGAGGTCGTCGGCGAAGGCAGACGCCGCAATCCTAACACCGTCGACATCTGCCCCGATGTCCTGGGGCAAACACTTGAGGAGCCTGTCCACCACCATGTTGAAGATATATGGAGACATGGGATCTCCCTGCCTCACCCCATGCGTCGGGTGGATGGCATGAGACTGCCAGCCGCCCGCCACAATGGTCGTGACAGCATCGGAGTACACCGTCTCCATACACTCCAACATGGGAGCCGGACAGTCCTGCTTCCAGTATTTGCAATATCGCACGGTGGGAAACGGTATCGAATGCCTTCGCCACATTAACAGAGGCGACGTGCAGCGACTTATGGCGAGAGTGGTGGTGTCGCAACAGCAGGTCCAGCAGGAACACATTGTCCGCACAGCCGTCTGAGGTTCGGAAAGCCCTTTGCCTCTCATCAATCGGAATAAACCGACCCATCCGTCTCGCCAAAACCTTGTGTAAACCACGCACAAGGACCGAGGCCACCAAGATGGGCCGATACTCCGATGGATTCGAGGGCATCGGTTTCTTCGGAATCAGCACCGTCCTAGCGCCGCTAAGGTGGATAGGGAGTCTGCGACACCACAACACTACGTTGTAGATCGTTGCCAGCACCTCGAGGAGGGTGTTGTAAGGGATCCTTGCAGACAGGGCGTCATAACCCGGTGCAGTCTTCCTCTCCGGCAGGCTTAACCGAACTCCATCCGGCGTTACAGGAGACCATAGCGTTCTTCACGCTGGGCCGGCGGTGGAGGAACGTCGCGAGCGTCCGTCATAATGGACTCCCAGTATGAAACCATTACCTCTTTAGGGAGGAAATAGCCCACACCGGTGTCGTCCATCACGGCATCATAACAGCGTCTTGGATTCCTACGCCAGAGCTTTTGCACTCTCCCGTAGTCGACCCTGCGCTGCTTACGCCGCGACAGTTCAGCATCCACCGTAGGCATCCGCCGGGGTGGTCGCCCAGCTCCCGCGTTTCGAGGTAGCGGAAAAACTTCGCTAAGGTACGCGGTCAGCCTCTCCAGGGTTACCCCACGATCCTCCAGCCCGACAAAGTTGCAGACGTCATCCAGGCTTGCAGACCTGAAGGCGTCTGCCCCGATCAGGCCTAGGCCGCGGAAGTGATCCAGAAGAGCCCGATCCGCTTCCTCATACTCTCTGGCGGGAGCTTCTAACGGGGCGACAGCCACCGGTTCCATGGCCTCCTGTTCTATGCGAGTAATGTGCTCCGTCACGAGCGCACGATAGCCCTCGCGCTTCCGTGCACCCTTCACGGCTTCGAGCGTTCGTCCGGGCAGTCCAATCAGGGTGAGCACGCTTCGCGTGAACGCCACGCCTCGTCTTGGTGGTGAAAACGCGGTCACGCCCAGGGAACTCGCATAAAAACAGCTCAAGGGGGTCCGAGCTTGGTCCTGGTTGAGGAGGTTGTGTTGGCGGGGGGGGGGGGGGGGGCACCGGTGGGTGCCCCCCTAGAACTTTTCCATCCGAGGCTTTATTTTTCTTTTTTTGGCCAACACTGTTTCAAGCCCGAGATGGCTGGCAACCCCCAAGGACCCTTATTTGGACTCACGACGTTCGGCCAGGTTACACCTGTTGACCGGCGGGACGGCTAGGACGTAGTCGTGGTCCAGGGCAAGGAGAGGCTAAGGACCTTACTAGAGGTCTGTAAGACGCATCACTTACCCCGTAACTATGACCCTTAAGAGTTGTTGCCTTAAGAGAGTCATAGGTACGCCTTCTCGTATTTCTAAAGTCTCTCCACTTTTCAACAAAGTCCAAAACGGAGCTATTTGTGTTATCGGAGAATCATAACCCAATAAGTGTTTAAACCTACCAAAGGTTTCGATTTTTTCATGTTTTTCTTCAAGATCAAGCTGCATCTGCTCGACCTCAACCTTTTCATCTAGTTGAGAAGAAACTACTGCACTCCCCCAATCATCCAATATTCGCTTGATTATAGTTCGGTCGTCTTTCTTTGGTTCAGCAACCAAGTCATATACTCGATTAATTGCCTGGATCAAGTCTTGCATTATATTCAACGAATGTTTTTCAAATTTCGTTTCATCATCCCATAATTTATCTCTTAGGCAATCTCTTATGCTATGATAAGTCTTGTCATTTAAGCTGTAATATACATTAATACCAGCCCACCAAGCAGCATGAGTCCACTAAAGCATGAGTGTTTAAACTAAAAATCCCAGAAAACTTAGTTCCTTTCCTATATGAAGGGTATTTGCTGTCACTGTCTCTACATATTGTCACATGAGAACCTTTAAGTTTGATCATTCTTTCTACATCAAAACCTTTAACCGCTGCGACTTTGCGCCACGTTTGAATACAGCAAGACAAAACTTGCATTGGCAAGTGATATCGCTTGTCCAATACCTCTAGATTCGCCAGGCACTTCAGGAACAGAGAGTCTCTAAAGTTGCTATATGTGGCCCTTATCAGGCCTCATGTAGAATATGCTTCAGAAATTTGGAGTCCTAGGCATGCGAAGTATATCAATTTGATCGAGAGAGAGAAATATCAACATAAATATCTGAGGTTCGCCACTCGTATCCTAGGCAATCCCATGGATAGAGCTGATCACGATTATGGCCCGGCACTCGCATCGTTTAAGTTGGTCACCTTGGAGAGGCGTAGGCATGTCGCTGATGCGATTTTTTTATTCAGAATTATAAATGACCACATAAGTTGTCCCGACTTGCTAGCCTTAGTTTCGTTGAATGCTCCGGTGAGGAACATGCGGTCTAGGCCTCTCTTTGTTGTGACGCTTCCGAAATATCGGCACTATGCGATCGATCCTATTAACAGGGCCATGAGCGTTATGAATAGGGACTTTAGTTGCGTTGATCCTTTTCAGGGATCCCTGATCTCAGTAAGGTCACTATTATATAAGATTGTTACCAATTCTCACGGAGACACTTGATACTTTGTTTTGTTGCTATGTTTAGTTTATTTAACCTACTTATCTATTCTATCGGTTAAGTCATTTAATTGTTTAGACTCTGTTATATGTATTTGTTTTGTTTTGAAAACCATGGGGTTTCCCCGTAAAAAAAAAATAATAATAATAATAATAATATTTTGGCTCCACCACCAATTAAGATCCCACTTTCGTAATGGCACCATAAAAGCCATTGATATAGCTCCCATTCTTCTGAGGACAATAAAGTAGGTCTATCGCACCACTTCTCTGGAATCAAACATAAATCAAAAACATTCTCCTGAACCTTTGATATTAAGCCGAATAAACTAATGGCGCGATCTGTTGGATTGTTGGTTTCAAAAGTGAATCTGGTTACGTGTGAGAACCTCTGCCTTTAACAGTAAACAGATGTCAACAGGCCCATGGGCCAGTAGGTAATTCTTATACCTGACTTATAGGGGAGGAGACAGAACGCAGGGCTGTTACTTTGTCTCAAGTGGACAACGGATTTTTGCCTATTGCCTTTGCATCGTCTCTTCACTTTGAGTTTAGCTTTCAAGCACGACACAATGTCCTTCCGAGCTCAGTTTAATAAACTAGCATTTAGTATTGAATACTGTGTTCAAAGCTTATTTCATAACTCATTTCCAATAGGTTATGGGCTCAGTTGAACGTTTTTATTAACTGTGTGTTTTAGAACTATAAGTGACTGACAATTTAATATAGTTATTCTAAAGTTAAGTGTAATAGTGTTTATCTGTGTCTAAAAAGGACAGAACTATGGAAAATCAAAAGATGAAAAGAAACATTGAACCTTTTGATGGTGAACGGTACAGTGTTTGGACACTGCGAGTGCGTGGTTTAATGAGTGAATTGGACGTGCTATATTTGATCGACGAAGAAGTTCCAGATAATTTAACTGCTGAATGGATGAGAGCGGAAAGGATTGCGAAAAACACGATCGTAGAATATTTAGGGGATTCCTTACTAAATTTTTAAAAATCTTGATGCAATTTATGAAAGAAAAAGTTTAGCTACTCAACTAGCGATTAGGGAACAATTATTAACTCTTAAATTGCAGAGTGATACGCCTCTTGTGCGTCATTTTATGATATTCGACGATCTCATCACTGAATTATCTGTGGCGGGATCGAAATTGGAAGAGACGGACAAAGTGACTCATTTACTTTTAATTCTTCCAAATTCCTACGATGGTGTTATAACTGCGATAGAAACATTGTCAGAAGACAATTTGACGCTTGTTTGGGAATGGAATAGTTTCCCACGCCGCCACACTCACACTCGTGGCAGCACCACGCAGACTGGGATTCAGCGACGCGGTCGATGGGCGAGTCGACAAATCGATACGGATCGATGGGCGAGTCAGCAATGAACGCCGATCGATCCGCCAATCAGCGCCACTCGATGAGCCAATAAGAGAGCAGCATTTCTGCTCTCGGGGAATCGAGAAGAAGCGCGAGCGGAAGTCCGAAATTAGAATCAATCTCTTTCGCAAACTCCTTTGAGAATCACGCATTGGTATTCCTCTTAAATTTTGTACACTCATTACAGTTCCCAATTAATATAATTGTCGAGAACACCTCGGGGTGGGCCACCACGCGGTTAAATCATCAATAAATCACCTCAATCAGTGTAAAGATTAATATAATCTAAAATCCACCACGTGTACACTCCCAATCATTGTGTAAATAAATCAAAGACAAAGTGGTATTCACCGCAACTCAGTGTATTCAAAATCAACCTGTCTAAGAACCCTTAATCTCATTGAACAATCAAACAACGCTAGCATTCGTAAAGATAAGACTTTTAGATCACGAAGTAAAATTGCGTGAAGAGTGCAAAGACACGAGTTCGAAGGTATTGCACGCAAATACCTCACATAGTGCTAATAAAGGAATGATTGAAGGACATAAATCATCAAAGAACAATCATGGCAAATGGAAGCCAAAGAAGCAATCTAGAAATTATAATAATCAACAAACAACGAAGTGTCATTAGTGTGGTAGAAGTGGTTACAAAATAAAAGACTGTTATTATTATAAGAAGAATAGAAAATATAACGAAGAAAGGAAAAGGACTGTTCAAACAGTACAGATGACGGAAGAGTCGCATAATGATGCTTCTGGATTTGCATTTATGGTCGGTGATTATCAACCGGAGGCCGGGGAGAAAGTGATTCTTCTATTGGATTCAGGATCCTCGGATCATCTTATCAACCAAGAAGATTTGTTTTCTTCTTCTACAACGCTACAACCGCCGTTAAATATTTCTGTGGCGAAGAACGGCGCCTACATTGCTGCAACGAAGAGGGGTACAATTCACGTGACCAGCAACAAAGGAGTTGATGGTGTACAGGAAAATGTTCTGTACTGTCCCGATGTCCCGTACAATCTGTTATCGGTACGGAAAATGCAAGAAGCTGGTCTCGGTATCGTATTCGACAGAGAGGGTGTACGCATATTAAAAGATGGTAACGTCATAATGTCTGGTAAGCCCTTAAACAATTTAATAGCTGTTGACTTCAAAGTCAATATGAAAAGTGTAGGTAGTAACTCACAGGCAAATAGTACAGTGAGTTGCAATTACGAATAATGGCATAAGCGGTTGGGTCACATGGAAAGATCGAAATTTTTAGAATTAAAAAATAAACAAATGTTCGAAGATATGCAATACATCGAAAAGGTAATGCCGGATAATGACTTGTGTGAAGCTTGCATAAATGTGTAACGAGTTAGTTACGGTGGGATGCGAACCTTCCCCCCACTACGCGCGCCTGGCGCGGCCAGTCGCCGCCAAGCGCGGCCGCGAGATGGCCACGCGCCGAGCGGCGCTCTCGCTGGCGAAGATGCCACGGTGCTCAATATAGGCCAGCGCGACGGGCCCGCCAGGCAGAGTCTACCACGAGCGCTGTAGGCAAACGGTCAAAGCTCTCCCAGTAATCTCTTGTGAACGCAAGCTGTATTACTGTGTACTTTTGGTTTCCCCCACCTCCACGGCTCCTAGAAGAACGCGAGTTCTCCGACTTCTAGACGCAGGTCGATATCCGCCGTCAATCTTAGGAGCAGACTTCGTCTGCTCCGGAGGACATCCTATAGTCTCCGTTTCTCCCGCGGGTTATACCTACTGGGCGAGCGGACTCAAGACTTCCCGGTCAGGGCCATTGGTGGAGACCACAGCCAAGACACCAGAACGACCACCCCCCACTCCTATCTCTCTGCCGACCATAGAACGTTCCGAGCACGCGAACGCGACCGTGACGCGCCGTCCGCATTCCGCCGCGACCTCTCCGCGTACCGCCGGTAGTTTAAGCCGTAGGATAAGCCGAAACACCTCTGTTAAGGTGGGATCTCCTACCCGCGATTAGTCGCTGCGATTGGTGGCAGCGACTGGTCGCAGTATACTGGTGCAATGGGAAAGCATGTATCCGTTCTCCTACATGCGACTGCGATCGTCGGGTATGCGCCAGACGTAGGAGCCTGACGTGAGTCTGTTTGAGTACCAGCCTAGGCTACTCGAGAGGCAACACAATGCGAGGAGGTCTGTTTCCCATTATACCTAGTCGCAGGCTGGGCACTCCGACCACCGGTCGCTATACTCCTCCCGGAGGGAGTCTAGCGACCAGTCGCACTGCGACCCATTGCCACAGTGTGACAGAATCGCAAGAAATAAGGAAAAAGTCAGAATTCAAAAGATATGTACAGTATTGTCTCCGTATTTGCTCGCTGGTCGGGACCGGCGGTGAGCATATATTCCGTGCAGAGTCGTAATTCCGAGTGTTCGTTTCTCGCTTCTTTCTGGCCGAAGGGGGGAGCGAGATGGAACGCTTTGCGTGCGCGACCGGCGTGCGCGATGGTCGCGTGCATGCGTCGAGCAGTCATAGCGCTCGTGCCCGTTGCGCACGCAATGCGTTCTATGTCGCTCTGGCCTTCGCCGGACAAGAGTGAGACAAAAGTGGTGGGGATAGCGACAAGCTTGTATCCCGTGCATAAACTCGAGCAAATACGGAGACAATACTGTATTTTTATGTTACCTGTAGACTGGTAAAATGAGCACCTAAAAACGGTTAAAATATCATGACGCCTACTTCTAATCTGTGTGTAAACACGTGCCTGTGATTGTATGTATTTTTCGTGCAGAATTTTAAATCGAGTCTTTTAATTTTTGGTAATATAAAAGAAAACAATTTTTGGAGCCCCAAAATAAGTAGTGTCGATTCTGTTAAGTAATAGCAAATAATTAGTTACATACAGTTTTTTTCTATAAGAAACCGATTGAAAAATTGTTAGCAAACATCCCTTTTTTAGTTCCACTTCCGGGAACTTCTGAACAAATTTTTTGTTTGTTTTCTAATCAACATAATCTAAACTGCGGAAAAAGCATTCGCGAATATTTTTCAGTTATGGATTAAATACGTGTATTCTATGTCGCACAGTGGGGGTAAATCCCCAAAAATGGGAAAAAATGCAACATCCTGTATTTTGCAATTTAAAAATGCTGAATATTATTAAGGAAATTGGTACTAAAAGTGTTAATATATAAGTTTGACGTTATTTCAGAAAATAACGTCAATTCGTCATGAATTAGCGTCAATAGTTCCAATAAAACTACAAGAATTTGATAAATATGCCATGGAAAGTGCAGTGTTCCTATTGACACACGCGCGAAGTTCCATGATGTAGCAGCGACAGGGGTGTCGAACTTCCCCACTCCTCGAGCCGCACGACTCGGGCGCCCGGTCACCCAGTTCCCCCACTACTTGTTCTCCGCGAGCAAACAAAACTACATGTGTAGTCGGTAAAACCAAAATATGAACCCGAAACATGGTTATATGGTCCCGAGCTTTAACCCGCATTTTTAAGGGGGAACACCATTGTGACGGCCGAAAAAATAAGCCATTTTTAAGAATTTCTCTTACGAATAATTTACAGTTTTCATATAAAATTTTTGTAACAGTAGATAAGAAAAATTTTATACGAATACTGTAAATTATTCCTGATAAAATTCTTAAAAATGGCATATTTTTTCCAGTCAACACAATGATGTTTCCCCTTTTAAGTTCAAATGCGCAAGCGTTGGATCCTTTTTTCTGATAATAATTTAAAAAACTCCTATTTACATTCACTTTTACTCATTATAAATGGAACAGTTTGTAAATTATAATTTTCCAGACGATGTGTAATTTTCTGCTCTTCGATTTTGCATTCTTTTGCGTTATTAAAAATTATAAGATCCTTATAAGTATGTAGTGTCCTTAATTAAGTATGTAGGTATATATCAATTTGTCTGTTTGAAGGTTAAAAGACTTATATAGATGTTGATATGTAGTGGTGACTAGCCTACTGGTGGTAGGGCTTGTGCGGCTCCCAAAGGAGAAATGCATCAGACTGAAGTAGGTATGCAGGGGGTCGTTCTCCTGCGGCTCTCCGGAACAGGTGAAGAGGAGCCACTGCGGCTCGCGAACCGCCTGTTCGACACCCCTAAACGGATTGTTAGCGGGCCACGGTTTACTATAGCTTTATGACACTAGACCTTCGGCCCCCTACACGCTATAAAGTAATTAGGAAACATCTGCCAAGTAACTTGCAGAACCGTGTTTTGCTACACTATAAAAGAATAAAAAGTATGGTCGGAACGTTGACCGTGACGACAATTAATTTTATGGTCCGCACAATTACCAAAAGAAGAAGATGTTCTTATGTTAGATCGAAGAATGTTTCCCTGGCAATGGGGTAGGAAACGAAATTATTCTGCAGTAACACCAGTACGCCTCGCGGAGAGCCACAGGAAGAAAAGGGGTGGTCCATTGACTGCGCGTGATGAGGCCTGCTTCGTCCTCCCTACAAACGCAAGAGAGATCCATTATCATTCAACTATAAACACGCATCGTAATATCAAAACTGAAGCACGCGCTGACGTTTTCGGTATGAGAGAACGTGGGCCACAGGGAGGAGATTATATTATGACCAATCGGTCCTGCATTCCTTTGAAACAGCAGCTTTCCACCTTCGTCCAGTAATATCTATCTTCTACGAAAACGTCGACGTGTGCTTCAGTTTTTATATTACAATGCGCGTTTATAGTTGTGTGATAAGGTATCTCTCTCGAATTTTGAGGGAGGACAAAGCAGACCTCATCATGCGCAGTCAGCGGACCACCCCTTTTCTTCGTGTGGTTCTCCGCGAGGCGTACCGGTGTTTCTGAAGAATAATTTCCCTTCTTAAAGCGGTCTGTACACGTTCAATATTATTACGCAATATTCAATATTGCACAATATTATTGACCGTGTGTGGATCATATTGGAAGGTTGCACAATAAAATTGAAAAGCTGCGCAATAATATTGACAGGTTGGAGTACAGAGATTGGAATTATAATACTCAATACTCTTCTTTTAAAAATTCCCCAAAATGTGCCTTATTTTCGGAGCGTCAAATTCTGAAAATCCCTGCGGCAGCCTGTGAGGCTCCGCTCCCACTACTCCAGCCGCACCCCACTCCGTTGCCGGACACGCTTCTACCTGAACGAGCTCGGAGCTCGAGCTGGAGCTCGAATCTGAGCTCGCGCCCGGAATTGGAGGTCCTATGCATGCCTGCTATATACCAAACACTGTTCGCAAAGTGTTGATACATTCCTGCCAAAATAGTAGAAGCGTGTCCGGCAACGGAGTGGGGTGCGGCTGGAGTAGTGGGAGCGGAGCCTCACAGGCTGCCGCAGGGATTTTCAGAATTTGACGCTCCGAAAATAAGGCACATTTTGGGGAATTTTTAAAAGAAGAGTATTGAGTATTATAATTCCAATCTCTGTACTCCAACCTGTCAATATTATTGCGCAGCTTTTCAATTTTATTGTGCAACCTTCCAATATGATCCACACACGGTCAATAATATTGTGCAATATTGAATATTGCGTAATAATATTGAACGTGTACAGACCGCTTTAAGAAGGGAAATTATTCTTCAGAAACACCGGTACGCCTCGCGGAGAACCACACGAAGAAAAGAGGTGGTCCGCTGACTGCGCATGATGAGGTCTGCTTCGTCCTCCCTCAAAATTCGAGAGAGATACCTTATCACACAACTATAAACGCGCATTGTAATATAAAAACTGAAGCACACGTCGACGTTTTCGTAGAAGATAGATATTACTGGACGAAGGTGGAAAGCTGCTGTTTCAAAGGAATGCAGGACCGATTGGTCATAATATAATCTCCTCCCTGTGGCCCACGTTCTCTCATACCGAAAACGTCAGCGCGTGCTTCAGTTTTGATATTACAATGCGTGTTTATAGTTGAATGATAATGGATCTCTCTTGCGTTTGTAGGGAGGACGAAGCAGGCCTCATCACGCGCAGTCAATGGACCACCCCTTTTCTTCCTGTGGCTCTCCGCGAGGCGTATTGGTGTTACTGCAGAATAATTTCGTTTCCTACCCCATTGCCAGGGAAACATTCTTCGATCTAACATAAGAACATCTTCTTCTTTTGGTAATTGTGCGGACCTTAAAATTAATTTTCGTCACGGTCAACGTTCCGACCATACTTTTTATTCTTTTATAGTGTAGTGAAACACGGTTCTGCAAGTTACTTGGCAGATGTTTCCTAATTACTTTATATCGTGTAGGGGGCCGAAGGTCTAGTGTCATAAAGCTATAGTAAACCGTGGCCCGCTAACAATCCGTTTAGGGCAGCTGGAAATCGGGCACGGGGAAAATCCCAAAACATCGGTGTTTCTTTATTATTATATTTTTCCACTTCTACGCGTACGATCTGCGAGGTGGGAGTTTCTTTGCGACCAATAGTATTTAGAGTTTCACAGAAAACTCCACCCTCAGAAAGATGCACCTCCTAATGAAAATAGTATTTAAACTGCCACGTACAGGGATAGTTAGTCAGTACAGGAAACATTTCTGTACGCTTCAGCCTTGCGTAGTGTCAGCCGGACAGTATTGGCTTTTTCGTGTGATTGGCGACAACATCGTGAAATGGCGAGAAAAGTTGTGTTTTCAACTGAGGAGGACGACAGATTGGTAGAGGCAGTAGCCCCTAATCGTGTCCTCTATGACGCCGCTCACCCGGAGCATAAAAAGTACGACGTGAAAAATAAAGTGTGGAAGACAGTGTCAATAAGTATGAACAGAACAGGTACAGTATTCTTTAATTATATTTTTTTTTCATCAACTACAGCTACTAATAGAGTACGCCGGGGTATTCTGGGACACGGACAATTATGGGACACCGCCATCTTCTTTTCCTTAGTACTTCTTGACAGCTACAAACGGCTGTCATCGCTTCGTCTCATGCTAAACTCGTTTTTTATTGAGCACTCGACATGTGATAACGCTCTGTTACCTCGCTCTGATATCGAGTTAATTGTTATCCCTCCCAAAATTTTATTGCCAGTGTGCGTTTGGTTTATTTATTTTTGTGTTTTCCCACAAACCAGTTCAGGTAAATATGTTTATAATATTCGTGTAACCTTAAACCTTCGAACCATAAAAGAAATTTTGCATGAAGTTTGCATTGTGTTACTTATACGCCGCAATATTGTAAAGATAAGCATCTGGGGAATTGTAGGACGCTTTGTTCGGGGAATTATAGGACAGTCAGTTTTTTACGTTTGACAAGCTAAACTCGTGTTTTTTACGCATATAAGTGATTTTCCATGCATTATTTCAACACAGCATTATTATTTTGGCAAATTTCTATTGTTTTTTGTTTCAAAAATATTTTTTAACCATATTATGCCGCGTTATTACGCTAAAAAAGAAAAATCGTTGAATGTCGCCTCTATTTTGGAGGCGATAGGCGATCAAACAAATTAAAATCTACAACCGGTTTTTTTTTAAATTTTTAAATATTTTAAAAAAAATAAAAATTTAAAAATTGCGCCGGTCCCAACCCAAACACTTACACGTGTGTTCACTGCGATTCGGAATGATTCTCTTCGCCATTTTTCTTTTTTTTTATATCAATTATGAATTATTATTATTTCGTTTACAATAATGAATACGCGTTTTCCTTCGATAACTTTAATTTTTTATTCGATTTAAAAGATGTCCCACAATTCCCCGAGATTTTTCAAAAACGCGCAAATTAGTTTTTTGCGCCAACTGATATAACTTGTACAATTTGATGGAATTGGATCAAGCCACTGGTATCAAAAGAATGGCTATTCTCCGTACTACAAAACCATGCCTTGAAATTTCAAGAAATATGATCTTTATGTGACTTTTTAGCCAAAATAAAAGTGTGTCCCAGAATACCCCGCCGTACTCTACAATAAAAAAAACATTCATATAATTAACCCTTTCGGCTCTGTTGGGACACCTATGCCCCAGTTAATTTTTGTGATGGATAAGTTTTATTTTGGTAGGCTGTCTGGCTGCAGCGTAGCAATGATAGAAATCTCGTGATTTATACTAGGTGTAATTGAACAATTCTCTGAAATTTGTTATCGTAGCCTATCTATTCATAGTCTGTTAAAACTGTTTTGCTTAGAAGGTTTATAAGTTATTGTTTTTATTTATCTTACTGAGCATAGAGATGTGCATATGCGTTTCGGTGCATATATGCCCCAATTTTTAAAACTGTCCTACAACTTTCAAATTTGATCTGTACCTATCTGCAGCAAAATATAATCGATGTCCGCAAGAAAATGTAATAAAATCCAATTCGGAAAAGGTCGTGTCGAAAGTGTTAAAGTATAATGATACACTATTTTGAGGGCACAATATTCAAACACGCTTCCTACAAAATGCTCCAATGCTGTTTACAATATTCCATTTCTTCATAAAGATTTTTGCAATTCTTTCCAAATCAGAAATTTTAGAGATTTGTATCATAATTGTTTCAATACGTCTCTTGCAACAACACTTACACTGGCTCACGAAAGTATTCAGATACCCTTTGAAATAGAATAACTTTTTTAAAGTAGGACCAAACGACTTGAGCTTTTTGGAGAAGCTAGAAGTATTAGGTTACCAGGTGACGTGTTTCGTCGTTTCGTAAAAAATGCAATTTTTCGGAATAGCGAAGAAAATAGTGATGATCGCTTTTCGACGAAATTTTCACTTCATAACCCTAAAACGTATTTCAATATGTAAAAGCTTGTAACGTCCAAATTATATTCGTAAACCTCAGTATCACTCCATCAAACTCTAGCAAACTCAACTCTTACCCCATCTCCTCAATCGTCGATCACCTTGATGTTGTACCTTAGCGGTCACCAACACAAGATGATCGATACAAACTCCACCTCGCTGATGTATCTTAGAGATCCTAATCGCGAGATAATCGTTACAAAACCCTCTTCGCCTATTCGTCCTACAAGGCACGAATCATTCCCTCTAAAACGAATTCAAACAAATCCTTCGTTACAAATCCCTCTTAAATCGAGACCAAGTCTCAATCCCCTCTTTACGACTCATGAAGTCCAAGCCACTCTAACCCCTTTCCTATTAAACACCCAAAAATTCATTCGATGAGTTGAGTATCTCCTTTCACAGTCATAAAACCCCAAAAATCTAACTGCGACACATATTTGGCGTACGTGACATAAATATGTCTATTAATAGCTATACCGTTTACAAAAAACCCGGAAGTCCTACTGCGTCTTATTCCGAAATGTGTCAAGGCCACTACCGCGCGTACCCCCGCAACGTCCTTATAAATACGAGGGGACCGAGACAGAAGTGCTCTTTCGACGAAAACAATCCAGAGAAGCAACATTGTTAAAACCACGAAAGTTTATTATATTTTGTGTCAAAATCATCGCACAGCTCATTGTAAGCATTTAAACCATACCATTTTCATTGCATATCATCCTCATCACATAATCTTGTATTATTATTATTATTTTCGTGTCTATGCTTATTGCAATTCATTATTATATAGATTTCATATTATTTACTTGATTTACTGCTTATTGTATTGTCTTGTCTACGCTTATAGCGATTTCATATTATTTACTTTATTTACTGCTTATTGCATTGTCTTGTCTACGCTTATTGCGATTTCATATTATTTCTTTCAATAACAATTGATTATTACTTATTCATATGTAACTCATATTCATACTCATACGTTTCAATAACCATTGTATATAATGAATGTCATGTACTAATGCTAAATCCCTAGCGCATAATTATAACGTAAAAATCACACCAACAGTGCATCAAATTGAATAAACAATTTCTATTCGAATCACGTTAGGAGTTATTGTGTCTAGTCATCTGTTTGCGAAAATTCCCAAACGGAATCAAGCTGTCACAACAGCTGATTCCCGTTCGTGAACGCGAGAACGGTTCTAGTGTTGACAAACATACTATTGCATGAGCCGTGCAATCCACGAAAAAACTAAACGTGGTTTCTTATATATGACTGCAACGGTAAATCCTATTACCGAAACCAAAACAAATACAAAGTAATATAACGGGTGCTCTCCAAGTGTACATTTACCTTCCTTTAACGATTAGAGTGACGGATTCAATATTCGCGCCTGATCGCCTCCAGAAATTCTAAGTGTGACGGATTTGACATTCGCGCCTGATTCTCCTTTAACGATTAGGGTGACGGATTACAGATTCGCGCCTAAATTTCCTACCCAAACCTCAGAGTGACGGATTTAAGATTCGCGCCTGGTATTCCCTCAAAACCCTCAGCGTGACGGATTTAATATTCGCGCCTGGCCTTCCCTCAAACCCCTCAGAGTGACGGATTTAAGATTCGCGCCTGGTCTTCCCTCAAAACCCTCAGCGTGACGGATTTAAGATTCGCGCCTGGTCTTCCCTCAAAACCCTCAGCGTGACGGATTTAATATTCGCGCCTAAATTTCCTCCAAACCTCAGAGTGACGGATTATAGATTCGCGCCTGACATCCATTCCTTCCCCAATTGTCATCGTTCCCAAAGACCTCACCCGGGACGTGACAAGGTCTTTCGTCGATTGTTATTAGATGCTCAAAAAAGACTGTTTATTTTACACTATACACTATAGAAGTGAAACTAATGCAAAATCTACATATAGGGGAGAGTTGCCTATATCGTACTGGTCACCTAAATCGTACCTCGCCAATTTCTCAGTAATTAATGAATATAAACGGCATCTGATAATACAAATATCAAGTAAATGCGAAATATGAAATAGAAACAAAACCGTATGAGCTTACACCCTATTTTGTGCGTGCTATAAACATTTAAAAAAATCTGGTATAATTGATGTAACCTTTTACCACTTTATTTTAGCTATAACACGCATATTTTTGTATATTTCTAAAAGCGGGTGTAATGTAGAATATTTTACATTCATTTTAAATACATATTGCATTCATTATAAACTTTAAATTGATATTTATAAAAAAATTGTTTATGTTTCCTAAATCGTACCACTACAATCGTGCCAGTGGGATTTGACAACTCTTATGTTATATAGGCTATGTACATATATCATATAAATAGGTTATTGCGGCCTGTGTGTGATTCACATACGTGTATATATATATATATATATATATACACGTGTTTATATATATATATATATATATATATATACACGTGTTTATATATATATATATATATATATATAAACACGTATGTGAATCATTACTTAATCATTACTTTATGTTGAATAATTTTTCTTCATAATTTGTTGTTTATACTACTTTTAGTGGAGGTACGATTTAGGAGACCAGTTGCCTGAATCGTACCTTTTATAGTATGTGACAAAAAAATTAATAACAAATTAATTTCTTCTGAACAAATGGTTAAACATCTAATAGTAAGTGCCTAAAAGATGAATCTACAATATTCAATAGTCATTTGCGTTCAAATAAGTAGCAAATATGAAATGTAACGTAAAAAGTTAAGTGGTACGATATAGGCAATTCTCCTCTAGTTACACCGGGTAAGAAATAAGTTAGATTTGTTGGGTAATTTTCAATGAGTATAAATGATTTATTGAATATTTTGCTTTATTATTGGGAAGTTTCCATAGATTTATATTCCAGGACGGAGACAATAGGCCTATGATAACCAAAGCATGAAATAAATATATTTGATTGTAATTCATCTAAATATTTAACCAATAGTGTCACACAGCGGCTGGTTTGTTCGAAATCACGGCCAAACGTAATTTTTTTTTTATTGTTGGAACCTATGTAGTGGACATCATTTAGGAAATGTCAGAGCATGTTTTTCCGTTAAAATCAATTTTTAATCTGCAATTTTCTAAGAGATATACAATGTGTCGTTACACGTTGGCCGATTCACTCTACCGTGTGTAAAGAAGTTTCACTTCAAAAGTTATTCCATTCCAAAGAGTATCAGAATACTTCCGTAAGTCGCTGTATGTATCCATACGATATACCAAATACAAGTAATAACGACCTGAATGTTTCTCCAGTAGCAACGAACATGCAAAAAATGTATTATTTAATTATTTCAGTTGATGACTGCAAGTACAGGTGGCGCAACATACGCGACACTTGTAGGGATATGTATTATAAACTGATAGCAGCCCTACGCTGCTGTATATGTACGTCGCACAGGTAAATATTTGACTCAAGTTTAACCAACGGAATACTGTTTTATTTCAGGTTATATGTACACGCACGTGGCGTGGCGTGACTCGAGACTTCTTCTCCCAGGCACAAGCCAGGAGAACCTCTTAGTAGCAGCGTGCGTAGTCGAGTGTCACCCCGCTTACTTCCGGGCGCGAGAGCACGAGCTCGGTGGACCTCGGGTCAGGAGAGAGAGAGAGAGAACATACTCCCCCCCGAGTGTCAACGGTATCTTACATGCTACTATTTACAGTTCAATATGAGTAAAATATATAAATATACATATGTTCTTATCACTACTATATACATGAACTTTGGTTTCTAAATCCTTGGTAACGTTATCATATCGCACGTTGAGATCGTTGTGAAATGAAATTTACGTGTTTGGGCACATACGTCTTGAGCGCGGGACGTTGGACGGACGTGCCGTTGCTGGCACCAGGAACGTTAACGGTTTCTTCCTGTACAGAGTACGCCGGCTTCAAGTTCTCCGTTGACACATTGCGGGTCGCCCCGTTTACGTCTATTTGATATACACGTTCGGACTCGCGCGCAAGTACCTTGTGCGGACCGGTATACGGTCGCTCAAGTGGTTTCTTGACCGCTCCAGTACGCAGAAATACGTGCGTACACGACGCAAGGTCTTTAAAAAAAAATGCGCGTTTTCTATATTTGTGGGCAACCGGAACCGGACGAACCTTTCGCATGTATTCGCGGAAGTCCTGTAAGAACGGCTGCGTTTCCGCCTTGCAATTGTCGGGAAGGAAAAATTCCCCCGGTATTCTCAACGTGGTACCGTACACATAATCGGACGGAGACGCGTTTGTATCGAGACGGACCTGGGTACGCAGACCCAGCAACACAGTAGACAGGGCTAGTGTCCATTCGCCGCTGTCGGTGTGACACATGATCGCTGCTTTGACCGATCTATGCCAGCGCTCGACTAACCCATTGGAGGCTGGGTGATAAGCCGTTGTCCGAATTCGGCGGCATCCAATGAGAGGCAAGAGCGCATTAAACAGCTGACTCTCAAATTGCGATCCTTGATCAGTAGTCACTATTTTTGGGGCTCCAAATCGATCTATCCATGTGTCAAACATAACCCTAGCCACAGTTCTGGCCTCAATGTCTCTCATTGGTACAGCCTCCGGCCAACGGGAGAATCTGTCAATCATTGTCAAAATATACCTGAATCCCTTGTCCTCGTGCAGCGGTCCAACAATGTCGACATGCACATGATCGAATCGACCATCCGGAGCAACAAATTGAGCCGGAAGGTGCTTAACGTGACGCGACACCTTCGACTGTTGACAGACAGTACAATTTTTGCACCAAGCAGCCACGTCTTTGTGCAAATTGTGCCAGATGTACCGCTGGCGAATTAGCCGGTCGGTCACCTTGGAACCCGGATGAGCTACACTATGAAAAAGATCAAAAACTCATCTGCGCAGTGCGAGGGGGATATACGGGTGAATAACCTCGTCCGATATATGACACACTAAAGTGGCGTGAGTAGGTCCCCACTGTAGTTGCTTCCAGGAGCTGGAAACGTCAGCAGCTTCGCGCAGCTGTTTCAATTCCGCGTCTCTATTTTGCAAATCAGCGAGCTCATTGAGCTCAATCTCCACAGGCAGACGTATCGCCTCTATCCTCGACAGCGGATCTGCCACAACATTTTCCACCCCCGGAATGTACTCAATACTCGTGGTGAACTGTGCAATAAACGACAGCTGTCGGGACTGACGCGGTGACGCTTTATCAGCGCGCTGCATGAACGCATATATTAAGGGTTTGTGGTCGGTCACGACCACAAACTCGCGAGCCTCCAAGAAATACTTGAAATATTTAATCGATTCAAAAATTGCGGTAAGCTCTCTATCGTACGCGCTATATTTTAACTGAGCGGGTGTAAACTTCCTCGAAAAGAACGACAAAGGTCTCCACGACCCTTCAATCATTTGCTCAAGGACAGCCCCCATAGCAAAATCAGAAGCGCCAGTCACGACACGCGTCCGCGCCCCATTGCACGGATGGGCCAACAATGCGGCACGAGCTATTTCCTCCTTAATGGTTTCGAAAGCCCTATCAGCCTCCGGAGACCACTGAATTTCGCGCTTGTCATTCTTTTTAGAGTCGCACGTATATGCATTTAACGGAGCTTGTGCTTCGGCCGCGTGAGGAATGCTCCTACGATAAAAATTAACGGTGCCTAAAAAACGACGCAACTCAGCCACCGTGCGTGGTTTAGGAAATTTCCGAATGGCCTCGACCTTATCCGACGTGGGCCGAATTCCGTCGCTGTTAACGACGTGGCCTAAGAATTGAATTTCTGGGAGTCCAAATTTACACTTGTCCACGTTCAAACGGAGGTGAAACTGTTTCAACCGCTCGAACACGATACGGAGGTGATTCTCATGCTCCTCAGGGGACGAGGAAGCTAGGAGGATATCATCCAAATATGCAAATACGAAATCGAGGTCAGCGAGGGCCTGATGAATATAGCGCTGAAATGTTTGCCCGGCGTTCCGTAGGCCAAATGTCATTACCAAAAATTCGTACAGACCAAAGGGAGTAATTACGGCTGTTTTTTCAATGTCCTCCGAAGCTACAGGAATTTGGTGGAAGGCTCTGTGCAAATCCAAGGCGGAAAACACTGTTTTTCCATGCAGATTTGCAGTAAAGTCGTACAAATGCGGAACCGGATACTTGTCGGGAATCGTGGCAGCATTTAAATGGCGATAGCCCGCCCACTATTCTCCAGGTACCGTCAGGTTTCCTCACAAGGTGAATTGGGCTTGCCCAAGGGCTACTGGAAGGGCGGCAAATGCCGGCCTTACACATTGCCCTGAATTCTTTCTTTGCCGCCGACAGCTTATTAGGCGCGAGACGCCTTGGACGTTGTGCACTGGGAGCATCTTTAGTAGAAATGTAATGTCTCACGTCGCACGAATCCCAAGGAGCCACCTGCGGCAATGTGGTGATTTCTGGGAAATCGCCTAGTATCCGAATGTAACGACTATCTCCCGGATTCTTTATTGTGCTGATCGCGGGAACAACAGAAGGCTTGGACACGCCCAAGGTATGTACCCTGGTGAGTGTATCTATTAACCGACGCCTCTTTAAATCTACAATAAGACCATAATGTGCAAGAATATCTGCCCCAATAATCGGATACGGAACTGCAGCCACGCAAAAGTTCCACGAAATTTCACGGCGAAGCCCCAGATTTAAAACGCAGAGCCTCTCACCAAAAGTGTCGACTAATGTGTCATTAGCCGCGTATAATCTAAAACTTGTGGACTTCTGTTTAATCCTACTGTCAACGGGCAGAAGCGAGACATCCGCACCGGAGTCGATAAGAAAATGCCGACCGGAATATCGGTCCAAAACTTGCAGACGGTTACCCATGGACCGACCCTCGATGCCCGTCGCCGCGACCGAAGGTCGTTCTAGTTTACCGGCTTTTTGAACGTGCACGATGTTTCGTCGGCACATCGGTGTGCTTTCTCACCAAATCTTTTGTGCAACCAGCACAGCGCTGATTCTCTTTTAGCGCTAGCTGAACGTGCGCGTTTTGATTTCGTATTTGAACGCGGTCGCGGGGCCAGTCTACCAATTTGCGCGGCCAACTTATCAACTTTCCGATTCAACGCGGTCAAGTCAGCGGCGACTTTCTCAATTGAAACCGCCTCCCGATTTTCTAAGTCCGGTTTGCTAACCGCGAACGCGGCACGACCCGATGGCCTCAAGTACTTGATCGGCCAGTTCGGCCAATTTCTACAAATCTGCAACGTTGGACGCTGCCAGAATCCCCCTGCACTCCGCAGGCAGCTGATCCATAAAGATCGATCTGACCACCGCGTCATCACAACCACTATCATTAATATTGCGCAGACGACACAAGATCTGTGACGGTTTCCCGTCCGTCAATACTTCCCCTTTGAGAAGCTGCCTGAGGCGACTCTCCGCGGAACTAGAATAAGTCGATATGATACGTTCCTTGATTCGCGCGAACCGATTGTTTGCTTCGGTATCCGATATAATATCTTTAATACACGCAATTACTTCGAAGTCGAGCGCCGCGATTACAACGTCAGCCTTAGTGCTGTCTTTAGCAATACACGAGTTACGGCACGACGCCTCCACCTGGAGGAACCACAGCGCGGGATCAGCTTTAAAAAAACTGGGAATTTTCGGAATGCGGTACGAGTCCACACGCCTTTCATGCGCATTCGCTGACGGTGGGACGGTTTTGACACCCGCAGTCTCTTGAATCTGCTCTAAAAGCGCACGCATGTTGTCTAACTCTGCACGCATTTCTTCGGCCATTATGCCAAAACGTACGACGTCGCGATTACTACGACACTCAAATGCAAGGGTACGTGGAATCTCACTCGAGTGAACACGACGCGACACGGGTCACGATAGTACGCGGTACTTAATGGCTATAGATTATTTACAAGGAATTTACATATATACAAAAAACGAAACGGTAACGTAAGACAAAAATGGCGGCATGAGACACCACGCGCGGTGTGCATTCAACCCGAGCGCTGCTTTACCATCGTTCGCGCGCGGAATGAACAAAATGGCCGCTCGACCCGTTACCTTAGCACGTGGCGGACACTTGGGTTTCTTTACTCTACCGGTCGGCGCAATTGCTGCGCTGGTCGCCGTTGACTCCTGCAGGTTTCGTTCCACGACGATCTCAGCCGACGCTCCGCCACATAGTCGTTCCAATCCAACAGCGATGACAATGCCAAAACAATGGCCTGCGACGTCGTTATATAGTGGGGCGAGGAACAGCGTCCTTGCTGATCCCTCGACTCCCCACGACGTGAGATGGCCAGGAATCTGGTGACGATGGACGGTGGGGCGAGAAGCAGCGTGCCTGCTGAATTCTCGTCTACCCACGGCGTATAATAGCCAGCAGAGTCAGGCGATGCCAATGGCCAATCCTTTGCCCCACGCCTGGCGTGGACGACGATTCCATTCTCGTACTTGGAAGATTATCGTTACCCTCTTCATATAACGACGTACCTTTCATCTGTGTGACGCAGTATCACGTCGGGGTCACCAATGTAGGGATATGTATTATAAACTGATAGCAGCCCTACGCTGCTGTATATGTACGTCGCACAGGTAAATATTTGACTCAAGTTTAACCAACGGAATACTATTTTATTTCAGGTTATATGTACACGCACGTGGCGTGGCGTGACTCGAGACTTCTTCTCCCAGGCACAAGCCAGGAGAACCTCTTAGTAGCAACGTGCGTAGTCGAGTGTCTCCCCGCTTACTTCCGGGCGCGAGAGCACGAGCTCACTTCGTGAGTCGTCGGTGGACCTCGGGTCAGGAGAGAGAGAGAGAGAGAACATACTCCCCACACACTTACATGAAACATAAACGCTGCAGTAAGTATGGTACGGGGTCGGCAGCACAGCCAAAAACCAAATGGGCGTTGCTAAGCAGCCTGCAGTTCTTGTAACGTGTTCCTACCGAGAGAAGGCAGGTGTTTTTAAAGCACAATGTGATTTTTAAAATCCAACAAATTTTAAAAACTCATATTATTGATTTCATTACAGTACCCACAGTAATATGCAACAAGCAGAAGCGGTTGAAGAAAGAATAAACAGCACGGATAGCGACATTCTTACTACATCGATGGATGTTGTAGAACAACTTCCCGCAAGCTGTGAATCTGTCGGAGTAGACACACAGTCAGAGATCGATATTTCTCCGCCAAGGAGAAGATCATTAGAGGATGCGCCCACTTCAGTCCCAAAAAGGAGCCGCAATAATTCTCAGTTGATACTGGATGTGCTTGAAAAGAGCACTGCGGAAAGGCAGAAACTGCTCAATAACATGATGAGTGCAGCAGACCAGGATTCTGATCCCACTTCCATTTTTTTTAAAAGTATGGCTATGACAGTCAAAACCTTTCCGCCACATTTAATTGCGGAAGCGAAGGCTTCTGTGTTCGCAATAGTCAACGCTTTGGAACACAGAGCATTGCTAGGAAGAGATAATGGCGCATCCAATATTCCATAGGAATCACATTTTCGATGTGTCCCCAAATCGCGCCGAGGATACCTAGTCGCGCCGTGGGGTTTTAGTCGGTAGGAATCCGACACTACCTCTGTCTCCCACCCCGGGAGGCACAGGTGTCTATGAAGATTTCCCCACGTAAAAAAAAAGTTCTTTATATAATCGGAAGAATTGTCTATACGTTGCTCGGTTATCCACTAGGTGATTTTTTATTAATATCCTGCAGTAGCCATCTCTATAGCGATTTTGGTATATACTTTTCATGTCATTTCTTTTACTTCTTTCCAAAAGTGCTAACAGAAGTCCCTCATTTTCGTCTTCTTCTTGTAATCGGTGTTTACACACATACATATGCATCCATTTGTCTCATTTCCTCTGATTAATTCGCATTTGTAAAATGCACAGGTATCGACTGGTTTGCATACGCCAAGTTCCAATATACCTGAGTAGCTTCAAGCGGCTTGTCATAAATGCCGTTAGTTTATTGCCTTTTAGGACTTCTCCCAACCATCGCCAGAACGGCATTCGTTACTCTGACTCCGCATTGGAAACATCGCTCCAAAGCAAGTGACTGAGTTAACAGTGTTACATAGTGTCTGTCAAACGACAGTGATATTACAATTTCCCTGTGCTGTGTAAAAGTGACAAATTAACAAAATGAACCGCAATTTTATTCCGCTGGTGGTACAACTGCTGCAAGAAGAGGCAGAAGATGAGGCACTTCTGTTAGCGCTGTTGGAAAGCAGGAAAAAGAGGAAGGCAATGAAGAGGTTGTATGCAAATCGAAGTAGAGAGGGCTACGCCAGCATACTAGTTGCTAATCATTTGGAGGAGGACAAAACCACATACAGACAATTATTTCGCTTAAATAAGGAGCAGGTTGCCTATGTGCTAAACCTCGTCGGATACGACATAAAAACAGCACCATCCGCGAGAGTGAATGAACCGATTTCACCACATCACAAGTTGCTGCTGACATTAAGGCAAGTTAACTTTCAAAAACAGTGGTTAATTATTAACGGTTACCGCGATACTTTTATAAAATGTCGAAATGGAGTCGGTATCTTTTTCCATTTATCGAGTGATACTGCCCATGAATTTTTCTATTTCGAGAACTCTCCCTTCCAAGAAATCCAGTGTGTTACGTCCTGAAAGGACTGCTGTGAAACACCCCGAGCGGTTAGGGTGATCCACTGGGTTCGCTGCTCTGTCGAAGTGCTAAAGCACACCTTGACTATACTTACCGAGGAAGGAATAGGAGTAGAAGGGTTGAATCAATTGATATTCGGAATTTAGAAAGAAAAACATCAAAGTAAGATATATTTTCGAGAAAGTGAGATCTGTGGTTAACATACCCTTGGGGACGACGCTCCGTCCCCGTGTCGCTCGCTGTGCTCTCGGATGGCACACGGCACGCTTGCCGTCTAATGTTTCGCCTACTCGCGGTGTCGCTGACCCAAACGTAGGTCGTGGTCGCTTGCTGCACTGTCAGTTAGCACACGGAAGTCTTCGAATTGTAACTCGCGATGTCGAACAGTTTGCTATCCTCGCTCCGTCAACGTCGGTCACGGTTAACGCTTAAGGGCTCTCCCGGCTAGGCCGTTCTCGGTGCGTCGGATGGAGTTACCCTCTTGCGAATTACTACCCGCCGAGCGTGCTTCGCGGTGCAAACAACTAAACGATGACGCGATCTCTAGACGGCCCGCTGGCTCGTCGTAACTTCCTACTTCGAACTCCCGAAAACCGATCAACTCGCGACTATCACTGAGAATTAATAAAGCTCCTGAGATCGCGCGATCCAGGCTTTTATAGCGCGATCCAGGCCAGAGCCACGCACTCCCCATTTCGAGAACGGGGGGGGGGGGGGGGGAGAATTGCTCCGTCAGTTACTGCTTTTCGTAATTTCCATTGCTTCATGCTCTGGAATCTAGGGCCCGGACCATCGGTGGTCTTGTTGCGTTTACGCTGACGGATTCCGCGTCTGCCGACCTACTAACCCGCGCGCTGCGATTCCGCTGAATCGCTGATGACGCAAGGAAGGTGACGCGGGGACAGCAAGCACGGAACGGACCTGAAGGGCCCATGTAACAAGTGTAATATTCGTATCATTTATGTGCCTTTTTCACACTGAACTGGACAGATATCTTATTTTCCTTCAAGGAGGAATATTGTTCTCTGACTGTGTTTCTACAACAGATTCACAGCTTGCAGGTGATTCTGTAACATCCATCGACGTTCCTGGAATGTCGCTATCCGTACTATTTCTAATATGTTGAACCTCTTCAGTTTGTTGCATATTACTGTGATTATTATAATGAAATAAATAAAATGAATTTTTAAATTTCATTATATTTTAGAACTCATATTGTGTGTAAAAAATATTTGCCTCCTCTGACACGATACATTGTCCAAAAAATTTTGCTTGCCCAACAACGACCATTTAAATTTGCTTTTTTTTTTTGCCGACCCTGTACAGTGTTTATTGGCTCGCTTCATTTTCGTGAATGTATCGCGCATGCTCCTCCGCCTTATTTTACAGTCAGCAGCTGAAGCAATCAGATAATTTATTTTTTGCAGGTTCATCGCTACTGGAGAAAGTTTCAGGTCACTAGCATTTGCATTCCGCATATCTTACGGCTATATAAGCGTGATTGTTAAAGACGTATTGAAACAATTATGCAAAAAATTAGTACCAATATTTTTACCGAAACCCACTGTTTTGAGTCTCGAAAAAATTGCACAGGTTTTTCTAACTAAGTGGAATTTCCCAAATTGCGTTGGTGCAATGGATGGGAAGCACGTGCGAATAGTATGTCCCCAAAACAGTGGATCACTGTATTTTAATTATAAAAATTATTTTTCAATGGTACTATTAGCTGTAGTAAATGCAAACTACAAGTTCATTGTCATCGACGTTGGCTCATATGGAAAAGAAGGCGATAGTGGCATTTTTCACAAATCCATAATGGGGCAACAAATTCGATCCGGGAATTTTAATTTCCCCAGTGATAAAGCACTGTCAGGATCCGACGTGACGATCCCTCACGTGATTGTAGGCGATGAAGCTTTTAGACTAACAAAGAATTGTATGAAGCCATACCCGAAAAATCAAGCTTCGGAAGACATTGAAAAAACTATTTTTAACTACCGCTTGTGCAGAGCAAGGCGAGTATCGGAAAATGCTTTTGCACTCCTATCGCAAAGCTTCCGAATATTTTATTCGGCAATAGCGGTACTGCCAGAAACTACCGATAACATTATCACTGCAACGTGCTGCTTGCATAACATGTTGCGTGATGAATACGACAACAGTAAGCAACACAACAACTGCCAGATGGACATATCCGCCGATAATATGTTGCCGTTAGCTAGACCCGGAGGTTACGGAGATGCGGAGGGTTTTGAGG
This sequence comes from Andrena flavipes, assembly GCA_963971345.1. Classification (NCBI taxonomy): domain Eukaryota; kingdom Metazoa; phylum Arthropoda; class Insecta; order Hymenoptera; family Andrenidae; genus Andrena; species Andrena flavipes. The sequence continues at coordinate 20,675,656 of OZ020481.1, read as the reverse complement.
TCAGAAACAAATTAAAAACCTATTTTAATTCAGCCGCAGGGGCTGTTGAATGGCAACAAGACCTCATTCAAAGGGATGCAACAGCTTAGTCAACTGACGGATGGATACAAAGGTAAACACGACAGTAAATAATAATTTAACGGCTTCCGTGGTAGTTTCGTAATTAGCTTGATATGTATATATGGTATATATGTTTACTTTTTTCCACGTGCACAAAAGAGAGTGATCGAGGAGTCACCATTCATGATAGAGAGGAATGGGGGGGAGGGAGCACCCGAAGACCCTGCACCCGTCCAGGAGGACGGCCGCTGTGCAACGCCGCAATGTCGAGAGAGATGGTCAATGATGAGAATGAGGTGTTCACATAAACATACGTCTGTGTGACTGTGAGTGAACATTGAAACTGAGACCATTTCTAAAAATCCAAAAATGGACATGGGATTATCCGACGTTGGTGTGATTGTCGTGAGCATTTCTTGCTCTAGATCAAGTCGACTTTGGTTTGTTCATAATACGCGGTATTATGCACAGACAGCGAGTGTGTGGTTAATTTCTAATGTTGTGAGATGCCAGGTCAATATGATTAAGGTTATCAGGAATTTCATAGTATATGCCTGCGTCGTGTTGCAAAGAAGAATATAAGAAGACCATGGAATAATTATCGTCCCCACTTGTTTGTCCATTGGGGAAAGGATAAGTTGACCACTGTGACATTTGGTATTTAAGCTGCTTATGTAAAATTTGGAGCTAATATTCTGTTTCTTCTAGATGATAACTCCGAGAACAGACTTACCAGGTTGGCCGATTCTAAGGAATATGGGAGCGGCCATTTAGCTGTCGACGAGGAGGGTCGAGAAAAAGAGAAAACGCGATTAGCACTAGAGGGTGTCATATACCAGGCCTTCCGGACACTGTTCGATTACTTACATCATTCACAACATTTAACGATTTAACCCTCGGTTGTCACACTGGGTCAAATTGACCCTGCGTTCGACTTTGCAATCAAATATCTTTAAGGCATCATTCATAATTGAGGGCTCGGATGCAATAAGGGGACTAGCGCTCGAAAATGGGAAAAATAATTGTCCAAACGCTAAGAAATATTGGAAAATTAAATGTTGTTAAACTGTATTTTAAAAAATATAGTGTTGTAAAGCTCGTCACGACACACATTTTTTCTATTTACAGTTTTTGTTTTGAAATTCGCGTGCTTTTGTTTTGAAATTCGAGCGCGTGTTTATACTCGAGAGATAAGGAGTCCGTCTTTAATTTGAGGGTAGGACGAAGCAGGCGGGACTGCGCGCAGTCAGCGGACTACCCTTCTTTTCCTGTGTCTCTCCGCGAGACGTATTGATGCTGGATAATACTCTGTAATTTCTAGTTCTCCAAAATTAATCAGGCTCATCAGCCAGAGCATTTCGCCAGGGTCGCGGTTTATGACCGTATTGTCCCGCAAGTCGGCGGTAGAGAACGGTTTCCTACAGTTACGGATAATTTATGACTTAATTATTTCCGCCTCGTAGCAGACGTGAACTCAGAGTGTCAGAAAGGGGAAACAGGAATGGTATGCATTTTCTTCTTTATACCAACTCGAAGACTTTCTGCGTCTCTTCCCTTCGGACCCTTTCGAACCGATACACGTGGTGTTTTCTATCTCGAAGCAATGGGTACATTGGCAGTAGAAGGACAGAGCGCGGGCTTTTGTGAAAGTTTTCGTTGCACTTCTGCAAAACACGTGTGTTCCGAAAATATGCTGGCTTCTTTTTACCTAAAACCTCTTGGCTTGGTGGGAGTTAACTCAATTGAGGTACATTAGTCAGATTCTCGTTAATTGAGGTACGGACGATAGCGACACTCATACAGATTAAGAATCTTTTCGAATTTTTTGTTTCGGATAAGCCCAAGTCGGGAAATCACCTGCACCACGAACACACTGTTCTTGTTTAAGTGCCATATTGAAGCTGGAAAAAAACAAGTAACACACATTGAAAATATTCTTTATAATGTTTTTGGTATAATATAAGAATAACTTAATAAATATAAAAAAAAATTATTTCATTATATGTTGTATTTACTGAGAAAAAAATCTTTAAAAATAGTTTGATTTTTCGACCGTTCACAGTGGAGTACCCCCTTAAGGGGACCTTCCGGTCTAGAGCCCTCCAAAATAGGCGATCTTTAGGAATTAATTGAAGGAAAACTACTATATATAATTTAATGGGACTTTTCGCATTGCAGGGTAAAGGTACCAGTAATCGACCATGTATCAGTAGTCGACCACTTTCAGAAAAATATGAAAAATAAGGTTTTTAGAAGTGACGATCTTTTGAACAGAGTGCAGTTAGAGTGCAGTTAGAGAACTGCACTTTATTGAAAAGATCGTCACTTCTAAAAACCTTATTTTTCATGTTTTTCTGAAAGTGGTCGACTACTGATACATGGTAGACTACTGGTGCCTTTGCCCTATTAAGGATTTAAAGAAAATAAACATTAACATTTGAAAAATTAAATTAAACAAAATCGACTGTTAGAACGGAAGGTCCCCTTAAGGGGTCACGTCTATCTGTCAGGTCTAAAAACACAAGAATGTATTTTTTGCAAAAATTTGAAGACTTTTTTTAAATAAATGGTTCTGTATTCGGAAATATATATTTTAGAGTTCTTGTATTGTTATTTACATATATATATATATATACATTATATATATATAAAAGCTGTCGAGAGATCGCCGATAATTCCTTTATTATATATATATATATATATATATATATATATATATATCTCGACAGCTTTTTTTATTTAAGTACTTTAGGGTGATCGTGTCTGTCGAGAGATCGCCGATAATTCCTTTATTTATATATATATCTCGACAGCTTTTTTTATTTAAGTACTTTAGGGTGATCGTGTCTGTAGGTTTGATCTGGTTCATCAGAAATAAAAAATTTGACCAAATTTAATTAGCATATTAAATTATCTAGTGCTCAATCGTGGCTTTTTAAATTTTGTTGGGTATTTTTTATTTTACAGATGGAAAGTGATTTAATATGATTAAAAATGAGAGCGATTCTGTGGGGAAAGTCGATGCTTTTACTATGAAACAGCCCAGTGATGCCAGATTCGGGACGGGAGCGCTCGAGAATTTCCCCCACCTCGCATGCACACTACGCCGGAGCTGCGTGGCCGCGAGCTCGGCGCATGCACACACGCAGCGCCGGCGTAGTGTGCATGCGAAGTGCGGGAAATTCTCGAGTGCTCCCATCCCGAATCTGGCATAACTGAAACAGCCGCGATATTGTATCATATTAATTTTTCGGGATAATGAAGGTTTAACCACTAGATACTTTACTAGAAAAATACTTGTGTTTTCAGACGTCACAGGTGGGTACGACCTCTTCCTTGATAGACTGTGCCATAACAGGATATTATGTGTAGCGTGTATCTAAGAAGGAGATGTTTGTAGGTTGGTCGCCTCCTTTTCTTTTATGTACCTTTCTGTTATATATATATAATAATCATTTGTGTACACTGTACAGAGTGTTAAAGAAGTAATATGCATTGGTTTGGTATCTGAATGTACACCTGTGGACCGGTAGAGATTTGTAAACAAATTTTGCTACGAAACTATCTATTACATTGGAAATTAATGTTTCAACGATTCGATTGTGTAAACAAACACAATACGACGTTTAAAGGGAGAGAAGATAGTGCAAAGTGCATTGACCTTGTTAGGCCCACTAGACCACTGTCCCAGACTCCACCATTCGGATAAATACTATCAAAGCGGCAGAGTAGTGGTAGACCCATGCCTCTACGTACAACTGTACATAATCGAATCGTTGAAACATTAATTTTCAATGTAATAAACAATTTCGTAGCAAAATATGTTTACAAATCTGTACCAGTCCACAGGTGTACATTCACCCACCAAATCAATGAACATTACTTTTTTAACACCTTGCACATTAAATCGATCTGCATATGCGTTAATATTACTGTTTCAATATGATGTAATTTAGTTACTTTATAATTATAATTTATGTAGTAATCAATTGTAATTCTGCACAACTCTGTACAATTGTAACACAGTCAATCTAAGAGTGTGAAAACGGTATAATCGAAAATAAACTATAATTTCATAAATGTTTACATTCCTTTTCTTGTGCCCATTGCAAAATTCTCAATAAAATATTCTTCTTTAGAAATTCTGTTTCTTCTTTACTTTCAGCCCTACATTCAAATGATTTTTCTACATAGTTACTACTTTTGACCCGTATTATTAATAATAATAAAAAAACAAATAAACTTACTCGATCATCAGGCTGGGTTTCATTTTCAGCGGGGTCCTTTTCAATTACCGATGCCTCTGCATCTTCTAAATTAGGTGTTAATATGTTTGCGTCCACCTCGGAAGACTCCTCCGGAAAAGATGATCTTGGATCTTCGTCCATATTCGAGACACTTGTGCTTGGGGTCTCCTGGTCTAACGTAAATAACATCTTATCGTAGTACCATAAGGTAGGTACGTATATATCTTCTGTCCCCTTGCCGGAACGTTTGGACTCCGCCACCTTATGCATTTCCTTCCGGAAACCTCCACGAAGACTTTGTATTCTCTTCCGAATGAAATCCTTATCGGCTTCCGGGAAGTGTGGTTTCACCAAGTCGATGAGCCTCTGGTACGAGACAGTTTTTAAATTCCTATTGAAATAGGGTTTCGTCTTCAATTTCCACAAGCAAGGCATTTGCCTGTATAAATCAATAAATTCGCCTGTCAATTTCTTGCTCCAGAAATCTGCCATTTTCCTATGTAGGATGATTTGTTTTTTTAAAATGGCACGGTACACTCACAAGTCACTAGTTGGTGTCTGAACACTTTGACTTTTCGTTTGATTCTGCCTTTGCTTCGTGTTTTCCCTTAAAACGTAAACATTGGTTCCTCCCTCCGTAGTTGAAATTTCCGGTGGAGGTGGTTATGCCAAAATCTAATTGGCCAAGGTATGACAAAAGGTGCTGGTGACCATTCCCCTGGAATGGGTAAGGTCTAGGCCAGCAATAAAAATTAAAAGCCCCATCAGTGAAGGCATCGCGGAGAGTCCGAGGATTATGGCAATTGGAATTGCCGACCTAGGTGTTCGCCAGGCGCAGGGAATAAACTTAAATATCCCAAGCCTCAACAGTCATGGTTAAAGGAGATAAATATGTAGTCGTGGGAGGAGGGTAAATAGAATATTTTTTTCAGCCATTGATAAACTAAATTAAGTTTCATTGTAAGTATGTGGAAATACGCGAGGAGACATTACTATGACGATGTGTAAACTTCGCGTCTACAAGGAATGCAGGTCCGATTGGTCCTAATCCTAATATAATCTCCTTCCTACGAGTTACCTTCCCTCACAGCGCATATGTCGAGCGAGCTTTTGTTATGATATTCTAACGCGGGTTTGTACACGAAAGATAAGGGAGCCGTCTTCAGTTTTAAGGGAGAACGATGCAGGCGGAACTACGCGCGGACAACAGATTACCACTTTTCTTCCTATGACCTGTCTCCGCGAGGAGTATTGATTAGTGATTGGGGGTGATACGAGTCTATTCTCATGAGTTTTAAGCAGTTCGATACCCAAAGTACTCGCTAGCATCGTTAAAAATAGTTCGATTTACATGAAATTTGGTATAATTTTCATTTGACAAACATAAGAAATGCATCGGTAGCACTTACATATCGATACAATAAAGAATAAAGAATACAGTTTTTCTGAAACAGGTATGTACCTACCCTCGGCCGAACGCTGCGAATCGAGGTCGGCCACCCTCAGTCGAGGGAGAAATATCCATTACAGTGTGTTAAGAGATTCATTATCCGTCATCGTATCGATATTAAAATAACACTAATGAATTCCTGGCGTTCTCCCAATTAAAATTATCACAAATATCATGGAAATCGGACTACTTTTACACAAGCAATACAAATTATAAAAGGAGTAGGCATTTCTTAATCGCACATCCCATAATCCGACGAGAGTGTAACTTATCCAAAAGACCTCGATTCGCAGCGGTCGGCCGAGAATACATACCTGTTTCAGAAAAACTGTATTCTTTATTCTTTATCGTATCAATATGGAAGTGATACCGATGCATTTCTTATGTTTTCAAATGAAAATTATACCAAATTTCATGTAAATCGAACTATTTTTAACGAAATTTTGGAAATCAATTTATTATGAAGATTCCTTAATTACGATCTGATTTGTGTCGTTTTTGGACCACTTTCATCGGGAAAACATAAGGAAGCGATTCACACCACTTTCGCCAAGATCAGATGAAAAATATAGAATTTTTGATTCGTCACTTCTTAGGGGGCAACATTTGTACAGCCCCCCTGGGCTCGAGGATCGAAGTCCTTGAAACCCATCGAGGCACGGCTTATCGGTAGGGTTGCCTCTTGAGTCGAGGTTTGCGTGCGACGAAAATTCAAGAGCGCCACACTTTTGGACGCGACACGCCTGACAACGGTTCTACCCGCACGCAAGAACGTGGAATTCCGGCGCGCCACACTTCTAACCGCGCACAAGATGCTAGCAAGAACTTCCGATGAGGTGGAAACTTTTCGTCTGCAAGGAGAATGCAGATCGCAATATAGTCGTTATAACTGAGTAATAAACCATTTCCATAATTTATAGCGCCTTCAGGTAAACCAAATGTAGCTTCGTAAAAACAGATGTTTCAGTGTGCCCTACAGTAAAAGTATTTATGATATCCTCTATAAGCCAGGTATATCGAGGAATTCGTATACTTTTCGCGAACCTACGTATATCGCGATCGTGTCTTGCCGATCGTTTCGCTGATCGATAATATTATAAATGGAACAGGAAATACACAATAAAAGACTGCGCTGGTTCCTGGAAAAAGCATGTGGAGTCGACGTAGAAATGGGAGCCCGAACTCGCTGTCTCTAAGTAGTGACGGGTACGACCTCCTGGTCTGCGAGAACGAGCGCGCTCCTTCCGACGTTCCGACGCGACACGCCAAATGCGTGGCGTGCTGGCGTGTGGCGCGCAAGAGTGCCACGCAAGAACGTCCGTGTAAAGGCCCCAATTAACGCGAAGGGCTCTCCCGGGTAGGCCGTTCTCGGTGTGTCGGACGGAGTTACTCTTCTAACGAATTACTATCGGCCGAGCGTGCTTCGCGGAATCTATCCGGAGACGTAGTCGCGGTATCTGGACGGTCCTCTAGTCCGTCGTGACTTCCTAGGTCGAACTCTCGAATTGGAATCCTCAATACCTCTTCATCGATCCCGGTTGTGGGCCGTGCCACGAACAATCCTCGCGAATGGGGGAAACTGCCCCGTCGGCAGTTGTCGCTCGCTGCACGCGTCGGAAATTTCCGGGCCCGGGCCGCCGGCGGTCACGTTGTCCCTACGGCTGTCGCTACGCGGCTCAGAGTAACGTGACTGCCACGCGCGAGGCGAATCCGCTGAATCGCCGTCTACGGAATAAAACGACGCGTGGACAGCAAGCACGGAAAGGGCCAGAAGAGCCCATGTAACAAGAACCATTTATTCACTTCCTCTGGCTCGGTCCTTAACATAGCAAATCTCTCATCCATTATCAAATTGTCGGATTTGCTTTTCACCCAAGAAGGCATTGACTCAACTATCTTCGAGACCATCCAGCTACCTATTGAATCGCCTATATATGAAATGACCCCACTGAAGCTGTCCCTAATTTAAGTTCATAAAAATTCGGTGAATTGTTTAAAATTGTTCCACACATTGTTTATTGTGTGGACCACATCTGGATTGTTAAACCAGTATACACAACCGATCACTCCAGCTATCATGCTGGGTATGCTACAGAGTACAGAAAACATGCTAAGACTATGTCGCCCTCCATAGTCACCCCTCGCCAGATAATTTATCCCCTCTGAAATAACGGCGATAGCTATCGGAACACCGGAATATGCTTCAAACGCATCCTGAAAGCAACCTCTTGTTACCTCGCCTCTTTTGGCACAATTACCTATCCAAGCTATGACTATTGATATTAAAGAGGAAGGGCTCGCCAACACAGCACCCGTCGAAAGCACAGATAGTGCAAAGATATCGAACGATCCAAAGAAATCTACGACGTAAGTATTAGTTCCGTCTGCTGGCCTCACGTTTTTGCATGAAACTCCTGCTTGATATTTCGTCAATCTAAGCCCCGATCTAACAGCTATAAGAGCCACTGAAACCAATGCACACAATATACCTGTTGTAATATCAACATTAACCGCCTGGATGAGCCCAGTCAAAATAGCTCCCAAGCTATCCCAGGTGAGTTTACCATCCTGTACTCTAGTGAAAATAAGATACACCTGTTTCACTAACACTACGGCATTGCCAGTGGCTCCAAAAAGGTAGCTCTGTCCTCCAGTGACCCCAATTGCTGTTCCACTTAAGGGGGAACACCACTGTGACGGTCGGAAAAATGAGCCCATTTTTAAGATTTTTTTAAGGAATAACTTACAGTTTTATTATAAAATTGTTATTACCTATCTTTAGTATAATGTCTTAAGAGACTATAAAAAAAAGTAATAGAAAAACATACATAGATTTCCATATACAGTTAATCTCCTACACCCCTGACAAGAAAACATAGGTCGCTTATCGAAACGATATCTTTGGAACGGCAACTCTGAAATCAATTTTTTTTGTTTAATATAATCGGTATGAGTGTAGTTTCCGTTGTACGTACCGATTTTTAAAAAAAATTATTTTTGTAAAAATGGCGCACTTGGGAAGAAAAAGTTTCGAAAATCCGCAAAAAAATGGATAGTTTTTCGAGCGTATTTCAAAAAATATGTTTTCGATCAAAAAATCGGTACCTACAACTGAAGATACTCTTGTTTTAAAGATCCTGTAAAAATTTCAAGTCGATCGGATAAAAATTGACAGAGCTATTGATTCGATCAGTTAGAAAAATGTCGTTTCGAGAAAATCGCGTTTAAAGATACATAGCGCCATGGAACGGCATCGTGACGCGTCTCACAAAATGCACTGTATCTTCGTCAATTCTTCGAATATTAACTTGAATTTTTCAGACAATATTTTTGAAGAGTTAAACATTAAGAAAGTGAAGAAAAAAAAATCGAAATTTTTTCAACTTTCACAGTGGTGTTCCCCCTTAAGCTAGTTAACCATGCACTAGCAGAAACCATATGAGCAGTGACCAGCAACTGATTTCTGATAATGTATCCGATACCTACGCCTCCAGCTATGCCGAATACCAAGTCTCAAGCTCTATCACAGCTTTTTATTGCTTCTCCGTACATACCGTAGTCTTTGACTGTACCACTGGTTAATCCCTTCATCACAAATCCAAGAACCTGGGCAACACAAGCCACCACAGCCAGAGGCATCGGAACAAAATACACACGAAGTCCGTTCACGATAGCCAACACAGTAGTAGCCAAGGCCCTCCCCAATATGCTTTCTAGTTTCACGAAAGTGATCCCAATCCATGCCGAAGTCATAACCGTCGCCAAAGAGGGGAAAGCTACAATATGGTACGAAGTAGGAATTAACACCCACTTGCTCAGGATAAAAGCTTTCGCGGTTTCATAAATTCCTCCAATTAATGGGAGGCCGGTACTGTGCTTCTCTGTACCCAATGGAAATTTGCTTTGAATAAACCAATTCTTGCTCTGTTCACATCGGTCTAGAGCAGTTTGCCAAGCGAACTTAGCAAAATTGTTTTCTGATAACGGTTCCCCCGTTTTTGCCATTCCTGTTAGATATTTGCAGTGGCTCGCAGCAAATTGGTTACGAAAAACAAAAAGCCTCCTGACGTACCTATCAATATTTTTGATAGTCAAGTGATAAATCCCTCCAAACAAATCAGCCGAAGCTCCTATGGCAACAGCAGCTCCGCTGACAACATCAACGGCACTATGGTAAACCTCATCCACATCAGATCCCTCATTTGAAGCAGAGAAAATTCGATTATAGACTTCAAAGCTAACGTCTTCTGATAGCTTAACAGACTCTTTATAGCTACTGATTTGCACATTTGCGTTCAATAACGCTGCAGTTCTATCTTCCTCTGTCTTAGATTTGAAACAGTAATCAAAGAGTGAATCATACCAAGCATTACCAGTCTTGCCAACTTCTCTCTATTCACCATTGTATGGCAAACTAGTTCATCACTTATCACCGGAGTCAAATACTGATAAACTAAATCTCCATTGGCCTCTCGAACTAACTCTAATTTTCTTTGAAAACTATCGCTAAGAAAGGTTTTTCCTTTACATTTCCAAACTCTTTCATCTTTTTCCAGAGAATTCATCATGGTCTTATACCATTTTTTGGTTCCTGATGTTAGTGGGTAACATCCACAGCAAACCGTGAATAGCATTAATCAACTCGATATTGTGATGTTCTCGTTCTATTCTAGAAAAATCAAACCGTCTTTCAGCTTCTAATTCCAACATAACAACTGCTACGGTTCTGGCATCAATCTTATGGTCCAATTGCGGATTCAACCCTCTAGGAGTAATAGACCAGCCAGTGTTGGTCCGACCAGTTCTGCCTTTTCTTTGTTTTGAAGTTGATTCATCAATTAGACGTCTTATCAGAGTGTGCTTATACACTAAGCCCTCACTACTTCCATACAGAAGAGTGGAAGGCTTCATTTCCTCTAAGAAGTCAACCACCACTCGGCAACCTGGTATAGTGACTGCTTGACTAACGACGTCTGTGCAAAAGCACCAACAATTTTCGCTCATCTCATTCACGTTAAAAGAAATTCCTCCGTGGACCACGATCATCTGCCTATTGGCATCTCGATAATGCCTAGCGCAGTAGGAGTATAGATCGTCACAATCTCTCCTACTAGATAGAAAGAAAACTATTCTATCCTTAGACAAGATTTGCATCGGTATTTTGAATGCACTCCTGAAACCCTCCAACTTAACGCCAATAACTCCACTTTTAATAATCAACCATTCCCCATTAACACTTTCGTCTTTGCCAAGTGGCTCTATCTTAACATTTTCATTAATCTCATACCGAGTGGTACTAATATCCAAATCTTCTGCAAGTTGCTGGGCTTTATGTCGTGTTAAAATAGTAGCAGTTAAGTGCACACACTTATAATTTGCTCTCTTAGTAAATTGCAAACCCCCAGCCACAACAGTTGGATCGGAACGACAATGGATCTCGTCTAATAATACAAAATTGCTCGTTTGTTCAATTTCATGAACATTTCTTAATGAAGAACCATAAGTCATAATATGTAACTTTCTATTGCCATATCCTTGTACATTTACACTGTCTTCGCGTTGTTCCCCGACAGTGTATGATATTTGAAACTTATTTGCCCCTGTACTAGATATATCAAGCAATTCAGAAATTCTATGGGAAGCTGACTTCACAGCAGCTACAGTAGGTTGCAACAACGTTATTCGACTATTTTCGCTCATAGCCTTGAACAAGTTGATTGTTTGAGCAAGATCGTGGAGCACCTACGCTCTTGCCTTTTGTTAGGCGCCCGATTTATTTAACTTAGTTTTAAGAAATTCAGAAATGGTTTTAACAGTAGTGTAATGGCGTCACAAATAAATGAACACTTTTCTCTTAATACTCTAGGACTTTCACTGAAGTTAACTAACGTTCAAAAACACAATTAAAACAGTAGACTTAGATAATCACGCTAGTGCGTGTTTCTACAATTTGTAGAATTCCAAGAAGTGGAAATTTATCGGAGCACCGATAGCTCCTTGTATTTCGCGCCTTTGATAACAGAGGTGATTACACTAGCACGATTCACACGGAAGAGAGCGATCGCAGAGACGGCACGGGCCAAGCCACCGGTTCGGGAGAGCAGACACCTGGCCAATCAACGCAATCCACGTACATCACGCGAGACACAGGTAACTAGTCCAGGTGTCAAACCCGAGATGGCCCGACCAGGCCGTCACCGCGATCGCCCAGCAGCTACACCGGTAGCAGAACCGCGTTCAAAGCTCGCGCTGCACAGCGATGTCGAGCATGCGCATATTTGGTCGCATCTCTGCGACCAATCCCAAACATGATAGTGAACGACATTGTTTTGCCTGAACCCGTTGGAGCCTCAAGTAAATAATAAAGATTTTCGCCTTCCAACGGATTATTTAACAAGTCTCCCACAGCGGTTCTAAAAAAAATTTCTGGAACCATGTCGACATGACAGTCAGGTGCCAGAACAGTCAAAGCCGTAACTGTAGGTTTCAGAGATTTGATGTCAGAACTGTCAATCGGTCTAGATTCTATTTTTCCGAGCCCGTACACAGAGACGATTAGGCCATCGCTATTAAAAATAGGACTTCCACTCATTCCCTGCATACCCTTCCAGTCACTGGCAACCACATGGTTGTAAAGACCAGTAATGTTGACAGGCCTGAGTTCGTAAAAAAAGCCTCTTCACGAGACGCGAAATTACTCCCTACAGATTCTACTATCAAATACTGCCCGATCTTCCGAATAGGGCAGACAACACAGAGAATTTCACCTTTTTCCGCCCCAGCAAATTTAAAAAAAGTGTTACCATATATCACCAAGTCTTCTTGTCTTGATTCGTGCATGGGCTTTTTCCAGGTGTAACTCATACCCGCTCGAGTCTAGTACTATGTTGTTTCCATAAGTAACGTGCTAAGACGTTATCAGATTCCTATGGTCACCAAAGCAACAGCCACTGTCTAGGGTGGAACACACATCTCCAAGCCAGTAGTCGCCCGGCATCACGCTACATATTTCTTGAGGACAATCCACTTCAGTCGTAACCTGATTTCTGTTGAGATGTACTTCATCAGTTTCAAATGATTGAACATTTCGCCATTTTTCTAAGGATCTTAATGTCTGGTCGCCGCCCAGATTGCCTCGCAAAATTGCTGCGTCTCTACCCCAATCTGGATGCACTGTAATTCCATTATAGTCTACCAGATTTGATAAGACACTAGCCTTCTCCACCACAAACCAATTTTTGATTTGATCGGAAACACCTTCGGTGTCACAAGCGAAAATGAGACATGGAGTATCAACTAACTCACACCCAGCAAATAAACAGGTGGGACTAGAATAATTGTCCAGCGGGAGAAGCAGTAAATCTCCGTGATAGGTAATCACCTGACATCCTTTAGACCATAAGTAGAAATTAATGGCAGAGCAGACTCTCAAAATTAAAGAAGAATTCGCTCTGACAAAGATATCTCCCAAGCTTTCTTTAACCTGGTAAGTTAAATCACTAGTCTCGCTTAGTCTTATTCTAACGACATTCAAGTCTATAAGTGGAACGCCTCCCAACACTATCGTGGGTACTGTTTTCGCCTTGGGTTCAAAATCCGATTCTACCAAGTTTTTAACGTCATTTTCTATTTTGCGGAATTAAGAGAGTCATAGTTACTCCCGCCGTTTACCCGCGCTTTTTTGAATTTCTTCACGTTGACATTCAGAGCACTGGGCAGAAATCACATTGCGTCAACACCCTCGGGGGCCATCGCAATGCTTTGTTTTAATTAGACAGTCGAATTCCCCTAGTCCGTGCCAGTTCTGAGCTGAGCGTTGAATGGCGGCCGAAGAGGACGACCACGACGGTGAAACCAGCTCGGATCCCGGATGCGAGACCGAAATCCCGACCGTTCACCTCACCCAGGCCCGGCTCGTCAAGCAAACCCGTTTCCCAACCAAGCCCGACACGCCCCGCTCCTCAGAGCCAATCCTTATTCCGAAGTTACGGATCCAATTTGCCGACTTCCCTTACCTACATTAATCTATCGACTAGAGGCTCTTTACCTTGGAGACCTGCTGCGGATATGGGTACGAACCGGCGCGACACCTCCACGTGGCCCTCTCCTAGATTTTCAAGGTCCGAGGGGAAGATCCGGACACCGCCGCAACTGCGGTGCTCTTCGCGTTCCAAACCCTATCTCCCTGCTAGAGGTTTCCAGGGAACTCGAACGCTTATACAGAAAAGAAAACTCTTTCCGGATCTCCCGACGGCGTCTCCAGGTCATTTTGGGTTACCCCGACGAACACTCTTACGAGGGCCCGAATGGTTTGCGGTTCCGCTACCGGGTTCCGGAATAGGAACCGGATTCCCTTTCGCCCAACGGGTGTGTGTCTAAAAAAAAAACTGTTTTAGGACACCACATCTGCATAGGATTTCTCTTAGGGCTTAGGATCGACTGACTCATATGCAACGGCTGTTCACACGAAACCCTTCTCCACGTCAGTCCTCCAGGGCCTCGCTGGAGTATTTGCTACTACCACCAAGATCTGCACCGACGGTGGCTCCAGACAGGCTCACGCCCAGACCCTTCTGCGCACACCGCCGAGACCCTCCTACTCGTCAGGGCTTCATGGAGGACGGTCACCCGCGAGCGGGTGGCACGTCCCTCCCCACTTGCCGCTGACGGCGGAGTATAGGCGCGACGCTTCAGCGCCATCCATTTTCAGGGCTAGTTGCTTCGGCAGGTGAGTTGTTACACACTCCTTAGCGGATTCCGACTTCCATGGCCACCGTCCTGCTGTCTTAAGCAACCAACGCCTTTCATGGTATCCCATAAGCGTCGACTTAGGCGCCTTAACTCTGCGTTTGGTTCATCCCACAGCGCCAGTTCTGCTTACCAAAATTGGCCCACTTGGCACTCTGATTCAATATAATCTCGTGGCTTCATGATCCAAGCAAGCCAGAGATCTCACCCATTTAAAGTTTGAGAATAGGTTGAGGTCGTTTCGGCCCCAAGGCCTCTAATCATTCGCTTTACCAGATGAAACTCGCACACGTTCGCGTAGGAACGAGCGAGTGCCAGCTATCCTGAGGGAAACTTCGGAGGGAACCAGCTACTAGATGGTTCGATTAGTCTTTCGCCCCTATACCCAGTTCCGACGATCGATTTGCACGTCAGAATCGCTACGGACCTCCATCAGGGTTTCCCCTGACTTCGTCCTGACCAGGCATAGTCCACCATCTTTCGGGTCCCAACGTGTACGCTCTAGGTGCGCCTCTTCTCGCAATGAGAACGAGACGCCCCGGGAGTGCGAGGCCGCATCGTAACGCGGCCGATCCTCCCTCGGTCGACGCAAAGATCGACCTTCACTTTCATTCCGCCTTTAGGTTTCTTTCTCCTGAGAGAAGGTCCTGAGAGTACCCAAAGCAGTAGCGTCGCCGACCGGTAATTCGAAGCTTGGCCCAGTCCAAGGACACCGTCTGTTAACAGCTGGCCAGGTCCGGGGACGGCACCAGGTCCGTGCCTCCGGGTAAGAACTGACCGGGCTTGCGACGGCCTGACGCACACACATTCGAAAATGCATTGGTTGCGGCCCGATACCGTCTCAGAGTATCGTCGCGCAGCCGGCCAGGCGGCCGAGCGTCTGTCGCGTGCTCTGGGAGCAACGAAACAGGCAACGGGTCGCGACGTTCTACTAGGGGAGAAGTGCACGACTACGTGGCCGGAACATTCGCCGCCGGTGGTGTACCCTCGTTAATGGAACCACGAAGGTCCATCCGGAGTATCGCGCACCGACGGGAGCCAGCCTCGTCGACGATGAATCTCCCCATTCGATCTTTTGGGTTTCTCAGGTTTACCCCTGAACGGTTTCGCGTACTCATGAACTCTCTCTTCAAAGTTCTTTTCAACTTTCCCTCACGGTACTTGTTCGCTATCGGTCTCGTGATTGTATTTAGCCTTAGATGGAGTTTACCACACACTTAGGGTTGCACTCTCAAGCAACCCGACTCTATGGAGAGATCCTCCCGAAACGCGTACGGGCCTGGCACCCTCTCCGGGTAAGTGGCCCCATTCAAGATGGGCTTGGACGCGGTGCGACGTCACGGGATAAACGGATCCTCCTGAACACTATAATTCCCTGCGGCGGAACCGCGGGATTCAGTGCTGTGCTAATTCCTGTTCGCTCGCCGCTACTAAGGAAATCCTTGTTAGTTTCTTTTCCTCCCCTTATTAATATGCTTAAATTCAGCGGGTAATCTCGCCTACTCTGAGGTCGTCAATCGTTATATATTATACACATGTGTCACCAGAGAAAAAAACCGAGACCGCCAAGTATCCCTACAGCACATTTGTTGTAGAAATATCTCAGTTGCGTTGCGGCTTGATATTGGAAACATTGCACGCAATGTTGCCGAAGAGTTCCAAGGAAATTGCTATGTCCGCCCCTGTGCAACATTGCAGGATATATTTCTGCAACATTGTTTCAAGATTTTACAGCAATGCTAGCGCCACATTTCTGAGATTTTACAGCAATGGTAGCGCAACATTTCTGAGATTTTACAGCAATGGTCCCGTAACGTTTCGGGCAGTTGGGCCAAAAATAAAAATAACGGTATTTTATATGCACGTTCATATTTTTATCCGACGTGTCTGTGAGGGGGGGGGGGGGGGCGACCGACTTGAATGTGTGAAGAATCATAGTAGTATAACATCCGTGTATATTTTAAAATAGAAAATTATTTTACCCCAGGGAAGATTCGAACCCGCGACCTGTAGCTCCGTAGACGAACATTTGAGGCAGTCAGAGCAAAAACGGACCAACCCACATTAAAAAAAAAAAATTTTCCCTATTTTATATGGTTAGTAGAGCCTATTGGAATACGTTATTGCTACTTATTCAATTTCGAAAAAAATGTGGGTTAGTTCGTTTTTGCTCTGACTGCCTCATTTTACCGCTGTAGCTGCAATACGTATATTAAGCTGGCGTAGCCATTTGAAAAGGCCAGCGTAAAATTAATACGATATTTTGTTGCTATTTATTTGCTAATTATTTGCCAAAGAATTAATTTTTTTGCTCCAGCCGTTTTCGAGAAACAATGGCTACGCTACCGTAATATTAAGCTAGCGTAGCCACTTATTGTATCTCTGTACCTAAGAAAGATATCAATCCCATTCTTGCAGCATATTTTTTTGCTAATTTATTGCTCTTGATCCACTGAATATTAATTTTTTTGCATCAGCCGTTTTCGAGAAACAATGGCTACGCTACCGTAATATTAAGCTAGCGTAGCCACTTATTGTATCTCTGTACCTAAGAAAGATATCAATCCCATTCTTGCAGCATATTTTTTTGCTAATTTATTGCTCTTGATCCACTGAATATTAATTTTTTTGCATCAGCCGTTTTCGAAAAACTGTGGCTGCTCTAGCTT
The DNA here is from genome assembly GCA_963971345.1 of Andrena flavipes. Lineage (NCBI taxonomy): Eukaryota > Metazoa > Arthropoda > Insecta > Hymenoptera > Andrenidae > Andrena > Andrena flavipes. The sequence goes on along the minus strand of OZ020481.1, from coordinate 20,658,482 downwards.
AATATTAAGCTAACGTAGCCACTTATTGTATCTCTGTACCTAAGAAAGATATCAATCCCATTCTTGCGGCGTATTTCTTTGCTAATTATTTGCTCTCAATCCACCGAGTTTCAATTTTTTTGCTGCACTCATTTACGAGAACCGATGAGCGCGCTGGAACAGCGTTAATCTAGCGTAGCCACGAGTCGCGCCTATGTACCTAAGAAAGATATCAATCCCATTCTTGCGGCGTATTTCTTTGCTAATTATTTGCTCTCAATCCACCGAGTTTCAATTTTTTTGCTGCACTCATTTTCGAGAACCCATGAGCGCGCTGGAACAGCGTTAATCTAGCTGTGGTTCCTTAAAGGGGGTGATTCGGGGGGAGAGTGCAAACAACTTTTTTCTTTGTGAAAATGCCCTCTGAGGCCCCACAAAGATGTAACAAATAAAATCGAACATGTTGTCCTGGTTTGTTCTTCATTTAATGTGAATAATGAATATAGGATAATGATAAGGAATGCGTAAATTTCCTTGTATTAATAACGTAGCCACGAAAAGGTAATGCAACAGGAAATTAACGAAAAGTGATCGTAGTTCGTTATTGTGATAAAAATCCGTAATTCAATATCGACCTGCGCTGTTACTGATAACGAATAAGACTGTTTAAAAAGCCCGAATAAATATTTTCGTACGGGAATTTTGAGAATTATTGCCGGAAATAAGCCATCGCATACGTTAAATTTAAAAGTTAATGATCATCAATAAAGTAATTAAAACTCACCCTTGTCGGAAATTCACCGGCAGCTTGAAAACCTGTATCACTGCCCAGTGCAGAGCTGATCCCAGGTATACGACACTGACCGAACTAGTGCGCCGAAAACACTTATTGTTTATTTAATTAAACTGACCGAACTAGTGCGCCGAAAACACTTATTGTTTATTTAAGAAATACGGTCGATAGCATAAATACCTTATTTCAAATGGAAGGCGAAACCGTTATTAAACTGACCGAACTAGTGCGCCGAAAACACTTATTGTTTATATACGACACTACCCAAAATTAAGGGTCGCAACGTCAAGTGCGTCCGGGTTAATGTATCGAATATTCACTGCACTGCATGTCTTCTATCACTAATCACTTAATTTATTTTTCGTGGTACGTTTTGTTCCAACGTTATAAACATTTGTAGAAATGAATTTTCACTTGGCGTTCGAAGCCGTGGGTACAGCCGCGCAAATGCTCATACAGCAGTAGTTGCGTCTCGCATAATACTCTTGAGCAGAGAACATTTCTGCGACGTGATTTCTATCCGACTGACAGGATTTCTTCCAAGGAGCTTCTTTTATCCCCAAGTACATAGTGTCTCTCGTTCCATTATAAGTTAACTCCCACCAGGTTAACCGGCCTTATGTAAAAAGATGCTAGCACATTTTTGAAACACACGTGCTTTGCAGAAATGCAACGAACCATCGAAGCAGCCAAAAATTCATAAAGACTGATCGGCCTGAGCATTTTGCTAGGGTCGTGGTTTATGACCGTATTGTCCCGTAAGTCGGCGGTAGATAACGGTTTCCTACAGTTTTGGGTAATTTATGGCATAACTGGTTCCGCCTCGTAGCAGACGTGAACACAGGGTATCGGAAAACGGAAATAGAAATGGTGTGCATTTTCTTCTTTATAATAGCAACTCAAAGATTTTCTGTTTCTTTTCTCTTCGGACCCTTCCGAACCGAAACACGTGGTGTCTGCTGTCTACCTCGAAGCAATGGGTACATTGGCAGTAAAAGGACGGAACGCGGACTTTTGTAAAAGTGCACGATGGTCCGTTCGTTGCACTTCTGCGAAGCACGTGTGTTTCGAAAATGTGCTGGCTTCTTTTTACCTGAAGCCTCTTGGCCTGGTGGGGGTCAACTCATAATGGAACGAGAGAAACTATTTGGGGGTAGAAGACGTCGTTTTGAAAAAATCTTGTCAGTCAGTAAGCAATCATATCGCAGAAATGTTCTCTGCTCAAGAGTATTTCGCGATGTTCTGGGTGTACCCCCCGAACAACGGGGACGCAAGTGCTGCTTCGAACGCCAAGTGAAAATTCATTTCTACAAATTTTTATAACGCCGAAACAAAACGTTCAATGAAAAATAAATTAAGTGATCAGTGATAGTAGACGTGCAGTGAAGTGAATATTCGATACATTAACCCGGACGCATTTGACGTTGCGACCATTAACTTTGGGTGGTGTCGTGTACCTGGGACCAGCTGTGACCCGGATCGGTTCAGTGACCTAGTCACACAGGTTTTCAAGCTGCAGGTGAATTTCCAAAAGGGTGAGTTTTAGTTACTTTATTGGTGATTATTATTTTTTAAATTTAAAGCAGGCTATGTCTAATTTTCGGCGATAATTTTCCTTGAGCATTTTTAAACAGTCTTATTCATTATCAGCAACAGTGTTGGCCATTATTGAATTACGGATTTTTATCACAATAACGAACTACGATACCTTTTCGGTCATTCCTGGTACATTACCTTTTCGTTGCTACGTTATTAACACAAGGTAATTTTACGTATTCCTGATCCTCCCACTTCAAATAATTATTATTTCCTTCGCTGCATGCCGAGTTGCTTGCTCGTAGTCGCAGCACGGCACGCAGCAACTCGGCCGCCAGACTCGCCCTCTGATTGGTCCGTGCTTTTTGTTAATATCTCGTTAACGAGACCTCGGAAAACATTTTCGCAAAGGAAAAAGTTGTGTACAATCACCCCCTGAGTCACCCCCTTCAAGCAACCGCAGCATTTTTGGGACACTCTGTATAATTGTGATGAAATGGCCTGTTACACTTTGTGACAATTGTTCCGCGTGCCTTGTCGGCAGGCCACTCTTCCCATAGTACCTAACAGAGCCCACCAAGTGTAGCTCTTCGTTTTTACATAATGGATTGGAAATCTTTTTATGTAATTCTTGAAAGCTTACATAAAAATTTTCCTCTTTTCCATTAAAAATTTGAAATCATATAATATCACCTAGAAATGAAAATGTATGATTAATTATGTTAGAAAAGCATTTTCAAATTCTTTAAAACTCAAGAGAAATTGCAATAAAACCATGTTGATAATATAGTTATAAAACGTGTTATTTACCGATTTCTATTAATTTATTCTCTACGGCACCGGGACTGTCACATTTGTGACAGGTACTATTCGGTACCGAACAGAATTCTCGAATAAAGCTTTCGCTGTTCGATTGCTTGAGCTGTATGTCTTCTATTTGAATACCGGTAAGATGTTTAATTTTTGAATATTTGCATATTATGCATTCTGATTTTTCGGTAATGCTAGGCAGTTCCTTAAATATTTTTGCGCCAGCCAACCAACGTTTGTATTACAGTTAACGTAGTGCAATTTATCCATTAACGTGGACTGTTGCACTGGAAAAATCTTTGCCAGCAATTCTGCCCGCATAACATAAGAATAACTTCTCAACCCTTTCTGAAGGGTGTCTTCAACCATTTTGAAGAATAACGTATCTATTGATTTCATCTGATATATGAAATATGAGAAATAAATATTTATAATGATATTTTGATACATCTACTAATAAAATGTATTGTAATCATTTGGGGTAAAAACAATAAAATAGGTACAATTAATAACAGTCTAGAATAATTGCAAAACAAAATTTATAAGTGTTTTCATTTGTTATATAATATACTAGCATGCCCCGTTTCGGCTTCGCCCGAGTTATTAGCGTGACTGATTCATGTTTCTCTACATAGTATAAATTAAAGTCCCCGGTTGTAACCGTATGAATGTTCGATCGCGCTAATCTCGAGAACCACTTGACGGACTCCGATGCAGCCTCCACCACCCCGTAGAGCATTCTCGAATTTACGGCGATAAGTTTCTAACAAAGTTCTTATAAGATTTGCTTGTAAACAACATTAGTCGTTTTTCTTTCTGACGTCAACACGAAAAGATTTTACACGCAACATATAGAATCTAGTGCGAATCTTATACATAGCGTGGCGAGCATCGCTCTGCGCGAAAGAGATACACATGACGGTTACCTGCACAGTGATGGGGATGCTGAGTCACATCGTTACCTGTTTTGTGAGTGCTGCGATGCACGACAATCTTGCTTCACTAAAATCATCGTTGCTCGGCTTCTTTTCGTCATAGGTTAATGTTGCATACATCTAAACCTTCCTCGAGAAATGCTCTATAAAACGGTGAAACCGCATCAGAATCCGTCCAGTGGTTCTCGAGATTAGCGGGTACAAATATACCGGGGGACTTCATTTCATAATATGTAGAGATTTATGTACACCAACTATGTCTAATTAAAATTATGAACTTACTTTGTTTCTTACATTTACAAAATCGATTACGGCCAACATTGCTAAATATAACATGATGTCGAAGGAGCATGTATTTCTCAACGAAATTCTTTTGTTGTCAATTGTTACGGGTGCCAGTTGAGGACTGTTACCGTTTTTAATTATCGGTATGACCCGATTTCTGGCCCACTGCAATATATCTTTAATATTATTTTTTCCTTTCTCCTAAATATTTCGCAGCTTGTCTATGTTTTTTTCTTTCTCTGTTAATTCTCCTTGTTTTCTTGATCTAAGTCTATATTGTTCTATACATTGCCATTTTTATCGCAATCATGGCATAGACGTTTCTCTCCGTAACCTTCATTTTCTCCCTCCAAAGGAATGGAACATTGAATAAAAATATGCACATAAGTAACACTTATGCGCATCGCCTGGCATATTGTCATCTGCACAAGCAGGGCAGACTGGCTTATCAGCTTGTTGAATCTATCGGACTTGTATTATTATTGTTTGCTGTTTTTCGCCGTTTTACCCGGGGATTGCCTTTCCCTCTCCAATTTTCGATTTAGTTTACAGCTGTATTTCTGTTTGCGTTTTCTAATAATATTATTTTATTTTCGCTGACATTTATAGCTTTCTTATTTAAGTTTGCATTCATCAATAGCATTTTTCCTTTTAAATATTCTATGTGGTCTGATAGAAATTGATCCACCCTCACTGCAGACTTATATGGTTTCATTAATATTGATTTAATTTTATTTATTTCTCCTTCCACGGATGCACTGGATGCTGGTATGCGTCCGTAATTAAATTTATTGCTTAATATATTTCCCCATATGGGAAATAATTCTAAATCTTTGAGCAACTTTTTTGAAATCTTATTTGAATGTAAATAAAATGCATTGATTTCAGAACCTTCCTGTTCGAAAAAAGGTTTTGCATTTTCGAAAAGTTTATTCGCCCATTCTCCCCAATAATTCAGTACTGTTGGTGTACTTTCCTCTTCTTCAATGTGGCATTCCATATCTTTTTCTGCGTCAATTTCACCCATTTCCATTTCTTCATAGCCTAATAAAACATCAAGAGTGATTGTACTTCGCATAGGTAAAATAAATTTTTTTCAAAGAAGATAGATCTTCAAACTTAATATTTCGGATTCACTCATGAAAAGTTTAATGTATGATAAAAGTTTTCCCAATGAAAATTGTACTATATTTAACCGAAGCATTTATTAAAAGTTAGTTAAAATATATTAGTTAAAAGCAAGTTATTTAAAATATGAAATTTCGCACTTACTGGTTACTAACGTAATTAGCCATGTTTTCTTTTTCAGACATTCAGTCTTTTCTCCATTTGGCAGAAACCCATCTGTCTCGCAATTTTCTTATAAAAAAATAGCGAGAATTATATTCTCTGCCTCGTTTAAATTTTGGGTCATGAGCAACTGCCCAATGGCTGCCATATATAAACAAAATACTCTCCGATTAATATTTTTTAAGTGTTTTCGGTATTTGTTTTTAAAATGCGCCACATCCATGCGAATGCGCGTTTTTATGTTTTCTATATTTCTCATTCCGTCTGCATACTCTTGTATATTAGACAAGCGAGAGTATGTTAGTACGGCAGCATTTAATAATGCTCTCGCCCCATCACAAATAAATTCCTTTGGAAAAGGTGCACCAAAACTATGGAAATCTATTAAAAACTGCATTATGTCCCTTGTCGTGTGCCGCTCTCCTAATTTTTGGGCAACTGTAAATTGTCCTTCCTCACAGTTAACACTGAAATTGAATGAAACAAAAATATATCCATCGTTAGTACTAAATATTGAGAGCAATTCGAAAAACGCCCTTCTTCCTAATTAAATAATTTTCATGATTATAAATATTTATTTCTTATATTTTATATATTAAGTCTTTGTCAAGGGTTATATATGTATATACGTATATACATATACATATATATACATATACATATATACATGTATACATGTATACGTATATGAGTGACTTCTCAACCCTTCGTCAAGAGTTTCTTCACCTATTTAGTAGCGCGTATTAGTGTGTGGTATTCACGTATATTAATGCCATACTAGTGTGTATTAATGCTTAATTTTACTGTCTTATTGTTAGTGAGTGTAAATAAGTAACTAAATATAAGATCGGCCAACGACTATTACAAAGGACACATTTGTGCAAACTATTTTACCATTCAGTGAAAAGATTTATAACCCTTCTCTGTCAGTGGTGGTATCTAAAAATGATATCATCTGGGAAGACATAGCCCGTTGTTTTTTGGGGAAATTAAAGGCTACATCACTATATAGCTTGGTGGTAACTAATAGGTATCAAATTTTGGACAAAATAAAGGAGGTTTTAAATACTTCCACCAGCCCCAATACTTCTACTATCAATGCACCAAACACATCAGATCCATTTGAAGCTAATCCTGGAAAGGATATTTCAAATAATTCCGCCATTTATAACGAAAGGCAGATTAATTTTGAAATATTAATACCACGTGAAAAATTTGACGACTTGACTACTATTATATATTATAAAAGAAGCACTCGTGAGGCAAAAGAGCGAAAACGACAGTATTTAAAATTCAGGACGGGTGTGTGGCAGTCTTACTTCACCAAACATATTTGGGAGAATACACGCTTGAAATGTGGGATCAATTACAGGAGTCACAATTTATCTTTACATGGTACATCAGGGCAATTTTCCGGTAAGTTAATTTATTGACTATTAAGTTTTACAATAAAAGAGGAGAAGGAACAAAAAATGCACGATTTATTCGAGGTACGAATAGTTTTTAAACGCACGTTTACATAATTTTAATCCTATCTTTTTACCCGTAACGGAACGGAGAGTGTATATGCGTTTGGCGAAAGAGATATTATTTATTTATTTTATTATTATTATTATTTTTATTATTTTCTAATTCTCATCCTGCTATTTTTCCTATATTTAGAATATTGTAACTGTAATACAAGTGTGGAGTGCGTACTATCAAGAACAAGTACAGACCAAGACGTGTTGGCCGAATTTACAATTATTCCTGGGTCGGGCACAGGTTGCGGACCTAGCTATCTTCGAGGCGATGAAAGAAACGCAGTCGTGAAGGAAATAAATCAATATGGATCAGTTGATCGATACACTGCTACCTGTAGCAAAGATCTCATGAGAACTGGAGATCCAAAACCAGCACTTATTCACAGTAGCAATGTACTACATGTTGCAAAGTCAAAAGTTTTAAAATCGCAATATTTGCATACTGACCCAATTGCAGCATTGGATATAATGAAATGCACAATACATGCTAACGAGATACATGATATAGGACAAAATCCGTTTTATGTTGACTACTGGACGAATGAGCAGCTACATGCATATAAAAAAGTATGTTCTTTATATGGTGGAACTGTGTGCGTCGATTCGACGGGACTGAAAATGCAGCCCATCAGAAGAGTCCACACTAACTTAGAACGATCCATATTTATGTACATAATTAGGTAATGCAGTAATTCTTATTAGTACATATTAATAAACAGTTTTCCGAATTTTAGAAATATTTGATAAAATTTAGAAATATACAGGAATATATGTGCGTGTAAGGGGAAAATTTTTTATAAAAAAAATACCGTGTTAATTACGATAATCGTAAAGTATTATGATCAACGACAAAAATTATATAGATACAGTACGATAAAATTATAGACACACCACAAATACGTTAAAGGAAGTTGCATTCATTTTTACTGTGTTGTATGCAGAATCTTTTACACTACCATATAATACTACCGTAATTAGCACGGTCATTTTTAAAAGAAATTTTACATAAAACATAATGGAAACATAATCACCTCTCAGCATTCCCAGTTACACTTTGGAAAAAAAGAATTCTTCCAGTACTTGTAAGAGCATCATTGAACACGCGAATAGTGTTGAAATAACTTTTCCAAAAAACGGCGAGAATATTGTCAAAATTACTTTCCACAATCACGAATATTGTCACTTTTTCAGATTTGCAATAATTTTTGATAACCATATTTTGTTCCCTTGGTGATATTCTTGAAGGTACTGCACGAATTTTATATTACAATGTTGTCCTATAAACCGCACTTATTTAAACATTTTCCTTCTACTGATACAATTACAGCATATTGCAAATCTTATTATTGCTCATTCAGAGTTCAGTTCTCGCTATTAATTGACATTTTAGTTCTGAAAAATGATACAATTTATTAACTGTGATATTTTACTGAGCACTTCTCACGACATAAATAATATTCAATACAGATTCTAGGTGAAAACTATATTATCGACAATATTTAGTACTAACGATGGATATATTTTTGTTTCATTCAATTTCAGTGTTAACTGTGAGGAAGGACAATTTACAGTTGCCCAAAAATTAGGAGAGCGGCACACGACAAGGGACATAATGCAGTTTTTAATAGATTTCCATAGTTTTGGTGCACCTTTTCCAAAGGAATTTATTTGTGATGGGGCGAGAGCATTATTAAATGCTGCCGTACTAACATACTCTCGCTTGTCTAATATACAAGAGTATGCAGACGGAATGAGAAATATAGAAAACATAAAAACGCGCATTCGCATGGATGTGGCGCATTTTAAAAACAAATACCGAAAACACTTAAAAAATATTAATCGGAGAGTATTTTGTTTATATATGGCAGCCATTGGGCAGTTGCTCATGACCCAAAATTTAAACGAGGCAGAGAATATAATTCTCGCTATTTTTTTATAAGAAAATTGCGAGACAGATGGGTTTCTGCCAAATGGAGAAAAGACTGAATGTCTGAAAAAGAAAACATGGCTAATTACGTTAGTAACCAGTAAGTGCGAAATTTCATATTTTAAATAACTTGCTTTTAACTAATATATTTTAACTAACTTTTAATAAATGCTTCGGTTAAATATAGTACAATTTTCATTGGGAAAACTTTTATCATACATTAAACTTTTCATGAGTGAATCCGAAATATTAAGTTTGAAGATCTATCTTCTTTGAAAAAAATTTATTTTACCTATGCGAAGTACAATCACTCTTGATGTTTTATTAGGCTACTAGCTGCACCCGGCCACGCCTTGCTGTGGCTCAATCTAGTTAAGTCGAAAAGGAAGAAGAGAGAAAGCGCGCGTTTCTAATATGTTTAATTTCACAATACTTGTAGATATACAATATTTTTTGCTGTTCCATTGTCTGTGTAGATATAGAGATTGTCTGGTTTGCCGACTCTAGAACACGCAACATATAATTGTCCATGTGAGAAGCAATCCGTGTCTAGATCTAAACCGCACAATTCTAAAGATTGGCCCTGAGCTTTGTTTATGGTGATTGCAAACGCCAATCGAATTGGGAATTGCAATCTCTTAAATTGAAATGGCATATCCGTTGGAATCATAGGAATGCGAGGAATGAGGACATCTTTACCTTTGAAAGGTCCTGTCAAGATTGTTGCTTCTACGACGTTGCTCATTAATTTTTTTACTGCAAGCCGCGTGCCGTTACAAAGCTTTGGCTGGTTGATATTTCGCAACATGATAATTGGCACGCCGATTTTTAATTGCAGTACGTGTGGTGGCATCCCTGGCAGATCGAGTGAATTCAAAAATTCTGTTGGATAATTAATCGCTTCATCTGCTTCCACAACAGTGTCGACGGACTTGTATGTGACTGCCTCGCTTTGAATGTTAGACTGAATAATATTGTTAAGTTCATAGACGTCTTTGTTCTTGGGCGCAAGAATAGCTCGTTCACTCAGCCAATCGTGATTCTTATAATTGGTTTGAATATCGGGAAATACTTTTTCAACCAATTCTTCTTTTGATGTCACTAAATTGCAGAAGTTATGAGGCAATGAAATTCGTCCTGAGGCCAGATCAATCGGCTCCTTTCCGTTCCCAATTTCCAGCAATTGATGTGAGAATATCTTAGCTGATCGATCGTTTTGCAGCTGGACACGCATATTTATAGTTAATTTTAACGCCTTTACGTGTCGCCACAAAGTAGAGTATTTCAGGCAAGCATTTATTTCATCCGCTGGTGTCGATCGAGGAACTAAAGGTAATGTTTGCCTAAAATCTCCTGAAAGCAATATTAGTGCGTTCCCAAATGGTCTGATGTTTCCACGCAAATCTTGCAATGATCGATCAAGAGCCTCGAGCGATTTTTTGTGTGCCATTGTGCATTCATCCCAAACAATAAGTTTGCATTTCTGCAATACTTTTCCCATGCCGGATGCTTTGGAAATGTTGCACGTGGGAGTTTCAATGAATTGCATGTTCAATGGCAATTTCAAAGCGGAATGAGCAGTTCTTCCACCTGGTAGCAATGTCGCAGCTATTCCGGACGACGCAAGAGCTAAGGCTATGTCATTTTGGGATCGAATTGCTGCCAGAATCAATCTAATTAGGAACGTTTTACCAGTTCCTCCTGGCGCATCTAAGAAGAAGATTTCTCCAACCCCGTTATTGACAGTTTGCATTATTTGGTCGTAAATGCCTTTTTGCTCAAGCGTTAGCTTAGGAATATTTGATTGCACATACGACAAAAGATCGCCCGTGTTATAATTTTGTTCACGACGGAATTCTACATCGAACGAAGCAGCAGCAGATCGATTCGGTGATGACATTCCCAATTGCTTCAGAACTTTGTTCGCGATTTCTAAGCACAAATTTTCAATCATTATCAACGCTTCGTTGTAGATTTCTGCTGTGAAATCCATGTTCATATTTGAATTTTCCTTGCGTATTCGATGTAAAATATCTTCAGCCATGTGCGATTTATATTTCTCCCATAACTCTGTTGGAGATGAAGGAGAGCAGGCGGTCAATATAATTGCAAACAATGCACGAATTTGATTTGGATGTGACGTGTTGCACGCGTCATTAATGCATACATCCCAGTGTCGGTCGTCCTCTAATAAATTCAGAGTTTGACATGCTCTGCGGAAAGTGGCATGTGTAACGCCGTTAACAATTCTCAATTGCTGGAAAGACGTTGGACCGGGCACATTTACCAACAGCATGCGAAAAAAGAAGCATTCATCTTGATTGGGATGCACGGTGTACAGTCTGCCTATTGTAGTTTCTTTGAATATGCCAGGTTGTCCGTCGACTCGCTCTCCTCGTTTGCGTCGTTCAAATGATTTTCTACTCGCATTCCATGTGTAATACGTAGGCACTTCCGAATACAGCAGTGTTTTCGCAAATGCGTCATTTTGACACAACGTGAAGAATGCAGTTAACGTTGTATCCCGTGGATTCAGGGCTATTTGTTGCACATTTGCAGTTGTGAAATAAACGCGCTGTCCATTTTCTAGATGTACTGCTAAGTGAACAACAGCTGGACTTCGTTCATGTATGGGAAATGAGAGAATTCGCCATACAGCTTCATTGCTGCTTATGTATCTTCCAGCCTGATATTGTGCGATTTCATCTATATGTATGGCCGCATTTCCATCACTTCTTTCTGGTTGCACGCCAAAAACTGCCATGTCGCTGCCTTTATTCACGTACTTACAAATGTATTTGATCGATTTAACGGAGTTACAGTATTCCACGTTTATGTGCGCTTTGTATGTTTTTGATAGCAAAGGCGAATATGGAACAACCACTATCTACTTCGATGTCACCGTTTCGCATTTGTATGTTTGCTAATTTACCGCCATCTTCTGCTGATCTTCTTCTGTATAAAGGATATCCATCGTTTCCTGTAACTGTGTTGGATACTAATGCTCGAGGATATCGCTTAGAGCATTTTCCGTTTATCATGCATGGTGAATTTGGATTTAGTGTACCGCAAGGTCCATGTATCATATTTTTTGTCACAACTTCATGCAAATCCTTATCGATGTTGACATCGGGTATTTCAGCGCATATTACATCGTCGATTTCGTTTGAAGTGATTTTGTTATAGAGCCAGATTAGTATATGTGCGTGTGGCAATCCTCTCTTTTGCCATTCCACTGAGTACATCCAGCAGCGCACAGACCCAAACACTTCATGTTTTACCATGAAATTCATCAGTGATTTCAGCTTCTGTCTGAAAACACGTGCTGTGATGTCATGTCTATCCACCGGCAATTGCCCCGGAAGTAAGAGCTGTTGTATATCGTCCCAAGCTGGATTACATGTGAATGTAATGAATAGGTCTGGACGCCCGTAGTGACGAACATACGCAATTGCATCTTGAGCGTACTCATGCATATGACGTGGACTGCCTGTATATGAAGATGGCAAAATCGTTAGTCTTCCAACGTTAGTTGTATTACCGTCATTTACTAGTGCATCTCGCAAATGAATGTATTCTTCAGAGCGAAGCTTGTTCTGATTCAAACGGATGAATATCAATCGTTCTGTTTCGATTTTTGCATACATATCTACGATGTATTGGTGAAACAATTGACGGCATTTCAAAATGTGATTGTCTTCATTCTCTCGAATCATTAATCGGTATGAATAATAGTTCATTGCGCTGCATTTCTTATTTGTTTCTTCGCCACTGACTGGATTTATCATCTTAACGTTGAAGTGATATCCATCGGCACCATCCCAAAAAATGATTGGATATTGCAGGGCATCGTAGCATCGATGAGTTTCTGCAACTTTTGTCAATTGATCGTTTCTCCGATGAAGAACAATATCTCTAGGTTGGAATTGATCTCCGACTATAACAATTGCCACTTCGTCTATAGTTGGAGCATTGAATCTTCGCACATGTTCTCCAGCAGGCGTTTTGTCAGCATGAATAACAATCTTGTGTGTATCAGATGGCATCATGTCAATTGCTGTTTTGAACAAACGCACTAAATTGTTTTTTTCGTGAAAAAGCTCTTGCAGTTGGGAAACGATGGACCTCTTTATGCCGGTAGAAATTCCGCAGCGTGCATTCAATTCATCATTGCTATCACCGATGAAATACATTTGTAGGAATTTATGTTGACCATCTGGAAAAGGAAGCAGGGAGCCGGCTTTATGATAAATTTGTCCTTTCACTTTGATAGTTGGCATGAATTGAGCTGTTACGATTTCTGAGCCGAATGACGTCATTTGAAAACATGAGTTGTATTTCCTGATGTTAGATAGGAAATGCTTTGATTCGGTAGTATATCCGGCAACCAAAGTTTTTAATGGCTCTGGTGGTTTTCCAAGTTGAGGAAGCTTAATTTTTCCGGCGGCGCAACACATTCCTTTCGTTTCTCCATTAAATTTCAGAGCCTTGCAATAAGGACACACTTCAGTCATAGTGCCGATGAGAACATACCGGCTCAAATTATAATCAGTAACTGGGTTGTACCGGAATGCGAAACGATTGTAATCGCGTGATTGCTGAGCACGGAGTCGTGTTTGACGTTGATCTGCTGTTTCTCGTTGACGTCTTTCAGCCATTCTCAGCCTGTCGCGTTCATTCTGTTGAGAACGAAGCAAATCTGAAACTGGCGAACGCGATCGCTGTGCTCGCAACCGTGCATCCTCAAGTCTGGCTGCACGTCGCTCTGCTGTTTCCTCGACACGTATTTGAGCCATTCTATGTCTGTTTCGCTCGTTCGATGATGCCCGTTCTTCCTCAGTTTGATTTGCAATTACTCGTCGCACTGCTTCCGCTCCGCGAGTTCGACGACCTAATTTTGATCTTCTGCGAGGCATTATTTGGTTGAACTAAAGCAGATCGATCTTTGATAATTGAAATCGGAACAGGTCCATACGCGCATAGGTAGAATCTATATAGTGTTCCGCGCTCTGCGCGAAAGAGATGCGCGTGACGGTTGCCCGTACAGTGGTGGGGATGCGAGTCCCATCGTTAGCTGTTCTGTGAGCGCTGAGATTCACGAAAAACTTGCTTCACTAAAATCGTCATTGCTCGGCTTCTATTTGTCATAGCTTAATGTCGCATACACATAAACCTTCGTCGAGAAATGCTTTACACAACGGTGCAACCCGCATCACAATCCGTCCAGTGGTTTCGGAGGTTTAAGATTTTGAACAAACGAACATTTACATTTTTATTTATATAGATAGATAGATAGAAGATAGAAGAAGAAGATAGAAGATAGATAGAAGATAGAAGAAGAAGATGAAGAAATGGAAATGGGTGAAATTGACGCAGAAAAAGATATGGAATGCCACATTGAAGAAGAGGAAAGTACACCAACAGTACTGAATTATTGGGGAGAATGGGCGAATAAACTTTTCGAAAATGCAAAACCTTTTTTCGAACAGGAAGGTTCTGAAATCAATGCATTTTATTTACATATTTAAAAGGCAAAATGCTATTGATTAATGCAAAGTTAAATGAAAAAGCTATAAATGTCAACGAAAATAAAATAATATTATTAGAAAATACAAATAGAAATACAGCTTTAAAAGAAATCGAAAATTGGAGAGGGAAAGGCAATCCCCGGGTGAAACGGCGAAAAACAGTAAACAACAATAACGCAAGTCCGGTAGAAATTCTACAATCTGATAAACCAGTCTGCCCCGCATGTGCAGATGGCAATATGCCAGGCGATGCGCATAAATGTTACTTATGCGCAAAACCTGTGCATATTTTTATTCAGTGTTCCCTTCCTTTAGAGGGAGAAGAGGAAGGTTACGGACAGAAACGTATATGTTATGACTGCGATAAACATAGCCATGTCCAAAGCAATACAGATATACAAGTAGATCAAGCAAATAAGGAAAATGTACAGAAAAAGAAAAAAACATATAGAGAAGCTGCAAAATATTTAGGAGAAAGGAAAAATGATGTTAAAGATATATTGCAGTGGGATAGAAATCGGGCCATACCCATAATTAAAAATGGAAACAGTCTTCAACTGGCACCCACAACAATCGATAATAGAACAGTTTCATTGCGAAATACGTGCTCCTTCGATAGCATATTTTATTTAGCGTTGTTGGCGGCAATCGATTTTGTAAATATAAGAGACAAAGTAAGTTCTTAATTTAATTACACATAGTTGATATACATAAATATATTATAAAGTATTTATGCTATCGACCGTATTTCTTAAATAAACAATAAGTGTTTTCGGCGCACTAGTTCGGTCAGTTTAATAACCGGTCAGTTTAAACTGACCGAACTAGTGCGCCGAAAACACTTATTGTTTATAAATATATTATACCTATACCGAATGAAAACTCTTATAAATTTTGTTTTGCAATTATTCTTGACTGTTATTAATTTTACCATTAGAAATACTGTTGTTCTCTTCTCATTCCTTCATGTAAAAATATTGTTTTTACCCCAAATGATTACAATACATTTTATTAGTAGATGTATCAAAATATCATTATAAATATTTATTTCTCATATTTCATATATCAGATGAAATCAATAGATACGTTACTCTTCAAAATGGTTGAAGACACCCTTCAGAAAGGGTTGAGAAGTTATTCTTATGGCATGCGGGCAGAATTGCTGGCAAAGATTTTCCCAGTGCAACAGTCCACGTTAATGGATAAATTGCACTACGTTAACTGCAATACAAACGTTGGATGGCTGGCGCAAAAAATATTTAAGGATATGCCTAGCATTACCGAAAAATCAGAATGCATAATATGCAAATATTCAAAAATTAAACACCTTACCGGTATTCAAATAGAAGACATACAGCTCAAGCAATCGAACAGCGAAAGCTTTATTCAAGAATTCTGTTCGGTACCGAATAGTACCTGTCACAAATGTGACAGTCCCGATGCCGTGGAAAATAAATTAATAGAAATCGGTAAATAACACGTTTTATAACTATATTATTAACATGGTTTTATTGCACTTTCTCTTGAGTTTTAAAGAATTTGAACATGCTTTTCTAACATAATTAATCATACATTTTCATTTCTAGGTGATATTGTATTATTCCAAGTATTTAATGCAACAGAGGATAATTTTTATATAAGCTTAGAGGAAATACACAAAAAAATTACCAACCCGTTGTGTAAAAACGAAGTGTTACAATTGGTAGGTTGTATTAACTATCGCGGTAAAAGTGGCCTGCCGACAAGACACGCGGAAGAACCGTTACAAAGTGCAACAGGCCATTATACGGCAGTTATATATCGCAAGGGCGATCCAACAACAAATTGGATCGAATTTGATGATTTAAAAAATCATAGTATAAATAGAAAATTCAACTACAAAATTGTTCCACGACTATTGATGTACATCAAAGAAATAAAATAAAAATCACGTCGCAGAAATGTTCTCTGCTCAAGAATATTATGCGAGACGCAACTACTGCTGTATGAGCATTTGCGCGGCTGTACCCACGGCTTCGAACGCCAAGTGAAAATTCATTTCTACAAATGTTTATAACGTTGGAACAAAACGTTCCACGAAAAATAAATTAAGTGATTAGTGATAGAAGACATGCAGTGCAGTGAATATTCGATACATTAACCCGGACGCACTTGACGTTGCGACCCTTAATTTTGGGTAGTGTCGTATATAAACAATAAGTGTTTTCGGCGCACTAGTTCGGTCAGTTTAATAACGGTTTCGCCTTCCATTTGAAATAAAGTATTTATGCTATCGACCGTATTTCTTAAATAAACAATAAGTGTTTTCGGCGCACTAGTTCGGTCAGTTTAATTAAATAAACAATAAGTGTTTTCGGCGCACTAGTTCGGTCAGTGTCGTATACCTGGGATCAGCTCTGCACTGGGCAGTGATACAGGTTTTCAAGCTGCCGGTGAATTTCCGACAAGGGTGAGTTTTAATTACTTTATTGATGATCATTAATTTTTAAATTTAACGTATGCGATGGCTTATTTCCGGCAATAATTCTCAAAATTCCCGTACGAAAATATTTATTCGGGCTTTTTAAACAGTCTTATTCGTTATCAGTAACAGCGCAGGTCGATATTGAATTACGGATTTTTATCACAATAACGAACTACGATCACTTTTCGTTAATTTCCTGTTGCATTACCTTTTCGTGGCTACGTTATTAATATAAGGAAATTTACGCATTCCTTATCATTATCCTATATTCATTATTCACATTAAATGAAGAACAAACCAGGACAACATGTTCGATTTTATTTGTTACATCTTTGTGGGGCCTCAGAGGGCATTTTCACAAAGAAAAAAGTTGTTTGCACTCTCCCCCCGAATCACCCCCTTTAAGGAACCACAGCTAGATTAACGCTGTTCCAGCGCGCTCATGGGTTCTCGAAAATGAGTGCAGCAAAAAAATTGAAACTCGGTGGATTGAGAGCAAATAATTAGCAAAGAAATACGCCGCAAGAATGGGATTGATATCTTTCTTAGGTACATAGGCGCGACTCGTGGCTACGCTAGATTAACGCTGTCCCAGCGCGCTCATCGGTTCTCGAAAATGAGTGCAGCAAAAAAATTGAAACTCGGTGGATTGAGAGCAAAGAAATACGCCGCAAGAATGGGATTGATATCTTTCTTAGGTACAGAGATACAATAAGTGGCTACGTTAGCTTAATATTAAGCTAGAGCAGCCACAGTTTTTCGAAAACGGCTGGTGCAAAAAAATTAATATTCAGTGGATCAAGAGCAATAAATTAGCAAAAAAATATGCTGCAAGAATGGGATTGATATCTTTCTTAGGTACAGAGATACAATAAGTGGCTACGCTAGCTTAATATTACGGTAGCGTAGCCATTGTTTCTCGAAAACGGCTGGAGCAAAAAAATTAATTCTTTGGCAAATAATTAGCAAATAAATAGCAACAAAATATCGTATTAATTTTACGCTGGCCTTTTCAAATGGCTACGCCAGATTAATATACGTTGAGTGTTACCACTCTGGTGAGCCCATCCTTTCCTGGGTGAAAGGTGACGACTCTAGCAAGTGGCCACTTGCTTGGTGGAAATCTTTCATCCGTGATGAGCACTAAGGATCCGATCTTGATATCATTAGATGGGTGGTGCCACTTCGAGATGGAGAGTTGGCGTTGGAGATAATGTGATGACCATTGAGTCCAGAAACGTTGAGTCCGTTGTTGAATGAGCCGCCACCTGGCTGATGGTGGGATGCTTGTATGCTCGACAGATGGTTCTGGTAGAGTTGTAAGAGGCTGCCCGATGAGGAAGTGCGCAGGTGTGAGGGTGGAGATGTCTTCAGGGTCATCACTGAGAGGCTCGAGCGGTCGTGAATTGAGCATGCCTTCTATCTGGGTGAGAAGTGTGCAGAATTCTTCGTAGATGAGCAGCGTCTCACTGACGGTTCGCCTAAGATGGTGTTTGATCGACATCACGACGGCTTCCCATTTGCCTCCCATGTGAGGAGCTGCAGGTGGGTTGAAGCACCAGCCAGTGTTGTGATTGACAAACAGCTGACTGAGTTGCTGATGATCCTGTGAGCCCTGGATGAACATACTCTTGAGAATGGTGTCTGCTCCGATGAAGTTTGTTCCGCAGTCGGAGTAGAGCGTGGTTGGGATTCCTCGTCTTGAGGTAAATCTCCTGTAGGCAGCGATGAATCCTTCTGTCGAGTAGTCTGTGACAATGTCCAAATGAACAGCTGAAGTCGTAAGACAGACAAAAACACAGATCCAGCCCTTCTGAGTTTTTGCGCCTCGCCCTTTCCACGTCTTGAGCGTGATGGGACCCGCATAATCAATGCCAGTGTAAGTGAACGGTCGTGAGGGTGCAACTCTCGAAAGAGGTAGTTGGCCCATCAGTTGATGGGCACGGATCCCCCTTTGTCGAGCACACCCAACATACCGGAGCACATGAGTCTTGACTGGCGCTCGCCCTCCGATGATCCAATAATTGTATCTGATGTGAGCGAGGGTGAGCTGGGTCCCTCCATGCATGGTTTGGCGATGTGCATGGTCTATAATCAAAGTAGACAGGCGTGAATGGCGAGGTAAAATTGCTTAATGCTTACTCTCATACATAGAGCATTGTCGAGTCGGCCTCCAACTCGAATTATTCCCTTTTCGTCGATGAAGGCTGTGAGTCGATTGAAGGCATGGGAGCTTGGCATCAAAGAGCCTGAGCTGAGGATCTTGAGCTCGGTTGAGAAGTAGAGCGCTTGTGTAGCGTTGATCCAAAAGTTCCTGGCCCATTCCAAGTACTCTGGCAGGATTGAGATGATTGGCAGAGACAATGGCAACTTCTTCATTCTGGTGAGGATTCTGAAACAAACTGAAGTGATGCGATACAGTTTGTTAAGAGACGAGTATTTATAGATGAGGTCCCAGTGGTATTGAATCTGTTGTACGTTGAGTAGATTTGAAATTCCTGGACGAGCCTCTAGTGCACTCGAGTCGTCCTTCAAATTTGGTTGGGGTGGCCATGAGTCACTGGGTTGAGTGAGCCATGATGGTCCCGTCCACCACAGCTCATGCTGGTCAAGCTGAGCTGTTGTTAAGCCTCTTGAGGCGCAATCAGCTGGGTTTGACTTCCCTGGAACATGTCTCCAGTGTGCATCTTGGGTGAGCTCCTGAATTTGGGAGACACGATTCCGTACGTAGTCCTTCCAGCGTGAAGCGTGAGCTTTGATCCATATTAATGTCACTTGAGAATCCGTCCACAGATGTGTTGTAGCAATGTTGAGCAGAAGGGTTGCTTGAACATACTTCATGAGCTTCGCAAGCATCAATGCTGCAGTAAGCTCGAGCCTCGGGATTGTGAGCTTCTTGAGAGGTGCTACCTTTGTCTTGGAGCATACTAGTGTCGACACTTTGTGATTAGTGGACGGTGATGTTACGGTAAGATAAATTACCGCTGCCATGGCGAGCTG
This sequence comes from Andrena flavipes, assembly GCA_963971345.1. Classification (NCBI taxonomy): domain Eukaryota; kingdom Metazoa; phylum Arthropoda; class Insecta; order Hymenoptera; family Andrenidae; genus Andrena; species Andrena flavipes. Next base: position 20,638,412 of record OZ020481.1, on the reverse strand, counting down.
AGAAGCGTCAGAGAATCCATGTAGTTCCACTGTTGAATTGCTGAGAGTGTGAAACCACCTTGGAATTGAGAGCCTGGCCAGGCTTGTAAGATCTTCTCTGATGATGAGCCAATTGGATGTGACTTGGGATGGCAGTGGATCATCCCAGCTGATTTTGTGCAGCCACAACTCTTGCAAAAGTGTCTTTGCTCGAATGATGACTGGTGACAGAAATCCGAGTGGGTCAAATATTTGTGCTACTTCGGAGAGGATGAGGCGTTTAGAGAGCGTTGAGGTTGAACTTGCTTTTGAGGAGAATGAAAAGTTGTCATTGAAAACATTCCAATACAATCCGAGTATTTTGGTATTGCAGTCGTCTAGTGAAATGATTGAGCCATGGGCTCGTGTGGTCTGTGAAATTAATTCGAGCAACGGAGGGTATGTCGAATGCCATTTGGCAAGTGAAAAACCTCCCGCGTTGCACAGGTCTCTTAATTGTTGAGCAATTGTAATGAGAGTCTCACCTGTGTCAGCGCCGCCAAGGATATCGTCGACGTATCTGACATGGGTGATGCATGGCACTGCGAGTGGAAAGCGATGACCCTCGTCTTCCACCAATTGCAGGAGAGCTCTTACAGTCAAAAATGGAGCAGCCTTTGTACCATAAGTGACTGTGGTGAGCTTGTAAGGCACCTCCTTGTTATTCTCATCTATCCAGAGCACCCTCTGGAGGTCTTGATCATCTTCATGCACCTTGACTTGACGATACATCTTTGTCACATCCGTGGCAAAAATGAACTTGTGCGGACGGATCCACAATAGCACATCCGTGATGTTGAGAAGAAGATTTGCGCCAGTGTGCATGAGGTCATTGATTGAGTGCCCAGATGTCGTCGGGCTTGATCCATTGAAGACGACCCTCAACTTTGTCGTCTCGCTGTCGAGCTTGATCACTCCATGGTGTGGTAGATAGAAAACAGAATAAGTGTTAGGTGATATGTGTTGTAACGAGGCCAACGACCAAACGTTACAACCGCCGCGCATTCCGATATCACGCGCGAGCGCCAAAGCGCGGGCAATAACCCGCGAGCACCATCAGCGCTTCCCCCAAAATCGCCGAAGAACGAGCCAAAGGCGGTGACCCCTCTGGTCCCCGCTTCGTCCCGATTTAGATATAAGAACTCCTACAAGCTAGGGGACGACGTCTTTTGTAATTAGCGCTTCACCGCTACAGTACGCGCATAGCCTGTCACCCAGATCGGGACAGAATAAACTTGTTTAACCTTACGGTGAGTTCCAACTCTTTAACCCGCAACGATCCCCTACCTTCGGTTTCAAACCGAATCCTTCCGTCCCGGCACACTCTCCCGAACCTTCGGGGCCCGTTGGACGACGAACGTGAAGGACGACCCGGAGCAACCCGAGATTCTAGGCCAGAATCTCGCCCCCAGGCGTCCAGACACAACAATTGGTGGCAGCGGTGGGATCCTGCCAACGTAAGGAACAAGCCTGCCCGACGAGGACAACAGGACTTAGCGGAGACAAGGACAAACTCAACAGCAGAGAAATTTATCACGCAGTATTGACGGACGGCACCAGAGGACGCCGCCAGGACAACCTGCGATCAACACCAAGCGAGCGATGCATCACCTGTTCTACGTTCTGTAAGTGCGAAATACCACACTCAGCGAGTTCAGGCGGCACGCCGTTACTCTCATGCGTCGAGCGAATTCGTTAGATAAGGACATCGAACGCGACATAGAATTAACCGAGCGAAGGGAAACTCTTTCGCCTAAAACACTTCGCCGAGGTGCTCCACGTAGATACTGTAGAGTCCGTACACCACGAACCACCCACGGCTCTATCTTGGACGAGACAATTGAAACGTTTCGTGCTCTTGGCGAACGTACGCGACTTGCTCTAGAAGCAGAATCTAGCGAAGAACGCAGAAATACGAACGCGTTACCCATTACTTCGAGTCACGCCGGACACTTAACCGCTAGGAGACTATATCCGTTTGACGAATTAGATTATAGTTTAATACCAAGCGGAGAAATAACTCTCGAGCCTAACATGTCGCAAACTCCCTCGACGGCCGCGCCCGGAAACACGGAACAGGGTGCCGCCGGAAGCGGAGACCGACTTGCGAACGTAGAAACGCTACTCGCGGGAATAACTACCACACTGGATAATATGACCGACAGAATGTTAGTAATAAACGAGAGGTTAGGAGCGATAGAGGCTATGCAAGGGCCGACACAAGACTCGATAGACCGAGAAGTAGAGAGGTTAAGGGACACCCTGAACACTACGCACGCAACCCCCGGCCCCTCAGGCAGGGCTACGGTCCACTTTTATCAACCCCGCGGTCCCGAGGAAGAACCTAGGCGCGCTAGTCTTTTCGTTCCCACTGAATTCGAACCAAACGACTCACACAACATACCGACGGTACTAGACGATCGACGAGTATTCGGGGCACTTAAAACTGTACCCCTATTCGACGGAAAGGACTCCAAACGATTACCTGGGTTCCTAACTGCTTGCAAATATGTATACTACACCTACCCGACGGCCGAGGAAAAGGCACAGATTTTGCGAGGAATAATAGCCACACGGATTGAAGGAGACGCCTTAGACGAAGTACAGACGCGTCACATAAGGTCAATACAAGACTTAGAGAACGTATTAACTTCAATTTATAAGCCGCCACGTACAGCTTCAACCGTCCAAAAGGAATTACTGTATAGTAGGCAGGGTACCAATGAAAACGCGCATCAATACGGAAATCGAGTATCAAAATTGTTAAGGGAGCTAATCGCGACCGGAATTAACGATAAAGCCAGTCTGATAGAAAAATCCACAACGGTAAAGGTATTCAAAGATCAGACATTGAGTATATTCGAGGACGGGCTCCGCGACGACGTGAAGGTCCTAGTAAAATCACGAAGACCTGCTGACCTATAGGAAGCAATCGCGATAGCCATAGATGAAGAGCGGTCGATCACGAGACGACCAGCCACGCGTGGGACAAGTTCTTATTCGCAAACTCAACAAAATAAAAGCAAGACAGCAGCTCGATACTGCAACACTTGTAAACGATCGGGGCACGACACTAAGGAGTGCTGGAAAAATAAAGATAAAGATAGGCAAACTGGGAAATTTTTTTTTTCGGAAAACAACCGGCGAGTACAAACCATAAAAGCCAAAAATGATAAATCAGCAGGACGTAAAACAGAAGAGCATCGACCGGCCTCCGAAGAAAAACGACGATCCCGAAGCAAAAGTGCTGATCGCGAGCATTCCGCGAAACACAACCGCGATAGGTCGCTGACAAGGTCGCCGAAACGCGACTCACCGTCCCGAGAAACCGCGAAATCCTTCCGTATGATTAAAATAGGATCCCTTTCCAAGGATGGACACACATCGGATAGGATAGAGGTAGAAATAGAGGACAGCAAAAATAAACAAGCCATAATGTTGATAGATAACGGGGCAGAAGTATCTCTAATTGCTAAAAGAGCGCTCCCGAACAACGTGGAAATGGAAAAAACCAACGTCAGCCTTATGTCATTTTCAGGGGAAAAGACAGAAACGCTAGGAAAAATAGATGCCACGTTTAGTATAAATGGGAAAAAGTAATACATCCGTTATACGTAGTAGACGGAAATACGTTGACAAACGCAGACGGGATACTAGGGGTAGATTTTCTTAAAAATAACGGAATAACAATAAATTACCCCAAGCAAAGCTTATTGGTAGACGAAAAACCATGGAAGGAATTAATCAGAAGCATGGAAATAACCATACCCGCGCGCACTCAACAGTTAATAATGATTCCTACGGATAGTATTAAAGATGGCATAATAGAAAACAGCAATTAGCGGAAGGCATATATTTAGGAGAAGGATTAACAAGACCCGAAAAGGGAAAATGTGTGGCCTGTATTATGAATACAACCACAGAAGAAAAAACAATAATTGTACCGCGGACTCACTTAAGCGAAATACCGGAAAGCGAAATAATTAGCTGCAGCGACAGCGCCGCAGCTGTTCGGGCCTTGACCGCGAGGGAATCGCTGACAACGCGCATTGCTCGAGTTAAGGAGGAGATAAACCGTGGGCACATGAATAAGGAGGAAAAGGAAGCAATGAATGAAATATGCGAGGAGTACCACGATACGTTTCATTTACCGGGAGATCGACTAACACTGGCCACCGTAACCGGCCACCGAGTCCCCGTAAAAAGCGACACAGCACCCTGCAATGTCAAACCGTATAGATTACCCGAAGTCCACAAGCGGGAAGTACAGAAGCAGGTGGAGCAGATGCTGAAAGACGGCATCATCCGACATAGCTCCAGTCCATGGAACGCACCCTTATTAGTGGTACCCAAAAAACCCGATTCGGAGGGAAAAATCAAATACCGCGTAGTAGTCGATTATAGGAAACTCAATGAAGTCACCATAGGAGACTCATTCCCACTACCAAATATCACGGACATACTAGATCAATTGGGGAAAGCACAGTATTTTACCACTCTTGATTTGGCGTCCGGATACCATCAGATTCCGATGGACGAACGCAATAAGTGCAAAACAGCATTTTCGACTCCACAAGGCCATTACGAATTTAATCGCATGCCTTTCGGACTAAGAAACGCGCCCGCGACGTTCCAGCGGGCCATGAACGCCGCACTTATCGGATTACAGGGAACAGACTGTTTCGTTTACCTCGACGATATTGTCGTCTACGGAGCAAGTTTAAAAGAACATAACAAACGACTACGGGAAGTTCTAAAAACTCTACGCAAATATAATTTAAAGCTACAACCAGAAAAATGCGCATTTATGCGAAAGGAAGTAGGTTTTTTAGGGCACATAATTACCCCCGAAGGGATCAGACCAAACCCAGAGAAAACGAAAGCGGTAAAAGAATTTCCTGTCCCAAAGAAATTGAAAGAATTACAAGCTTTTCTAGGGTTAGCGGGATATTACCGTAGATTCATTCCAGAGTATTCAAAAATAGCTAAACCCCTATCTAAAATCACAAGCAATAAAGTCGAATTCACATGGACAGCCGAACAGCAAAATGCTTTCGACACATTAAAAGAGGCACTGACCACGGCACCCCTGCTAATCTACCCAGATTTCACAAAAGAATTTATAGTAACTACCGACGCATCTGGCGTAGCGATAGGTGCAATACTATCACAAGGAAAAATAGGCGAAGATAAACCAATAGCGTACGCGAGCCGGGTATTAAATAAAGCAGAAAGAAATTACAGTACAACGGAAAAGGAACTGTTAGCCATCGTGTGGGCAGTCAAACACTTCCGACCGTATGTCTATGGTACCTCATTCAAAGTAGTGACAGACCATAAGGCATTGGTATGGCTATTTAGGGTACAAGACCCAGGATCCAGACTAATAAGATGGAAAATTCTATTAGCCGAATACGACTACGAAGTAATTCATAAGTCGGGAAAAAATAATACCAACGCGGACGCGCTAAGCAGGAATGTGCACACAGTGCAGAACGAGGAAGTAGAAAAAGAGAAGCCAATCGAAGTTCACGACGACGAAACCAAGCAGCAAATTCTCTACGAATACCATTGCACGCCCACAGGAGGACACCAAGGTATACAGCGTACCACGAAGCGAATAAAACAAAAATATAAATGGCCAGGCATGAATAAAGATATTGAGGAATACATACGAAAATGCAGCCTCTGTCAAAAAAATAAACTAGGTCAAAAAACTAAGGCTCCAATGGAAATCACGGATACACCTAGAGAACCCTTGGAAAAAGTAGCGCTAGATATAGTAGGACCCCTGCCGGAAAGCGAACAAGGAAATACATGCATACTGACATTTCAGGACCTTCTCACAAAATTCAGTAAGGCAATCCCTCTGCCTAATCAAGAAGCAGCAACAGTAGCCGAGGCAGTCGTCGAAAAAATTATCTGCGAATACGGAATACCTGAAAAAATCCTGACAGATCAGGGAACAGATTTCCTGAGCGAAATGTTTAAAAATATATGCAAACTACTTCGGATAAGTAAACTACAAACAACCGCGTATCACCCAGAGTCGAACGGGTCGTTAGAAAGATCGCACAAAACCCTAACAGAATACCTACGACATTACATAAATAACGATCAAACGGACTGGGATAGATGGTTACCCTACGCGATGTTCACCTACAATACAATCCCGCACACCGCGACAGGATTTACCCCCTACGAATTAATCTACGGAAGGGTGGCATCAATACCCTCCGCAATTAAAAACCCGCCTAAGCAAACTTATAATTATGACGACTACGCGCAGCAAACCAGAGAACGAATGAGGAAAGCTAACGAAATAGCCCGAGAACGACTCCGGCAAGCAAAAGAAAATTCAAAGGAAGACTACGATAAGAAAAAGAGAATTTAAGGTAGGCGATAAAGTATGGGTTTACGATGAGTCGGTGCGACGCGGTAGATCAAAGAAGCTAGATAACAAATGGATAGGGCCGTATGAAATAATAGAAAAAAACTCGAAAGTTAATCTAACAATAAAGAAGGGGCGTAAAATCCTACTCACTCACACAAATAGATTAAAGCATTTCATTGAATAATGAAGAAGGAAAAAACAACGCCCCGGAAAACAATGAAACATAACGACGAGTCTTAAAAAATACAGGTAGGAGCAAGGAACCGGCTATAAGGGAGAGTAAGAGGGGGTACACACAAATCGGGTAAAAATAAAGTTTATTGTACATATACACTAAGTGTATATATACCGTAAAATACAAAATCTACGGTTCGCACAGGTCCCAATCTTCTCCCTGTAAACAAAAAAAAAAACACAAAACAGATTAGAATTAGAACATATCCTAAGGATAAGAGAAGAAAGGTAAAAAGAAAATTACTCACTTCCTCATCCATACGCGGCAGTTCGAACAAGCGACGCAATCCAAAAGTGTCGCAAGGAAGGGCCCATGACGGGAAACCTTCCTCCCACAAACTATGGAGGAACTCCCGGCGCACACGTCGCTCCCCCCCGAGCGAACACATCTCCCGGATAAGGATGTAGCCAGCAGGGTGACTGGATACCTCCTGTGAAAAAAAAGGGGGGGACAAGGACTGACCGGGAAGGGAAGTTAAATAAAAATTACACAGGAAACGGGTAAAATGCAGTATATATTAAAAAAAAAATACAAATTGAAGAAAAGGGGGGGTATTACTGGCCCCAGTCCTCATCCTCCAGCTAGGGAAACAAAAGAAAAGGGAGGACCATTAAAAACAGAAAAGAAAAGAGAATATCAGTAAAGTGTCACACACAAAAAAAAGGGAGATACTTACTTCCACCCTCAGGGGAGACTCCCCAAAAAGCCTCCTCAAACGGAAAACATCCACCGAACAAAGAGTTGGTGGGTAATTCTCTTCCCACAAGTCTGCCATAAACCTCCTCTGTGACAGACGCTCCGCCCTTTTCGACTGCATCTCTCGGACACATAGGTACCCGAGAATACGGCGCTCAGCGAACATCTGTCAATAGCGATAGAAAAATAGAAATTAAGAATCACAAAAGGGGTAGAAATTAAAAAAAAAAAAAAGTATAAAAGGGATACTTACAACTTTAAGATTTTCAGAATACATCTCACTGATTCTAATGAACGGTATCACAAACGATTTATAATGGGCAAAACTCGCGATCAACCTAATATATATAGTAGGCGCGAATCAATCAAAATAGGAGGGGATAGAATCCAACTTCGCTGTTGCAGGATGACCGTCCTAGCGGGAGGCGAAGCGGCGCCAACCGGCAGCCAAGCCTCATATACAATATCACCGATTAAGCATAAGGCAGGAATCCACTTTACGCACCTCGGAGAACTGCACATGGTAACCGATTCGTGGAAGATCGTGACCCACCTAAAGATGGACACCCTCCTCGAAAGGAATCGACAGATAGCCTCGTATATTAATCAATTACAGTATCGTTGTGAAAACGAAATCGCAATTCAACCCACGTGCGGAGAACACTTAAGCCCTCTACTCAGAAGGGCAGAAAAATTGTATAAAAGGGTAAACCAGGTATCGGAAATGCTCAACTATGTACCGAACGAGCGACGGGGATTAATTAACGGAATAGGGACCTTAGCCAAAACAATATTCGGGACTATGGACGCCAATGACGCCGAACAGATTAATAACCATTTGTCGCGATTGGACGGAACACAAAGCACGTTAATGGCCGCCATGAAAAAACAGGTCCAAATAACAAACAACACGCTGCATCACTTGCATGACGCGGAAAAAACGATACAGCGTAACGAGGAAGTACTAGCAAAACAGACGAGACTATTACGTACACAGATTGAAACGACCGTACTTCAACAAACGCGAAGAGCTGACGTAGTAGATCACTTTATTACGTTAAATGCCCTACTGACCGACCTGACTCAGGACGTAGACGACGTGTTGCAATATTACACCGGTCTCAAAGGAGGCATCATCAGTACAAACGTACTGGCTAGCGCGCAAATCACTAAATTATTACAAACCGCAGTACAGCATCTCCCGAATGGACTCACATTTCCGATAGCACCTAACTTAGAAAATACTAATGTAATCGAGAAATTATCATCGGTCACCGCGTATTTCGATAGGACCACGTTGATAGCAGTAATAACCGTTCCCCTCATTTCCTCACAAACATTCACAGTGATCGAGGCAACCCCAGCCCCAATTCACGTGTACGGAAATTCATACGCGGTATTAGTAATAAGAACGCCGATACTCGTCATTGACGCAAGCAGCAACCAATATGTGCTCACCGATCAAGACGAGTTAAAGGGTTGTAAACGAGTAGTCACTCAATATTACTGCGATCAACCAATGTTAGCGCATAACGTAAATAACGACCTCGAGTGCGAAGCAAGCCTATGGCTGCAACCCGCGGATGAGTCCCCTAAAAATTGCGAGATAAAACACATTGCAGCGAATCATACAATGTGGATAAGAACCTCAAACGCGGACACGTGGATTTTTGCGACGCACAAGCCCGAAACACTAACTGTACAGTGTAACGAACGACAGCCTGAGCACGTCAATATAAATAAAACAGGAATCCTCAGGATCACGGGAAATTGTAACATCCGAAGTAAAGACGTAGTATTAAAAAAGCGACAAACATCGTACAGCCAAGAATTCGAATTACCAACTGCGCCACGTTACGACATAACAGTAGCACTAAACGCAACGCGAACAGACAAACCAGCGCACCCTCTCTCGCGTTTCCAATTAGATAAACTCCTGAAAAACCCATCTGAATTTTCAGCAATGTATAGCCAGCTTAACCAAATAGAAAACGAGTTAACTACTAACAGCTGCAAAACAGAACTGGCGACTTGGCAAATTGTACACCCGACCACGTCAACTGGCGTACTAGTAATACTTATCATACTCGTCATGTACTTGTTAACACGCGACTACCAATTGCGCCGAAAACTACAAATTCCCAGACCGGCGAAACGAGGGAAGACCAGGAAGTCTGACGAGCAAAAGACTGGTCTGAGGAAGACCAGGAAGTCACGAGCCCACCCAACACAGCACAAACCGAAGACAACGCCGCGGACCCACTGTACGCCGCGGCCAATTCCATTTAGGGCGCAGGGGAAATTGCCAAAATTGTAAAATTTCCCCTAAGCACCCTTCCCTTAAGGGGGGGGGGGGGGGATGTTGTAACGAGGCCAACGACCAAACGTTACAACCGCCGCGCATTCCGATATCACGCGCGAGCGCTAAAGCGCGGGCAATAACCCGCGAGCACCATCAGCGCTTCCCCCAAAATCGCCGAAGAACGAGCCAAAGGCGGTGACCCCTCTGGTCCCCGCTTCGTCCCGATTTAGATATAAGAACTCCTACAAGCTAGGGGACAACGTCTTTTGTAATTAGCGCTTCACCGCTACAGTACGCGCATAGCCTGTCACCCAGATCGGGACAGAATAAACTTGTTTAACCGTACGGTGAGTTCCAACTCTTTAACCCGCAACGATCCCCTACCTTCGGTTTCAAACCGAATCCTTCCGTCCCGGCACACTCTCCCGAACCTTCGGGGCCCGTTGGACGACGAACGTGAAGGACGACCCGGAGCAACCCGAGATTCTAGGCCAGAATCTCGCCCCCAGGCGTCCAGACACAACAATTGGATGGTGCTCTTACCATATGTTGAAGCTCCACGTATTCCTTCATGAATCCTTGGTACAGATTGCAGTACTCGCTGTTCTTGTTGAGCTTGTTGAGCGTGCGCTTCAAGCAAGCATGTGCAGTCTGATAGGAATTACCAAGTAGATTTGGAGAAGATCGGAGAGGGATGCGCACGATGTAACGTCCTGTAGAATCAAAAGTGTGTGTCGCTCGAAAGTGATCCTCACATTCCTGTTCTTCAAGGGTGAGTAGAGTCGGTGTGTCCATTGGGAGTTCCTCTTGAATCCAAAACTTGGTCAGTAGATCTTGAAGAGCGTTGTCCTTGTGCTGCACTGTGGCAGAGTGATGCAAGGAGCTGAGTTGATTGGAATCAACGTTGATTGGTCCAAGAACGAGCCACCCAAATATTGACAGCTGAGCAATTGGCATTGAAGGATCGCCCTTCCTAATATTGGGCTTGATGATCTGCCCATAGGTATCTACGCCGATGACAATGTCGATGGGTCTTGACGTCAGGAAGTCTGGATCGGCCAATTGAAGGCCTTTAATATGTGGCCAGTCTTGCTGAGGTGATTCCACCGATGGCAAATTAGACGTCAGTGCCCTGAGTATGTGTGCTTGAATGTGCACAGTTGCTGGGCAATAATTGGAGCGAAGCGAAATTAGCGCGACTCCTCGAGTCTGAGTAGCTTTGTTGCCTCCAATGCCGAACACAGAGATTGTTGAATGGGGGTCATTCCACGCCAACTCAGACACTTTTCGGAGTAACATTTCGGATTTTGGTACAACTCGGATATGTTGTAGTCTTTAGTAATGCATAAACATATCTCGAAGGATTTTTGAAAATTTCAAAAATTGTGGATGTTACAGCTCTTTGAAATATAGTGTTTACTTTTTTTCTAAAAATTGTAACTCTTGAACTAACAAACCGACAAAAATGACCTTTTGAGTGCTTGCAGTGGAGATATAAGAGTACCTAATAAAAATTATTTCATTGGAAAAAAACAAATTTTTAACCATTTATTTTGCAATTCTTGTAAACAAATGCAATTTTATAATTGAAGGCAACTTTTTAAAAAATTGAAAAAAATAGGAGAATATAACCCTGTTTGTCCTCTTTATGGACCTGTTTGGAACACGATGGAGACTTTAAAATTGGCGAAATGAAAATTATTTGAATGGAACGCTGCGTCAAGTCACTCCGGCTCGACTGGTCGCTCGGGCCGTGCGGTACTCGTAGCGGCCAAGCCCGCTATACCTGCCACTTTTATATAGGGTTTATTGCAAGGTTTATTGCCGTTTATAGATTTTGCAGAAAATTATTCTTTTGTCATTCAGGATGAAATTCAGAGCTATCATTGGTCAAACAAACAGGCTACAATTCATCCATTCGTTGCTTATTATAAAATCAATAATTGTCTACAGCATGACAACTTTGTCATTATTTCAGACTGTAAAGAGCATGATAGTATCGCAGTTCATTTATTCCAAATAAAGCTGATTAAATTTTTGAAACAAACACACGGCACTGCTATTAATAAAATCAAATATTTCTCCGATGGGGCATCATCACAATATAAAAATAAATATAATTTACTGAATCTCAGTTTCCATTTCGAAGATTTCGGAATTAACGCCGAATGGCATTTTTTTGCAACATCACATGGCAAAAATGCATGCCATGGTATTGGGGGGACATTAAAACGTCTTGCAGCTCGAGCCAGTTTACAAAGACCACTATACTGCATTCCATATGAGAGCATACCGACGCCCCTACCGATTTGCGACCGATCTGCGCAGCTCCCACTACTACCCACAATTTGAACTGCATGCGATTGGTCGTGGTAATTTCCAAGGAATAACTGGTACATCCCAAACGCGAGACCTTGACCGTTGTCAACGTAAACAGTTCGCGAAAAGTTAACAGAGAGAGTAAGTAGAAGGTCGTGCGACGGAGAGAAACATAGGCGGTTCAGTGGGGAGTCGAGCGTACCAACGCCTGCTGAGGGTCGTGCCTGCGCGAAATCCGTATGCTCTAATGTGGAATGCAGTATAGAAGAACAAATAACGACACCAAAGAAATTGTTTGATTGGGCGACTGCCAACATTCAAAACATTCATTTTCAATTCATCTCAATAGAACAATATCAAAAACATTCACGATTATTACTAGAGAGACGTGGACTTGCAAAAACAATTTGTGGAACTCGAAACTTTCATTCATTTATACCAACGGATACAGTGTCTCATTTAAAAGCTAAAGTCTATTCATACAGTGACAAATCAAAAGTTGTAGCAATTATCAAATAAGTAATTACATAACCGGTCATTTATTCCAAAAGACGCTCAAAGATACGACAAAATATTTATCCTTTAACATAATCCCATCACACCCCATCCTCTCCCGATGGAAGAATACTCACCACCTTCTCGTGGTTTCCATTGAACAATGGCAACTTAAATGTTTCAAACAATAAGTGCCATCGACAGAGAGTGAGTTTCCAGTAACTATAAACGGCAATAAACCTTGCAATAAACCCTATATAAAAGTGGCAGGTATAGCGGGCTTGACCGCTGCGAGTACCGCACGGCCCGAGCGACCAGTCGAGCCGGAGTGACTTGACGCAGCGTTCCATTCAAATAATTTTCATTTGGCCAATTTTAAAGTCTCCATCGTGTTCCAAACATGTCCATAAAGAGGACAAACAGGGCTATATCCTCCTATTTTTTTCAATTTTTTAAAAAGTTGCCTTCAATTATAAAATTGCATTTGTTTACAAGAATTGCAAAATAAATGGTTAAAAATTTGTTTTTTTCCAGTGAAATAATTTTTATTAGGTACTCTTATATCTCCACTGCAAGCACTCAAAAGGTCATTTTTGTCGGTTTGTTAGTTCAAGCGTTACAATTTTTAGAAAAAAAGTAAACACTATATTTCAAAGAGCTGTAACATCCACAATTTTTGAAATTTTCAAAAATCCTTCGAGATATGTTTATGCATCACTAAAGACTACAACATATCCAAGTTGTACCAAAATCCGAAATGTTACTCCGAAAAGTGTCTGAGTTGGCGTGGAATGACCCTATTATATGTTGTATACCTTCTGTTACGTCCCTAGTTCCTATTCGGGCCGCGTTTTTAGGAGAGTTATAAATTTTTGTCCGCTTTCGAGCTAGTCCAGGGACTTACGCTCTGGGATAATTGAGACTGGTTTTTGGGCGCATTTTAACGCGTTATATTAAATACGCTTACTTTTCATTTGTCGATGGGTGTTAATGTCCAATCTACGGGAGCGTCTGGAACCCCGTTGATAGCAGGCGCTTCGTGGAGGTTTGGGGCAACCCACTCTCCTGGAGACAGGGTGTACCCGAATTTGGGAGTTTCCTCCTCTTTTTGTATGGTCGAGGTCTCGGGAACTCCCAGGAGCTCGACGTAAGTTGCCGGTGTGTTGCAAAATTGCCACTTCAGTTTTCTGAGTTGGACTCGTCGTCCAGCGCGATGGTTTCTTGGCATTAGTCTTTTGGAATAGTCATTAATAGTTATTGATTGATCGATAAACCACTCTCCACCTTCCGCATCAGGTGCTACCGCGGGCAACGTTCTGCTCATAGGTGACACCGTCGGCGGGGCAAGCGTGGCTTTTCCATATTCGTAATCATTGATTAGAAGTTGATTAATATTTAAATAAATCGCGGTGATCACGATTTACGCTTAATTTCTGGCAAAACCGCGGGCAACGTTCTGCTCATAGGTAATACCATTAATCAGCGCAATCCGTAACTTGTCAATGAACATTTTCGTTATTTTATCTATTTTTCCAAAAGACAAACGCTCGATTTGGTAGATAGGAAATTATAAGTGGAAACACTTCACTCACTGATTTAATATAACAAAAATCACTTTTATTTTCTTTTACTGTAGTTACACTAAGTTCGTTAATATGTTTGTTTTATGTGTTGATTGTAATTATTAATTATTCAATAATAGTAGTAAGGCAAAGGGGATTCTAACCCATGGGGCAATGAGGGGAGCGCGGGGGCGGGGGGAAGTGAGGGCGCGCGGGGGAGCGCGGTGGGGGGAAACCTGGGCGCGGGGCCTGCGGGGGGAGGAAGGCCGGTTGCGCGCGCACGAGCCGCGGAGTGGGGGAAGCCGCGATGATGGAGGGGATTAGTCCGGGCCGAGCCGCCGCGGAGACCTGACCCACAGCCGAAAACTTTTGGAGGGGGTGAATGACCCCCCGAAAACTTTTTCAAACCCCGGGCCCATCCCCGAAAATTTAACCGGAGGGAAGTGAATGACCCCCCGAAATTTTTTTCCAAACCATTACGCGGCATACAGACATTTATTTCCAATGCAGAGAAATAATTTATTTTTTATCGGATGATGTCGGGATTTTACAAACCGCGTCTTCGGAGGAGGGAAAGAGACAGAGCATTTTTTAATTCGGAGGAGAGAGAGCACTACATAGCGTCGTCGCAGCGTCTCGCGCGATCGCGCGTAACTCGAATCCTCTGGAGCGACCGTGCGGGGTGACGTCATTTTGGCGGCGCGAAGAACGAAGTAGAATTATGCGACGTTAGCAAATCTTAGAATTAGATGATGAGGAGAGAAGGAAGACAGGTAAAGAAAATGGTACAATGAAATACGATTAAGAATATATATTGTTACAAGTATTGATGTGAAAATCATACATTTATTATTAAAACGTGCTATAGTGGTACATGGTTTACATCATGCAGCATAGACTGTAATCCTAACGCCAACAATTCACAATCGATCAATGAATGCTGTTCGAAGTGATCGCTTTCGGAAATTAATTTCACATAATTCGTTGGTACGGGAGCGGTACGCAGCAGTTCTACGAAGGTTGCATATTTACTACTGACAGAGTACATATTTTCAGTTAGCCAGGTATACATATGTTCAATACAATGTTCATACGCGAACAGTTTACGCATCGTGGCTTCAGTCATGTATATGACAGCGCGATTATCGGTGATTTTTATAAGTTGATCATCATGTATACGCGTGAATTCGAGTCGCAAATGATCAATTACGATGTGGGTTTGGGGCGATGTTGCGTTGCTGCGTAATCGTTGGAGTATGTCCGCCTCGTTTTGCAGCAGGAGCTTCCACGTCGACATTGAAAAACATACCTCACAGCCTTTATTGTCAGCTATGGCGATCTCGACGTGGCACAAATCCATGCCGATGCGAATTCCAATAGTTAACCGTTTATAAGCTGTTGCGGTCAACGGGTAATCACGCCCCAGGATCCGTACGATTGTTGGTTTTGGTGTTGTGGATCCAGAACTGTAAGAAACATGCACACGAAATTAATACTCGGTTCGCTTGCGTTTACAGTGAAAGAAGTAAGTGAAAAGTGAAAAGTGTATAATAACGCGTACATACCTCGTATTGAACTGATGTTCCTGTTGTTGGCGTTTATTGGGGTAATCACCATTGATGGCGGATGCATAGGATGAATTGTTGAAGCTGCGTTTGTACATCTTGATATGCACTATGTACGATTATACTGATCGGTGGAGAAGTTAACGCAAACGATACTCTTTAACACTCGAGCGAACGTGGTGTAATGAAGTTCACAGGTCTGACCAACGTCGCTTTTATACAAATTCACGTACACGTATACATCAATGCACATTTGAGGGAGGGGATACACCAAAGAGTAAGGCAGAGATAGCAAATCATGCATAAAAGTCTCGACACGTGTCGAATATAATATGATACTTTTGCATTCGAGGGAGGAGATACATCAAAGAGTAAGACAGCAAATCATGCATAAAAGTCTCGACACGCGTCGAATGTAATATGATACTTTTTGGGAACGTTGAATCTTAGAATTATGCGATATCAGCAGAAACTGCATAGAACCGTGTTGGGATGCATCATCGTTTTTACATTCGAGGGAGTACATCAAAAGAGATACCAAATCATGCATAAAAACGCGCTCCAAAGTGCACAAAGCCTCAAATCGTTGCAACGTGTTGCGAGGAAAAGACATTTACATTTACAACCATGGGAGAATTCGGGCACATAACCCGCCAATTGCTGGATCAATCTGCACGCTTGATTTCGCGGGAAGAGTACCTTGCGTGGGAAGAACGGTGCAACGAGTGTATCGAATCGTTGGAAGAACAGAGCCGTGTGAAACGCCCGCGATTATCGATCGGTGTTCGACAATCGTTGGTTGCTCGAATCGCGCACCTCGAAGGGCTGAAACATTCGTTGCGCGGCCGTTTCGTGCGCGAAGGTGCCGGACATTCTAACATAGGACTTTTGTGGCGCGAAATAGACGCTGCGTTCGATAACCGCGTATTAACTGGTGTCGTGCTAAATTCAAACTATATCGAGCCGCGCAACTTCCTCCAAGATGCGGGGATCATTGTGCTGGAGCATGTGCGGAGCGCTTTGAGGAAACAGCGGAACCTCAAAGTGAACACGGTGTTCAACGGCGAATTTGTGGCGGATGACAAGCATGCTTGTAAAAGCATCAACACCCGAAACTGCGAACTCTTCCGCACATCCGATCTGCAGGAGTGGTACCAGCGATGCGTTATCGAACCCACCCTGGCATCGTTGGAAGAGTTCCAGGAACGCGATAGCGGATGGGCATTGACGCGAATCCTCAACCTGACCGTCAATGTCAACAAGTACAATCCACTGCGTGCTGGGTGCCACATCAAGTTGCCACAGACATTATCTTTGAAGAAGACAACGATCAGTGTGCAATGCTCGGACAATGCGTGTTTCGCGTGGGCAGTGGTCGCCGCTCTCCATCCTGCGGAAAGACATACCGATCGCCCAAGTTCGTACCCCGACTATACTTCCGTATTAAATCTCCAGGGCATTGAGTTTCCAATGTCTCTAGCACAGATTAGGAAGTTTGAACGGTTGAACGACATCTCCATCAACGTGTACAGCTTCGAGGCGGAGAAAGGGTCGACGGTCTTTCCGTTGCACCTCACCAGTCAAAAGAGGGATCGACACGTCAACCTGCTCTACACACCGAATCAAGAGCACGGCGATGTAGGGCACTTTGTATGGATCAAGAACTTGTCCCGACTCGTGAGCACGCAGCTGAGCAGACACAAGGAAAAGAAATTCATCTGCGATCGGTACGTATAGAAAACGTATGAAATGTTGAAATGTCTCGCGAAATAAATTAAATAAAAAAAATTGTGTTTACAGATGCATGCACTACTTTAGCTCAACCGAGAAGCTGGAGGCGCATACAGTGGACTGCGGCAAGATGAACGACTGCGCCATTCTGCTGCCCAGCGAAGGCAAAAATCTCCTCAGTTTCGACAACCACCGCATGAAGGAGCGACTTCCCTTCGTGGTATATGCAGATCTCGAGTGCATCATCGAGAAAACAGAGGACAGTCACCGAGTGGGTGATACAGACAATAAATTACACGCATACCAGCACCATAAAGTGCATAGCATTGCCTATTATATGCATTGTTCGTACGATACATCACTGTCGACGTATCGATGTCGCCGCGACGCGGACTGCGTTTCATGGTTCGCAGACGAACTTAAAAATTTTGCAAACTTCGCCAAACCCATCTTGACCAGTAATGTTCCCATGCTGGATTTAACCAACGAACAGTTGACGACATTTCGCGATGCAACACACTGTCATATTTGCGAAGAACCATTCGAGGCTAGCGATAAACGAGTCCGCGATCATTGCCATCTCTCCGGACGATTCAGAGGCCCGGCACATTCGGAGTGTAATTTAAATTATAAAAATGCGTTTTACATCCCCGTAGTTTTCCATAATTTATCCGGTTACGATTCACATTTTATTATCAAGGAAATAGCTACCGCTTTCGAAGGCAGCGTTGACGTATTGCCTATAACTAAAGAAAAGTATATTTCATTCACAAAAAATGTCGAAGATACGGCTGACTCAGACTCGCGAAATTATATTAAATTGCGATTCATCGATTCGTACAAATTTCTCAATACCAGTCTCAACAAATTAGCATCTTTTCTCAGCGCAGATCAATTAAAAATTTTACGATCCCAATTTGAAACATTATCCACCGATGATTTCAATTTATTGACGCGAAAGGGTGTCTTTCCGTATGAATACCTCGATTGCGCGAACAAGCTGCAGGATCCATGCTTACCGCCGCGCGAGTCATTCTACAGTTTGTTAACGGGTGAGACTGTATCCGAGAGCGATTACGCACACGCCGAGACAGTGTGGCAGCGTTTCGGGATTAGAACCTTGGGCGAATACAGCGACTTGTATTTGAAAACAGATGTCTTGTTATTGGCAGATATTTTTGAAAATTTTCGCGAAAGTTGCATCAAGAGTTACGGACTAGATTCAGCGCATTATTATACTTTACCTGGTTTCACCTGGGATGCAATGCTAAAACATACCAAAATTACATTCGAATTGCTCACAGATGTCGACATGATTATGTTTATCGAACGCGGTATACGTGGAGGTTTAAGCCAATGTTCCGGAAGATACGCATATGCCAATAACAAGTACATGCCATCTTACGACGCATCGGAACAGTCATCGTACTTGATGTACTTTGACGTAAACAATTTGTATGGATGGGCAATGTGTCAACCCCTGCCATACGCCAAATTTCAATGGGTCGAAGATGTTGCGAGTTTTAACGTGTCTTCGATCCCGGTCGATTCGCCCACGGGATACATTCTCGAGGTTGATCTGGAATATCCGCAAAGTCTGCACGACGCTCACGCCGATCTACCGTTCTGTCCAACGCGTGCCAAACCACCGGGCAGCAGGCAGGACAAATTACTCGCGACGGTATACGATAAGCAGCGTTACGTTATCCACTATCGCAACCTGCAGCAGTGCACGCGTCACGGTCTTCGTATTACAAAGATACACCGCGTGCTTCAATTCGCTCAATCCCCCTGGCTCCGCGATTACATCGAACTCAATACACGGTTCAGAACAAGCGCGACAAACGATTTTGAGAAAAATTTGTACAAATTGATGAACAACGCGGTATTCGGCAAAACTATGGAAAATGTACGAAACCACGTGGACGTAAAGCTTTTGACACATTGGGAAGGGCGATATGGCGCGGAGGCAATGATCGCGAAGCCGAATTTCCACAGCAGAAGTGTTTTTTCGGAAAATTTAATAGCTGTTGAATTGCGTAAACTCGAGGTGAAATTCAACAAACCGATATACGTGGGTATGTGTATTCTAGACCTATCAAAAATTTGTTTGTACGAATTTCATCACGAGTACATGTCTCCCCAGCACGGATCGAAATGTAAAATTCTATACACCGATACAGACAGCCTCATTTATCACATTCGATGCGACGATATCTACGAGTCCATGAAACGCAATATCGATAGATTCGACACGAGCGATTATCCTACCGACAATCCATATAATATGCCGCGTGTAAATAAGAAGGTTCCAGGGCTGATGAAGGACGAAAATAACGGTGCGATAATGACCGAATTCGTAGGTCTTAGAGCGAAAATGTATGCGCTTCGCGTAGACGGTAAAAAAGATACGAAAAAGGCGAAAGGCGTCAAGACCAACGTCATAGCCAGAACGATAACTTTCGACGACTACGCGAAGTGTTTGCATAAGGAGATCGAAATGATTCGCAGACAATCGTGCATACGGTCTAAATTGCACAAAGTGTACACCATTTCGGAGTCTAAAATCGCTCTAAGTCCGTACGACGACAAGCGGTATATCGTACCCGATTCGACCGACACTCTGCCCTGGGGACATTATAATATACCGTTGTAAAATAGAAATTGTATTCCCATGTATAGAAATTATTATAAATAGCGAAATTATTGCATAAAAATTATTCATACATGTATAGAAATTATAAATGGCGGAATTAACGTGTTAAAATAAAAAATTGTTCACACATGTATATGTATAATTATATTTATTGATTATTTTACAATACATTATTTTTATTTATCCAAGAATTGTGTGATTTATCAAACCCCAGCCACTTGACGTACACCTTATCCCCCTTTCTACGCAACACTTTTTCCACTAGATATACATCAGGATCGGTGACGCGTTGCAGCTCGTGTTCATAGAATCCTCCAGCAACGGGTTTTCCACAGGAATCGACCAGCAGATAGGTCGCGGGATTAGTTGTCTGTACTTTGGCTATCTTGAACACCTCCGTTGTCCAATTCGGCGTATAGCCTTTATCGAAGATGGTTTTAAATTTGCTCACGCGCACAAAATCGCCCAACTTGAATCTCGCCGGAGCAGCGATCTTTATGTTGTTGTATGCGGTGGCTAGCAGCTTATCGGCGATCGCAGGGGTAACATCGCAAGGACGCATTCCGATGGTTCTATGTTTTCGCGCGTTATACTCTGCGAGCAAACGCGGTAGCGAATCGGTCCAACTATAGGTTCCATTCAGCGTAAACAGTTTCCACATATTGTTCTTCAACGTTCGATTGAAACGTTCCACGACGGAGGCCTTCATCACCGAATACGTAGAATAATGATTAATGTCATGCTTTGTCATGAGTTTCTGCACATCGGCGTTGTAAAATTCTTTTCCTTGATCGGTTTGCAAATTTTTCGGATATCGATCTCTAAATATCTTTGCAAACGCTTTAGTCACCTCAGCGCCACTTTTAGTCTTGAGCGGCAACGCCCATGCATACTTGCTCAACACATCGATGACGGTGAGTATGTAGTGGTGACCCTGGTTGAATCGCGAGTATGGTCGCATTTCTACAATGTCAGCTTGCCACAGATCGTCGTATCCATGCACTATGACGCGCCTCCGCGGGAAATACCTTCGAGCTGGAGCATGCAATTCGTCAACGAGTCGTCGCTTCTTGTGGCCATGGTTTTCTTCTTTACTCTTGGATTTCGGTAATGGCTGCATGTTTGACGCGAATGATGTGATAATTATCGTGTACGTGCATTATGTACTCCCCGTCGGCCCGAGGACAAGTTCAACCGTCTCGCATGATTCTCCTTCGCATTGTCGCTGCGGATTCAACGCTTCCGATATCTTTTGAACGCTGTTTTGCAACGTCAGCATATCTCTTTGAAACACGACCAGCTTCCTCTCTAATTCTTCCTGCTGCTCTCGCAAAAGTTTCGCATGTAATTTCGAAGCAGACCGGTCCATTTGTAATAGTCCATTGTAGCTGCTCCACCTTTCTCGAGCGATACCCCAAATTTGTTGATCGGCATCTCGACGTATACAGTGCAAATCATTGGCGTGCGGTTTAATTTATAATGAGGCCTACCTCGCGGAGTTCCTCGATAATCGATAGAATTTCGGGATCGTGAGAGTTGTTACCCGCCTGACGCGACGCTTCAAGCAAACGCAACCGATCCACCAACTCGTTGGGATCGTCCCAGTGCACATAATCGATCTTGTTATCGTTTACCATCATGGCTCGTGGCACCGTTAGACCTTTCCCCGCCCTACTAGTCGACACACGGGGAAGTAGAGGTGCAATTACATGCTTGTACTTGTATCCCTTGTTGCTTAATATGGGGTATTTAGCATTATGATCGCGTCTGTGGGCATTCGTCGACAGCAGTATACTTTTGTATTTTTGTTTATCGGCATCGGTGTACACAGCATCGTCGGGAATTCTTTTGAAAATCAGTTCGTAAAGACCGGGTGTTCCTCCGTATCTTACACCATCTATGATTATATTATCGCCCCTGTCTATATCGAAAGCCTTATCCCCAAGCATCGTTCCACTATTACCAAAGTACACGCCGTACACATAGTCCATTGTCGTATCCCTATCACCACTTAGGATCGCGCTCATGTATTTTTGCCCCAGCGGACCGAAATGACTGCGAAACGTTTCTTGTCCCTCGGGTGTTTGGAGTTGATGTCTAATAGATGTTGCAAACGACTCGTTTGGTGTAGTTTCGAAAACGTCGTCATCATCATCATCAATGGCTGAGAGCGATTGTACGCGAGGAATTGTATTTATTGGCGTTGGTGGAACGGGAGACTCGTTTGATGCGGCATTCCGCCGTTTATGCTTCGATTGAACTGGTGTGGAGGTTGCGAGTGAATATTCCGATGACGTGCGTCGTTTCTTCTTTCTCTTACGCGATGTGTTCCCTTTCGACACGATTTTTGTTTTAGGCGTTAATGTTTCATTCTCTTCAACGTCTGTGCTCATCGGCGGTGATGTGTCAGCTTCTGTTGTTGCAGTATTTTCCACAATATGTTTTAAGGGTTCCACAATAGGTTTGAAGTATTTCTCCAACGCGATATCTTCCTCCATCTTGCCGGTCTTCAAAGCCTGATGTTTTCGGCGAATGGCTTCGCTGGTTTTTGCAATTTCCTTCGCTATTCTCTCGCGATCCTTAATCTCCAGACTATCGATATCAATCATCGTCGTTGTACCGCGGACGTTGCGTTCCCACCGACGTTTTGACGACAATTGACCATCTCACGGTACGGCAAACTCGTTAAATCCCTTTCTATAACGTCCATTGGACATCGCGCTATCCTTGTCTATCACCACGAAACCATACTCCCGTTGCCAACAATTACGACACAAAGCGCAGAAATCCTCGTAAGACATGTCTGTGTTTACGTGATCGTTGTACACATGTTTCAAGTTGGTACCATCCTGCTTAAACAGAATCAACAGATTGGCATTGTCGCGTATAAGATGTTTGGGAATCTTTGCATACGTCTGACAGAGATAGAAACAGTCAACGTTCGAGTGACGCCCCATTGCAAAGTATTCCCTTATCGTATCCTGCTTGTTGCATGCCACGTCATCAAAGATAAAAATGGAATTCGGAAGCGATTCGCTCGGTGGGATGACGTCACTGTTATTCGAAAACGTAAAGTAGCCAATTTCATCTATAGGAGTCAATAAATTATCCAAATACTGATATTTCGGCTGTTGCAACGACTTGGAGTACACGTACACGTTCTCGAAGCGGATGCCGTGAGGACTTTCCAACAAGCTCACCAGCACGTTGGTCTTTCCACAATTTGATGGACCGCAAATGAGGCAGCGGATAGTGTTTGGCAGCATGCTACCGTGTCTGCGCATTGTTTTCGGGGACATCAGCTGCGATTTATCGTCAAAATTTGTCACGCGTATCGCCACAGGTTGCCGTACGAATCGCATCCTGTCCGTGAACCATGGAAAATGATTTTTGATACGTCGAAGCGGTCTATTTATAGGTCTGCGCCGAAGCAAAACAGCTCAGTGTGCAACATGCTTCTGGTCCTGTCGGATAATTTCGATATTCGAGCCCTGACCTCTGAGCAGTTGAAATAT
This sequence comes from Andrena flavipes, assembly GCA_963971345.1. NCBI lineage: Eukaryota > Metazoa > Arthropoda > Insecta > Hymenoptera > Andrenidae > Andrena > Andrena flavipes. The sequence goes on along the minus strand of OZ020481.1, from coordinate 20,614,924 downwards.
ATACCAAAGATTATTCTACTGCGAGAGTTTGGCAGACACATTGATCAGTTGTGGAACAGGCTCCCCGAGCATATAAAAGCAGATCCTGAGGTTCAGCAGCATCGCAGGTGTCTGGAGCATTATAATCGCCCTTGGCAGCGAACGCATATCGACGGTCCGGCACCATTGATTAAAAACTGTAGCGAATGTCACCGACGAGAGTAAAGAAAGGTCGTGGTTTGTTAAATCGGGCGATAAACGCGCTACCTATCGAATTACATATCCCGGGATATCAGTTTTGCGGTCCAGGAACTCATCTGGCAAAACGATTGACTAGAGGTGATCGAGGCATCAATCCGTTGGACGCAGCGTGTCGCGAACACGATATTGCATATTCGCGTAGCAACGATCTCGACGAAAGGCACGCGGCAGATAAGGTACTCGCTGACAAAGCGCGAAAACGCATCGTTGCGCGAGACTCGACTCTGGGTGAAAGAGGTGCTGCTACAGCTGTTTGGGCAGCTATGAAGGCCAAAACGAAAATCGGAATGGGGATGAAAACAAAAACCTGCAAAAGGACTCCAAAGAAAGCATCGAAAAAACGGATTCTTCCAGTAGCAAAACGGGGTGGTATATTACCGCTTCTCCCGCTGCTAGGTGTCCTCGGATCGTTAGCTGGTGGAGCGGCGGGGATCGCCAAGGCGGTCAACGATAATAAGGCGGCGCAACATCAGCTGCAGGAAATGCAACGTCATAATCGCTCCATGGAAGGTCGCGGACTTTATCTCGCACCGTACAAGCGCGGACAGGGAATATCGAAACGAAAAAAAAAAACGCCGAGAAGAAAATAAAAATGCCTGTGGGCGTAACTACCGATTTGCAATTGGAGGAGTTGGCAAAACGTATGCGTATCCCATTCTTTAGAGGTGTTTTTATGCGAAACGCGTTACCAGCCGGAGGAGTACGTCGAAACGAGAGCGGTATAGTAAATTTGGACAATGCTGCGGGATCAGGAACTCATTGGGTGGCATATGCGAAGAGAGGATGTCGAGCTATATATTTCGACAGCTTTGGGAATCTTCGACCGCCCAAGGAATTGGTAAAATATCTGGATAAAGATGCTGTGGAAATTGAATACAATCGTTCGTCTTACCAGAAGTACAATCAGAGCAATTGTGGACAACTATGTCTACGCTTTCTACAAACGATCGGCACCAAATTTAAGGATTGACTTCCCACCACTCTGAGTCAGTACCAGTCCAGTCGTACAGCTCGGAATATGTCGTTAACATTCACTCTAACCGGCAAGAGTAGCACCCTCGCGGTGAGCTACTTTCCACCCATAGATTTGAGCGACGATGAATACGAGCTTGGTCTAACAACCTTTGAAACCTATCATACAATACCGAACATCGACTCGAGCAACGATAAATTCTACTTCATCGTAAACAACAGTGCCGACACCGCTCATGAATACATTACGATTCCCCACGGCTCCTACGAACTAGACGCCATTGCCAAGTACCTGAAGCAACGATTACTCGAACGGTATCCTAAAAATCTTGGTGACACCGGCGATAACAGTGACAATGATGCGTATCCTATAGTGTTGCGTCCCAATAACAATACCATGAAAAGCGAGCTGTACTGCCGGTTCACCGTAGACTTTACAAAGCCCAACAACATTGGATCGCTACTGGGATTCTCCACGAATCGGGTATTAGCACCAGAACGATGGCACGAATCGGACGATCCGATTAATATCATGAACGTGAACATTATTCGCATAGAATGTAGCGTGACCGCTGGGGCGTACAACAATGGGAGGCGCGTACATACGATACACGAATTTTCTCCAAGAGTCCCACCAGGATATAAGATATCGGAAACGCCTGCACAAATCATTTACCTTCCAATCACCGCACAGGTCATTTCGGATCTGACGATACGCGTTGTGGATCAAGACGGACGGTTGCTTGATTTTCGAGGTGAAGAGATTACCATCAGATTGCACGTACGACGACGACGATAATACATGTGGTGCGAACGAAAGAGATGCTTGTATTGAACGACTCCAGAAACCCGTTTCTTCCAAGTGAAATTGTTTGCAACAACAACAACAACAACAACTGCAACAGTTCTGATCACGCTAAAAAGAAGAGGCTCAGTGCTGCGAACATTGCATTTTTGAAAACATTAGGATTCATTGTGCGCATTTAAGTTGAAAAAATGGCTGACATTCTAAGCATTGGAGGGAAGCCGACGTTTGATGATCGCATCGTCAAGCTCGAGACTCACACGTACAACCCATACGTCAACACGACGTTTGGATACAGCGATGAGATAAGAATACCTATACAGCAGCAGGATTTGTACACATTGCCGTGTGAAAGTTTCCTCTACGTGGAGGGGAAATTGAAGATAAATAAGCCAAATGATGTGTTAACTGTGACGTTGGGAAATAATTGCATGGCGTTCTTATTCGATGAGATTCGATACGAGCTGAATGGCGTGGAGATTGACCGCAACAGAAACGTCGGAATAACTAGCACGCTTAAAAACTATGTATCGCTGACATCCGACGAAGACAAAAATATGGAGAATGCAGGATGGGGCTTGAAACGACGCGATGGACTAATATTGAAAAATCATTTTAATTTTTGCGTCCCACTCAAATATTTGCTGGGATTTTGCGAGGACTACAAACACATGATTATTAATGCTCGTCACGAAGTGATTTTAATACGATCACGCAACGATAACAATTCTCTAATAGGATCACCGATGTTGGAACCAGAAATCGAATTACTTAAAGTGCAATGGCGGATGCCTCATGTGACGCTGAACGACGTTAATAAGCTATCGTTGCTACGTGCTTTAGAAAGTGGACAAAACCTGAGCATTTGTTTTCACTCGTGGGATTTGTACGAGTATCCTCTCTTACAGAGCACGACCAAACATTCGTGGGCTGTGAAGGCAGCTGCGCAGCTGGAGAAGCCGCGATACATCATCTTTGCTCTACAGACTGCTCGAAAGAATGTGATGAGCGAAGACGTTACTATGTTCAACAACTGTAAATTGAACAATGTAAAACTTTTTCTCAACTCAGAATTTTACCCATACGATGATCTGAACTTGGACTTTGACAAGAATAAGCACGCCATCTTGTTTAACATGTATACGCAATTCCATAAATCGTATTATGGACATAGTTGCAACGAGGCATTATTCACCGTGGCGGAATTTTTACAATTTGGCCCCCTCGTGGTGATTGATTGCTCGCGACAAAATGAGTCGATCAAGAATGGCACCGTGGACGTGCGCATAGAATTCGAGTGTAAAGAGAATGTACCTGCAAATACTACGGCATACTGTCTGATTCTGCACGATCGGGTGGTTGAATACAATCCGCTGACAAACGTGGTGCGCAAAATCAATTAAATTGTCACGCTACTTGCCCGCCCTCTCCTGTGTCAAATTCACACAAAATTTCATCGTGAAAATCGACATGCTTTACGAGAAAGGCTGCATTCTCCCGTCTGTCTTGAAAGCGAACGGACCTCCAAATTGTAACGATGATGGCTGTACCAACATTTGTTGACCTGCAAGGGTTCATCGTCGATGGAAGATTTGTCGTCAAGGAAGTGGCGGTCCTACGAAATGGATTAATTCTCTCGCACTATATTTTTGGGAGTTCGATGCCGCAATATCTTCTTACGAAATCCGACAAATCAAGCATTCGGTGGCTGGTGGCAAAACATCATGGACTACGTTGGGACGATGGAGACGTTCCGTACAGTATGGCTAAACGGCTAATTACGAAAGCTGTAGCTGATGCGATCGACGAAGAAGATGACGCATCCCATATCATATACGTTAAAGGACTGCAGAAACGCGACTGGCTCATGGATTTCCTCGACGAAAATACGATAGCGGACGTGGTCATCGAGACGCTGGACATTGACTACGAGGATATCAAATCACTAAATAAGCTAAATGTAGTTAATACACTGCGATGTGGTAGACACGCGAAACACTGTGCCATGCAAAATGTATTTAAAATATTCAACTGGTGGTCTAAACGCCAGAGAGAAATGCTTAAATAAAATATAATCAATTTTAATGCATAAACGTTTTTTTCTTCACCCTCCCCAACTTCCTACATGTACGCTAGATTAAGACGATAGTTGTAATTATTATGTGGGAAAACCGTTCGATTCGCGTTCAATACCCGTTCGATACCGTTCGATTCGCGTTCAATACCCGTTCAAACCTGTTCGATACCGTTCGATTCGCGTTCAATACCGTTCGATTCGCGTTCAATACCGTTCGATACCGTTCGATTCGCGTTCGACACCCGTTCGATACCGTTCGATTCGCGTTCGATACCCGTTCAAAACCCGTTCGATACCGTTCGATTCGCGTTCGACACCCGTTCAAAACCGTTCGATTCGCGTTCGATTCGCGTTCAATACCGTTCAAAACCGTTCGATACCCGTTCAATACCCGTTCGATACCGTTCGATTCGCGTTCGACACCCGTTCAAAACCGTTCGATTCGCGTTCAATACCCGTTCGATTCACGTTCGAAGTGGTATGTTAGGAGTTGAAAGTGATGCGATAGACATTCAAAATGGTGTGATCTAGTCAAATGATGTGTCAAAGAAGAAGGAGAAAACGGTTCAACGAAATGATGTGTGCAAAGAATAAATGTAATGGTCAGCGGAAATGAATCTAGAGAACAACAGCGTCTCACTTTGTAAAGCTAAGCACTTCTCGATTTCATGGTAAGGGAGATGTAGCGAGACCAGTTGCATTCAAAATCGTGGTTGACGTGCAGTCACTTTGACAGTTTTTAAACACTCTTCATCTTTTTGAGCTAAGTGAAATTGCTTTGAAGGATATCATCAATCGTTCAACGCATAGAAGATACAATCGAATAATACCGTAAGTTTCCATTATCATATTTTTAGTGAATCGTTGTGTTAATAACTTTGAGAATTATAAGAAAAATCGATTTCAGATTATGTATCTACCCGTGAATTTGAACCGGTCAGCTACGGGTACAATCACAGCTGCTGTGACACCTATTCGCCAGATTAATCCAAAAGTATACGTGACGTGTCGAAATATCGCAGTACAATCTGGGGAAATTCGGGTTGGTGAACATCGTGAGGCGGAGGCAGAGCATGATGGTGGAATTTTTTTAAAAGTATTTCATAATGGGACCACCATACGAGATGATCCACCGGACGACCACTTCGGGGATGAAGAGTTCTGGCTGAATCGCAATGCACGGAATGAATATTTATTAGAAGGTGATGATGAGGATGATAATATTTTCGCGTATCCAAATATATATCAGCGGAATCGTGTGGGTGCTCCGCAAAGTGTGGTGTGGCGTAACAGTGTTAATGCTGAAAAGATCGATTACGACGCCGTTTTAAAGAACTCAGTATCGGGGCTTCGGGGCAGTAATGTTTCAGTTCAAACCGACCCTGCGCAAGTTCCTGTAGATTTATTGTTAAGTGAACTATTTGCTGATGATCCTATCGAGTGGGATATGTGGCAGCCTTCTACCCCTTCGCCGCCTTCGTCGTCTCCGCAGGTATGTAACATTCTGAATTGTGTTTATGTGCGTGATGTTTATTATGTTTAATGTATCATTATTATATCAACTTTTGTATCTGTGTGTAGGTGATTCATGGAAATGCGCGGAACCCATCATCCCCACCGGAGTGGCTGCAACCGTCCCCATCACCTTCGACATCTTCGGCACCGATGGACGACGACAGCGACGATATTTAGATTTTATATTTTTTTTATTTTATCATCCAGATTTTTTTCTTTTTGCTTTTATTTTTTATTTTATTATTATCATTATTATTATGTAACAATATATATCGTAAACATATATAATTTCACAATTTCATTCGCCCGTCTTCCTCACATAATTTTAAGATTCTACGATTCAATAATTCTAAGATTTGCTGACGTCGCATAATTCTACTTCGTTCTTCGCGCCGTGAAAATGACGTCACCCTGCCCGGCCGCTCCAGAGGATTCGAGTTACGCGCGATCGCGCGAGACGCTGCGACGACGCTATGTAGTGCTCTCTCTCCTCCGAATTAAAAAATGCTCTGTCTCTTTCCCTCTTCCGAAGACGCGGTTTGTAAAATCCCGACATCATCCGATAAAAAATAAATTATTTCTCTGCATTGGAAATAAATGTCTGTATGCCGCGTAATGGTTTGGAAAAAAATTTCGGGGGGTCATTCACTTCCTCCGGTTAAATTTTCGGGGATGGGCCTGGGGTTTGAAAAGTTTTCGGGGTGGGTCTAGGTCGTCCGCATGCATCGGTTAGGTCTAAAAAATTTCGGGGGTGGGCCAAGGTCGTCCACAGCATCGGTTAGGTCTAAAAAATTTCGGGGGTGGGTCAGGTCTGGAGAGGTCTCCGGTGGTGGGTCAGGTCTCCGCGGCGGCTCGGTCCGGACTGATCCCCTCCATCATCGCGGCTTCCCCCACTCCGCGGCTCGTGCGCGCGCAACCGGCCTTCCTCCCCCCGCAGGCCCCGCGCCCAGGTTTCCCCCCACCGCGCTCCCCCGCGCGCCCTCACTTCCCCCCGCCCCCGCGCTCCCCTCATTGCCCCATGGGTTAGAATCCCCTTTGCCTTACTACTAATAATGAGCTTATTACTGAGCTCTGCGGGTGGTCCGGGCCCTTTTTTATAGGGCAATTGGTCTCTCCTTCTCTAGGATTTGTCACATGACAAATCATAGGTGGGAGGCCCCTTCCGCAGTTTCCACCTGGAATCTTCCAGGGAGAATCTTCCCATCGGTCTATTCTGGGATTTCTGTTTACTACTTAGGCACGTTCCATTTTAACTGATTCCCAGCAGCGACGATAGTAAGATTCTTACATTAATTCGCATTTGATTTATATGTTATTCGTTTACAATATTTTCTGTACGATCGGTTTCGTACAGCTTATTTACTAAGGGTTGAAGTTAAACATATTATATGGAGAGTTGGTTTGCGAGAAATAGCGGGAGGGCAATCTTCTGGCGAGGACCAGGGGCACAGCTCCGGGAAGGTGATGTCGTCTCCACTGGTTGATAAGGCCCTTTGTATCACGCCGAGCTTCAGCTGGTGTTAACTGGGTCTTCTTGGTGTTCGTGCGGTCAGCTACCTGGTATACAGCTGACTGTCCGCCACCTCCTTGATCTGGTTGTCCTGCTCGCTGCCGTCCGTGTATTCTTCGCTTGATTTCTTCTTATCGTTGTTTACAGTTTTAATGCCATGTCGGCTATTTGTTGCACAATATTTGTATAGTATTCATATGAGGTAATTATAATACCTCTGAGTACGAAATAGTAAATGTATGCTTTAAAAGGTTAATTAACATTAGACTCCACGTCGCGGGACGTGACACCTCCCCCTTTAGAAAGCAAATTTCCGGAGGAAATTTGTTTTAATTCCTGGATGGCTTCCTTGAATTCTCTAGCTGCCGGAGTCGGTTGTCGTCTCTCGTCAGTTGTTGTTGGTTGATCTGCATTTTGTGATGACGGTTGTTTTTTATTAGCCAGATGTATTATTAATGTTGTTAAGGAGCTCCAAATTGCCCCTAACAAGTGTAATCCGCATCCATAGACTGCATGTATTTGATATCCGTGTATAATGGTATCAAATACTGTTTTTATTATTTTAATGATAATAAAAACTCCAAGTAGTCCTGCGGTGAATGTTCCAAATTTAAGGAATTTGTTCCAGAATTTGGTTGCTGCATTTTCTGCTAATGAAGTGATGGTTTCTTCGTCCATAATTCCCATCATTGAAATTGATCCAGCGGGAATATTTTTCCCGGATACTCCTCTGGCGAGTGTATTTAATACGGCTGCTTTTTCTGCAGGGAACATAATGTGGTCCCTTAAATTTTCCAATTCCTTCTGTGTATATATTCCGCTAGTTGCGAGATCTGAAGGAGATGTATAATGCCAGTTGAGTTTTGTTTTTGGATGTAATATTTGAGGTGAACGAACTTCAATTGGATGTGGTGAAATTCTGTGCCATGCTTGGTCAATTTCATACATAACTGGTAGAATGGGACTACATTCTCTATGTGTCCCTTGAGTGGTTAAAATGTGTGTTTTTGGTGTTAAGAACATTGAATTGTTTCTTAACCACACAGGTAACTCTATATAACATTCATCTGTTTTACGTATTTTGACTTGAACAGGAATGCATTTTACAATGTGAATCACTTCGCCAGCTACTAGTGCCATATGTCCTGGTGTTTTCGTGACTATATTGGCGAATTCGTCTGGTTTCAGTGTAGCAATTATTAGAGCATTGTTTAATATTTGTTGTTCCAATAAGCATTTTTGCATAATTATATCTCTGTATAGAGTTTTCAATTCAGTTCTTATATGTTTCTCTACGTAGACAAATTTGGAATTCACATACGTGAAAATATCCAAATTTTCTACTGGAATTTTGTGTAAAGATGCAAATGTTCTTTCCCTTGTTGTTTCCAAGATAAATAATTTTGGATGTTCCGTTTGTATTAGCGTATAACCGCATAGATGTTGCTCTCCTGTTGGAGTTAAAGCAAACGTAATATCCTGCGTGGTTAACGCATATACGGAAGGTGATTTTTCTTCGTTTTGGGTGGTATCAGTAATTTTTGATGCCAGCCCTTCGTAGAGTACATCGTAGCGATCGAATTTGCACGTTGATGGTGGAAAAGAGTGCCAGAATGTATGTCCGTCCTCGTTGTCCACGCAAAATCCGTTTTGAAAATGACATATAGTTCCAGATTTCAATATGATTTTGTTGGGCTCCAGTCGTACTGGTACTAGAGCAGTTTTGAGTGTTATTTTTGCCATTGCTTGTACTACTACTGTTTCCCATGATCCATAAGGGTCGGAAAATTGTGCTCCGGTACATTTTCCATCTGCGGTGAGTGATCCAGCCATGGTGAATGTCCGGGTTGATGTCTGGTTCATTTTGAGTCCCACCAAATAGACGTTATTACCTATAACGGTGGATCCATAATCATGCATATTTCGGCATTGATGTTCGGTTAAATCTTCAAGGTATTCGTTGTATCCGTTGTGTACTGCAGAAATGTGTGAGTGCATTCCGCAATAATAGATGGTTCTTGAAATTATCATCTTGCATTGGATGACTTCCACGTAGTTGAAGTCCGAAAGTTGCAAAAGTTGAATGTAGATTTCTTTTGTGGTTGTGGAGATTGGGTTAATTTCACAATCTCCTACCGAATTTAATGAAACAGTTGTCACGTTTAAATGTTGCCCATTGCAATCGTATCCAATGAGGGCCCATACAAGTTTCAAGTTGATTAGAATTATCCATGGTAAAATCATGGTGGTTGTCCTTTTAACAAAGAAAACAAAATTTGTTTTAAATAATCGTTATATTAATAACGATTTATAATTTTCCTTTTAGTATTTCGTACTCTCTTAATCTTAATATATATATAACGCATTTCTAAGGTTATCCGCTCTTCGTCGCATATGTCTCTTCTCGCAGGTATCATATCAGATTCTTTCGACGGCTAATCATATTCAGCCTCTTCATTTCATTAGTGACCACCGTAGTGGATGTACTGATTTTTTTTTTGTCACAAGTGTAGTAATTTAATTGTTTACAGTGAGTAGATTTGAAACTAAAAATTTCTTTTTTTTTTTTTACTTTAATTTACTTTCTTTAGATGTCAAATGTGTCGAACGAATGGATTAAAAGAATGCGACGATTGATAAAACTAAAGAAACGTCAAATTTCTTATTTGGAGACCCACCCAAGGAATTCTCGGGCGATTATTTCTGCGACTTTAAATATGCCTCCCGGTTCTTTGCCCGTGGAGTTATATGAACGATTTTATTGTAGGGTGCAATATGATATTTTTAAACAGTTTGAACAATAACTGTTTACGATTTTGTATATTAAGGGTAGTAGTAAGGGTATGAGAGTTCCAACCCAAATTTGAGTTTGAAGACCATTTCCCCCACTCCCCCCCGACCTTGAAATCCAAATTTGAGTCTCAAGGTCACAGGAAAATCCATCGCAGCGGGCGGGCGGCGGCGGCGGCGGCGGACCGCGGCGGAGTGGTGGGGGTATAAGCGGACCGCGGCTGATGACGTCATAGAGATGGCGGAGTAGTGGGCGCGAGATCTGAATATCGATGCCGAACCGTATCGAGGAGGATGAGGAACCGCGAGTGAGAAGTGCTACCCTGGACTCCAACCTGTTGGTAAGGAAGGAAACATTAATTTATGATATTAATACAAATGAAAAAACTGAATCTCGGGCGACGAGGCTCGAACCCAAGACCTCCGCGGTACGAGTCAGCCGCCCAACCAACTCCCCCAACGTCGACTCTTCGACATTAGTCTTTCCCGAATGGTATATATGCCGAGCGTCACACGCGTTCGTTTTTTACACACCGCGTCTTCGCAGGAGGGAAAGAGACAAAGCATTTTTTAATTCGGAGGAGAGAGAGAGAGCACTACATAGCGTCGTCGCAGCGTCTCGCGCGATCGCGCGTAACTCGAATCCTCTGGAGCGACCGCGCGGGGTGACGTCATTTTGGCGGCGCGAAGAACGAAGTAGAATTATGCGACGTCAGCAAATCTTAGAATTATTGAATCGTAGAATCTTAAAATTATGTGAGGAAGACGGGCGAATGAAATTGTGAAATTATATATGTTTACGATATATATTGTTACATAATAATAAAAATAAAAAAAAAAAAAAAATATATAATAATAATAAAATAAAAAGAAAAAAGAAATAATAAATATATAATAAAAATAAAAAAATATATAAAAATTAAAAAACTATCGCGACGGTGGTGGTGACGGCGAGGGTGGCCACGGTCGCCGCAGAGGCTCCATTTGATTTTGCATCCACCGTGGCGCGTTTGGAATCCTCTCCAAACGTTGCGCCAATCGCGCCATATAAAGCATTGGCTGGGCCTAGAACACAAACGTCAATATAACACTAGCACGTGAATAAACATCAAACGCACAAAACAGTGGAAAGTATTACATACTTGAGGCGGTGGCGATGGCGGTGGCGATGGCGGCGGCGACGGCGAACGAGGTGGTGGTGGAGGTGATGGTGGTGGCGAGTTCTAAAAGATAGAAACACACGATTTAATATTGACACGACCGTCTGATTTTAATCTAACTCGAATTCAAAGGTTAAAACAAGCTGTATGTTAAAATATTTTAAAGTACATACCTCGGGGTCACACTCCGGCGCAATGCGAGTTAATCCCATTTTTATTTCACAAAAAACTGTCAATATATTATGACTATTAAACTTCTGCCTTTAAAGCTTTGAAGACAACTGGTCTCGCTGCATCTCCTGACTCTCGCATGCAAAAAACCCCTCCCATCTTGAAATCGAGAAGTGCATAGCTTCGCAAAAGTAAGACGTTGTTCTTCGTTGACTATCCCCATTCCTCCTTGTACTTATCTTCTTCGCTGACCATACGCTCCATATTCACACACATCTCCTTTCCCTTCTTTGACACATCATTTGACTAGATCACACCATTTTGAATGTCTATCGCATCACTTTCAACTCCTAACATACCACTTCGAACGTGAATCGAACGGGTATTGAACGCGAATCGAACGGGTATTGAACGCGAATCGAACGGTATCGAACGGGTATTGAACGGGTATCGAACGGTATCGAACGGGTATCGAACGGGTTTCGAACGCGAATCGAACGGTATCGAACGGTTTTGAACGGGTATTGAACGCGAATCGAACGCTGCCGAACGGTTTTGAACGGGTATCGAACGGGTTTTGAACGGGTATCGAACGGTGTCGAACGGGTATCGAAAGGGTTTCGAACGCGAATCGAACGGTATCGAACGGTTTTGTACGGGTGTCGAACGCGAATCGAACGGTATCGAACGGGTTTGAACGGGTATCGAACGGTTTTGAACGGGTATTGAACGCGAATCGAACGGTATCGAACGCGAATCGAACGGTATTGAACGCGAATCGAACGGTATCGAACGGGTATTGAACGGTTTTGAACGGTATTGAACGGTAACTTTCCCGAATGGTATATATGCCGAGCGTCACACGCGTTCGTTTTTTTACACACCGCGTCTTCGCAGGAGGGAAAGAGACAAAGCATTTTTTAATTCGGAGGAGAGAGAGAGAGCACTACATAGCGTCGCAGCGTCTCGCGCGATCGCGCGTAACTCGAATCCTCTGGAGCGGCCGGGCCGGGGTGACGTCATTTTCACGGCGCGAAGAACGAAATAGAATTATGCGACGTCAGCAGAAATTGCATCGAATGATTTTGGGCGCTAATTGGTCATATGCATGAATCATGGAACGAATTATGCGATATCAGCAGAAATTACCTCGGGGGAGGGGGTACGTCAAAAGAGATACCAAATCATGCATAAAAGCGCGCTCCAAAGTGCACAAAGCCTCAAATCGTTGCAACGTGTTGCGAGGAAAAAGACATTTACATTTACAACCATGGGAGAATTCGGGCACATAACCCGCCAATTGCTGGATCAATCCGCGCGATTGATTTCGCGGGAAGAATACCTCGCGTGGGAAGAACGGTGCAACGAGTGTATCGAATCGTTGGAAGAACAGAGCCGTGTGAAACGCCCGCGATTATCGATCGGTGTTCGGCAATCGTTGGTTGCTCGAATCGCGCACCTCGAAGGGCTGAAACATTCGTTGCGCGGCCGTTTCGTGCGCGAAGGTGCCGGACATTCTAGCATAGGACTTTTGTGGCGCGAAATAGACGCTGCGTTCGATAACCGCGTATTAACTGGTGCCGTGCTAAATTCAAACTATATCGAGCCGCACAACTTCCTCCAAGATGCGGGGGCCATTGTGCTGGAGCATGTGCGGGGTGCTTTGAGGAAACAGCGGAACCTCAAAGTGAACACGGTGTTCAACGGCGAATTTGTGGCGGGTGACAAGCGTGCTTGTAAAAGCATCAACACCCGAAACTGCGAACTCTTCCGCACATCCGATCTGCAGGAGTGGTACCAGCGATGCGTTATCGAACCCACCCTGGCATCGCTGGAAGAGTTCCAAGAACGCGATAGCGGATGGGCATTGACAAGAATCCTGAATCTGACCGTCAATGTTAACAAGTACAATCCGTTGCGCGCGGGGTGCTGCTACAAGTTGCCGCGGGATTTATTGCTGAAGAACGCAACGATTAGCGTACGATCCGAGGACAACACATGTTTCGCGTGGGCAGTGGTCGCCGCTCTCCATCCTGCGGAAAGACATCCCGATCGCACAAGCTCATATCCGCACTATACATTGGTGCTAAATCTCCAAGGCATTGAATTTCCAATGTCTCTAGCACAGATTAGGAAGTTTGAACGGTTGAACGACATCTCCATCAACGTGTACAGCTTCGAGGAGGAGAAAGGGTCGACGATCTTTCCGTTGCACCTGACCAGCCAAAAGAGGAATCGACACGTCAACCTGCTGTACACGCCGAATCAAGAGCATGGTGATGTAGGGCACTTTGTACTGATCAAGAACTTGTCCCGACTCGTGAGCACGCAGCTGAGCAGGCACAATGGGAAAAAATTCATCTGCGATCGGTACGTATATAAACTTGTGAAATATTGAAATGTCTCGCGAAATAAATTAAATAAAAAAATTGTGTTTACAGATGCATGCACTACTTTAGCTCAACCGAGAAGCTGGAGGCGCATACAGTGGACTGTGGGCAGATGAACGACTGCGCCATTCTGCTGCCCAGCGAAGGCAAAAATTTGCTAAACTTTGACAACCACCGCATGAAGGAGCGACTTCCCTTCGTGGTATATGCAGATCTCGAGTGCATCATCGAGAAAACAGAGGACAGTCACCGAGTGGGTGATACAGACAATAAATTACACGCGTACCAGCACCATAAAGTGCACAGTATTGCCTATTATATGCATTGTTCGTACGATACATCACTGTCGACGTATCGATATCGCCGCGACGCGGATTGCGTTTCATGGTTCGCAGACGAACTTAAAAATTTTGCAAACTTCGCCAAACCCATCTTGACCAGTAATGTTCCCATGCTGGATTTAACCAACGAACAGTTGACGACATTTCGCGATGCAACACACTGTCATATTTGCGAAGAACCATTCGAGGCTAGCGATAAACGAGTCCGCGATCATTGCCATCTCTCCGGACGATTCAGAGGCCCGGCACATTCGGAGTGTAATTTAAATTATAAAAATGCGTTTTACATCCCCGTAGTTTTCCATAATTTATCCGGTTACGATTCACATTTTATTATCAAGGAAATAGCTACCGCTTTCGAAGGCAGCGTTGACGTATTGCCGATAACTAAAGAAAAGTATATTTCATTCACAAAAAATGTCGAAGATACGGCTGACTCAGACTCGCGAAATTATATTAAATTACGATTCATCGATTCGTACAAATTTCTCAATACCAGTCTCAACAAATTAGCATCTTTTCTCAGCGCAGATCAATTAAAAATTTTACGATCCCAATTTGAAACATTATCCACCGAAGATTTCAATTTATTGACGCGAAAGGGTGTATTTCCGTACGAATACCTCGATTGCGCGAACAAGCTGCAGGATCCATGCTTACCGCCGCGCGAGTCATTCCACAGTTTGTTAACGGGTGAGACTGTATCCGAGAGCGATTACGCACACGCCGAGACAGTCTGGCAGCGTTTCGGGATTAGAACCTTGGGCGAATACAGCGACTTGTATTTGAAAACAGATGTCTTGTTATTGGCAGATATTTTTGAAAATTTTCGCGAAAGTTGTATCAAGAGTTACGGATTAGATTCAGCGCATTATTACACTTTACCTGGTTTCACTTGGGATGCAATGCTAAAACATACCAAAATTACATTCGAATTGCTCACAGATGTCGACATGGTTATGTTTGTCGAACGCGGTATACGCGGGGGTTTAAGCCAATGTTCCGGAAGATACGCACATGCCAATAACAAGTACATGCTATCTTACGACGCATCGGAACAGTCATCGTACTTGATGTACTTTGACGTGAACAATTTGTATGGATGGGCGATGTGTCAGCCCCTACCATACGCCAAATTTCAATGGGTCGAAGATGTTGCGAGTTTTAACGTGTCTTCGATCCCGGTCGATTCGCCCACGGGATACATTCTCGAGGTAGATCTGGAATATCCGCAAAGTCTGCACGACGCTCACGCCGATCTACCGTTCTGCCCGACGCGTGCCAAACCACCCGGCAGCAGGCAGGACAAATTACTCGCGACGGTATACGATAAGCAGCGTTACGTTATCCACTATCGCAACCTGCAGCAGTGCACGCGTCACGGTCTTCGTATTACAAAGATACACCGCGTGCTTCAATTCGCTCAATCCCCCTGGCTCCGCGATTACATCGAACTCAATACACGGTTCAGAACAAGCGCGACAAACGATTTTGAGAAAAATTTGTACAAATTGATGAACAACGCGGTATTCGGCAAAACTATGGAAAATGTACGAAACCACGTGGACGTAAAGCTTTTGACACATTGGGAAGGGCGGTATGGCGCGGAGGCAATGATCGCGAAGCCGAATTTCCACAGCAGAAGTGTTTTTTCGGAAAATTTAATAGCTGTTGAATTGCGTAAACTCGAGGTGAAATTCAACAAACCGATATACGTGGGTATGTGTATTCTAGACCTATCAAAAATTTGTTTGTACGAATTTCATCACGAGTACATGTCTCCCAAGCACGGATCAAAATGTAAAATTCTATACACCGATACGGACAGCCTCATTTATCACATTCGGTGCGACGATATCTACGAGTCCATGAAACGCAATATCGATAGATTCGACACGAGCGATTATCCTACCGACAATCCATATAATATGCCACGTGTAAATAAGAAGGTTCCAGGGCTGATGAAGGACGAAAATAACGGTGCGATAATGACCGAATTCGTAGGTCTTAGAGCGAAAATGTATGCGCTTCGCGTAGACGGTAAAAAAGATACGAAAAAGGCGAAAGGCGTCAAGACCAACGTCATAGCCAGAACGATAACTTTCGACGACTACGCGAAGTGTTTGCATAAGGAGATCGAAATGATTCGCAGACAATCGTGCATACGGTCTAAATTGCACAAAGTGTACACCATTTCGGAGTCTAAAATCGCTCTAAGTCCGTACGACGACAAGCGGTATATCGTACCCGATTCGACCGACACTCTGCCCTGGGGACATTATAATATACCGTTGTAAAATAGAAATTGTATTCCCATGTATAGAAATTATTATAAATAGCGAAATTATTGCATAAAATTTGTTCATACATGTATAGAAATTATAAATGGTGGAATTAACGTGTTAAAATAAAAAATTGTTCACACATGTATATGTATAATTATATTTATTGATTATTTTACAATACATTATTTTTATTTATCCAAGAATTGTGTGATTTATCAAACCCCAGCCACTTGACGTACACCTTATCCCCCTTTCTACGCAACACTTTTTCCACTAGATATACATCAGGATCGGTGACGCGTTGCAGCTCGTGTTCATAGAATCCTCCGGCAACGGGTTTTCCACAGGAATCGACCAGCAGATAGGTCGCGGGATTAGTTGTCGGTACTTTGGCTATCTTGAACACCTCCGTTGTCCAATTCGGCGTATAGCCTTTATCGAAGATGGTTTTAAATTTGCTCACGCGCACAAAATCGCCCAACTTGAATCTCGTCGGAGCAGCGATCTTTATGTTGTTGTATACGGTGGCTAGCAGCTTATCGGCGATCGTAGGGGTGACATCGCAAGGACGCATTCCGATGGTTCTGTGTTTTCGCGCGTTATACTCTGCGAGCAGACGCGGTAGCGAATCGGTCCATCTATAGGTTCCATTCAGCGTAAACAGTTTCCACATATTGTTCTTCAACGTTCGATTGAAACGTTCCACGACGGAGGCCTTCATCACCGAATACGTAGAATAATGATTAATGTCATGCTTTGTCATGAGTTTCTGCACATCGGCGTTGTAAAATTCTTTTCCTTGATCGGTTTGTAAATTTTTAGGATATCGATCTCTAAATATCTTTGCAAACGCTTTGGTCACCTCAGCGCCACTTTTAGTCTTGAGCGGCAACGCCCATGCATACTTGCTCAACACATCGATGACGGTGAGTATGTAGTGGTGACCCTGGTTGAATCGCGAGTATGGTCGCATTTCTACAATGTCAGCTTGCCACAGATCGTCGTATCCACGCACTATGACGCGTCTCCGCGGGAAATACCTTCGAGCTGGAGCATGCAATTCGTCAACGAGTCGTCGCTTCTTGTGGCCATGGTTTTCTTCTTTACTCTTGGATTTCGACAATGACTGCATGTTTGACGCGAATGATGTGATAATTATCGTGTACATGCATTATGTACTCCCCGTCGGCCCGAGGACAAGTTCAACCGTCTCGCATGATTCTCCTTCGCATTGTCGCTGCGGATTCAACGCCTCCGATATCTTTTGAACGCTGTTTTGCAACGTCAGCATATCTCTTTGAAACACGACCAGCTTCCTCTCTAATTCTTCCTGCTGCTCTCGCAAAAGTTTAATGTTCTTTTCCACGTATAGTTTATTGACGGCATCGGTGTCGGTCACCGGCTGAGCTACGCGTCGTATCTTGCGTGATTTTGCATCAAAGTCGGCACCGGTCACGCAAAGAGCGTTATCTCGCATGTAATTTCGAAGCAGACCGGTCCATTTGTAATAGTCCATTGTAGCTGCTCCACTTTTCTCGAGCGATACTCCAAATTTGTTGATCGGCATCTCGACGTATACAGTGCAAATCATTGGCGTGCGGTTTAATTTATAATGAGGCCTACCTCGCGGAGTTCCTCGATAATCGATAGAATTTCGGGATCGTGAGAATTGTTACCCGCCTGACGCGACGCTTCGAGCAAACGCAACCGATCCACCAACTCGTTGGGATCGTCCCAGTGCACGTAATCGATCTTGTTATCGTTTACCACCATGGCTCGTGGCACCGTTAGACCTTTCCCCGCCCTACTAGTCGACACACGGGGAAGTAGAGGTGCAATTACATGCTTGTACTTGTATCCCTTGTTGCTTAATATGGGGTATTTAGCAGAATATGAACGAAAAGTTCTCTAAACTCTTTAAGAGATTGCTTTGTGTTCTGAAGAAGAGAAGAAACGCCGTAACAATGTTTGGACCGTTGGATGTTCGAAAAGAAATCAAAGCCAAACACCGGCACACATGTGCCTAACAGTCTAGCGACTACTACTCGTACCGCGAGAGCGGTAAGCAACGCATTAACGCGTAGAAGGAGGCCTCGGCGGAATTCGCGAGTCAACGGCCGGGTTCGGCCGCCCCCCTCGCCGATCCCGCGACTCGAGCTACTCGGTCCACCCGAATCACGGAATCGGCGAGGGGGGCGGCCGAACCCGGCCGTTGACTCGCGAATTCCGCCGAGGCCTCCTTCTACGCGTTAATGCGTTGCTTACCGCTCTCGCGGTACGAGTAGTAGTCGCTAGACTGTTAGGCACATGTGTGCCGGTGTTTGGCTTTGATTTCTTTTCGAACATCCAACGGTCCAAACATTGTTACGGCGTTTCTTCTCTTCTTCAGAACACAAAGCAATCTCTTAAAGAGTTTAGAGAACTTTTCGTTCATATTCTGGTCCTTCGAGCCGGAGTGTGTTCCCCGATGATACGTCGCAGGTGGTACTTCGCGGACTTCACGGCAGCTTCCCATAACCCTCCGAAATGAGGTGAGTACGGCGGTATGAAAGACCAATGTGTCCCGTCCGAAGCAATGACCTCGGAGACCTCCTTGAAGAAATCCGAGGCTCCCCGGAAAAGGCTCCTCAGCTCCTTGTCGGCTCCTCGAAATGTGGTAGCGTTATCGCTGAGAAGTTCCGCACAATGTCCTCGTCGTGCGACAAATCTGCGAAAAGACGCGATAAAAGTGGTAGAAGTAAGGTCGGACACGACTTCAAGATGTACGGCCTTGGTGCACAAGCACACAAAGACTGCGAGGTAGCCCTTGTAGGCCTTGTGGCCCCGTCCTTTGGTGGTCCGCACCATGATGGGTCCGGCATAATCCACTCCACTCCTCAGAAAGGGCTTGGAAGGTTCCAACCGAGCGGCAGGAAGTTCACCCAGTTGCTGCTGTCCCGTAGCGCCTCGGAATCTCAGACACCGGAGACAGCGCCGAGTGATCTGTTTTATCAAATTCCGATTCTGGGGAATCCAATACCCTTGTCCTAAAAAAGAGCGAGTGAGTGTAAAACCCCCATGCAAAGTAGCTAGATGGGCGTGTCCCACTAGCAATACAGCCAGGGTAGAATGCCGACTGAGGATCACTGGATGCTTGTAGTCAGCCGAAAGTTCAGCTCGACCCAGTCGGCCTCCAACACGGAGCAGCCCAAACTGGTCCAGAAATGGATTTAGAGAAGACAAAGGAGAGGACATCTTGACGGGCCTTCCCTTGCGTAAGTCATTCAACTCGGCGGAGAAGGTGTCCAGCTGACTGAGGTGGCAGAGTAAGATTCGCGCATCAGACAACTCGACAGAAGAGAGACCCCCTGATCGTCGTCGATCAGCGGTTCTCAAGTTAAACCCAAACCGGCGGAGCAGAGCAGTAACACGTAACAAACGCGTAAACGAAGAGTATCGTAAAAAGAGTTCGTTTTGGAGAACTTCCTGCACGGTGTGTACAACTACCGAGCTCTTCTGCTCCGACGTCTCCGTCCCGTTGAGGTCCACTGTGGACTCCGGCCATTCCGAGGGGTTCCTGATTAACCACGGAGGTCCTTGCCACCATAGATTGGACGTCTGGAGGTCCTGCAGCTCCAAACCTCGCGTAGCCAAATCCGCGGGGTTGTCCGCTGACCGAACATGCCGCCAGTGAGTCTCCGGTAGGAGTCGCTGAATCTCTGCCACTCGGTGTGCTACGAATGGTTTCCAGCGAGTCGCATGAGATCGCGTCCAAGCGATTACGACGGAGGAATCGCTCCACACTACGAGAGGCGCCCCGGAGAGGCTCAGCTCCAACACGGTCTGCTTTAACAACCGGGCAAGAAGCAGGGCTCCGCATAGTTCCAACCGTGGTACACTTACTACCTTGACAGGAGCTACCTTGGTCCTGGCGACTAAGAGATTAGAACACGTAGTACCTTGGTTCGTATTGTGTACGCGAAGATAGACCGCAGCACAGTAGGCACGCTCCGACGCATCACAAAACCCGTGATATTCCACCAGCGTCTCCGCTGGATGGTAGAAAGTCCACCTGGGAAGGCGAACGTGGCCCAGACTAGTGAGACTGGCTCGAAATGAAGTCCATGATAGAGACAGACTTGAGGGGAGCTGGTCGTCCCAGCCCACTCCGGCCAGCCAGAGATCCTGCATAAGAATCTTTCCCCTGATCAGAACCGGTGCAGCCCAACCCATGGGATCAAAGAGGCGCGCCAGCTCCGAAAGCACCCTCCTCTTCGTCCAGCAATGATCATCAGGAAATGGTTGCAGAGACGGTGGTCGGATGGACAAAGTGTCCGATGAAGGGGTCCAGATCAGACCCAAGGCTCCGTGTATCTCAGGTTCCTGGAACAGCTTCGTCTTCTCCGTCTCAGATGGGTCCAACAACGAATGGTTGGTGGCCCACTTGCTCAGCTGGAAACCTCCAGCCTTCAAGATTTCAATGACCTGCCTTTGAACTTCTCGCGCGCGATCGAGATCGCAGCCTCCTGCCAGGAGATCATCCACATATGAATGCTGCAACAGGACCTGAGCGCCGAGGGGAAACCGCTCGCCCTCGTCTACCGCGAGTTGTCGCAGCACGCGCAAAGCTAGATACGGCGCCGGGGCCGTTCCGTACGTCACGGTGACCAACCGATACGTTTCCAAAGGACCTTCTGGGGTCGAGCGCCACAGAATTCGTTGCCAGTCCCGGTCATTCGGGTGAACTAGAACTTGTCTAAACATTTTTACGATGTCTGTAGAAAAGGCGAACTGGAATAAGCGCCATTTCGTCAGAACGCTCCACAGCGTGGACTGCAATTTTGGTCCCGACATCAGGAGGTCGTTCAGAGACTTCCCCGTAGACGTCGCACAGGACGCGTTAAATACGACACGAATCTTGCTGCCGGCACCCTCACCTTTCCACACCGCATGGTGAGGAAGGTAATAATGTGGACACGTTGTACTCAACTCACCAGATGCAGGTTCCATGTGTCCTAGCTGCAGATATTCGTGCAAGAAGTCAGCATACTTGCCGCGAAGACGTTCATCCTTCTGTTGACGCCTTTCGTTGCTCAGCAACGTGCGCAGAGCCGCCGGCCTTGAGGCTCCCAAAGGGCAAACGGCGTTTTGACGGAAGGGAAGGCGAACCGTGTACCTTCCTGTCCTGTCCCGTTTGTGGGTGGACAAGAACATAGACTCGCACCACGTGTCTTCGGAATCTCCTGGGGCAGTGACCGGGAATTCCTCCAGCTCCCAGAACCGGCGAAGATCGAACTCGAGCGTGTCCTGCACTCGCGTGTGAAGCACCTTTCGTGACGTTGGCGTCGCATGTACATCTTCAGCGGATACTGGGCCGAAGACGACCCAGCCAAACGGCGTATGTGTGGCTGAGGGAGTACCTCGGGGTCCCTGACGAGTCTCTCCCATCAAAGCGTAGCAGACATCTGCACCCAGCAAAATGTCGACTTTGGTTGGAGTGAAACAATCTTCGTCAGCAAGTTGAAGTTCCCTAAGGTGGTCCCAGTCAAATTCCGATACCAGCCGCGAGGGCGTCGGAGGTATCACCTCCCGGGTCACCAGCGCGTTCATAGGAAGACTGAAGGATGGATCGGAATCCGAGGTCAAGATCGTCTCGACCTCATGCCTGGCGACTCCAACGCTCCTACCCTGGAATCCAGAGAGCGCGACATACGTGGGTCTTCGCTTCAAGCGAAGGGCCTGCGTCACCCATTCACTAACGAATGACACGTCGGCGCCTTGATCTAGAAGCGCTCGGACCGAAATCGAATGGCCGTTGTGGGCTACTAGCCGCACTCGAGCCGTCGCCAGCAGAACTAGACGTTTGGCAGAAATGGCGTTCACCGACGCCGAGGTCGTGGAAATCCCTTGAGGAGGGGTGCTGCCTGACTCCTCATTTTCACTAGGCACGAATGCCTCGTGCAAGAGAGTATGGTGCTCCTTACTACACAGTAAGCAGCGGAAGGTCGAAGGGCAGTCCGCCACGAAGTGCCCAGCCTTCAAACACGAAAGACAGACTCCTACCTTCATCGCTTGTGCCTTACGGTCCCGCGCACTCAATGCCTTAAACTGCGAGCAGTAATTCAAGTGATGTTCTCCACGACACAAAGGGCACTGGCGCATCGACTTTCGCCCTTTTAAAGGCGTGGTCGCCTTGACTGGTAACGCAGTTCTCGTTCGTGTAGCCGACGATTTCGATCCCCCAGTCTTTTCCCGTTGATTGGAGGACGCCGCCGTTTCCAGTTTCTGAGAAGCATATAGAGCATGGACACGCGTTTCGAAGAAGGTTTCGACTGCAGCGTAGCTGGGACAGGTGGAGCGTTCAGTGAAGGTGACTTCCCAAGCCAATCGAGAAGCTGGATCCAGTTTTTCGGTGAACAGAAACACAAACCAGTCGTCCCATTGTGCCACTGGTTTACCTAAAGCCGAGAGCGACTCTCTCGCCTGAGCGAAGTCGTCGAGGAGACGCTTGAGATCCGAAGAACGTCCATTAACAACCGGCTCGGAATTCACCAGGCGCCGCAGGTGCCCAGTGGTGAGAATATGCTTATTCTCATAACGTTTCATGAGATTACTCCAAGCTCCGTCGTAGCCGGCCTCAGTGATGGGAGTCCGTTCCAACATTTTAGCTGCATCGCCCGTCAGACTGGACTTTAGATATTCAAGTTTCCGGACCTTGGAAAGCCGCTTCGAATCGTGAATCAACGATCGGAAGCGGTCGCGGAAGCTCTCCCACGACAGAATGTCGCCCGAAAATGTCGGCAAAGGGATTCGAGGAAGTGAAGAGTCTTCATCCGAGTCCGCTTTGACCGACGCTTTACCTTTCTCCGTGAAGGACTGTTTGGCAGACGGACACAGCTCGAGCTGCCAATCCTTCAAAACAACCATGTGTTGAAGAAACGTTATATACGGTCTAAATTGCACAAAGTGTACACCATTTCGGAGTCTAAAATCGCTCTAAGTCCGTACGACGACAAGCGGTATATCGTACCCGATTCGACCGACACTCTGCCCTGGGGACATTATAATATACCGTTGTAAAATAGAAATTGTATTCCCATGTATAGAAATTATTATAAATAGCGAAATTATTGCATAAAATTTGTTCATACATGTATAGAAATTATAAATGGTGGAATTAACGTGTTAAAATAAAAAATTGTTCACACATGTATATGTATAATTATATTTATTGATTATTTTACAATACATTATTTTTATTTATCCAAGAATTGTGTGATTTATCAAACCCCAGCCACTTGACGTACACCTTATCCCCCTTTCTACGCAACACTTTTTCCACTAGATATACATCAGGATCGGTGACGCGTTGCAGCTCGTGTTCATAGAATCCTCCGGCAACGGGTTTTCCACAGGAATCGACCAGCAGATAGGTCGCGGGATTAGTTGTCGGTACTTTGGCTATCTTGAACACCTCCGTTGTCCAATTCGGCGTATAGCCTTTATCGAAGATGGTTTTAAATTTGCTCACGCGCACAAAATCGCCCAACTTGAATCTCGTCGGAGCAGCGATCTTTATGTTGTTGTATACGGTGGCTAGCAGCTTATCGGCGATCGTAGGGGTGACATCGCAAGGACGCATTCCGATGGTTCTGTGTTTTCGCGCGTTATACTCTGCGAGCAGACGCGGTAGCGAATCGGTCCATCTATAGGTTCCATTCAGCGTAAACAGTTTCCACATATTGTTCTTCAACGTTCGATTGAAACGTTCCACGACGGAGGCCTTCATCACCGAATACGTAGAATAATGATTAATGTCATGCTTTGTCATGAGTTTCTGCACATCGGCGTTGTAAAATTCTTTTCCTTGATCGGTTTGTAAATTTTTAGGATATCGATCTCTAAATATCTTTGCAAACGCTTTGGTCACCTCAGCGCCACTTTTAGTCTTGAGCGGCAACGCCCATGCATACTTGCTCAACACATCGATGACGGTGAGTATGTAGTGGTGACCCTGGTTGAATCGCGAGTATGGTCGCATTTCTACAATGTCAGCTTGCCACAGATCGTCGTATCCACGCACTATGACGCGTCTCCGCGGGAAATACCTTCGAGCTGGAGCATGCAATTCGTCAACGAGTCGTCGCTTCTTGTGGCCATGGTTTTCTTCTTTACTCTTGGATTTCGACAATGACTGCATGTTTGACGCGAATGATGTGATAATTATCGTGTACATGCATTATGTACTCCCCGTCGGCCCGAGGACAAGTTCAACCGTCTCGCATGATTCTCCTTCGCATTGTCGCTGCGGATTCAACGCCTCCGATATCTTTTGAACGCTGTTTTGCAACGTCAGCATATCTCTTTGAAACACGACCAGCTTCCTCTCTAATTCTTCCTGCTGCTCTCGCAAAAGTTTAATGTTCTTTTCCACGTATAGTTTATTGACGGCATCGGTGTCGGTCACCGGCTGAGCTACGCGTCGTATCTTGCGTGATTTTGCATCAAAGTCGGCACCGGTCACGCAAAGAGCGTTATCTCGCATGTAATTTCGAAGCAGACCGGTCCATTTGTAATAGTCCATTGTAGCTGCTCCACTTTTCTCGAGCGATACTCCAAATTTGTTGATCGGCATCTCGACGTATACAGTGCAAATCATTGGCGTGCGGTTTAATTTATAATGAGGCCTACCTCGCGGAGTTCCTCGATAATCGATAGAATTTCGGGATCGTGAGAATTGTTACCCGCCTGACGCGACGCTTCGAGCAAACGCAACCGATCCACCAACTCGTTGGGATCGTCCCAGTGCACGTAATCGATCTTGTTATCGTTTACCACCATGGCTCGTGGCACCGTTAGACCTTTCCCCGCCCTACTAGTCGACACACGGGGAAGTAGAGGTGCAATTACATGCTTGTACTTGTATCCCTTGTTGCTTAATATGGGGTATTTAGCATTATGATCGCGTCTGTGGGCATTCGTCGACAGCAGTATACTTTTGTATTTTTGTTTATCGGCATCGGTGTACACAGCATCGTCGGGAATTCTTTTGAAAATCAGTTCGTAAAGACCGGGTGTTCCTCCGTATCTTACACCATCTATGATTATATTATCGCCCCTGTCTATATCGAAAGCCTTATCCCCAAGCATCGTTCCACTATTACCAAAGTACACGCCGTACACATAGTCCATTGTCGTATCCCTATCACCACTTAGGATCGCGCTCATGTATTTTTGCCCCAGCGGACCGAAATGACTGCGAAACGTTTCTTGTCCCTCGGGTGTTTGGAGTTGATGTCTAATAGATGTTGCAAACGACTCGTTTGGTGTAGTTTCGAAAACGTCGTCATCATCATCATCAATGGCTGAGAGCGATTGTACGCGAGGAATTGTATTTATTGGCGTTGGTGGAACGGGAGACTCGTTTGATGCGGCATTCCGCCGTTTATGCTTCGATTGAACTGGTGTGGAGGTTGCGAGTGAATATTCCGATGACGTGCGTCGTTTCTTCTTTCTCTTACGCGATGTGTTCCCTTTCGACACGATTTTTGTTTTAGGCGTTAATGTTTCATTCTCTTCAACGTCTGTGCTCATCGGCGGTGATGTGTTAGCTTCTGTTGTTGCAGTATTTTCCACAATATGTTTTAAGGGTTCCACAATAGGTTTGAAGTATTTCTCCAACGCGATATCTTCCTCCATCTTGCCGGTCTTCAAAGCCTGATGTTTTCGGCGAATGGCTTCGCTGGTTTTTGCAATTTCCTTCGCTATTCTCTCGCGATCCTTAATCTCCAGACTATCGATATCAATCATCGTCGTTGTACCGCGGACGTTGCGTTCCCACCGACGTTTTGACGACAATTGACCATCTCACGGTACGGCAAACTCGTTAAATCCCTTTCTATAACGTCCATTGGACATCGCGCTATCCTTGTCTATCACCACGAAACCATACTCCCGTTGCCAACAATTACGACACAAAGCGCAGAAATCCTCGTAAGACATGTCTGTGTTTACGTGATCGTTGTACACATGTTTCAAGTTGGTACCATCCTGCTTAAACAGAATCAACAGATTGGCATTGTCGCGTATAAGATGTTTGGGAATCTTTGCATACGTCTGACAGAGATAGAAACAGTCAACGTTCGAGTGGCGCCCCATTGCAAAGTATTCCCTTATCGTATCCTGCTTGTCCCATGCCACGTCATCAAAGATAAAAATGGAATTCGGAAGCGATTCGCTCGGTGGGATGACGTCACTGTTATTCGAAAACGTAAAGTAGCCAATTTCATCTATCGGAGTCAATAAATTATCCAAATACTGATATTTCGGCTGTTGCAACGACTTGGAGTACACGTACACGTTCTCGAAGCGGACGCCGTGAGGACTTTCCAACAAGCTCATCAGCACGTTGGTCTTTCCACAATTTGATGGACCGCAAATGAGGCAGCGGATAGTGTTTGGCAGCATGCTACCGTGTCTGCGCATTGTTTTCGGGGACATGAGCTGCGATTTATCGCCAAAATTTGTCACGCGTATCGCCACAGGTTGCCGTACGAATCGCATCCTGTCCGTGAACCATGAAAAATGATTTTTGATACGTCGAAGCGGTCTATTTATAGGTCTGCGCCGAAGCAAAACAGCTCAGTATGCAACATGCTTCTGGTCCTGTCGGATAATTTCGATATTCGAGCCCTAACCTCTGAGCAGTTGAAATATATACCAAAGATTATTCTACTGCGAGAGTTTGGCAGACACATTGATCAGTTGTGGAACAGGCTCCCCGAGCATATAAAAGCAGATCCTGAGGTTCAGCAGCATCGCCGGTGTCTGGAGCATTATAATCGCCCTTGGCAGCGAACGCATATCGACGGTCCGGCACCATTGATTAAAAACTGTAGCGAATGTCACCGACGAGAGTAAAGAAAGGTCGTGGTTTGTTAAATCGGGCGATAAACGCGCTACCTATCGAATTACATATCCCGGGATATCAGTTTTGCGGTCCAGGAACTCATCTGGCAAAACGATTGGCTAGAGGTGATCGAGGCATCAATCCGTTGGACGCAGCGTGTCGCGAACACGATATTGCGTATTCGCGTAGCAACGACCTCGACGAAAGGCACGCGGCAGATAAGGTACTCGCTGACAAAGCGCGAAAACGCATCGTTGCGCGAGACTCGACTCTGGGTGAAAGGGGTGCTGCTACAGCTGTTTGGGCAGCTATGAAGGCCAAAACGAAAATCGGAATGGGGATGAAAACAAAAACCTGCAAAAGGACTCCAAAGAAAGCATCGAAAAAACGGATTCTTCCAGTAGCAAAACGGGGTGGTATATTACCGCTTCTCCCGCTGCTAGGTGTCCTCGGATCGTTAGCTGGTGGAGCGGCGGGGATCGCCAAGGCGGTCAACGATAATAAGGCGGCGCAACATCAGCTGCAGGAAATGCAACGTCATAATCGCTCCATGGAAGGTCGCGGACTTTATCTCGCACCGTACAAGCGCGGACAGGGAATATCGAAACGAAAAAAAAAAACGCCGAGAAGAAAATAAAAATGCCTGTGGGCGTAACTACCGATTTGCAATTGGAGGAGTTGGCAAAACGTATGCGTATCCCATTCTTTAGAGGTGTTTTTATGCGAAACGCGTTACCAGCCGGAGGAGTACGTCGAAACGAGAGCGGTATAGTAAATTTGGACAATGCTGCGGGATCAGGAACTCATTGGGTGGCATATGCGAAGAGAGGATGTCGAGCTATATATTTCGACAGCTTTGGGAATCTTCGACCGCCCAAGGAATTGGTAAAATATCTGGATAAAGATGCTGTGGAAATTGAATACAATCGTTCGTCTTACCAGAAGTACAATCAGAGCAATTGTGGACAACTATGTCTACGCTTTCTACAAACGATCGGCACCAAATTTAAGGATTGACTTCCCACCACTCTGAGTCAGTACCAGTCCAGTCGTACAGCTCGGAATATGTCGTTAACATTCACTCTAACCGGCAAGAGTAGCACCCTCGCGGTGAGCTACTTTCCACCCATAGATTTGAGCGACGATGAATACGAGCTTGGTCTAACAACCTTTGAAACCTATCATACAATACCGAACATCGACTCGAGCAACGATAAATTCTACTTCATCGTAAACAACAGTGCCGACACCGCTCATGAATACATTACGATTCCCCACGGCTCCTACGAACTAGACGCCATTGCCAAGTACCTGAAGCAACGATTACTCGAACGGTATCCTAAAAATCTTGGTGACACCGGCGATAACAGTGACAATGATGCGTATCCTATAGTGTTGCGTCCCAATAACAATACCATGAAAAGCGAGCTGTACTGTCGGTTCACCGTAGATTTTACAAAGCCCAACAACATTGGATCGCTACTGGGATTCTCCACGAATCGGGTATTAGCACCAGAACGATGGCACGAATCGGACGATCCGATTAATATCATGAACGTGAACATTATTCGCATAGAATGTAGCGTGACCGCTGGGGCGTACAACAATGGGAGGCGCGTACATACGATACATGAATTTTCTCCGAGAGTTCCACCAGGATATAAGATATCGGAAACGCCCGCGCAGATCATTTACCTTCCAATCACCGCACAGGTCATTTCGGATCTGACGATACGCGTTGTGGATCAAGACGGATGGTTGCTTGATTTTCGAGGTGAAGAGATTACCATCAGATTGCACGTACGACGACGACGATAATACATGTGGTGTGAACGAAAGAGATGCTTGTATTGAACGACTCCAGAAACCCGTTTCTTCCAAGTGAAATTGTTTGCAACAACAACAACAACAACAACAACTGCAACAGTTCTGATCACGCTAAAAAGAAGAGGCTCAGTGCTGAGAACATTGCATTTTTGAAATCATTAGGATTCATTGTGCGCATTTAAGTTGAAAAAAATGGCTGACATTCTAAGCATTGGAGGGAAGCCGACGTTTGATGATCGCATCGTCAAGCTCGAGACTCACACATACAACCCATACGTCAACACGACGTTTGGATACAGCGATGAGATAAGAATACCTATACAGCAGCAGGATTTATACACATTGCCGTGTGAAAGTTTCCTCTACGTGGAGGGGAAATTGAAGATAAATAAGCCAAAAGATGCGTTAACTGTGACGTTGGGAAATAATTGCATGGCGTTCTTATTCGATGAGATTCGATACGAGCTGAATGGCGTGGAGATTGACCGCAACAGAAACGTCGGAATAACTAGCACGCTTAAAAACTATGTATCGCTGACATCCGACGAAGACAAAAATATGGAGAATGCAGGATGGGGCTTGAAACGACGCGATGGACTAATATTGAAAAATCATTTTAATTTTTGCGTCCCACTCAAATATTTGCTGGGATTTTGCGAGGACTACAAACACATGATTATTAATGCTCGTCACGAAGTGATTTTAATACGATCACGCAACGATAACAATTCTCTAATAGGATCACCGATGTTGGAACCAGAAATCGAATTACTTAAAGTGCAATGGCGGATGCCTCATGTGACGCTGAACGACGTTAATAAGCTATCGTTGCTACGTGCTTTGGAAAGTGGACAAAACCTGAGCATTTGTTTTCACTCGTGGGATTTGTACGAGTATCCTCTCTTACAGAGCACGACCAAACATTCGTGGGCTGTGAAGGCAGCTGCGCAGCTGGAGAAGCCGCGATACATTATCTTTGCTCTACAGACTGCTCGAAAGAATGTGATGAGCGAAGACGTTACTATGTTCAACAACTGTAAATTGACCAATGTAAAACTTTTTCTCAACTCAGAATTTTACCCATACGATGATCTGAACTTGGACTTTGACAAGAATAAGCACGCCATCTTGTTTAACATGTATACGCAATTCCATAAATCGTATTATGGACATAGTTGCAACGAGGCATTATTCACCGTGGCGGAATTTTTACAATTTGGCCCCCTCGTGGTGATTGATTGCTCGCGACAAAATGAGTCGATCAAGAATGGCACCGTGGACGTGCGCATAGAATTCGAGTGTAAAGAGAATGTACCTGCAAATACTACGGCATACTGTCTGATTCTACACGATCGGGTGGTTGAATACAATCCGCTGACAAACGTGGTGCGCAAAATCAATTAAATTGTCGCGCTACTTGCCCGCCCTCTCCTGTGTCAAATTCACACAAAATTTCATCGTGAAAATCGACATGCTTTACGAGAAAGGCTGCATTCTCCTGTCTGTCCTGAAAGCGAACGAACCTCCAAATTGTAACGATGATGGCTGTACCAACATTTGTTGACCTGCAAGGGTTCATCGTCGATGGAAGATTTGTCGTCAAGGAAGTGGCGGTCCTACGAAATGGATTAATTCTCTCGCACTACATTTTTGGGAGTTCGATGCCGCAATATCTTCTTACGAAATCCGACAAATCAAGCATTCGGTGGCTGGTGGCAAAACATCATGGACTACGTTGGGACGATGGAGACGTTCCGTACAGTATGGCTAAACGGCTAATTACGAAAGCTGTAGCTGATGCGATCGACGAAGAAGATGACGCATCCCATATCATATACGTTAAAGGGCTGCAGAAACGCGACTGGCTCATGGATTTCCTCGACGAAAATACGATAGCGGACGTGGTCATCGAGACGCTGGACATTGACTACGAGGATATCAAATCACTAAATAAGCTAAATGTAGTTAATACACTGCGATGTGGTAGACACGCGAAACACTGTGCCATGCAAAATGTATTTAAAATATTCAACTGGTGGTCTAAACGCCAGAGAGAAATGCTTAAATAAAATATAATCAATTTTAATGCAAAAATGTTTTTTTCTTCACCCTCCCCAACTTCCTACATGTACGCTAGATTAAGACGATAGTTGTAATTATGTGGGAAAACCGTTCGATTCGCGTTCAATACCCGTTCGATACCCGTTCGAAACCCGTTCGATACCGTTCGATACCCGTTCGATACCGTTCGATTCGCGTTCAATACCGTTCGATACCGTTCGATACCCGTTCAATACCCGTTCGATACCGTTCGATTCGCGTTCAATACCCGTTCGATTCGCGTTCAATACCCGTTCGATTCACGTTCGAAGTGGTATGTTAGGAGTTGAAAGTGATGCGATAGACATTCAAAATGGTGTGATCTAGTCAAATGATGTGTCAAAGAAGGGAAAGGAGATGTGTGTGAATATGGAGCGTATGGTCAGCGAAGAAGATAAGTACAAGGAGGAATGGGGATAGTCAACGAAGAACAACGTCTTACTTTTGCGAAGCTATGCACTTCTCGATTTCAAGATGGGAGGGGTTTTTTGCATGCGAGAGTCAGGAGATGCAGCGAGACCAGTTGTCTTCAAAGCTTTAAAGGCAGAAGTTTAATAGTCATAATATATTGACAGTTTTTTGTGAAATAAAAATGGGATATTACGCACCTTTCATAGCACAAGAGGAGCCTGGTTGGGATGATGTAGAGGTATGTACTTTAAAATATTTTAACATTTATCGCGTTTATCCTTTTAAATCGAGCGAGATTCAAAATCAGACGGTCGTGTCAATATTATATCTTGGGTTCCTATATTCTAGGACTCGCCACCACCTTCGCCGGAATGGCTAGACGTCTGGGGCTCGCCGCCCCCATCGCCACCACCGCCACCATCACCTACGTGGTCGAGCGATTGGGGGCAGCAGCCCTCGCCGCTCCCATCACCCTCGTCGCCCCAGGGGTCCAGCGATTGGGACTCCGCGCCGCCATCACCGCGGAACCCGTCGCCACCACCTCCGCAAGTGTGTAGTACACTACATTGTTTTGCACGTTTGATATTTATTATGTTTAATGTATCGTTATTATATCACCGTTTGTATCTGTGTTCTAGGATATATCGTACATGGATGTGGATGGTGACGGCGATGCTGCAACTCGGCATCCTAGGGTGATGGCGGCGATGGCCGCGAGACGGCGGCGACGATTTACCCCATATGGGCGGTGCCCGTCACCGCCACCACCATCATCGCCGTAATTTTTTTTTTATATTTTTTTTTATTTTATTATTATTATATTTTTTCTTTTTTTTTTCTTTTTTTATTTTATTATCATATACTTATTATTTCTTTTTTCTTTTATTTTTATTATTTTATGTAACAATATATTCTTAAACATATATTATTTCTCAAATTTATTTATCCGTCTTCCTCCTCGCCGCCTAATATTAAGATTCAACATTTCGTAATTATTATTTTCTCTGCGCTGTGGAAGCGATCGCGCGGCCATCACCGCCATCGCCGTAATTTGTTCTTTTTTATTTTTTATTTTATTATCATATATTTATTATTTCTTTTTTCTTTTATTTTTTTATTATTTTATGTAACAATATATTCTTAAACATATATAATTTCACAATTTCATTCGCCCGTCTTCCTCACATAATTTTAAGATTCTACGATTCAATAATTCTAAGATTTGCTGACGTCGCATAATTCTACTTCGTTCTTCGCGCCGTGAAAATGACGTCACCCCGCCCCGGCCGCTCCAGAGGATTCGAGTTACGCGCGATCGCGCGAGACGCTGCGACGCTATGTAGTGCTCTCTCTCTCTCCTCCGAATTAAAAAATGCTTTGTCTCTTTCCCTCCTGCGAAGACGCGGTGTGTAAAAAACGAACGCGTGTGACGCTCGGCATATATACCATTCGGGAAAGACTAATGTCGAAGAGTCGACGTTGGGGGAGTTGGTTGGGCGGCTGACTCGTACCGCGGAGGTCTTGGGTTCGAGCCTCGTCGCCCGAGATTCAGTTTTTTCATTTGTATTAATATCATAAATTAATGTTTCCTTCCTTACCAACAGGTTGGAGTCCAGGGTAGCACTTCTCACTCGCGGTTCCTCCTCCTCCTCGATACGGTTCGGCATCGATATTCAGATCTCGCGCCCACTACTCCGCCATCTCTATGACGTCATCAGCCGCGGTCCGCTTATACCCCCACCACTCCGCCGCGGTCCGCCGCCGCCGCCGCCGCCCGCCCGCTGCGATGGATTTTCCTGTGACCTTGAGACTCAAATTTGGATTTCAAGGTCGGGGGGGAGTGGGGGAAATGGTCTTCAAACTCAAATTTGGGTTGGAACTCTCATACCCTTACTACTTATATTTTATTTCCTTAAGTTAGTTTATTTTAATCTTATAATAAATACAATATTTTTTGAACATTATTAATATTAGTATTTGTTTATATTACTACCATCTGTTTTCTACGATTTTATAATTTCCATTCATTAAATCATTATATTCGTCAGTTGTTAAATTTAAATATTCTTCCGTGCATCCTGCGCATTCTGTTGCGGCGCCTATCCATGCAATATCCTCGTCGCATTTATCACAAGTGGAAATTAACTGGGCTTCTTCCTCAGCGCAAAGGGCATGTAAGTGTTCTTCGATTACATATTCTTCAGGTTCTACTGGTATTTGTATGTAACATTCCGCGCATATGCACATTGTGTCGGATACATAGATTAGATATCTATTTTGTCGGACGCAATATAATGATAATAATAGTGAATAGGTTTCAGGATGATTTTCGGGAAGAACTCCGTCTATAGGGCCACGATGTCGCTCGTAGTCTTTCGGTTGTTTAGGATCGTGAAGTACTCCCATTTTAATTCGGGTTCGATTTTCGATCTGTAATCATTTCGACATTGTGTGTTTTTTTTTTTTTATGAGGGTTATTCAATTAAACCCATGATAAGTTAGGGTAAAACTGCGTATATTTCCTTAAAATTAAGGTACATATATATTTTCAAGGTTTACCAACGGGTAATTACATCTAGACACCTTCCTTTATATAGGTGTGTCCATTTTTCTTGATTTAATTCAAAATATTCTTCAATGCACTCTGTACATTGATATGCAGGTTTAACGACGGCTATCGCATTATTGCATTTAAAGCATTTCGATGCCATCACTGAGGTGATATAAAAGCATATACTATGCCATCCTCCTTCAGCGTAGTACTCTTTTTCTTCTTCTGATGTCATATCGTAACAATTCTGGCAGATTCGTACCTCATCCAATGTATATACTCTTATTATTGTTTTGATGACACAATACATTGCCATGAGCTCACGATAAGCTTCTGGGTGATTATAGGGGAGGACTTCGTCTATTGGACCATAAAATTCGAGGTCCTCTTCCTCGAACCCTTCCACTGGGGGCTTCATGTCTGTAATAATTATAAATCTAAGTGATTTATACCAGATTTAATTTACTTAAATTTTGTCTGGATATATATACAGTGAAGGATATGATATATATATATATACATTGGTAATGGGTTTCCTTTCTTTCGTCTCTTATTGTATGTATTCTACCCTAATTACACTTCCTTGTAATAGTCGGGAATTTTCTGTTGCGCTTAGCATAGTACTTTTAGTCATACATTGTTTACACTTTAGTGCTGGTTGTCGGAGCACCATCTCTACTCCACATTTAACACAGATGGATCCCCGTAGTAATCCCATATAATTACATAGGTCATGGCCTGAACCTTTTTCAAACTGATCTCTTTCGTAATCAGTGATTTGATCATAACATATTTCACAGATTCGTTGATGGTTGTGGACATATATAGTTGCTGTAGCCCGGATTAAACAGAAGAGATGCTCTAGGCGAGTGTAGGGAGGTGGAGTGAGGGTTAATATCACCTTCTCTATTTCCCTGCCGTAGTCTACTCCTATCTCTTGAACAACTTCGACTGGAAGTTTCATATTCTGTAATAATTGGTATTCGAAGTGTTTTGTCACTTAGATATTTGTTGGTGTATGCTGGTTTATTTTAATTATTAATCAACCTGGACTAGACCTAATATATGCTAGTTTAAGTTTATTTATATGTACTGTACGAGTTGTTCCATCAGATAATATTTTAACATTCTGATTAGGCAACAATTCGAGTACTTTATATGGCCCTGAGTACTGATCTGCGAACTTTGTCCTCCGAGGTTCTTTCAAAAGATACACTAAATCTCCTGCTTTAAAATCTTGCGGATTAATTTTCCGATCATAATATTGCTTAGACTTGGCTTTTGCCTTTATCAAATTTTCTCGGGCTTGGGTTTGCAGATTAGTTATTTTATAAAATAAATCTCTTAGATATTCAGCGTATGTGGGTTCCAATTCTTCATCAATAGGTTTTTCACTCGAAGGTTCTCGTGCAATGCATCCGAAAACTAATTCATGCGGTGAAAATTTAGTACCCTCATGTACTGCAGTGTTATATGAAAACATTGCTAAATCTATCCAATCATCCCAGTTATCGTCGTTCGTTGTATATTGTTTTAAATATTCAGTTAGTACGTGATGCGATCTTTCTATCGAACCGTTACTCTGTGGATGATAGGCTGTAGTAACATAACGTTTAATTTTAAATCGTTTAGCAACGATTTTTAATAAATTTGAAGTGAAATTTGTTCCTTGATCGGTTAAAATGGCTTTAGGTGATCCGAATCGGCAAATAAACCGTTTTATAAATACGTCTGCTATATCGGCAGAGGTGGTTCGAGATAAAGGTATCGCTATTGAATATTTTGTTAACAAATCTTGTATTGTTAGTATGTGTGTTTTTCCTTTTCTGGTTTTTGGCAATGGTCCTACGAGGTCCATGCTGATTTTGTCGAACGCTTTTCCTGGAGTGTCTGTCAAGACCATTGGTTGTTTTATTTTTATTCTTGTTAATTTCTTCATTTGACAGTCTTGGCATTCTCTGATGAATTTTTGGATTTCCTTTTTCATATTTTCCCAATAGTAGTTTTGTCGTATCCTGTGATAGGTTTTTGTAACTCCCTTGTGTCCTCCACTGGACGAAGTATGTTTTTCTTTTATTATGTATTCCCTCAGATTTTCAGGTGGTGTTACTACGTCACCCGTACAAATAGTGATTGTAATTGGTAGTTCTCCGAAAATGTCTTTTAATCTATTCATAATATATTTCCATGGTACATCTTCTATATTATGTGTTCTACTTATAGCAAATGATTTCAGGTCGAATTCCGTGATTACGTCCCATAATGACTTGAGACTATTTAAAATATTTTCTGGTCGTATAGCAGTCCTTGAATCTTCTTTAATCGGTAGACTTATTATATATTTGAGTCCATCTGGTACTGGTCGGGCTCTTTCCAGGGTAAGGTCTACATGATTTGGTAGTAAATTTTCTGTTTCTAATTCTTTAGCACCTCTATCGATTGGACTTCCATCCAATCCGATGAAAATGACTCTATTATCTTTCATTTTTGCCAAAGAATCTCTAGATTCTCTTATCACCAATTGATTTTGTGGAGGGATTGTATCTTCATTTGTAGTTGTTGTTGTTCTAGGTGATAATTGAGGCGATGATGGAGATATATTGGTTATTTCCATTGATTCTTCTTCTCGTGGTGTTTCTGTGGTTTCAGTATATTCTTCTTCTTCTTGTGTTGTTCCTGTAGTTTCAATTGATTCTTCTTCTCGGATTTTTCTTTTTGGTGAAGGATCAACAATTGATGAATCGCTTGATAATGTTCTTTTTCGTTTTTGTTCCCTATTTTGAGGCGTTTCTGATGATAACGTATTTTGTTCCATGTCTTCATCTTCTGATTCTTCTGGTATTGGTATACGTTTACGTCTCCTTTTCGGGAATTCTAAAAATTTGAGTTCCCTATTTGGGAAAGTTAAATGTCTGCTTCTCGTCATTGGTCCTTCGAAATCCTCCGATGAAGTTGACTGCAAATTTTTCTTTTGAGGTGGTTCGTCTTCTGGAGGATTCTCTTCCTCTCTTGCTCTTATTGGTAAGCACACTTCTGGCGGATTTCGAGATAATGCATCCGCGTTAAGGTTACTTTCTCCTTTTTTATAACTTATTTCATATTCGTAATCGGATAGTTTAAGTTTCCATTTCCAAATTCGAGAATTTGGATCTTTTATTGAATTCATCCATACTAGAGGTTTGTGGTCTGTTTCTATTTTAAATTTACGACCATATAAATAAGGTCTAAAATGTGTTACGCAATAAATAATTGCTAAACATTCCTTTTCAATTGTAGAATAATTCTGTTCTGCTGTATTTAATAAGCGGGACGCATAAGCAATAGGAAGATCGTCGCCGGTAAATTCCTGACTAAGCACTCCTCCTATAGCGTAACCTGAAGCATCCGTCGTTACCTTGAACGGGTGCGAAAAATCCGGGTATTGAAGTATTGGCTTAGATAATAAAGCTTTCTTTAATATTTGAAACGCTTCTTCTTCTTGGTTATTCCATGTAAATTTTGTTGTCTTTTTCAATAAGTTTGTTAGTGGTTTTGATTTCTTTGAAAATTCAGGTATAAATCGTCTATAGTATCCAATTAATCCCAAGAATTGTTTAATGTTCTTAGGAGTTTTAGGTCTAGGAAAATTTTCTGCTGCTTCAATCTTTTTCGGATCTGGTTTTACTCCATGTTCATCAATTATGTGTCCTAAATAGATTACTTCATGTCGTAAAAATTCACATTTATCTGGTTGAAGCATTAATTTTGCTTCTCGTAGTCTTTTCATTAATCTTGTAAATTTTATTTCGTGTTCACGAAGAGAACGAGAGTATATTACTATATCATCCAGATATACAAAAAGTTCGGTTCCTTGAAGTCCTGATAGAACGCTATTCATAAGGCGTTGAAATGTTGCAGGGGCATTTTTTAATCCAAAGGGCATTCTTGTAAACTGGTAATGTCCGTATGGTGTAGAAAATGCTGTCTTGTGTGCATCATCTGGTGCCATCTTAATCTGATGAAACCCTGATGCTAAGTCGAATGTGGAGAAATATTTTGCACTCCCTAATTGATCCAATATCTCTGTAATATTTGGTAGGGGATATGCGTCTCCTATTGTCTTTTCGTTTAATTTACGATAATCGATTACTACTCTCCATCGTTTTTTTCCTTTTGAATCAGGTTTCTTAGGAACGATCCAAATGGGTGAACAATACGGAGACGAGGATGATTCTATCACACCAGTTTCCAATAATTCCGTTATTTGTTGGTTTATTTCATCTTTATGAACTGGTGGATATCGATACTGTCGTGTATTTATTGGTATATCATCTGTAGTATGAATTCTATGTTGTATGATATCTGTTCCTTCTAAAATTTCTCCTGCTAGATGAAATCGATCTTCATTTTCTTTTATCAGTTGCATCACATTTTCCTTTTCTTCTTTGTTTAAGTGATCCAACCTCAGTAGTTTCAAGATTTCCTCGAATCGATTTTCTTTTGATATCTTTGTTAAGTTACATCGTTCGTAAGAACGTTCTTCAAATGGAAGTAATTCAATTGTAGGTACTACAACATTACAATCCTCGTCCGTACTATTTATTATTCTCATATGGGCTTTACCCTCTCGATTTGTCACTAAGACATTTCCCAAATAGATTCCTTCTTTGACGTGTAATTTTCCTACGTATCCTTCACGCAGTTCTGGATTTGCAATATTAATATGGAAAGGGACTGAACTTCTTTTTGGCACGGATATCTCCTCGTATGTATTAAAGGGAATATAGTTTTTTCCCCACTTGATTTGCCTTTTTGCATAATCGATGCTGGCTTCTTGATGTAACAGAAATTCGGATCCTAAGATTCCGTCTTCATCGTCAAACAGTATGTCGGTTACCACGTGGAAATTCACTGGATGATTCGCAATCATTATTGATGCAGTCCCTAAGGTAGCTTGATTCGAATCGATTATTCCACGGATATATATGATTTCTTGAGTGTTGACGATTGTCGATGCTGTTACCATTGATTTCTTGATGAGATTGACGTCGGATCCCGAGTATTAATTGGAACAGTTACTGTTCGTTTATTTCTTCGTGTTGTTCCTCCATCGAGTCCCTCTTGGTTTGTTTTTCCTTCGCTGACTTCTTTTCCTTGATTTCCAACGTCGGGTTCCAGGGTGTTGATTTTCCGGATGGTTTTGCTTCTTCCGTTTTTGGGACTCCTATCTTCATTATTTTCTGGCGCTGTGGAGGGTTTCCACTCCGGATTGCGCCTGTCGTTTCCGAAGGGCCCTGCTCGTTTCCCTGGTTTTTTCTTGAGTATGGTACTAATTCTCCTGACTCTATTTTAGCCTTAAACTTGAAACAATCCTTGATTAAGTGTCCTGGTTTCTTACAATAGTTGCAAGAAATTCCTGATTGATTCGGTGGCGATGTTGCTGCTCCGCTGTTTTGCGA
This sequence comes from Andrena flavipes, assembly GCA_963971345.1. Taxonomy (NCBI): domain Eukaryota; kingdom Metazoa; phylum Arthropoda; class Insecta; order Hymenoptera; family Andrenidae; genus Andrena; species Andrena flavipes. The sequence goes on along the minus strand of OZ020481.1, from coordinate 20,575,453 downwards.
TGCATTTGGTTGCCACGCGTTATTTTGTGTAGCGTTGTTTTGCCATTTCGGTATGGCTCCTTCGTTTTTAGGGGGTCCGTAATTCAATTTATTTTGGGGTGCTACAGGTTGTTGACGAGTATACGAACTTGCCTTCATTCTCTCATCTTCTAATTTAACTTCCTTGTCAATTTTTACGGCTAGAGCGTAGATTTCATCCAGCCCTAGTCCTTGGCGATCTTGTCTCAATCGTAAAGAAATTTCGCGAGGTAATCCTTTAATAAAAGCTTCTAACGTGTCTGCATTGATATTTTCCTGGAGCGTAGCGGATATTTCCCCATTATTTCGTTTTTCTCCGTCCATTATGGCTAGACGTAAATCTTGAACGCGAGTTATATAATCGAGAATATTTTCTCCTTGTTTTTTAAACGTATTTCCCAATTCGCCCTTATATTGATTCACGTTTTTACACGGCGCGAAGTACTGTTTTAATTTATTCCCGAATTCGTCTAACGTAATTAGATCAGAATCGCCTATAGCAATTAAAGCATGTCCGCGTAGTTTATTCATTAATAATTTTGTTAATTGCATTTCTTGCCGAGGGGCTAACATTGATTTTGCCCGTTCGCATGCCTTTAAAAATTGAAAAACTGATGGTCGATAGCCATCGAAGAAAGGAACTGCTTCTAACGCTAGTTTGATTGGAATTTTTCCGTCTGTTGGGTCTTGTTTAGATTGAGAATCGCGGGCTTCTAATTCACGCGCTACTGGACGTTTTACGGCCGTATATGGGGTGATTACTTCAGATTTAATACTTTGAACCTCTTCGGCGTGTTCTTGCTCTAATTTTCTCACTCTTGCAGTTACTGACTGTAAATGATCGAATTTATCATCCCACATAGTTAATACTTCTAAAAGTTGATTTAATATTTCGGCTTGGGTCAGTTCACCCTTTTTTTCTAAGGCCTCCTTGGCCCTTCGGATTATTCCCGTTTGTTTTCTCAATTCCTCCTCTTCGTCTATTTCCTCGTGATCCGACATGATTCTAGATTTTACTCTTTTGATTTTACTGATTTGATTTCTCAACTATTGCGGAAAATCCCACCGCTGCCACCAATTTAAAACCCCTATGTTACGTCCCTAGTTCCTATTCGGGCCGCGTTTTTAGGAGAGTTATAAATTTTTGTCCGCTTTCGAGCTAGTCCAGGGACTTACGCTCTGGGATAATTGAGACTGGTTTTTGGGCGCATTTTAACGCGTTATATTAAATACGCTTACTTTTCAATTGTCGATGGGTGTTAATGTCCAATCTACGGGAGCGTCTGGAACCCCGTTGATAGCAGGCGCTTCGTGGAGGTTTGGGGCAACCCACTCTCCTGGAGACAGGGTGTACCCGAATTTGGGAGTTTCCTCCTCTTTTTGTATGGTCGAGGTCTCGGGAACTCCCAGGAGCTCGACGTAAGTTGCCGGTGTGTTGCAAAATTGCCACTTCAGTTTTCTGAGTTGGACTCGTCGTCCAGCGCGATGTTTTCTTGGCATTAGTCTTTTGGAATAGTCATTAATAGTTATTGATTGATCGATAAACCACTCTCCACCTTCCGCATCAGGTGCTACCGCGGGCAACGTTCTGCTCATAGGTGACACCGTCGGCGGGGCAAGCGTGGCTTTTCCATATTCGTAATCATTGATTAGAAGTTGATTAATATTTAAATAAATCGCGGTGATCACGATTTACGCTTAATTTCTGGCAAAACCGCGGGCAACGTTCTGCTCATAGGTAATACCATTAATCAGCGCAATCCGTAACTTGTCAATGAACATTTTCGTTATTTTATCTATTTTTCCAAAAGACAAACGCTCGATTTGGTAGATAGGAAATTATAAGTGGAAACACTTCACTCACTGATTTAATATAACAAAAATCACTTTTATTTTCTTTTACTGTAGTTACACTAAGTTCGTTAATATGTTTGTTTTATGTGTTGATTGTAATTATTAATTATTCAATAATGAGCTTATTACTGAGCTCTGCGGGTGGTCCGGGCCCTTTTTTATAGGGCAATTGGTCTCTCCTTCTCTAGGATTTGTCACATGACAAATCATAGGTGGGAGGCCCCTTCCGCAGTTTCCACCTGGAATCTTCCAGGGAGAATCTTCCCATCGGTCTATTCTGGGATTTCTGTTTACTACTTAGGCACGTTCCATTTTAACTGATTCCCAGCAGCGACGATAGTAAGATTCTTACATTAATTCGCATTTGATTTATATGTTATTCGTTTACAATATTTTCTGTACGATCGGTTTCGTACAGCTTATTTACTAAGGGTTGAAGTTAAACATATTATATGGAGAGTTGGTTTGCGAGAAATAGCGGGAGGGCAATCTTCTGGCGAGGACCAGGGGCACAGCTCCGGGAAGGTGATGTCGTCTCCACTGGTTGATAAGGCCCTTTGTATCACGCCGAGCTTCAGCTGGTGTTAACTGGGTCTTCTTGGTGTTCGTGCGGTCAGCTACCTGGTATACAGCTGACTGTCCGCCACCTCCTTGATCTGGTTGTCCTGCTCGCTGCCGTCCGTGTATTCTTCGCTTGATTTCTTCTTATCGTTGTTTACAGTTTTAATGCCATGTCGGCTATTTGTTGCACAATATTTGTATAGTATTCATATGAGGTAATTATAATACCTCTGAGTACGAAATAGTAAATGTATGCTTTAAAAGGTTAATTAACATTAGACTCCACGTCGCGGGACGTGACACCTTCATTTTTGCAGTATTCTGCAAAAGCATTAGAGGTGAATGCGGTTCCCCTATCCGAGATAATACGTCTCGGATTGCCAAAGATTACTGCCTGCTTCTTGAAGTGAGCTAACACTCCTTCAGTGTCCGTGGATCTAGTTGCATATAGCCATGTGAATTTCGTGAACGAATCGATCACCGCGAAAATATGCCGGTAATTTTTCTTGGTGCTAGGTATAGGGCCCAAATGATCGACATGATAAGTATCCATTGGCAGTTCCCCCTTTTCAATCGGATGCAAAAACCCTTCCTGCTTCCCTTGCTTCCGCTCAGCTAGTATGCAGTTGATACAATTACGAATAACCTTCTCAACCTTTTCCTTCATTCCCTCGAACCAATAGTCTCTTTTCACTAGTTGTTCAGTTTTAAGTACGCCAAAATGACCGCGTTCGTGTGCTTGTCGAATTATCTGGACTTGTAACGCTTTCGGGACCACTACAACTACGTCGTCATCAACCATTCTAAACAACAAATCGTTTTTTAATACAAACTTATCTACTTTCTTCTTTTTCAACTTTTCTACAATCGCCAACACGTATGCGTCCTCCCTCTGAGCCTTCTTTAATTTCGCCAGAAGTCCGTCCTCGCTCTCCTCGATCAGCATAACCGCGGGTAAAGGGTTTCTACTTAACGCATCAACGTGAAGCATGCTTTTACCCGGCCGATGTTCTATAGTGTACGAAAATTCCTCGAGTAGGAGCGCCCATCTGGCGACGCGCACGCACAGGTCCTTTTTATTAATTGTCATCGTGAACGCCTTACAATCAGTTATAATTTTAAAACGGATACCGAGTAAATACACCCTAAACTTACGTAACGCTCTAATAATCGCCAGTACTTCCAATTCGTAGCTACAATATTTTTGTTCGGCAGGCGACGTCACGCCACTCGCGTAATATATAGGGTGCATCTCGCCGTCCACAGTATCGCGCTGCATCAATATCGCGCCATACCCTATACAAGACGCGTCCGTGTGAAGCTCTGTTTCGGTATTCGTCTTATACAATCGCAAAACAGGCTTATCGCTTAAAGTAAACTTCAACCGTTCAAAGGCGGTCTGTTCTTCGTGATCAAACTTAAAAACGGCATCTTTCTTTAACAAATTATACAACGGGCGCGCAATGATAGAATAATATCGAATAAATTTCCTGAAATAGCCGGTAAGTCCAAGGAAACTTTGCACGGTCTTAGCATTTATAGGCTTCGGAAAATTAGTTACGGCAATGATTTTACTATCTGATGGTTGAACTTTCCCATCTTCGATAATATAACCGAGATATTCTATCCTGATTTCCAAAAATCTACATTTCTTCCAATTGAATTCTAAACCATACTGACTTGCCGTATCCAAAACCGCGCGGACATTTCCTATGGCGTCTTGTACATTGTCCGCGGGAACTATCAAATCGTCCATATAAACAAGAACGGTTTTAGAAGCTATTAATTCCCTAAATATAGCATTAATATATTTCTGAAAGACTGCTGGTGAGTTGCACAAACCAAACGGCATCATTCACGTTAACGTGGAAGAATCCATTCCTCAGATCCAACGTACTAAAGATTTTCGAACCCTGTAGTGCATCGATCTGATCCTCTATCAGAGGTAATGGGTAACGTTCTTTTAGAATTTTCTTATTCAGTAACCTGAAGTCTATGCACAACCTCTTACGTTTTTTACCCTTAACTATTACTACGGGACTACCGTTATCTGAATCCGACGGTTGGATGATACCTTCGTCAAGCCATTCTTTAATCTGATCGTCCACAAATGTCTTATCGCCCGGGGACAGTCGCCTCGGTCTCTGATATACCGGTTGTTCGTCAGTCAAAATTAAATTCATCTGTATGCCCACATCGCGCGTTTTGTGAAGTTCGTAGTTTTCTATCGCTTCCTTAATTAATTGCCGACATTCCGGATCCTTTACATGAGACAGGTTGATCTCGTCGATCTCCTGAACAACATCTATCTTGAATATTTCGGGCAAATTAAGATCTATTTCTTCCCGTTTCTCAGGCTTTAATATTATTATTATTATTATTATTATTCGTCTTTATTACTCAGGATGAAAAGGAACATATGATATTACATTGGCGTAGCCGATAAGGTAAGGAGTAAAGGCGAGGCTGCAGTGGTAACACTGTTCTGAAGCCTAACCGTGTACAATAAACTAAATTAATTAAAAATAGAGACAAATACAACAAACTTAACTAACTTACCAACAGTAGAATAAGCTAGACTAAGTTAACTTAAGACATAAAGCTAGCATGAGAGACGCAATGAGTAGAGGTAAGTAAGTGAATTAAAAGTGTTGGAGAATGTGTTGCCGCACTGCGTGTTTGAAAGACGGATAAGAGTCTAATTGTCGAATAGTAGCAGGAAGAGAATTATAGTAATGTGCCGCAGTGTAGGAAAAAGAAGATTCGAATTTAGTGGTGCGATGTGCCGGGATGGAGATGAGAGATTGAGACCGGGTTGAGAGAGAATTAGAAGAGTGATAAGAAAGGTTAGTGAGTAGGAGATTGTAAAGATATGAGGGACTACGAGAAGAGAGTACTTTAAAAACGAGACAGCACAAGTGGAGTTTCCATCTTTGCGACATGCGTAACCAAGAGGACTTTTCAAACAGCGGAGAGATGTGATCAAACTTGCGGGCACAATAGGAGAAACGCAAACAGGAATTTTGAATACGTTGAACTAGGGTGGAGAGACGAGAGGTAAGAAAAGGACTATATACAACATCACAATAGTCAAACAGCGATACAACTAAGGATTGTGATAGGAGGAGTTTCTGTGAAGAGGAAAGAATATGCCGAGAAGGATATAAAAGACGCAGACGATTAAAAGCTTGACGACATACAATAGACACATGATTCTCGAATGTAAGTGCAGAATCTAGAGTAAGTCCCAAATTCCTGATAGAGGTAACAGGATGCAGCTGGGTAGAATCCAGTTTAACAGCAATGGGAGGAAGGGTACGAAGGAGAAAAGTGGAGCCAAGAGCAAGGAGTGAAGATTTGGAAGGATTAAGTCGAAGTCCGTGTTGAACAGTCCAGTCAAATACTAGAGCAAGATCGTCTTCCAACTTGGCAATGGTCTCATTAATATTGTTCGGCGCAAAGGTGGAAATAATTTGCATGTCATCGGCGTACATGCACGAGCTACTCGTCTTAGTAATGCGCAGTAGATCGGCAACAAAAATATTAAAAAGCAGTGGACCCAACACAGATCCCTGCGGAACTCCACAACTCACTGCACGCAAAGAGGAGAACTGTGGCCCGTCACGGCTGAGCATAACCTGCTGAGTGCGTCCAACCAAGTAGGAGCGAAACCATGAGAGGGAGAGATCAGATAGTCCGAAATATTTCAATTTAGCAATCAGCAAGTTATGATCAACGGTGTCGAACGCTTTGGAAAAATCGAGTGATGTGATAAGAGCGAGGTTATGAGAGTCGAGGGCACGTAGAATGAAGTCAGTGATAAAAAGAAGAGCGGTCGTCGTGCTGTAGCCGCGTTTAAAACCAGATTGAAAGTCTGGTATAGCATGTACAGAAGATATGAAATGTGAAAGTTGAGTATGACATAGTTTCTCTAATAGTTTAGCGAGGAAGGGGGGCTGCGAAATAGGACGAAGAGAGTTAAGGGTTGCCGCTTCAGGAGTTTTAGGGATAGGCACAACAATATTATTCTTCCACATTAACGGATAGGTGCCAGTGGATATGGAATGATTATATATGTGGATTAATGGATCGAGGCAAAATGGAATGCAATACAACAGGAGATGACCTGATAGATCGAACGGATTCGAGGAGGTAAGCTTAATATATTTAAGGATAGCGTAAAGATCAGCGGGTGTGAAGGGGGAGAATGAAAAGTTGGGAGAAGGGTGCGTATGAGATTTGTTCAGAAATGTAGCAATTATTTCAGACGAAATATTTGTAGTCGGAACGGAATCGATGAAATGATTGTTGATTGACTCAGGATCAGGGAAAGAATGAAGAGAATTAGGATTTCGCCGCGGTCGATAATAGCCAGCACGTGAAATGAGGTTCCAGAATTGTTTAGAGGGTTTGGAAGAGGATGCAAGATGATTAAAGAGAGCGCGTTTTTCAGTTCTAATAGTTGCGGTGCAGAGATTGCGGAGCCGCTTATAACGATGCCAGTGTGAAGGATTGGCAGTCCTACGAAATTTAAGATTCGCTTGATTACGCATACGCATAAGATTACGTAAATTAACAGTTAACCATGGAGCAGGCGGTCGTGTAATACGCACACGTTCAATGGGAGCAAAGTGATCAAATAAAGTTAATATATAGGAGTGGAATAAATTTACTTTGTCGTCGATAGAACTAGTATCGTATATAGGCGACCAATCAATTTTAGCAGCGGCAGAGTTAAAAACATCCAAAGGCATATCACGTAGATTTCGGCGCAAAACAAAGCGAGCGGTGGTATGAGGTTTAACTATATCTAATATGGCATAGACCAGTGAGTGATCGCTTGCGTGGCTCATATCATGGACACCGCTGGAGTTGACTGGCAGATCATTGCTAATCATTATTAGATCAATTAACGATGAAGAGGTGCTAGTTACCCGCGTAGGTAGATTAATAACCTGATTTAGCGAAAGTAGTGACATAAATAGACTAATTGAGTCAAATCCAGGAGTATCGGATGCGCTGACATTAATATTAAAATCGCCCATGCAAATGATATGATCGGAGAAGTTATATACATGTAATAAGTAATCGAGCAGGGAATCAATAGTAGATAAAGAACAAGTAGGTGGACGGTAAACAGTAAATAGTGCCAGGCGCTTGGTGTTAATTGTAATATGCAGGCCGACGAAATCAAGCAACGGATCGAATTGAGATAAATCGTATACTACATTATTATTGGAGATGGATGTACAGCAAATGTCACGTTTTACGTAGACCGCAACACCTCCACCACGTTGCTTGAGACAAGATTTCCGGTCGGATCGAAAAAAAGTGTAGTTTGGAATAGTAAAGGAGGAGGAAGGTATGACATCAGAGAGCCATGTTTCACTGATAGCTAGAACATCGAAATCAAGGCTAGAAAGCAAATCAATTACGTCTGAAAAGTGTGCAACAAGTGACCTGATATTTATATGAGCAATGGAAAAATTCTTGGTATTAATTACTAACGTGTTATTTACTATACTAGAGCCGGAGGTGGGTACGTTGGCGGTATAATATGAAGACGACGAGCATGATGATGGCGAGAAAAACGTAGTAGATCTTGCGAAGACGGAGGTAGGAGTGGAGAGATGTGATGTCCTAGGTGAGGCACGGTTCAAAAGAGAGTATGATCCAGAATTGTCCATGTCGGTCCGAGTCACAGAAATATTGACCGGGGTATGTACAACAGAATGAGACTGTCAATCCGTTCTACTTCCCATAGAGAGAAGCGAAGTAGAATCTCTGGCCCGATGGTCCGCAGAAACCTGAGATGTAAGACGGTTGTTGTTGTGATTTTCCAGCGCCAGATAACGGATGGCTTGAGAGTTATCATCCTTCCGTAGGTACGTGATTCCCCTTTTCATCCAGACAAATTTAAAGTTGTGGGTGGTTGCAAATTGTTTTGCCTCCGTTAAGATTCGCCGTTCATCAGCTGTGGACCTTTCATTGACATAGATGGAGTTGCTCGGCCAAGAGGAATTTATCTCGGAAGCAAGAAGATTTCTCTTAATCTTTTTTTTGGTAAGCCATGCATCGCGTGTAAGCACCGATGTGAACCGGAGTATAAGCGGTTTGGACTGGACCTTTTGACTCCTGATACGGAAGGCCGAAGCGATGTCCGAATTAGAGAAGGAAGCGTTAAGAGCGGTAGCGATATTAGAGATGACTTCCAACATGGAATCATTATGAAAGTCTGGTAGGCCCGTGACCGCAAGTTCATAGTCCCTATTATGCTTTTCAAACCGTTCGATGCGCTTAGAGATAGAAGAAACTGCTGCCTCCTGTGGGTTTCTGGTGGATGGTGTTGAAGTGGTGTTTGTTGTGTCAGCCAAGAAGGTCTCAATCTTATCACAACGCGTAACCAATTGTTGTTGAGCCGAAGAAATACTGTCAACCCGAAGGGTAAGGTCAAGCACTGAAGAGCGGAGGTTTTCGATGCAGAGCAGGCATTGATCAAGAGTAGAGGAGATCTTGTCAAGACTGGCGAGTTTCTGCTTAATTTCACTTAACGCGTTAATCTCCAATCTCATATCATTAAGTTTGGACGTTATATTCCCAAAATCCAAAGCAATGTTGGGAGGTTGACTAAAGGTTGATGGCAGTGCAACGCGGGCTGCAAGGTTATTGTCGAGACCACAACCAGAGCAGATATTAGTTTTCGGTAGAAATTTTGAGCATGAGGAACAGGTAGGCATGTTGGTACAGTAGAGAGAGACGTGGTATGTAGGTTATGACGGCAGGTGTCACTCTTGCACTGGGTCAGAGAGTATGTTTGTATTCCTGGAAAGACCTTGCGTTCGGAGAAACACACACAAAAACTTTCAGAAAAACTGCTGTGTGAAACGGACGGGAACCGATAGCCCGTGAAATCGCAATTGAAGGCACGAAAAAGAGCTGATATCTGTATATATCAGATGAAGAGAGACTAGCCCTTGCGGCCTAGAACTGCACTGTAGACACTGCACAATTAAAGATAAAACTTGCCCGAAACTTCACAAATTAACCGCTTGGAAATACGTCTTATATGAGGAGCGATAAGAATACGTGTAGTCCAGTACGTGGAGTAAACAGTTATCGAATATCGAGATATTCCCGTCCTTAACATGTAATTCTACACCGTTTAAGAAATCAGTTCCGACTAGAAGATTGTGTCTCATGAGCGTATCCGAAACTACATGAATGGCAATAGGGTACGCGAACCCATCCACGGTAATAATCGTTCGAAACTCACCCAAAGTACAATTTTTCTCTGATCCAACGCCATTAAAACAAACAGTCTTACCTAACTTAGGTGCGCCTATCTTGATGTACTGGTCCGCACGCATCAGGTTTAAATCACTACCCGTATCAATCAAAGCAACAATCTTACTGTCCATTATCTGTACTTCCTTGTAAGACTTCTTCTCAACGAATTCCGTGATGTTGCAGACCTCCTTCGTTGTGTCCTTCGTTGTGTCCCTCGCCGTATCCCTCGCCGTGCCCCTTGCTGAACAATTCCTCGCAATATGTCCGAACTCGTTGCATTTGAAACATTTTGCACCTTTTGACTTCGATGGGCAGGTTGCCGTACGATGCGCCTGGGATCCGCAGTTGGAACACCTTTCCCCTTTTGTCTCCGACGCACGTGCCGGCTGCTTCTTCTTGTAGCCATGGTCCTGCGGTGTCGTTTTTTCCTGTATTTCGTCCTTCATACTTTCGTATTGTATAAACTTCTGTTTTAATTCCTGGATCGTTGTAGCGCCGTACAGAATTGCCTTATTCACCGCTTTGTCGTCTATACCTTCAATGATATACTTTATGATCGAACTTTTGCTCATTCGACCTGCAATCTCGCACATCCGATAGATATATTCGTGATTCGTTTCGTTCGACTGCTTCTTACGTCGTCTTAGTTCCTTTGTAATCTTATGGATGTCTTCTTCGGTCGCAAATTCTTTCTGTAAACCATTTCTTAGTTGCCACCACGACGCACAGCACTTCTCGAACCGTACAAATATTTTAGCCGATCCGCGCAATAGTCGTTTACAATAAACGACTTTCTGTACATCTGTCCATTCACAAAGAGTTGCCATCTCCTCGAATTCGTCCAGCCAATCATTGACTTGTAAAGTGTTATCGCCGCTAAATGTCTGGATTGATTCCTCAACATCTCGGATAGACAGAACTTGTGGCTTACATTTTTGTCCTTTCGAGCTGGGGCCTGCATCGGCTTCGTCGTTTTCTTCGCTTTCATCATCGTCATCTTCTTTTGCCGACTCAAGCACCAGAGCAGCTTTCAGGCGTTCCACCAGTTCATCCTTCTTTCCGGTCGTCTTCAATTTTCGTTGTCTCAGTGCATCTTTAATAGCTTGTATCTTCATTTTGGTCACTTCCTCCAGCTGAACATTCTCGATTATGGTTTGGGAGAGGCTTTCTTGCGAACCTGTGTTACTCATTGTCACTGTGTCTTTATACTTTGGTCACTGGCACTAATCCCGGCTGAGCCCCCAAAATTGTAGGAAAAATTAATAGAAGGTATTTATTAAAAAATATAGTTGATATAAAAACAAGTAACAATAAGAAAAGACGTGTCGTCTTTTACGTCGTACGTGCAACTGTCCGTGTTCGCCTCGCTCGTCGCGATCACCGTCCCAAACATCGGCAACCGTGGCAACGCCTCGCTATTCGCATCTCTCTCTCTCTCTTTCACGCACTCTCGCTTCAACACGCACTTTCTCGCACAACGGATCGCCTCCTCTCGGCGACGTAAACACTTCTAAACACTTCACACACCACACTCTTAAGTTATTTAGTTGTAATACTTACTACATAATAGCAGGAGATTTAAACGCAAGAAGAAAAGTTTGGGGCGACAGAGCTAATAACCCCAGGGGACGATATCTTGGTCAGTGGATCTCATTGATCGATTTAGATTATAAATTAAATTTAATTACTCCAGCAGTACCCACATACAAACCGGCTCAAACATATTTGGACATTTGCCTAGCAGATTCCAGACTGAAATTACTAAACGGGATTGGAGGTAAAGCTGATACGTTGCCATACGACAGCGATCATCTTGCACTATCTCTGATATTTGAATTGGCTGAAGGTGGTGTCCCCCTAACTCAAGCTGCTAGGAGTTCATTTCGACTGGACTTCCGCAATGCCAATTGGAATGATTTTTCAAACAGAATTAAAAGAGAATTCCGTAGACATGTTCCTAATGATCGGAATTTGACCATTGCGGAAGTGGATGACGGTCTTCTCCATATTAATGAAATCATCTCCGAATCAATTGTTCAGTGGCTTTAATACTGAAAAAACTCCCCAACAAGTCCTCTAGTGGACTTGATGGAATCCCTCCAATCTGCCTCAAACATCTCCCTGCTAAGATCATAGTCGCTTTAACAATACTATTCAATAATGCTATTAATCTATGTTATTTCCCGGTTGCTTGGAAATCTGCGAAAGTCTTCCCCATCCATAAAAAAGGGAAAAATCCTAGAGACCCTGCCAGTTACCGACCCATTAGCCTCACACCTTCTATAAGCAAGGTCTATGAAGCAGTAATAAATAATAAAATAATGACTTTCTGTGATTATTATGAAATCATTCCCTCTTCTCAATTTGGGTTTCGTCACCGGCATTCAACCACACACGCGATCCATAAGTTGGTCTCCGATCTGAACAAGGCTGTAGACAAAAGCCATCTTGTCGCAGCTGCCTTTCTCGATATAGAGAAGGCTTTTGATTCAGTATGGTTGGACGGACTTATTTACAAACTAAACAAAAAGAGTTTCCCTCATTGGCTACTATATTTGATTTGGGATATGGTTACGGGTAAATCCTTCCGTACCTGGGATGGACTAGGCCTTTCCACAACAGAATTCCATATCCGTGAAGGTTTACAACAGGGTACAGTTAATTCTCCTATATTATTTAACATCTTCCTAAGCGATCTACCGAAAATGTACAATTTTAATGAGAATGGTGGCGCCGGCCTTATTGCTTATGCCGATGATGTGGTGGTATATGTATCAGGAAATAGAGTTGAGCCGATCCAAAACAAACTAGACTCATCTGTGGACTTCATCAACAGATATTATACTAATTGGAACCTCCGCTTAAACCCACAGAAATGTGAGACGATACTATTCAAAAAGCCAGTAAACAGCCTGTCTTGGAAGACTAAAGCTGGCAGTACTTCATTTCAAATCTCGGCCACAATCCCTGGTACTGTAAATAAGGAGTTGATTCCGCATAGGAAGATGGTGAAATATCTAGGGGTTCATTTAGACTATTTACTACGCGGGAATAAACATTTAGATATCCAGCTCTTAAAGGCCAATAGGGCCTTCCTAGCCAATAGTAGAATGTTTTATAATAAATATCTCTCCAAAAAAGCCAAACTCATTCTTTACATGCTTCTAGTCCGTCCCATAATTACTTATGAGGCCCCGGTTATCTGGAATTATAACCATACTTCAATGGAACGCGTCCGTGCTCTCGAAAGAAAATGTCTGAGAGCTTGCCTCCGTCTTTATCGTACTCCTGAATCTGATTGGCAACATTTCGTTAAAAACCAAATAATATACGAAGAGGCCAATATCACTAGAATAGATTCTTTTATAATTACATTAACTAGAGACTATTTCAGTAATTTAATAAATATAGACAACCCGATTATCCAATCATTGGCTTTCCAAGATGTTCAGAATACGCGTAGACAGCTCACTACAGGCTATCTGACCCCGCAATCCTTCCCTCTCTGTGATTGTATGGGCCTGATCCAAGACGCTTCAAATATTCCACTTATATATCACTGGCGCCGAAATAAAGCGGATAAGCGTATTTCGGTTGCACCTGAAGATTTCCTAATCAATAGAGATAGGTTTAAATTCTTCCTAGCCATCCCCAAAACGGATAGTTTAGACTTTCGTCGGCTAAACTTCGAAAAATTCTGGTGGCTGTCAGAGGATAGCGTACATATGACGGAATTGACCAATCGTCATAACACCATCCTTGAGAGGAGGACATAATTAAGAACAAGACTGATTAGCTTATTTTCTATTTTCATATACAACGATTGTATACTCACGTTATTACAATTACTATCTTTGTATATATTAGTTTTTAAGGTATTTTATAAATTTAGCATAGTATATTTATTAGTTTGTAAGTATTTGATTGAGTAAGGGGTTTTTTACCTTCAAGCATTCATGTTTGTTTTTCCCCTTAATCTCTCTGACTATGTCACCAAATTGTGCAATTCTACTAGAATTTTACTAATGCCAATAATGTTTTTACCAAAGAAGTTCTAAGTTAGCGGATAATTAAGAGTTTCCTACATGCGGAACAATTAATATTACCATTTATAATTTAAGACTGTTTAGCAATTTTTTTTTATGTTTTTGATGCTTTCCCACGTATATGTATATATATATATATAAAATATATAATATATATATATATAATATATAATATAATATTATATATATATAATATATAATAATTATATTATATAATATATAATATATATATATTATATATATATATATATATACATATACATATTTTATATATATATATTTTTTATACTGTACTGTATTTTCAATAAACATCTTTAAAAAAAAAAAAAAAAAAAAAAACAGCGGTAAAGTGTTCGTCTACGGTGCTACAGGTCGCGGGTTCGAATCTTCCCTGGAGTAAATTAATATTCTATTTTTAAAATATAAACGATGTTATACTACTATGATTCTTCTTCACACATTCAAGTCGGGCGTCCGATAAAAATATGTACGTGCATATATAAAATACTACCGTTATTTTTATTTTTGGCCCAACTGCTCGAAATGTTGCGCGACCATTGCTGTAAAATCTTAGAAATGTTGCGCGACCATTGTTGTAAAATCTCAGAAATGTTGCGCTACCATTTCTGTAAAATCTCAGAAATGTTGCGCTACCATTTCTGTAAAATCTCAGAAATGTTGCGCTACCATTGCCTTAAAATCCCGAAAAAATGTTGCTGAAATATATCCTGCAATGTTGCACAGGGCGGACATAGCAATTTACTTGTAACTTTTCGGCAACATTCCGTGCAATATTCCAAGGATTAAACCGCAACGCAACTGAGACATTTCGGCAACAAATGTGCTGTGGGGGTATAAATAAATAAATTATATCATTTTTATTAAAAAAAAAAAAAACTGTGTCGATTCAAAAACAGCATATTTATTCATATTCACCCATCTATCCATGCGTACTTAAATTATAAAATAGTATTTGCGAAAAAAAAATATCGTTCGTATGGGAGGGATATTCTTGCTCGTGGGTAGAGAGAGAAATCAGTCGCTGCTGTCATCGCCGACGTCGGTGAGCTCCTCACTATAGAAAACAAAAGAAAAAAATTCTTACATATTCGTTTCTCCGCATATGACGCGTAAAGTAGATACGATGCGTGTGTAGGCCTTACATTAGGTGACGCTACGTATATAATTCCATATTTTCCCTACATTTTCCAATGCGCAAACACCGTAATTGTTGTGAAATGCACATCGAATCGCATTCGTCGAAGGCATAGACTTCAGGTTAGGAACATCAGGATCCACGGTTTCAGGCGTGATCCCGCAATAATCATCGTCAACGTCGTAGCCGCCGTCGTCTTCGACAGTTCGAGCGTTGCAGTTGCTGTTGTTGTAGTTGTTGTTGATCTTCCGCTCCTTCAGTTCGTACGAATCGCATACATCCTCGACGATTATGTCAGGTAGTAGTTGCAGCATCCACGTTTTCTTTTCCGCACCTTTCACGATGACGAAGTCGATGTTCGCGAGTACACTGGCGAGGAGTCCCGGAAGTTTGGAATATGGAACGCAGCCATCGGACCAGCGGAGACCATGATGATGCTTCGCGAGCCAGGACGCTTGACGGTTCTCCCACGAATTCAGATGTTCCCAAAAGTACGGCGGTTCGAAGATTCAATGGCTGATCGTCGGCGTTTTATCATTGTTATTTGCACGAATCGCGATCTCTTTGGCTACGAACTCGCGCTCGTTATTGAAACCTTGCAGATCGACAATAGCGAACATTATTATCCGTTTAGGTAGTACCGTCGGTGGTGGTGGTGGTGTCTGAATAGTAACTGAGGGCTTCGACATCATCGTTTTCATAGTAGCAGTATAGTAGCAGTATCCGCAGTAGTAGTAGTAGTATTAGTATTAGTAGTAGTTGTATTCGTTTACACCCGCGCACTATAATATTTTGCGTACCATGTTGGTTAAAGGGATGTATTCGACTAAACGATCGTGTACGATCAAACAGTGCGCGGTAGTATTAGCGGGGAAATCTATTCGTACGTCCACCGCGGCGCTCTTCAACGACTCGTTTTGCCTGGAACAATCTATGACCGCGATAGGCGCGTATTGCAGGAATTCGGTCGAGTTCAGTAACGGTTCTCCGTAACCGTAGTACGATTTGGCGAATTTCGCGAACATATCGTACAAAAGCGCGTATTTAGACTTATCGTAATCTAAGTTCAAGTCATCGTACGGATACGTCTCGGAATTTAGGTGCAGTCGAATGTTCGTAAGTTTATTCGAATCGAATACGCCAGAGGATTTATTGGGACGCTTATCTCGATCGGTTTGCAAGCCGAAAATTATGAAACGCGGTGTCTCGATTTTCGACGTAGATTTCACGGGCCACGTGTGTTTCGTTGTCGCTTGCAGTAACGGGTAATGATTCTGGCTCCACGATCTGAAACTCATCGTGATCGGTCGTCCGCTTTCCAGGATACGCAACATCGCTAGTTTATTCACTTCGTCTAAAACGACGTGTGGCATACGCCACTGCACCTTGCGTATCTCCAGTTTCGGCAACGCAGTGGCGGAGGTGCAATGCATCGCGTTCGTATAAGAACTAGCTCGTGCCGCATGTTCATCACGATTTGTTTGTAATCCTCGCAGAATCCTAATAACATGTTCAGGGGTACGCAGAAATTGAAAGCGTCGGAATGAAAAATGTCTTTATCGTAATCGATGGCATAATCCCAACCGGCATTCGCGAGCGCTCTGCTTCTCTCGGCCGACAACGAAACGTAATTTTTGAACGTGGTAGCGATTCCTGGATTTTGGCAACGATCGATCTCGACACCGTTCAATTCGTATCGAATCTCATCGAACATGAACGCTACGCAATTATTGTCGAGAACAGCGTCCGCGGACGTTGTCGAACCTTGCGCGTCCTGCGACGTAAACGTGCCACGACCTTCGATGTAGAGAAAACTTTCGCACGGAAGCGTGTACAGATCTTGCTGCTGTATGGGTATTCTTATCTCGTCGCAATTATCGAACGTCGTGTTGGCGTACGGATTATAAGTGTGTAACTCGATCTTCGTGATACGATTGTCAAGGGTTGGCGTATTCGCCACGTCCAGAATAATCGACATCTCGATTGCGTACCTAATAGGCGACGATGAATCCTAGCGATCGCAGGAAACGTGCGTTTCGACGAGTCAACGGGTTTCTTACCGGTCCTCTTCTTCTTCTTCTTATCGCTCCACCGGTCTTTATTCTTTTATTTACGCTTTCCGATAAAGGGTCGCGCCGATGACGAGAGACGGAGACGGCAGGAGTAGCAGCGGCAGCGACGATTGATGATTCGTACGCGTGATCTAACACTAACATACTGCACGCGCACAGACACGTGTAGTCACGCTACCTGTCACGCGGACGTCGTTGACGTGTAATCGAATCGTTATTTCTTCTCCGCGGAAATCTATAGGACGATCGTATTGATCGACGATACGCAACGTAGATCGTGTATCGCTCGTGCGACGATCGGCAGGTTTCGGATATCTCATATCCAGGCGGTACGCGAGGCAAAAATTCATGGATCGTGTGTACCGGTTTATGGTTGCTGTACGCGCCGCTAGTGACGTTGCACGTAACTCTGATCACGTTAACGTTTATAATATTCACGGGTACGTCGGACTCGTGCCAGATTCTGGGCAATAAGACGCGATTCGGGGAAAATCCTAGCAACGAGCCCACATTGTTTGATTTCGTAAAGTCTACGAAGAACGAGCAGTGCAGCTCGCTTTTCATGGTGTTGTTGTTAGCTCGTAGCGTTAGAGGGTACTTGTCGTCATCGTCGTTCTCGCTGTTTTCGCGTCTTCGAGGATATCGATCGAGCAACCGTTGCTTCAGAAACTCGGCGATAGCGTCTAATTCGTAGGAGCCGTGGGGATCGTAATGTTTACGCGTTTTACGTAATGGATACGCGTTTAGCGTACG